>OY751349.1:1620000-2820000 GCA_963564715.1 Catocala sponsa
CAAGCATATTTGTTCATGTCCGCATACATGAACAAAAAATGCTTACATCAGAAATGGGTTCGGTAGTGCGATAGGAGAAATTCAAACTCCAGACTTCCTGATTGCAAGACCCGATGCAGATAACGTTGATTCTCTTTGGTTTTAAAGCGAACTGTGCATTCGCCATAGCGTCAAAAGCCCCTATTATGTTATGCAACATAAGCTATGCTTATTTTTTTTAAACAACACCCGCTCCACTTATAATTTATGTGTCGTCCCTCGAACTTTACAAATACTCAAACAACGGACACAAAGAACACCCAGACTCAGAATAACCATTTGTGGATCACAAAAAGCTTTGTCCCGTATGGAATTCGAACCTATAACACTCGGCGCAATGGCAGTGGCAAGGCGACCACTTATACCACTACGCCCTCCATGCACTCATTGTATATTCGACATGTTGAAAAGTACAATCTCTTTACGCCTGTAGTGATATGGTGTCCACATTTTCATTTTGCAATATTATGTGACGACCGAATAGGACAGTCGCTCTGGGCGACATTGTGGTCGACAGTGAAAGGGAAAACCGCGCTGTTCATAATAATATTATTATCTAGGACAAAGGGAGCCATATTTAGATCTCGCTTTATCCTAAAACTGGCCTCAGACCAGCGCTGTCAGTTTTTGACTTTGTTGGTAGTATCTGCGCACCACTTCGTACGCTTGAAGTTTTAAAGTAGGTATCTATCTATATGTTTCTTTCTTTACATGAAAATAGCTGATGCACACACAGAATATTCCACTTTTAAGTTGCAAATCAAGTTGTAACATACATTTAAGTTAGACCTTCAGCAATGCAACTATGAGAACCGCGTTAATTTTCGCGCAGGTGCTTTAGCGTGATGTGCGTACAAAATTTCTCTAAAATTTTGGATAAACCATCTTCTTAACTACCCAAGCATTATGTATACTCTTGTTCCATTTATTTTTAGGCGTATGATGTGCTTCATAAATCTCTACATGTGTCCAATACTACGTAGCATTGCTTACCGTGGACAGTTCTCCATTCTCCATGCTCTCCCCAGTCGTGGAATCCAATGAAAGCAACATCTTTCCAGAAATTGCCAATCATTTTTTTTGCTGGGTACGAGGAGAAGATCTCTTTCAAAACCATTGCTTCCTGTTCACTGTTAATGATAGCAAGATGGCCGCCCTCAGCCGAGCAAACAAAATCCGCCCGTGAATAGTTTCGCGGTACCGTATGGAACTTATAGCACTTATTCGTTCGACTCTCGAAACGGTAGTCTAAAAATAAAAATAAATATATTAGACAAAATATTATTTATAAAATCCTAACTAATATTATAAGTGCGAATGTGAGTTCGTTTATTTGTATGTTACGCTTTCATGCCTGTACTGTCAGCTCAAATGAATGAAATCTCCCGCGCTAGGATTAATTTCTGTATCGTGAAAGATTTCACAAACATAAAATAAAGGACACAAAGAACAACCAGAATCAAAACAACTATCTGTCGTTCGACCAAATTTTGTCCTATATGGAGATCGAAACCACAACACTCGGCGCAATGGCAGCAGCGTGGTGACCACTTCCACCACTACGTCTGTGCTCCGCTTAAACCTGAGCAGAAAGCTGCTTATAAATATGGAACAGGAAACTGTGGTCATATTCATATTCTATGGTCATATTGTAGTGAGTAACATAGTTCTCTAAATATTAAAATTGCCAGTACAGCTAATTCCTCATTTATTTTTCAAGCCGTATTTAATAAATGTGCATGATCGTCAACCTAGTAGTATAGTATTAGATACCTGGATCTGTGGTGCCACAAGCACCAGGTTCCTCTGATGAATTCCTGTAACACATGTAAGGACGAGGCTTGTAACAGTCCACAATACGGAACAGTCCTCTAGAATCCATGGAGATGCAGCCCCCTTTGTGATATTCAGGCTGCTCCTCCATTTCCACCCAAGCATTATGAATTTCATCTAGTCCTGTGCCTGCAACGCCAATTAAAATATGGGATCAAGTTTTTCTTTCATAAATATTTTATTCTATATACACACACATATTGCGTGTCCTCAACCAATGATTTTATCATTAGCACGACCAAATCTTTAAATACAATAGTCTAAAATTTTGTCCATTGAACTATCGCCACATAGTTCGGCTGTGCTGTCAGGACCAGTCTCTTTGTCTCTTTCAGCGACTTATTAGTAGCACAGCGTCACGGATTACGGATCGTACGCTTGCTTTGCAAAGTTACAGCCTTACTTATAAACATATTGCTAACCAATATTTAGTTACCTCACAATTGAATAGCTCTGAGGTCCATATTCAATGGTCCATTTGTTACTTAACTATTATTCAACTAAAACTTAATGTTAAGTAATTACAAGTTTTTCTATTTAACTACTAGTTAATACCTATCTCTTAAATATGTGAGAGTAATTTATACGTACTTTACGAACGTGCTAGTATTATACAATATTTACATCTCGTTCAACGCCATACTAATAATACAATACATACTCAAATACACAAAATATTTACCATCGACTGTATAATATTTTCCTTTAGAGACGGTAGCATGCAAACCCGTGAAGATTGGAATATATCTTATTGATTTCGTCATTGTAGCTCTAATTTCTAGTGTAACAGGAGAAGCTAAAATGGCACCTGTATACAGAAAAAAAATTGACATTTTATAAGAAATGTTTTGAAATATATCAGTATAGTTTGAAAATTTCTATATTATGTTACCCATAAATTAAGGGTATAACGATTCTGGAAACCAAACGCTTAGCGTATTCAACGAGCCAACAACAAAATGTATCGTATCTTATAAAATTGCAGCATTCTAGCAACATCTTTTTCTCTTCAGTGTTTCTGAGATTTTCGAATGCATTGATGTTAACAGAATAATTTTATGTATAGTATACGATCGATCTAGAAAACAATATTAATGTATGATAAATAGCAAAGGCTCCAATACGCTGCCTTGGGGAACCCTTTCACTTATTTTGCACTGTTACATAGCTTTTGACACGGATTTTTTATTGGTTACTACCAACATTTTATTAGATTTCGTTATATTATAATGTTGAATGCCATAATATGGGGACACAGTAAAATAGTCAGAAGTATAAGGTAAGTAACATCGTCGAATGCTACCAACTACTCATCATAACTAGATGACGTCATCAATCTATGCAATAAGTTGTATGTTCAAGTGTGCGTATATCAATTTCACAGTGAGCTAACTTGTGCTTTTATGATGACACACAATTTACTGGTAATTCTAATAATAGCATAATAATAACTAAGTAGAATAGGCATGTAGACAGGGTTAAAAATAAGTGATTCTAATTAGTCCATCATTTAGATTGGTAAAAAATATTGGATCCCATTTTTGTATTCAACAAAATAATCATTTACTAAGATATAATGCATTAAACTTCGGGATTGGGGCTTGTGACGTCACACGTTTGCAAAATTTGTACCTACATGTAACGCAACATTACTTTTTTTTTTCGTCCCCTAAGAACGGTAACGTATAATGATGGTATTATACTCTACAATAATATTTAAAAAAAAACACCATTGATTTTCAATAATTGATTCTTCCCTTTAAAAGGTTATAATTTTACGCATAAACAATTTATGTCAAGGAACGTTGGAGTAGTTTAAATTGAAAACCATCATATTTAAATACGCATATAGTAAATAAATAATGTGGAGATTAAATATTCTTTATTATTATTTATTAAAATGAATTGTAATCAAATAATATTATATACAAAATATATAATAATATATTTTAATTAGGATTTACCGTAGAACGGCACGCAAATCCTATTGATTTGACAGTTGACACTGATAAGTGATAATGACATTGAATTTCGGTAAAAATTAAAAACATTATTATTATGCAAATATTGGTTGGGCTTTACTCACTATTAATTTGAGCAGTTACTAAATGAGATTCCGGCTATCAGTGAAAGAGTTAAATCTCCTAAAAGAAGTCTTGCCATGTTCCTAATGAAATAATAATGAACATATAGCTTCTCTTTTTAGTGTAGCTTCATCTACAGAGTTCAATAAAACTTGAATATTGTTAGACAGTGCTTTGTTGAACAATTCATTCGATTGCACTTAGGGACGAACAACTTATGTATCCAACAATTTGCTCAGAATAATTTGACAATACCAAATGGTTTATTTGGTAAACCTGACATGGATCCTGAATCAATGCCAGCTACCTATCAGACCCCGCGCGCGCGCTAATGTAAACAACTACAAACCCCGCGTGACGCGGCGCCCGCCACTTGAAGGCCACTTGAGCGTTATACGAGACGGCTCACAGATGTTTATAATTTGAAACCCAAAGTTATCATAACATCGCTTGTGTTTCTTAGAAGTATACATTGTAAGCTACGATAAGTGTAATGAATCATCGCATTTACGTGTATATTTTAGTTTATACGTCTGGTTAAATTAACCGAATTGGAAATATGAGATGATATTATTATATCCTTATAATATAGATTAATTGATATTTTGTCTAATAAGATGTTTCACTTTTTCTATTTCCTAGTTGAATCAAATCAAATCAGTTTATTTGCAATTTAAATACTCTTTATAGTGAAAAAAAAGTATTTGTAATGTCTATGAGAAAAAAATAAGATATTAGCATTTGAAAGAGCGTGACGAGTACATTTTAGTGCGCGGAGAAAGTACATATTGAAAAATTCCAAAAAAAAATCCGACATAGACTTGTGCGTGGTTTTCACATATTTTATAGAAATACTAATAAATAACACTATTATAGTGATTAAAACCTGAAATACGGTATAATAAAGTAATAAAAAAAATATCTAAAAAGGCGGGCGGCAATCTGAGAAATGATAATAGGTTACTTTAGACTTCAGTTTATTATACAAAAATAACATTAGTCACTATTGTTTTTATTGTGTCTAAAAATAAAAAGAATAAGCTTTCCAATAATGTATTATACTTACATACTTGCCCTATAAAAACTACAGATAACAGTAGAACAAATAACATCGACGAACGAACGTGTGGCGCAAAGTCACGTGACATGACAAAAGTAATATTTAGAAAAATATTATTCAATTGATAAATATTCGTTCGAAAAGCTCAGTTCATTCCGAGAACATACAACAAATACAGGCCTTATAATACAAAAACGGCAAACAAAACACGTCCCGACGCTTCGACCCCATATAGCGTCACCGGGGTTTGACGGGCACAAACGTGACGACGCTATATAGCGTCACCGGGGTTTGAGCGGTAATATGTGATGTGATGGTACATAATTATATTTATGTGCAAATAAGGAGTAACTACTTGTTTCAAAAGCAAATATAGTTTACATAAGTTTCGTAATTTAGTTAAGCCATTTTTACTTGTGTGTTGTAATGGTTATTTTATTGACGTGTTTGGACCATTCCCAAAGACAGAGTCGGACACTTCTATCATGATTAGATTATTTAGCAATGACAGCCCGTTGCGGTTGTTTTTTAGACGGAATGACGTTTTCATTCTTGATAGAGGTTTTCGGGATTATTTTTAGTCAACAGGATCACATAGATTGTAGGCTAGACAAACTCCATTTAGAATAGTATGGTATTTTTTATACTTGAAAAATATTATTCACCTAAACACTAAAAGAAAATTTTATTCCTAACTGAATAAAAGTCGATTGTACTTTTTATGTAGATATATAAAATATTATTGGTATAAATATAATTGTGTATGCAAATACAATAAAACGAATAGAATTTTAAGTGTATTGTTTCTTTCAGGTTTTAATTAATTCCTCAGTATTCCGGTTAGACATTAAGAAACTAATATTACCACTGTTATCTAGAGAGTTTAAGAAAGGATTTGATATATATTTCATTAGTAAACGTTAACATTTATGGGCCCATTTCCCATACAAAAAGAAATTTGTATCTTCGTTGTTGTAAGGTTGCGGATCAAAATAAAATACGTGTCCGATATTTTCTGTTAATCTTTATGACGGACTAAAACTTTTTTTAGCCTACATGCCTATTGAAAATATCGATAAAATATCCCGGTTCACTTATTGCGTCCTCGTGTTTATAATTAACCTAACTGTGTTCTTAAGACCGTTAGCGTTGACCATTGACAAAGATCAAAGTAACACTGCTTATGAATAAACATTTTATAATTGGTAATCTCTAGTTATCAATCATCATTGAATGATTGATGAAACAGATTGCGTACCGGACAGGGCGGTTGCATCGCCGCTGTCACCGCGCAGAGTATTGTAGGTTTGAATCCCTTGCGATAATAATTTGTGTGATCCACAAATAATTAGTCCTAGTCTAGGTTTACTTTCTTCTTCTCCCTAGCCTTTATTATTCCCAAGTCACTTGGGGTCGGTTTTCTAGTCTAACCGGATTTGACTGGATATCAGTTTTTACACGGAGCGACTGCCATCTGACCTCCGCAACCGGAAGGTTAACGATACCCTAAGGCTAGACCAGTGTCAGGATATTAGAGGTCACTGACTTCCCAATAATGATTGCCATAGATGTTCATGGCAGCCGGGACCGACGGCTTAACGTACTCTCCGAGGCACGGAGCAGGCGATAATAATTGTCAATCAATACGCACATAAATTTGAACAGTCATATAACTTCCGAAAGTCAGAGGTGCGCGACGTGGGTTCGAATCCGAAACCTTCTGCATTGCAGTCTGTTGGTCTCCCCACTGAGCTATTGCCACTTTTTTTTTCTAGATTTATTTTATGTCTGTTAATTGTACGTTTGTAAAATCCCCCGCGACACAAGGCTTGATCGTTGATTCGGAAGTTGTCTTTTAAAAACAAACGTATAATTTTGAGTGCATTGATGGCGCGAGGCGTAGTACTTTAGGTGCTGAGTTTGATTAATACGGGATATTATTTGTCTACGTGTTCTTGGTATTGTTTGTTTGAATGACTGTAAAGTCCCCCGTGACGCAGGATTTATTTCTAGTGTGTGAAATGTAAAATTATTCAAAATTTACAAGAATTTTTAATAGTTTAATTAAACATGTAAAAAGTACTGTTCTTTTTATAAAGTTATACAATGTTATACGATAAAAACAACATTTTAAATTTCACAAAATCAATTTCAAATAAAAATATGTCTTCCTATTTAAAATATTATTCATACGTTATTATTAGCAACATGAAAACTAAGCACATTTTTCCTTTTTATTTTGTATTTGTTTGTTAATAACCCGCCTCTATCACCAAAATCCCGTTGATCCACCACTTACGGGATACCTTGTATATATTTTTATGGCAATCACTATAGATACACACACCAACGCCCTAATTTTGAACGGTTAGGTAGACAATACGCCTTTTTCCTTACTACGATGCTGGTATCGTTATTGCTTCATTCGGTCGCCTTACGTTCTTTAAACATGCTCGTTGATTTAAAATACTGTCACCTAATCACTAACGTAATAATCTTCTATTATATCTATATCTACTGTGACTGATGTTGGCCACAGTGACCTCTTTAACTCCTTGAATGTTGACGTTCGTGTCCTTGCTTGTGGCTTACGTAGCAGATCTTATATTAAAAATCTGCTCACACTACGAACGGACTAACACACGATCACATCGACATATTATCTATACTTTGTTTCTCTGTCTGTCATGAATAGTTTCCTAGCATGTAACATGTTAGGAAAATAACCTAAGGCTTTTGAAAAGCTTACATCAAGACATGAGTCCAACGTACCTCTGCACTCTAGATGAAAACTCTCGAAGGGCAGAGTGCGATACCTACTGAGACACTAGCCGCGGCAAGAGATTACTGCTACATAATATGGAACGTAATAAATTTATGCTATGGGGACGGGAGGACGACCTGGATGCCTTTGAAAGAGATTGGCTGGGAATATCCAAGAATAAAAAGATTTGAAAGTCCAAGGGAGAGACTTCTGCCCAGCAGCGGGGCATATCAATAAGCTAATGAAAATATGGGGTTGGGAATTTGATGGGCTAGTATAATGAAAGTAATAGATAAAAAACAGCGTCTACCAGATATACTGTTACAATACAAAGTCGGAATGGCAGCACGGTTATTCATACTATTTTTGATAGTTAGACGTGCGTTCAGCTCGTTGCGTCAGGAATGGAGCTCACGACAGTGATCTTTTTCTAAATTTTGGATCTTTATTTTAATTAATGATCTCCATCTGAACATTTCTATTAAAGCGAAACTGTATGGCCTTACCTTCAAGAGCGCACATCAATCGAGCGTCTGGCCAAGTTGCTGGTACCAGGTGTAATTTGTACCAAGCTTGAGAATATTTGCAGAACTGATAATCACATCTGAATTTATGGCCATCTGAAATATGTATATGAGTACATCAATAGATTGGTATACACTAACCTAACTTAATATTATAAACGCGAATGTCAGTTTGATTGTTCGTTACGCTATCACACCTTAACTCCTTGACGAATCATCATGAAATTTCGAATACATGTTGTAAGGGGTTCAGAAAAGGACTTCGGGTACCTTTCATCCCATTTACCTCTATATATGAAACTTTGCACCATCACTAACACAAATTAAATCAATAGAAAATACTTTAAAATTAAGCAAGGCCTTAAAATATCCAATTGAATTTTTCTCACCTGTTAAGTGAAGAAAACTAAAACCAAACGCAAGTAATAATAAATACTTCAAACAAGACTCCATTGTATGCGAATTCTAATTGTGTTTAATGCAGGAAACCGATGTTTCGGAATATATAACTGAGTGATCGAGGCTTGATAATGAAGTCAGCGGCTCTCAACAATCTGATGAAGAAAATCCATTTATCTCAATTACGATTTATCAGGGTCATTAATAGCATCCGTTATGTCATAATATATTTATTATAAATACAGCAATGTAATAATATCAGCCTCTCCTCACTGTAAGAAGGGTAAGACTTCAGTCCACCACGCTGGCCTAGTGCGGGTTGGCAGACTTCACATATCTTCGAGAATATTATGGAGAACTCTCAAACATGCAGGTTTCCTCACAATGTTTTCCTTCACCGTTAAATCAAGCGGTAATTAACTAATTAATATGCACATAACTTCGAAAAGTCAGAGATGCGCGCCCTGGGATCGAACTCGAGACCTCTGCGTGGCAGTAAAACGGTCGCCCTGTAAGCTACATACTGTGTACCGTACCTATGTTATTTTTTTTGTCGTATATAATATAATATAATTAATTCGGCAGTTAATTTCGTCTATATTTTTATTCTGAGATGGTGAGCAAACATATCCTTCTATCTTTTTTTGTGTCCGTTGTTATAATGTTCGTAAACACCCTCGCGACACAGGATTTATAACATTTTAATGTTAGTGATAATCGATCACGTTACATGTAAAAAGAGAACAGTAGAAAATTATGAACATTCTACGCGGCAACGGATCGCGTTATCAGATGACACGACTTGTCTTGATTAGTTTCAAACTCAATCGGAATCAGTTTGACAAACTATCTATTTGATTCTTTACATTGCATATAAAGAATCAATATATATATATATATATATATATATATATATATATATATATATATATATATACATAGTTCTCCTCATCGATTTCGATGACGGCATTGCATATACGAATATATCGACACATATGGTTTCAAGGTATATGCATACTTATTTTGAAACACATTAGCACCTCTAACGCTTATCTGTGTCTCATCCCTGATTGCGATTTTCTAAGGATTAGGCAGGAAAATTTTTACTGGTGCGGTTGAAACTGAACATAAATTCCCTGATGAAGAAACAAAAGAAACAAAAGAATACTGCGCCGCTGATGATATACACCAGCCAGAATAGTACCAATTCCTATACCTGTCAATTGTTGGAATGCCATATTAATTCTGGCCGCCGGTGTACCGCTGTGACTCAATAGGTTACATTTTTTAATCATAAATAGTTCTGGTGGTCTACTATTGTTATATAAATAGTCATCGTTCTAGGCGATAAGTTGTCATCTGACACACAATGCCAGCATAACATCTAAATTACATATAAACAGAGTATTATCACGCTCATTCATATTAGAAATTGAACATTATTGTTCTGTATGTAATGTGTGGGTTCATTCTTCCTAGTGTTGACACTTTTAAGGGCAATCTAATTACGATGAGGACTCTCTGTAATTTGAAGTTTTTGGTTCAGTTACTTAATTCGATGTTTTTTATACCATAAATTGTTTGTTCCTATACAGCAGAATGAAGTTGTCATGATTCGAACCATGACGACTCGATTTCCTTTTAAGTAGCATGATTGTTAATTGATAACGTAAACGTGTCTGCAGTAAAACCTTTCCGAATATCGTCCTACAATTGTGTATTCGTGCGGAAGTGCAGGACCGGAAAACAGTAAAATCTTGTGATATTGATTTATGATGCCATTAAAAATAAATTAGATACTTAGAATATTGTGTGATTATGTCATTAAACAATTTCATGCTAAATATATAGACGATAGGGCAACATCAAGTGGCGTTTGTGTTGCTATTAATTCAAAAATTAGATCAGCATTTCTCAAACTGACTTTTTATTCATGGTGCGATCGTTGAACGTTGTCATAACCAAAACGTTGTTATTTATTGACGGATTGTATCAAAAACAAGAGACAACGACAGAGAATCCTAATCGTAATCCTAACTAATATTATAAAAGCGAAAATGAGTTTGTTTGTTTGTTACCTTTCACGCCTATACCACTGAACCGATCATTCTGAAAATTTGCATATACATTGTCAGGTGTACAGAAACGGACATAGGTTACCTTTCATCCCGAAAAAAATTACTGTTCCCAAGGAAAACAGCAATAACTTTCTTATGATAATAATAGATGGCGCTACGTGTCTTTCAAATCATGATTGAATTATATTATTACAAGCAGAGTACAACCCGATTTGATTTTCAAATTCTAAATTAACGCAAGCGAAGCCGCGGGTAAAAGCTTGTAATCGATAAGTTTAAGTATAATACGAGTAGGTTAGTGTTGTGTGAAGCACCCAAAGTATATTGGCCGAACCAGTGACAGAGGAAGCAAGGTCAAGTGAAAGCTTGTAGGTTAAGTGTTATTTATATTTTGTATTTCAGTAATAGCTTAGGTTACAATGGGACTAATATAATAAAAGCAAAAGCAATAAAATTCCCTAAATTAAAAGATAAAAAAATACCGTCGTTGTTATAACTATTAAAGTGTTTTACGAAAGCTGTATTAAGATCCTCCAGGCAAATATTAAACTGCCTAGCCGGCCTGGCTAGTCCTCTGCGCAAAAGATATCATAGTGCTCAAGTGTATGAGTAAATACTAGTGCAATCTCTATTCCGGTCGGTCTCGATGGCGTAGTGGTCAGTGTAACCGACTGCCACGTCTGAGGTCGCGGGTTCGATTCCCGCACAAGTCAAACATTTGTGTGCATGAACATGTATGTTTGTCTTGGTCTGGGTGTTTCTATGTATAATATGTATGAATTTACAAAAAACTCTGCTTAGTTTGGGCTAGATGGTGTTGTGTGCATGTAATAGAATATTAATTTAATTTTTTTTATTTTTATTGGAAAGCTTACAGACTAATAATCTAGAATATAGTTACAATGTGTAATGAATGTTGCTATTAACAATCTTCCACAAATATTTGTTTATGTAGGTACCTAATTTAAAAGATATATATAAATTTAAAAAAAGAAGTAATATAAACAGACAAAAAGCAAAAGTACAAAAATTAATGGATTAGATAAGCGTTAATACAAAAATAAATAAGTACATAGCAGTACCAGGTAAACACAAATATAATATATATAATATATAATAATGTGCTATTTATAATACAATTAAAATATCCAGATAACACATAATTTTACAGTGATTCGGTCACCACCGAAGAATTCCTTACTTAGAATGCGTCTTAGAGATTCTGGACTGGTATGGAACATATCTATTTCGTCCTGCGGAGAGAGGCCATTAAAACTATCTGCGCTTCGAGAGAAAAAGCTATTTCGCCTGCAGTTGGTTGATACGAGCGGTATGTCAAGAAGCGGACGTTGTCTCAATCCTGCGTATGGTATTTTAAAGTTTATACTTGAAACAAGTTGAGGGCAATCGACGGAGCCATTAATAATTTTCATGAGATACGTAATATCACTTATTTGCCGACGGCGATCTAAAGGCAAGAAGTGGTATCTTTTACAACGTTGGATGTAGTCATTTGTGACTTGCTTTGCTTTGAAATCCAGATACCGCAAAAACTTTCTCTGGACTGACTCCAGTTGAGACTTATATATTTCGTATTGGGGGTTCCAAACTTGCGAAGCGTATTCCAGATGACTGCGAACGTAAGAACTATAAAGTATTTTTATGGGTTTAATAGTATTAAAATGTGCACATGATCTTATTATAAATCCTAATGATTTGTTAGCTTTTTGTTTAATTGCCTCTATGTGTTTGCTGTACGTAAGCTTGCTGTCATGAATTACTCCCAAGTCTCGAATAGTATCTACTTTAGTTATTATTTGGTTTTTTAAGGTGTAGCCTTGGCCAATAGATTGGTTACGTCGAGTGAAAGCTACTTGAAAACATTTGACACATTTAATTGAAGCTTATTCAACTCACAGTAATGAACGAACCTGTTAAGATCTTCTTGTAGTAATATGACATCAATAGGCGAGCGGATTCGTTTTAGGATTTTCATATCGTCCGCATATAACACGATAGATGAGTTATTGATGCAGGTTTTAATATCTGCTATAAAGATATTAAATAATATGGGCCCCAAAATTGATCCCTGGGGAACTCCCGACGGGATGGAATTCCAAGTGGATACGAATCCTTGCATAACAACAGCCTGAGATCGATTCTCTATGTAAGAGGAAAACCAGCGATATAGATCGCCGTGTATTCCAGCCATCAGTAGCTTCTTAAGGAGCACCTGATGATCTATTCGGTCAAAATATTTACAATAATCAGTATAGATAACATCAACTTGATCTCCTTGTTCCATTCCCGCAGAAATAAAATCGGTAGAAATAATAAGATTACTAGTAGTGGAACGACTACTAACAAACCCATGCTGCTCATCACCAAAATCACGCTTCAATGCCGAATACACGTGGGTATGGACTATTCTCTCAAGCACCTTAGAAAATAGGCATAGCTTGGAGATTGGTCTGTAATTTTCTACCTTTGACTTATCCCCTTTCTTAAAGATAGGAGTTACGAAGGCACTCTTCCATATTTTAGGTACATTGCCTTCCTTTAGTGACCGTTTGAATATAATGCTTATGGGATGGACAAGACTTTTAGCACAATTAACAATATATATTGGAGGTATGAGATCTGGGCCTCCTGATTTTGAAAGGTCAATCGCTTGTAATAATTTTTGCAATCTATCACTGCATATGTCTATAGTGCTAATACTCGCTGTGCTGGTAGTGGGCTTTGCAAAATCATTCAACCTAGAATAGTCAGTGTCTGGTTCTTGAAATGTGGATTGAAAGTATGACGCAAATAAATTAGTTATGTCTTCACCATTGACAGCGCTAATATTGTTATATTTTATTAAATTAGGATAGCTACTGTTACCTTTTCTATTTTTTATATAAGTCCAGAAGTACTTTGGATTATAAACAATAGATGACTCAACTTTATCTATATATGTATGATAACAGTCCCTTTTAACCTCAGCAGCTCTCTTACGTAACATTGAAAAAGTGTGGTAATCCGACAAATTACCGTATATTTTATATCTCCGGTGGTATTTATATTTTTCTTTTAAGATCTTAGTCAAAGCAGAGTTATACCAAGGTGGATACAATGATTTCTTGCTAGACCTTTTTGGAATATATTGGTCTCTAAGTTCATATAGTTTATTATAAAATAGACTGACAGCAACATCTAGAGATTCCACAAGTAGATTCTCGTCCCAACTAATGCTATCAAGAGCTGTCATAATAGCAGAGTAGTCACCTTTGCGGTACTGGTACTCAGTGGTTATTTTTTGCTCCAATTTGTGTATTTTAATGAAGTCTGTCTTTATAGTAAACGGCTTGTGATGCTGATCAATCGGTACCACCAATGGGTCATGACACTCAGTAACCGTAAGCATGATATATATTATATTATTCCTATTCTCATAGTTTGGTGGGACGGTAATCTGTCACGACAAGAAAGAGATCAGGCGCAGAGCCAACGGCTATACGTGCTTGCTGCAGCACGGGATAGTGGACTGAGAAGACAGTGTCTGTAGTGTATATGCATGTAAAAATCTCAAAGTCCTTCAGTTTAAGAGTTTTAAGAGTGCATTATAATAGTCTCCCAATTATAATGTAGGCCAGAAAGTAAGGAAAACAACAAGCACAAGAATCAATGTAAACGATTTTATATAGTTCAATGTTGTTTGTGTTCAAATAAATTCAATTTTAGTAGTTGTTATCTATACTCTATACAAATAAATAAAATTGAAGTGTCTGTTTGTAATGTCAAAATAACAGCTTTTTATCTAATGCATATGAAAGTATATAACGTACCTATACGAAAACATCTATTTTAAAAAATTTTGTCTGTCTGTCTGTCTGTTTGTTCCGGCTAATCTCCGAAATGGCTGAACTGATTTTAATGGGACTTTCACTGGCAGATAGCTGATGTTATAAGCAGTAACTTAGGCTACTTTGATTTTAGAAAAAAATTGGGTTTCGTGGAGACAAACACTTTTTAGTTAAAATCTACGCGGACGAAGTCGCAGGTAACAACTAGTCTATACTAAGACTATAAAGAGGAAAGATTTGATTTTTGTTTGTTTGTATATTTGTTTCTAAGAGTTTAACTCAAAAACAACTCTACCGGTTTTAAAAATTCTTTCGCCATTAGAAAGCTATATTATCACCAAGTCACACGGGCACAGCGTGTTCTTGTGTGGAGACCGCGACTCGGCAAATGTAGCGTAGGACGCCCTCCGACCAGGTGGGATGATGATCTGTGAAAGACTGCAGGCAGATGCTGGATGCGGCAAGCTGAAGACAGGGCGCTATGGCGCTCTTTGGGCTCCCCCAGTGGACTATTATATCCTGATGATGATGATAATGATGATGACACAGGCAAAACCTAGTTGTCAATATGTACGTTTTGTTTAAATGATCCGGCGTTGTTGTAATACCATTACAAAATGTTTGTTCAGTCTACGTAGGCACATGCTCCTGTTATAAACAGAACTACTATGGCTCCAAGCTAATGCCTTGGGGAACGCCACAGTAATTCAAACTCAATTAAGAGTAATTTTTCTCGCGCTTTATTTAGGATATTAAAGTTTATTAGCATTGTTATTTATACCCAAATAAAAAAGAGTCCGCTGTTATCGATATTTAGAGATAACAATACGGGAATCTTTAAAAATAGTTTACTTTATTTTAAAAATATGAATGTAACTAGATTTTGCCCGCGGCTTCGGTCTCGTAACTGTAGGTTAGGTTAACAACAGTGTTTTTCTCGATGGAAGGATACCCTATGTCTTTTTCTGCACCCTTGACAACATGTATACAACATTTCATGATGATCGGTTCAGTAGTTAAGGTGTGAAAGCGGAACAAACAAACAAACTCACATTCACATTTATGATATTAGTTAGGAGACACCTCTGCCTACATCCTCGGATATAGAAGTGAAACCTTGTATGTACCATGAACTTGTTCTTTTCTATATATATTTTTATACTACTAGCTTGGCAAACAAGCATACGGCCCACCTGATGGTATCTTATCTTATGTGGGGGCCAGTCAGTGCAGACCGGCGACACTTCGACTCAGTGGGATCTTTTGTGTCGACACTCTCCCAATAACGACTACCATAGATGTTCATGGCAGCTGAGACCGACGGCTTAACGTGCTCTCCGAGGCACGGAGCAGGCGATAATTGTCAATCAATACGCACATAATTTCGAAAAGTCATATAACTTCCGAAAGTCAGAGGTGCGCGACGTGGGTGCGAACCCGAGACCCTCTGCATTGCAGTCTGTTGGTCTCCCCACTGAGCTATCGCTGCTCTTCCACCTGATGGTAAGTGGTAAGTAGACGTCTGCAACACCAGAGGCATCACTTGCGCTTTGCCGACCCTTTAGTAAAAGAAGAAGAGAAAACTACTTAGAACTAACTTTAACTACTTACTTAAAAAAGAAAACTATTTACTGCTCCACTCTAATTATATCAATTGCAATAATATTTTTTTAATGTGACTTGTAGTTTAAAGGTCGAAGTCAAAATCAAAAAACATTTATTAACGAGAGATCAGCGTGTTCAAACAAAAAATAAATACATCATACAGCTTTATTATAAATAGATATTGGTAGGTATGTTGTAAATACGCTACGCCGGTGGAATAGAATTTTCTTTGTAAGTGTCGATCATAGGGTGATATTGATCTTTTTCGCATATGAATGGGTAATGCTCTTCACACCACAAATCGTTGAAAAGTCCATTTCGGTAAATGGAGCCACAATATTCCTCTGTACAACTACAGGGGAATATTGTGGCTCCATTTACCACATTGTTAGGTTCACCTTCAGTAAACCGAACAAAGCCGGCCTCTTTGAGCGCTTGATTTGAAGAATAAAGATAAATTTATAGTTATTTTATTTCGAACTCAAATATCAGCATAGCAGTCCCATCATCAGTCTATGCATATTCATTTTAAAATTTAGCCATGTAGTGAAATACCATTTAATTCCGATATCGATTCGCAATGTGTAATTTTGAAAACGTAAGTCTCATTTTGTTTAGCCAATACATCACAAATAAGAGCACATAAATTAAATAATTATGTGCTCTTTTAGAAATCTCTTCTGTAGATATTGGCAAAATTAAATCAATAACTTATAAAATATATAATAATAATAAATTCATTTATTTCTCTCAAAAGGTGCACACACAGGTTTAAACACAAAAGGAGTATAGTAACAGTTACAAAATCAACCTTTGTGAGAGCTGGAGTCTGTAATAGGTTCGATACCTGTGTGACAAATCTCCAGGCTCTCTCTCTATCCATATCACATATATGGTAAAATTATAAGTATGTAAGGTAAAGTCTAGAAATGAACCTAAATTAAATAATTAACAAACTAAGCATCCAACATACAACTAAAGTAAATATAAAATATAATAACAAGACATAAATATAACATGTGTGTGCATGTGTATGTGTGTGTGCGTCTGTGTATCTGTGTGTGCGTCTGTATATGTGTGTGTGTGAGGGTGTGTGTGTGTGTGTGTGTGTGTGTGTATATGTGCATGGTTTCATAATAATATCATCCCTGTATATATAGGTGAACTGAACCTAACGAAAGGAAGAAAACAAAGAAAATTAATTTGCATACACTACACTGTAGTAGTTGGTTTGGCTTCATAGTTTTGGATGTAATTACGTAAAACATCTAGTACGTCTCGTTTATTAATGATTTCATAATTCACACAATCTTGTGCAATATTATGTAAGATACAGTAAAGTGCTTAGTTTACACAACGTGACAAGGAATTACGTCAACGCCTTAGTTACAGGACACGTGAAAGGCATCACCTTACACCTCCCCTGAAAAGTTCGACCATCACATCCATCCATAGGGGAGAAAAAAAAAACAAACATGAAAGTTATTTTTTTTTAAATAACTATACTTAACTATACTTATACTTGTAAGCCAATATAGTACTTAAAATTACAATACAAAGAAACATAAACAGAAAATTGAAACTGATTAACAATTAAATAATTTGGTGAGGTTTTTGTGAATAATATATTCTTTTCCATTTTTCAATATTTTTACATTAGGTGAAATATCCATTATTACTTTGTATTATCAAGTTTAGTACCAGTTTGATTTTTTCTCAGTATTAAATCACCGTCTTTATACTTACACAACGTGACAAGTAGACTTTTGTCATAAGTACTTTTTCGTAAATATTTGCTATTTAACAAATTTACCCTGGCATCAGCGTGAGCTGTTTGTAGTCTTTTCAGTTCTAAGGGATAACTGTCGAAATTAAACAATGGATCAATATGGCTTTGTAAATTGTAAGGAAGAATACATAGTTTGCCAAACACTAATTCGTACGGAGTATATTACGTTTCGGTATGTACTGTTGTGTTATAGGAAAAACACCAAAAGGGAATCCAATCACTCCAATAATTTGTGTCTATTATTACTACACTGTATTCTGAGAAAAGCTGCCAAATGTTTATGTGAATTTTCAATAGAGCCTAATGTTTCATGATGATATGGTGAAGAATGAAATTTTTGAATGCTTAATAAATCGCACGTTTCTTTTAAGACTGATGACATAATTGTCAATCAATACGCACATAATTTCGAAAAGTCATATAACTTCCGAAAGTCAGAGGTGCGCGACGTGTGTTCGAACCCGAGACCCTCTGCATTGCAGTCTGTTTGTCTTCCCACTGAGCTGTCGCTGCTCTTTCTGGTTTCCCATTAGACTATCACTGTATGTAAAATAGTATTTGTTTTTATTAAACACATATCTAGCATTATAATTAATTCTTGTGTCGCGGTTAACTTTATAAACATTGAAACTACGAACATAATAATGTCCTCCAGACCGATTTTCGGTCACGGCAGCCAATCTTAACGGAGACTGGCGACCTGCGCAGGAGATATATAGTGCACAAGTGTGTGCGCATACACAAGTGCACTTTCTGTTCCCTAACCCTCATAATCCGATGGGACGGATAATCCGACACAACCGGAGAGAGTTCAGGCGTAGGACCAATGCTTTACGTGCTTCGGACATAAAGTACAGTACCGTACCAAGCTACTTGTGGATCACACAATTTTTAGGGTTAGTAGTGATAACTTCGATGGCGCAGTGGTTAGTGTAACCGACTGCCACGCCTGAAGTCGCGGGTTCGATTCCTGCACAAGTCAAACATTTATGTGCATGGACATGGATGTTTGTCTTAGTCTGGGTTTTTCTATGTATAATATGTATGCATTTACAAACAAAAAATAGGTTATATGTATGTTTATCCATTGTCTAATACCCATAGTACAAGCTCTGCTTAGTTTGGGCTAGATGGTGTTATGTGTATGTGGTAGAATATTATTATAATATTATTATATTATTATAAATTAATCTTTAGATTTTTTGAAATTAGATGTCGTACATAAACGGCGATTTCATTGCTTATGACCTAATATAAAAACGAAATATTCCGTTGTCTCTCTTTCTTAAAGATATTTACCTTTAGACTGGCACATCAAACGACCGTCGTTCCAATTTAGCGGTAAATAGTGAAATTGAAACCATCCTGCTTTACTTTTCTTGTAATCCCAACGGAAATTGAAACCCTCTTAAACATATAATCTATATATTAATATACACTTGGGTATATAAAATCTCTTGTCACGGTGTTTGTGGTCGTACTCCTCCGAAACGGCTCGACCGATTTTTATAATTTATGTGTATTTGGTAGATATGACAATAGGTCGTAAGGCTAAGTGATTAGGGTGTTAACCTAAACAACATTTACGTGAGCGAAGCCGCGGGCAAAAGCTTGCAATATTATAAATTTTTACTATACCATACTAATATCGTCGGCCTCAATGGCGTAGTGGTTAGTGTAACCGACTGCCACGCGTGAGGTTCCTGGTTCGATTCCCGCACAAGTCAAACATTTGTGTGCATGAACATGGATGTTTGTCTTGGTCTGGGTGTTTCTATGTATAATATGTATGTATTTACAAAAAAAACGTATATAATTATGTATGTTTATCCATTGTCTAGTACCCATAGTACAAGCTCTGCTTAGTTTGGGCTAGATGGATTTGTGTGTATATGATAGAATATTATTATTATTATTTGTTTCTCTTCCACGGGTATATTCCTAATACGTTAGGAAAATACCCGGCCCTTTGGGAGGCTTACACGGAGACATAGGTCCAACGTGAAGAGACCCTTCGAGAATTTTAATCAAAGGTGGGATGGAACACCTACAGCGGCACTAGCCGCAGCAGGCGTAGGACTATTGCTACGTATGGATTCTAATATATGGGCTATGGGTATGGGTGTTTGATGGACTGGTATATTGGTAACTATGGATGATGAAACGGCGTCTGCCTTGAATACTCTAATAGCATCAATCGAATGGAAAGACGGTGACTTGCCAACTCACTAGATGGGCCCCCTGAATAGCCACTATAGGCATACAAGCCAGCAGCAGAGAGTAACACCGGTGCGAGCGGCTAGGAGTATCGAGCGGTGCGGCGCCGATTTCACCATCACGGGTCTCGTGGAAACGGAGGCCCGGAGCAGGTTTCCCCGGTTGCCTTTGAGTAGTAGAGCCTCGCTGATTTCAGCATGAATGGGCTGGCTCGACCGGGGAAGGACTACCCTCTCACAGAATATCGACGTGGAATAGCAGTAGTCCTACTGTTGTGTTTCGTTCGGTTAGTGAGAGTACCGGAGGCCCAATCACCCCCTTTCCCCCATCCCACTCCCCTTCCTTCGCACGTCCTTTCCTAAAGGGTCGGCAACGCGCAAGTGATGCCCCTGGTGTTGCAGGCGTCCATAGGCTACAGTAACCACTTACCATCAGGTGGGCCGTATGCTTGTTTGCCACCTTAGCTGTATAAAAAAAAATGATACTTCCACCCTCAAGCATGTAGTTCTAGCGGCCCTCCTCTGACCGGCCGATCAAGGCAAGCCAGAGTTGAGAGTCCTACGGGCGCTCTTGAAGTTCACCCTAGCCAACCAGTAACGGCATGCTGGGGACGAGGCCCTCACCGATTCTCTGAGGCATTCAGGACCGCAGTGTCGCCACTCACATTCAGCTCGCCACAAGCTGCCCTGCGGTTTTATTATTACTAGCGGTCGCCTAGTGCTCGAAATTCGACCAAAGTTTGCCTGTAAGATATTGCTGATATAATAATATGTCATTATATATTGACATATGTAACCATAGTTACGCGCTTCGACTGCGTGTGTCAAATGCATGGTTGTGTGCGTGTAGTGTATTTTAATTAATTTAATGTATTTTTAGGATTAATAAAAAAAATATATTAGCATTCGTTACTTCTTCTCTGTATAAACTATAAGTGTGCGAAATTTCATACTCCTCCGTCCGCCAAATTTTCGTAAAAAGGGATCCAAAGTTTTCGCTTCACGTATTAATATATAGATATTACAAAGCTGAAGAGTTTGTTTATTTATTTGTTTGAACGCGCTAATCTCGGGAACTACTGGTCCGAATTGAAAAATTATTTTTTGTTGGATGGCTTATTTATCGAGCAAGGCTATATAACATTATGCTACGACCCACGGGGGCGGCGCAGTAATCATAAACGCGGGTGAAACCGCGGGCACATCTAGTATATTATAATTATTATAAAGAGAAAGATTTGGTGATCCGTAATACATGTATTCAGATGCCTAACTCAGACACCAGCTCCTCACATATTTCAGACCATGACCATAGCTATGTGAATTTTTGTTTGATTGTTTGTAAGGATTTAACTCAAAAAATACTACATCGATATTAAAAATTCTTTCACCATTAGAAAGCTATATTAAAAAAAATCTGTTACTAACACTTTTTTACCTTGGTGTAATGCATTGACGCGTACCTCTGCAGGAAAGGGGAGTGGAGAGGTTATGTCGGGCTCACCGGGGGGAAAAATCCTCCTCGATATCACCATAGACGGCGGGGCCCCGCGAACACTACATAAAACACTTCCTCTACTGTCCCCTCGTTGGGAGACAAAACACGACTCAGAGCTGCGCGTGGGAACACGTACGCCGCCTCTCGGACCTGGTGCTCATCGGGTAGCGAGCAGGCCCACGCAGCGCACCATCCCCAGGTCAAACCTTAGGGTGGCTGGAGGTCATCTCGCGCCCTCCGGCGCCCGGCTCTGCGGTTGGGGAGAGGGTTTAAGCGCTCTTTCTCCTGCTCCACCGCCTTCTTTATGGATATGACTTCCTCACAGAAGGAGGCGTCGGCGTTCCACGACCTCTCGCTCCGGACCATAGATTGAACCACGGCTGGGAACGAGAGGGCAATCATACCGACTGACGCGATTAACTCACAACGCTGCGATGCCCAGGCGGGGCAATCCCTCAAGGTGTGCAGCGCCGTAACAACATCGCGGCAGTCGCCGCAGTGATGACATCCGGTCGTCTCCTGCCGGCCTATGCGACACAAGAACTGGTCAAAACAACCGTGGCCACTACTACCACTTTACTAACACTTTTACACAAGCGAAATCGCAGAAAAAGCTAGTAATTAAATAAAGAAATGTCTTACCTAGTAATACTACACATATTATTAACACTAAATACTTAAAAACTTCTCTCGTCTTGCTTGACATTTTTAGCTTTAAATTTAGTAATCTTTGCTAATTTTTATAATATTTGCTACGGATATAAAATATTATCGATAGGTATAGATAACCTTGAATTAGCAAAACTTTGTTTTGTTTGTCGTATATCCACGAAATATTTAACAGAGCTTATATACCATCCAGATTTAGATTACAAGCAATAAGATATTAACAAGAGACATTTACAATATATTATGCATTATTCATTGTAACACTAATTAATCTAATAAAATTATATTTACAAACGTATTAACAAAGACAAAGTAATTATAAAAATACTAATAATTATAAAACTAAATATTTACAAAATGGGTTAGGCGTCGTAGAATTTGTCAGCATCGCTGTCAACTGGTAACTTGCCCAGAAGACTGGCAGCATTTTAAAAATGCTTATAGTTGAAAAAAAAACAATAAGAACAGTCTTATTTTGATTTGTTCCTGTTTCGACTCGAGATTTCGTCTCACATTCCTAAAATTTCTTGTTTCGACGCGTGTTATATTTTATTCCCGTTTCGGGTCACTTTATAAAATGTTACTTTAGTAGGGTCAGGGAAAAAGGTAAATTACAACAATCTTCTATATACATAATATAAGAACGATAGCTTACCCAAGGCTAAACGATAGAATGAAAGAAATTCATAAACCTATTACAGGAGATGGTCCTGGAGATTGCGGCACAGCTATCTCAGGCTGTCTCAAAAGTAGAACGATAAAACTGTCCTTGGGAAAGATGCCATAAACGGACCAAATTATCTTGAATGCATCAAGATGAAGGTGAAGGAAGCGGCAGATAATGTTTTTTAATTTCTTACGAGTCTTGCGTTTGATCGCGATCTCACCTGTTGTAAAATAACGATGCAGTCGACGCGACGATGGAGCACTTTTACAAAAACCTTTTTCCTTTTTTGAAGGCAAACATCACACTTGTAATTATTCGTTTGGTGCAGGGAAAATAGGACAACATTTAATCAACGGACAGAAAGAATACCCGGATTGGGAATAACTATTTGAACATCATAAATATTTCGTGCCGTGCCGGGATTGACCTACAACACCATTGTGACGCGATCAATACGCAATCCGCCTTGTTTCATATTATACTTTGTCCTATCTTTTGGTTGTCATTATGTTAATAGAACCAAAAGATAGGACAAAGTATTAAACATGTGATTTTAATCAAACCAGTGATTTTAATCAGCGATAAACGTAAAGATATGGTACATGATCAACAAGGTGTAATTAAGGTATAAAATATGTTGCAAGCGTTGCCTTTAAGAAAGCCTTTCTTGCTATGAATAATTATAATATCAGCTGTATATAAACTGTTTTGCTGCTGGGCACAGACCTCTTTGCAGTCGGAGAATGGTTAGGCTATAGTTCACTACGCTGGCCTAGTGTGGGTTGAACTTCACACAATATCTTCGAGAACATCATGGAGAACTATTAGACATGTAGGTTTCCTCTTGATGTTACCCTCCACATGACTCTTACGCCGGATTCCTGTAAGCAGCCAGTTCATTTGTACTGTCCCCAAATAAATGGAAATGGTGGGCCTCTCCCTCACTGGTTACTGATTTCTATCTCGCCACCAGGTCTACCTTCGTATCACATTAATGACTAGCATAATAATATATTATATCATTGTTACCAAGATATTGTTAACTAAAGTGATTAACATTCTCAGACGCCTTAGCATATACACTTATTGAATTTATGCTTCAGTTGCAAAAATAAATTCAACTCATTTATATTTGATAGAGTTTCTCAAAGTATTATTGAACGTAAACTGTATAACTACATACCTACTTACTACCTTTCGTTTTTTTCGTAGAAAAGATAATTTCCGCACTAGGAATAATTCCTGTGTCGCGGGAGACCTCACAAACATTCAAATAACGGACACAAAAAACATCCAGACTCGGAACAACCATTTGTGGATCACACAAAGTTTTGTCCCGTGTGGGATTCGAACCCACAACACTCAGCGCAGTGGCAGAGGTGAGGCGACCACTTAAACTACTACGCCATCCGTGTTTTTTACTTAGCTTTACATATTCTTATTCATTGAAATTAAACTACTATATACGGAATTTATCGTGTTGTTTATTTGACACTTTATTACAAAATTTTGAAAACTGTTACACGAATATTAGCAGAAGCAAACCATAGCTAGACTTCATGATAGTTTGAGCTCATTCTGCGTAAATAGAAACACCCATGATTAAATTATGTTCGGGTACTTTGAAATAACTACACTGGAACATTGAGACAACTACCATCTAAGTCTCCCCGTGACCATGGCTGCTGAAAACGACGAAACGTCGGGGAAAGTGTAAACATAAATATAAATAGTATAATAGTATAGTAATAGTATAAATAGTTTTAATAGTTTCAATAATTTAATTAGCTTGAAAATTAATAAAGTTTAATAGTAATAGTAGTGTAACAGATTTAAAAATTTTGTAATTAAGTGTCAAATAAACAACGCGATAAAATCCGTATATAGTAGTTTAATTTCAATGAATAAAATTCGCGTAAACAGAAGACAATATTGTTAGTTGCGGAATGCGACGTAAACAAGTAACGTCACGAATCATCCGATCGAGCGTGCTATAAAAGCGCGCTCCGCATTGACTCACTTTGACATCGAGCGGCGGACGGAATGGACGTGCTGTGTGAACGCTGTTGGGTGATATCAATTATTTCTTACTATATTTGTTAATGCATTTCTTGAATAAGTCAATGATTATTTAATGGTTAAAGTGCGTCTGTTATTTTTTTAAGCTGTTTCACATCCGATTCCTAACAATATTATATTTCTATTTTATTATTAAAATTATGAAAATGACTTGCTCTGACTATTACATAACCGTGCTTCTCAGATTTGTCAAACATTGACATTTTAAAATGTTCTTGTATTTAATCAATGTAACAAACACACACGAGTGACCCACAAATGGTTGTTCCGAGTCTAGGTGTTCTTTGTGTCCGTTGTGTCCGTTGTGTAAATGTTTGTAAAGTCCCCCGCGACACAGGAATTATTCTTAGTGCGGAAGATGTCTTTAAAAAAATACACAGCAGTTCATATACATAAAAGAAATAAGTAAATATATTATATAAATTTTTATTATTATTAATAATATTGTAAACAATTAAAGAATAGTTACGAGGTTCTTGCCTGCTGCTTGAGAACTGTACTCTCCAAATAGTCTATTTTCAATGCTACATTTTTATTTCATTTTATTTTATTACATTAATTGACGTGTCTAAGAAATGTTTACAAAGTTTTATGGAAACTAGCGGTCGCCTAGTGCTCGAAATTCGACCAAAGTTTGCCTGTAAGATATTGCTGGTATAATAGGTATGTCATTATATATTGACATATTATGTAACCATAGTTACGCGCTTCGACTGCGTGTGTCAAATGCATGGTTGTGTGCGTGTAGTGTTTTTTCATTAATTTAATATATTTCTAATGCATATCTTATATAAATATTAGGATTCGTCACTCCTTCTCCACATAAACTTTAACTGTGCCAAATTTCATACTTCTCCGTCCGCGCAATTTTCGTAAAAAGGGGTACAAAGTTTTTGCTTCACGTATTAATATATAGATAAATATATTTTGTGAAACTTTCACTATATTTTTTGAAAATAAACAATACCGCTCTAACTACATCAGTCTCACAACTAGCAGCGGCAAGTTGACCTCTCGCACGCAGGGCCATTTGGGCAACCAAATGAATTTGGAACCTTGTTCCAAATCCGATTGACGAATCAGGTAAATTGTTCTTACGTGGTCTCAATAGCAGCAAAATCTAGCAATGTACATGAACCTTACAATCGGTCGTCCTAAGATCAATAAGAGAGTTCTTCTTCTTTTCATGTGGTTAGTGGCCAACCTGTTGTCAAGAGTTCAACCCGCCCGTGGGCCTCTGACATGGCTTAACGACTGCTGTCAATTTGACAACAACCGGGGCCGACTTTTTACATGCCCTCCGAAGCACGGAGACGCTCAGATGAAATACAACTAAGCGGTCATCCATCTATAGACTGACCGCACCCAACGTTGCTTAACCTCGTTCATCGTTTACCGATCATTGAGTGCAACTGACTATGAGCGTCGTAATAAGTATAATAAGAGTTAAGAACGATATTATCTGAGTGGCGTAGTGATAGTCAGTACGGCTGCTGTGGTCTCGGGTTTAATAACCGAGTCAGGTTTTCCTTTAGAAGAATTTTCAGTAGCAGCACAGGATCTGGAATTCTGCTCGGTAGACGGTAATTCACTCGCACTACCATACGTGGAAAGTGGACATAGTTGGCGTAGTAGAACATACTAAGTGTCCCCATTACCCCCGTTTTCATCCAACTGAGTTTATCCCTTCGAGAAGAAAGGCTTATGTGTATATAAATATAAATTAAGAAATGAGTTTGATTTGCATGTTGAGAACAGCTGACTCTTATATTCAATCAATACTGGGGCTATATATGATGGATACACTAATTTACAGTTTGTCACTTCTTGTTAAAATTAGCTATAATGAAGTACCGTATTAGTAATATATTGTTAATATTTTGTTTCACATGGACTTGGATAGACGTTGACAGCCATTTTGTTGGTAAGATTTTGATTTATTAAATATTTTTATTAAATAGAGATTTATTAAATAGATATTTTTTTATTTTTGAAGTGAAATCTTCTTTAGCGGCGTTGTGCACTTTTTGTGATGGGTAAAAAATTTTAAACTCGCTTCAGGACACGTGACCTGATCAAAAATTCGTAAGACGGAGGGAGAATTGTCATGTTTGTGTACGATAGCGCAATAAATGAATATTGTATTTTACCACATAAATGATAGTACTTTTATACTGATAATTAAAGCAATTTGTGCAGAATGATTCCCTAACCATTCCAAAATATCAAAAATGCACAACGTTAATATTCAAGTTTTCACTTCTGCCGGCACTCCCGGAGTGCAACCTGTTGATTTTTTTATCGTAACAAATTTTACTGACATAATATTTTTCTTGGTGTGTGATGCTCGTTTCCATCTGTAACTTCGCTCTTACAGTAGCCGCTAAATAAGCTTTCTTGTGATTGATAGAGGTTCAGGTTTCATAAAAATTAGCAGTAAACGAATAAAGCGCACAGTAATCCCTTTATTTGAGAATCGATAATTGCTTGGCATCGTTAGTTCTTTCAGGTAAAATCAATACCAGATGATGTTACATGAAAGAACTAACGATGCCGTAGTGGTTTATGAGGTCGCGATGCCACTGTCACTGTGCGAGTGTTGTGGGTTCGCATACCACACGGAACGAAAACTTGTGTGTTCCCCACATGGTTGCTCCCAGTCTGGCTGTTCTTTGTGTCCGTTGTTTGAATGTTAGTAAAGTCCCCCGTGATACAGGAATCCTAGAGCAGGAGTTAGCAATTTTAAATAAACAACTGAAACATATTTGTCAAACACAATCAGCGCTGGATTCTTTGATGGGCAACTTTTAAGGCCACGTTGCTTTTATAGCCGTCGCTCTCGACATAGGCTCAGTATGAGACAGTCAATTTTCCAATCAGGCTTAAAGCTAGACCGTGTTTACCAGCTTTTCATTTTCTTCCAGATGGCGTTAAATTCCGATGTGACTACAAATACTGCCGGACTTGCAAAGGATGGTTCAAATACCATAAGATACCGGCAAACTTCCACGATGCCCGTTTGAGATGTGACTTTGAAGGTATGACTGGTAGATTAGACAGAATGTTTAACGCAATCGTGCCTCTGAAGGCTTTTGGAAAGACCAAAGATTATCAAGCTGATATCTCACAATACACAACTCTGAGTTTTCGAAGATATGTGCGCATTATTAAATATCGCTCGTTTTTTCGGTAAGGGCAAGAATCGTGATAATATTTTAATGTTTTTTGAGAATCAATCAATAAAACATACAAAAGGAGACTTGATTTTTTCACTGAATGACTTATACCGAGCTAAAATCTTTGGACTTATAGAGATTATATTTTTAATAAGGTATAAGAGATTAGGCTGGATATGCCAACATTTCTACGGGATAGGGAATAAAAAGGTTTACATTTAAGTTTCTTTGTTATTTTATAATTAATGATTACAAGAAACTTAAAATTTGCCAGGTAAGCACCAGCTTACCTTGTAAAACTAAATTAAAGGGATAGGGAATAAAAAGGTTTACATTTAAGTTTCTTTGTTATTTTATAATTAATGATTTCAAGAGACTTAAAATTTGCTAGGTAAGCACCAGCTTACCTTGTAAAATTACCAAATTTTACAAACTAATAACTGCTTTTAGGAAATTATGTAATTCTCCGGCGGCTGTCCATGAAGATAGAGTCGCAGGCAAAATCTAGCGCTAAAATACGCTTAATGTTCTTGAATATATTTAAAGTCCGTCAACTTGCACTAGGTTAGCCTGGTAGACTTATAGTCTAACCCTTCGCATATTGAGTAGAGGAGGTTGCCTAGAGTGAGATACTCGCATAATTGTGCAAACACAACTGACAGAAATGTGTTGATATTCCTCACACTTACAATGATTAAAAGTATATCTTTCCCAGTACCCATATTATTCCTTGTAGGGGTAGGTATACAGAACAGACAGGCTTGGTGGTACAGCAGTAGTGAATACAACTGTTGTGCTTTGGCATGGCGTATTAAATTAAATGAAAATCGACCAAGAAATCGAAACCTTATAGAGTAATAACTCGGGTTTCAATAGTGATTGTGGTTTTTGCGATTTCTTAGTCGATTTCGATTTAGTTTTCTTTTTTTAATATTACCTCAATAGCCTATTGGACAGACTCAGATCATAAGATCTCGGGTAACAATTTCTTAGTCAGAAAAATATCAATGAGTTTTCAGTCAAGAAATTCTCGTCAGCAGCAAGGAGTAATCTAAGACCATAACTGGCAAAATGCTTCTGCCTGTAATATACTTCTGCCTTCTTCTTCAGGAATATATTATGCAATTATATTCCTTTAACTGGTTGCTTTATTTCACTCATAGGTGCCATATTAGCTTCCCCAACTACTGCTGAAATCAGATCTGCGATGGCGCGGTCGAATGGAAGAGTTCCTTTACTCACGGGTATTCATGCAACTTTCTCTTCTGGAGACTACAGTACTGTCGACGGTGAGTATTAAACTTACTGTTTTTTCAAAAATTATATTGGACTCTTCTGTCAATAAATCTTTAATAGCATAGAGTCTGGCACTGTGCCTGATAGAAAGCGATTGACCCGATCTCTATTATTTGGAACCTAAAGCCATAGCTGGCGAAATAAGGGTATAAATCAGGCCCGGATCTTGAATTTTTACGAGGTAAGGCAAAATCTGGAAAATACCGCCCCCGCCCGCCTATATATATATATATATATTTTTTTTTTTTTTAATCAACTAAAGTGGCAAACAAGCATACGGACCACCTGATGGTAAGTGGTCACATTAGCCTACGGACGCCTGAAACACCAGAGGCATCACTAGCGCGTTGCCAACCCTTTAGGAAAGGAAGTGGGAAGGAGAAGGAGCGGGAAAGGCGGTAAGGGGGTGATTGGGCCTCCGGTACTCAACGAACGAAACACAACAATAGGAATACTGCTATTTCACGTCGATATTCTGTGAGAGGGTAGTCCTTCTCCGGTCGAGCCGGCCCATTCATGCTGTAATCAGCGAGGCTCTATCTTTATCATCATCATCATTTCAGCCATTTAATGCGCACTGATAGATATGGGCCTCCCGAAAAGAACGCCACAACGGCCGGTCTAGCACTGTTCATTCTGAGTTAAGCCAATTTTTTTCTAAATAACCATAAATTGATGTGTAGAACATATATATATTTTAATTACACGGAGAGAATTTTAGTATGAATATTGCCATGCCATTTCCTTAAAAAATTACTCTAATTCAAGTAATCTTGGGTCGTTGCGACTCTTTACTTTTGATTTACAAAATTTTATTCTTTCGGTGAGTAAAAATAAATCAGGTGAATATTTAACAAAATTACGAGCAAAAATTACCCCTAGCGCCTGTTAAAGTAAACACTCTTTAATTTAATTTTTATTCGTAGGTTATCATAAAAAGCCTATGATCCATTTTTTATTTTTTATTACTTTAAGATTTTAGTAGAACTAAAACGATCTATAGTAAGCTACTCCTTTTAAGTTTAGCAATTTCATTAATGATGAGTTGTGTATTCGTCTGCCAAGTATGAATTTGCCGCTCTCTGAATTTTCTGGCTGGAATTTTCTTGGCTCTTCTGGGCTTTCCCAGTCGACAGCGATACTGAGGAATTTTACAACGCTGCCTAAACCAGCCATTTTTATTTTATTTATCGTCATATATTTTGTGTCATTCGTTTTTGTTTTGTTTTACTTGTAAGTAGTTAGTTTTGTTAATATTAGTTTAGTTGTATATTATGACTAGTATTTCGCATGGTTGCGCGATCAGTTTGATTTAATCAAAAAACTAATTTTAGATTCGGATTCAGGGACCTTGAAAACCCCCGAAGCCAAAAATTACCGATGACCTCCGGTGACCTTGAAAATGACCTTTTCTGGAAAGATCTATTCGATCTCTATGACATTTGTTCGAACATATCTCTATCTCTTACCGTTTCGGAGATATTAGAGGTCAAAGTTTGTATGGCGGCCATGTTTTTTTCTATGGAAGCCATGTTTTTTTCCGCCCTCTCTAAAAGTTGCCAGAGTTTTAGGAAGATTTTGTTGGAGAAGGTCTCCGGTAGATATCACCGTTTTCGAGATCCGATGGGGTACCACTACCAAGAGCTGACCTTACGAAGGTCAGGCATTTTTTCCGGGCCTTTTGAACGATTTTCTATACGACGCTATATTTACTTATTTCCTACGACTCCCCCTTGTATGACTTCTATTTCTCTAAGTGGTAATTTATTTTATATTCCACCAGAAACATAAATGTATAAAAGGAGAGCCAAGTTCAATACAAAAATTATGCTTGGCTGTGGGCTTCGCCGCAAAAAGAATGGAGATTTAAATGAGTGGGAAGTTCTATGCAAAATCCAAATATGTATATATAGGAACAAAATAACATTATGAACAAGTATTAAATTCTATTTCTTTGCTCCCTCCCAAACTGTTCGATATTCACCTATGCCGATGACACTGCGTTGCTCATACGAGGTGAAAACTGGCCTGAAGTATTTAACAGTGCAGAACAAGCCCTTAGGCGAGTAATGAAGTGGTTATCGGCTAACATTCTAACCCTCAACCTTATAAAAACCAACTACCTGACCTTCTCATTGACATCAGGTACCCAACCATCACCTACCTTTACTCTTAAAGGTCATACGTGCACAGAAAATGCAGCAGTTACATCGTGTGATTGTTTTTCCATAAATAGATCTACCCAAATAAATTACCTTGGTGTGTGTATTGATAACCTTCTTAGTTGGAAATATCATTTGACTACGCTTACCGCTCGTACACGTAAAATGATTTTCATTTTCAAAAAGTTGCGTCGTTCAGCTGAGTTCAAGACTTTAAAACTAATTTACCTTGCTTTATGTCAGTCTATTCTGTCATATTACATCTCTGTATGGGGCGGAGCTCCTAAGTCACACTTATTGCCCTTAGAACGTGCACACAGGGCTGTACTTAAAGTAATGATGTGTAAAACCTACAGATACCCCACAAGTCATCTTTTCAGTGACCGCCAGCTGCTTTCTGTGAGACAGCTCTTTGTGCTCGAAATTATATGTAAAAACACAATAGTCTGCAATATGATAAAAATAGACCAAGAAAACGTCGCACGTATAAGGTATGTCAAACACAGGTGTTTAGAAGTACTCTTGCAACCCAGCACTTTAGGGTACTTGGCTGAAAATAAATAAACCTTGTAACATCTACCCACTGCCTAGATACCAATGTAAAAAGAAAGTTAGTAACTGACTTATGACTTAAACCTATGATGATACTGAAAGCCTATTAAGATTAAGTATATTGTGACCCATTTCTTTCTATATGTTGTATAGTCTATTATTATTTAAACGCACGTATTTCTATATCCACACACACACACACACACATACCCTGACACACACATACACACACACATACACACACACACATACACACACACACATACACACACACATACACACACACACACACACACACACACACACACACACACACACACACACACACACACACACACACAACACTCACACACTTACACATACAAACCCTACAGTCGCATACACACAATGACCCACAGCTGTCATCTATTCATGTTGCCAATATAAGATACACAAGTACGAGAGCCCTGGTACCCATACCACAAGTTCAATCTTAGCTTGGGTACCAGTGTCTAACAAGTGGACTGTAAAATTATTTGTATACTTTTTATGTGTTCAAATGACTGTATCTTTTTAATGTCAATAAACTTTATTATTATTATTATATTATTATTTTTATGCTATTGACATTGGGACACCACTTATTTTTTGACTTAACTTTATTTTTATATTTCTGTTATATAGCAAATATAATAATACATAATATATTGGGATAGTTTCAAATATCTGATTGTAACGGTTCCAACGCTACAATTTTTTTTTTTTGTATGGGGAACCCCCGATTTTTTTTTATTTTTTATTATTAGAATTTTTCCTACGCTTACACACAATTACCGAGCTGGATTCCAAATTTCATCCTTCTAGGTCATCTGGAAGTAGGTTAGATTTAGGTACTATATGTCAGTCAGTCAGTCAGTGCTAAGGTTTACGACTTTTTGACCTTCATATCTTTATAACCGTTTGAGCTAGCTTCATGAAATTTGGGCTTCTAGATACCCTTATGGATATAATTAAACACACGTTTTATGTGTTTACGTTAAAGAGGTTTTGAGTTATAGAAGGGTCAAAAGGTACCACTTTTGACCCTTCTATAACAAGTGGTTCGTGTAATATTACACTCGGCGCTGGCTAGCCAGTTCCTTTTCTTGAACTTGGCTTGACACGCTGCCGTGTGTCTAGATAATATGAATTGTTGCTTTTGTACATCTATATATTAATACGTGAAGCGAAAACTTTGGATCCCTTTTTACGACAATTGGGCGGACGGAGGAGTATGAAATTTTGCACACTTATAGTTTATACAGAGATGAAGTGACGAATGCTAATATTTATATAAAATATGCATTAGAAATACATTAAATTAATGAAAAACCACTACACGCACAAAACCATGCATTTGACACACGCAGTCGAATCGCGTAACTATGGTTACATATATGACATAATAATGTCAATATATATTATTATATCAGCAATATCTTACAGGCAAACTTTGGTCGAATTTCAAGCACTAGGCGATCGCTAGTATAAATAAATAAAGCAAAACAATATAAATCACAATTGCTGTTAACATTTTAACAGGCGTCTACCACCGCTAATTGCGAGAACTCGGGTAAAACCTTCTTGTCAAGAAACAGGATTTTCGTAAGAAAATTCTTAGTAGATGCACAGGGCCCGGTAGTTGTGTCCGGGTAATTGGGTCTCAAAATATACATAAATAAATCATAAATCATAACTTTATTTGCAAGAATATGGTCAAATATACAGGTTGGTCGTTTTATAGAAATGTACAGCATATTCTGCCACATGTGGCGTGCAAAATACATATACAATAAATGTTTGTTGTATTATTACATGTCTAATATTATATTAATAGCTGATCCATTAAATTAATAATACATGGAAATGTCAAGTAATGCTTCATGCTTATGCTAAATGTCATAGTTGGATAATGTTGATATTAATACATCTCCTCTGTCTATCTTCTTAGGATCATTTAGACGTGAATTTGTGTATACGTAAGTGTTTATAGTGATTGCATATAGCTACTCGTTACATTTGCATAATACCTATTGACTATTAAAAGAAATGTTGGTCAATTCGTTGTCACTGAATATTCGAAAATTCGAAATACGAAAGGATACCGTCCATATTCGGCTTGCACGTGGATAATCGTTTTATAAACAAAGTAAAATATTAAAAGTTTTGTTTTACTATATAAAAAATATTGGTTACCATCCAGTAGTATAAAATTCATTTATTTTATTTATATATTATATCAAAATAAAGCACACAGCCTGGAAGCAATAAGGCAGTATTACTGCAACTGCATAGTCAGCCGAAGTAATGTTGGTTGCTGTGCTCACATAATGTCTGTAATACGGTACCTAAGCTTGGCAAGATATGAAAATGTCACTCCACCAAGCCCAGTTTTTGGTAAATATTTTAATAACTTATGAAGATGATGGTGACACATGAAAATAAATATTTATTTTAAACAATGTGCTTTATTTTATTATTTAACGAACTTGATACTAAACTTCAAAGAATAATGTTTTCTACTTAGTTTAGGCTACTCAAAATCAATATAAAATTGTTCACGCCCAGGCCAGGATCCCATGGTGGTCGGTCTCCTTTGTTTGATTGTATTTGGATTTATTGATTTCAATTTGACCTTTTTTAAAGGCCTTCGTATGTTTCCAGTATCCTATTTCTACTAATCGATTGACAGTCTCAAGGTATCTCACTCGTGTTAGTGTAGGGCTTATTACGTAATCACATAATCAATCGACATTAAAATTTGATAGGTGCATTCGAGTAATCTTCAAAGTTTTTAATACTACGATTCCTTTGTTTCTTCTTTAATTATTCATCGAAACTCGTCTATTGCTACTTAAAATAGACATACAAAATAAAATGCTTGTTCATTTTCAGGTATACCACTTGAAGAAATCCCACATGAATGGATTAAAAATGAGCACTCTGATGACACAGACACAGAGAATTGCATCTCTATAAACGCTAAAGGCAGCTTAGGTGATGTTCCTTGTGACTTGCCCCGGCCTTACATGTGCTTCAGGGAAAAGATTCAGGAGTTGAACGCTTGTGGTACACCAGATCAAGGTAAAATTTTCTTTTACCTATTACAGTACACGTAAATACTGTATTAGGATCATTCGACCAAACATGTTGTTGATGTCTACACCTTTTTGCCAAGAATCAAGTAAAATAAGGTAGAAATATCATAAAATGGTCCTTAATCTAGTAAATGACAATTCGCTTTATATGCCAAGTTACAAATAATTATGGTTACAATTTGGATATTAGGCATGCGATCTTTATTGAAGTGCTGCATTCGTTTAGTAACCTAAATCGTATAAATAACATCGGCTAAGGTTCACCTATAGTTGACATACCTTCAGAATATTAGAGTAAAAAAGAACATTAAAACATTATTTACGGCAGTTTAGATAGTCGCTGATACTGCAATACCGCGCAACTAACAATAGACAATACGGCGTAATTTAGTTGTGGCAAATTTTACAGGAGAACGAAAAAACTAAATATCTTCTTATGTACTTATCAAATACCTGTCTGAACTTTAAGGTATTTAGAAATGTGTATTAGTTAGCATATTTTATAATATATAATTCAATCCTATCAATATTTAGCTAGAAAATTCACTTACGCGGTTTTCCATTTTATAAGGCGTTTGTTATTTGAATGTTTTTGGCATTTACGTGGAATTGGAGGGAAAATAAAACAGAATTATATTAATATAAAGAAGTTATATTTACTCAATAATCAGTCTCATAACTTCAAATTTGGTAGTTACTAGCTTAAATTAGTCTCGTCATTATAAAAACTCGCTAGGTACTTCTTAGCATAATTAAATGATCTAAAAACATAAAACAAGGAGCTTACAAATCAAATAATTAAAGGCATTTCAATAATCAGTAAAAAATAAATGAAATGTTTGTATATCAAAATTCAAAACATAACAAGTAATAGGAACATCAAAAAGTAGTTCATCTCACAGGTCCACATTCTTTGTGAATTTATATAATCAAAAAATATATTTATTTTTCTTATAGGGTAAGTTATCATAAAACTGATGATAATCACCAGGAATAACGTTTTTTAGTTGCTGTAAGTGCAGAAATTTGCTTTCTAATATTGGCACTCTAGATGAGAACAGCAATGGAACACTATTTGTAAGTGTTAAGATATTTCTTGGTCTTCGTGGCAATGGAGTTAAGTCGTCTTTGAAATGTTTTTTATATTGAATAGTCCCATCAGGATTATATTTTAATACTCGCAGGTCCACCACACAATCATCGCCAGCAGTACGACCGAGTCGTATAGAGTCATATACTTGATATTCTTTAGTCCCGTAGTCCTTGAAAAACGTATGAGCCGGTTGAATAACTTTGTATGGAGAGGGTTTTTTTCTTGCTTGTTTAGTTAATGATGCGTACTGCGAAGGCAAAAATATTTCTATGTTTTTTAACTTTCTCTCAATTACAGAATGGACAGAGTCTACCTCCATCTGTGTGTGTCCCCTTTCGAGATATTTTAGTGTTTTGTAATACTTTTATCCATGGCTAGTCTAAGTAGCGCATTTGAGACGATACTATTTCGATTTTGCGATGTGCAATGATCTGTCCATATGACTACATCTTTTGCATTTTCATCTAACAAATTTGTTAGGTAATCCACAAAAAAAGAAGCATAAGAGGTAGCTTTTAAATCACAAGTGGTTTTATCGAAACAATAGCACGTGACATCGTCTGTGCCAAGGTTGTAGATAGTGAAATTATGCACTGCTAACTAGGTTTTGTAATATAGAGCACTAGCTGCCAAATAAGGACATAGCTTTACAGCTTGTAAATCAGCAGTACCAGTATGAACGATCCTTGCTCCTCTTGCTCCTCTTGCTCCTTTCCTCTCGAACCAGGTTCTGAGTTCAATATGACGCTGATAATCTTCTTCTAAGACATTGACCACTTTATAAGAACATCAAAGATCACACGCATCTTTTTTAGGTTGGAACAAACCTATGTTTTCTTCTGCTAAAACATCACAAAAAAGTTGCCTTGAAGCAACAGGTTTGGATTATGATGACGCAAATTCCACATATAAATTATAAAGCTGTGATTTGGACTGAATTAAAGGCTCCAAATATTGCTTCGTACTCGTTTTGCGACAGTAATACGATGGTAATTTAGGCAAGACTGATAAATAGCTTTTAATAGAATCTCGCTTACTCTCTGTAGATACTAATAAAGATGTGCTCACATTTTTCTGGTTCTCTTTATTACCTGCATCACCAAGCCAATAGCGAGCTGTCCATTCCCTTATACCAAGTGTATTAATAAATGTTATCAAGCAGACTCTTTCTCTTTTGCCTTCTATTTGAAAATAATACGTTTTAGAACTTGAACGTCTAGAGTCAGTACCTTTGGTTTTCCTCTGAGTAACAGTTTTATCCACCATAGAAGCCGCAAACATCTTTTTTTTCCGACCATGACATGCACCAAAAATTATTAAAAATAGACAGTCATCTCTTGTGTTAGGTGTGAGCAAAAAAATACCTTGCTACGAGCACAAAACTGTGAATTGCATAGAGAACCCATGGTTCTCTTAGGCTTAGATTCTGTTTGACGGTATTTATTATCAATCTTCTTGTATCCAAGATATTCTTTCCCTAACATTCTTTTTTGCTACTACGCTCTCTTTTCCATGTTAACCGGTCAGGTTTTCTTTTTCTCGATCTTGACTGTCTCGCAACTTCTGCCTCAGTATCTCTCTCAGGAAACCATTCGATATGATCTATAGATTCGATCGGTTGTACATTTCTAATTTGCGATAGTGGAACATAGTCAGGGTCAACAACAGAGTCATCTGACGAAAAATCCAACAGTGACTCAGTAACGACTTTCGGAAGACCTGATGAGCTAGGTACAGGTTCTAAAACTGTGGTCAAAGTATCACAATCAGCAATAGAGTTTTCGATATTCGTATCTGTACACGGTATTGGGTCGACAGGTTTTTGAAATATAAGCGGATTACCCGCACGCATTTGATCCAAAATGCGGTTTCTTTTATTTAAAAGTGCCTGGCGTCGATATTGAAGCTCTTGTAAAGTGACAACATTATTACTGACGTCGGTATATTTCCATACTACGGACTCTACTTCTTCGACGATACTTCTTCCATGGTTGTCTAAAACGAAAGTAAAATATATTGAGAAACTCTCTAAAACTATCCACAAATTGGAATTATAATAAATACCAGGTGCTACATGTCTGCCCTAGAATAATTTATCAAAATAAAATCAATAAATGCGCGTAACTAACAAAAACATTCAGTAATACATAAAAATTCAAAACCGCGGAACTACCATGACAACAATAAGTGCGAATTTTGGTTGAAAAAGAAGTGAATGTACAAATTCTAATAGCTAAGCAAGTTGATTGAGAAACAAGCATTAAAACAATATTAAAAACTTACCGATCAGCTTCGAATTACTATTTAAAATCTTTCATTTTCCGGAGCGCCACACAAAAACTATACGTCTTCTTGTAATGATCGCGAAAATGCACGGTATTGGTCAAATTATTTGGACATATTTGCTTACGCGGTTTTAACTAGTTGTGATTGGTCACCTATTGAATGAGCAATACGTCGATCTGTAAATGTGGTCCGTAGCCAATCGACATTGTTAGCTAATTGCCGCCAAATCTCAAATTTTATACTTTTGTATTTCCGCGGTATCCATTGTTATTTACGCGGTATTGCAGTATCAGCGACTTATGTAAAATGCTATTTAATTTATCAGCCATCTGCTCTTATAGAAGAGATTAAAGTTATCTCTTGAAATAAATTAAAATAATGTCTAATATGACTGACCATTTCAGAATACCACTTCGATAGCGAAACTCAAAAATGCTACAAGTTCCACACAATACCGAGGACATTCAAGCGAGCATACATGGCCTGCTCCAGTGAGGGCGGCCATCTCCTCATCATAAACAGTGAAGAAGAAGCCAAAGCCGTCCGAGATATCTTTGAAAAGTATCCGCCAGAAACTATGATAGGAGAATTTTCTAAAGAGAACGCTTATGTTGGCGTCACTGCATGGAACGAACATGGTGATTGGAGGACTATTCATGGTAATTTAACTTTCTTCATAAACCTTTATAATAATAATAAATAATATCAGCCCTGTATTAAACTGTCCGACTGCTGGGCACGGACCTCTTCTCATTATGAGAAGGGTTAGGTCATAGTCCACCACGCTGGCCTAGTGCGGGTTGGCAGACTTCATATATCTTCAAAAACATTATGGAGAACTCTCAGACATGTAGGTTTCCTCACGATGTTTTCCTTTACCGTTAAAGCAAGCGATAATCAACTATTTAATACGCATTTAACTTCAAGTCAAAGAAAAGTCAGAGATGCGCGCCTTGGGTTCGAACTCGAGACCTCTGCGTGGCAGTCAAACGGTTTCCCACTAGGCTATCTTCATCATAAGCCTATCATCCTAATAATATAAGTTCAAGCTTGTAAACAGGTTTTGATGTTTTTACATAGTCAAGCATGAACCATTTACACAAATGTAACAATGATGACAACTTTTGAATAATTTTAGGTACATTATTTACAAACTGTTTATATACACTTTTCCCGATCATACTTTGAGCAGCTAGTACAAATTTATTATACACATATCAATAATTGAATAAAAAGCCACGTAGAAATGACACACTAGCCATATTGAAAGTTGTCAAGTATACCAAAATACTTTTTTTGCTTACTCAAGTTCAATACATCTATTTTTAAAAGAATATGTCAATTTTCTACAAAAATCTGGTACCTACTATTTTTACCTATTATTAGTAGAAGTTCTTACTCACACCTGCAATCTTTTTGCAGAAATAGCACTACTCTGGAAGTTCCCAGCCATTTCAGGTTCAATTCGGGTTGTACTCTGCCTGTAATAATATAATTCAATCATGATTCGAAAGACACGTGGCGCCATCTATTGTCATAAGACCGTTATTATTGTTTTCCTCGGGAACATAAATTTTTTTCGGGATAAAAGGTAGCCTATGTCCGTTTCTGTATACCTGTCAACGTATATGCAAAATTTCAGGATGATCGGTTCAGTGGTTTAGGCGTGAAAAGGTAACAAACAAACAAACTCAATTTCGCTTTTATAATATTAGTTAGGATAATCCATAAAAAAATGTATATGCTATAAGGTATCCAATTACTTGTATCTACTAGCGATGGTATGATATGATGACTTTAGGTAATATCTATTTGTGTATAGGGTTACCTATTATATTTTGGAATATTAAATAAAAGGAATATACGTGTTCACGTAAACTGTCTTTATTCTCGACTAAACTTATTATATGATTGTGGACGCAGCCGCACGTAGGCACGCACACTAATGCATTATGCATTACATATTAAATGCTTAGATAGCAATATCAAACATGTGTCCCGTCCCTACAATGACTTATTCTAAACATTTATTTTTGCATATAACTACAAACTGTAAACTCCCAGTTAGCAAAATCTGCTAGAACTTCACCTAAGTGTCGGTCTGTTATTGAAATGCCTTCGTGGCGCAGCGGTAGTGAACGCGACTGCTGTGCATGAGGTCTCGGGTTCAAATCCCGGGTCGGGCCAACAAAAAGTTATTGGGTTTTTCTGTTAATAAATCTCAATAGTAGCCCGGAGTTAGGAAGTTGGCGGTGTTAAACACCCACGTGCCTCGGAAAGCACGTAAAGCCGTTGGTCCTGCGCCTGATGTCTCTCCGGTCGTGTCGGATTACCGCCCCATCGGATCATGAGAGTTAGGGAACAGAGAGTGCACTTGTGTTTGTGCACACACTTGTGCACGATAATATATCCTGCGCAGATGGCGAGTCTCCGTTAAGACTGGCCGCCGTGGCCGAAATTCGGTCTGGAGGACATTATTATAATTCAAATGTTTTTTTTTTCTCACAGGTCAAACATTGATGGATGCAGGTTACGACAAGTTTTCGGCAGGAGAACCCAGCAATTCCACCACATCGGAATTTTGCGTTACCGTACTGCGCACCGGCTTACTAAGCGACTCTAACTGTAATGACTATTTTCCATTTATTTGTGAGAAGAGGCCCGATTACCCTCCAGTTTGCAGTATCACAATATAATAAGCTCATCAAACTATCCAGCAGTGCACGATTGTTACTAAAAACGATTCGAATTGTTGTAATATGCCTGTTTTGTCATGCATTCGAAATAAAATATAAATCTATAATCAAAATATAGTCTTCCTTTGTAACCAAAAGTTAAACTTTTTGATGTTTGGGTAGAAATATATGATTATTGCAAATAAGGAATTGACCATGTAAGTTGCAAGCATGCTTTGCCATGGTTATTGTTATTCGAATGATATATCATTCGAAATTATTCATAAATACTTAAAACTAAGTGGACGTTCGACAAAAAAATCGATATTCGAATGATGCGAAATCATTCAGAGACACTCGCGTATTGTTATGCCTGCTTTGTCCGTTGACAAAACATGAAACTTATTACTGCTCTCACTTGGGCCTCTTTTTTATCGATATTTGATCTGCCTTTGGCTTTCTGAAACCTTAAATTAACTGAAATGGTTTAATAAATTCTGAAATACATAATTTTTACATTATTATATTATATTTTTGACCTCTCTGATAATGAGTAAATAACTATTTAATAAAAATATATGATACCTTGAATATTTTTGCTACATACACATAACTAAAAATATTTCAATAAACCTTTATTCCTACATCATTAAACAAACCTAAGTGATAAGTTTACTTACCTGTATTCCAGGTGTAATGTGTATTGGTCTAATTTATACCATGTCATATCTTTGTGTACCACATTTCAAGCAAATAAATAAAATTATTATTATTATTTAATTTCAGCCAAAGGCAAAGGTTGGTCGATATATTATCGGTGGTGGCTGATATACGACATAAATACGAAAACCTTAATTCCTAAAATCTTAATATCGTATATTTTAAAATTCTGAATATTACCAGTCCAATGTGTCATACATACCTACAACGAGTTGAGACTTATGAGTTCCAGAGGTTCTAAGTTTCTTTTCGAATTAGGTCTAACCTCTCTTATTGCTTTCCCTTCATTCCATCTTTATGTTTCAAGCGGTCATAGTCGACGGCAACTGTATATTTGACTAGATTTTGCCCGCGGCTTCACTCGCATTAATCTAGATTTTGTCGATAAATTTTTATCCCTCGGGAACAGAATTTTTTCTTGGTGAACGGTACCCTATATGTTTTCTCCACCCCTGACATCGTGACTGCGAAATTCCATGATGTTCGGTCAAGTAGTACAGGCGTGTAAGCGTAACAAACAAACAACCTCACGTTCGCATTTATAATATTAGTTAGGATAGGCCGTATATTTTAGTAGTGTATTTTAGTACTGTTGTGTTTCGTTCGGCGAGTGAGAGTGCCGGAGGCCCAATCACCCCCTTTCCCCCATTCCCGCTCCTTCTCCTTCCCACTTCTTTTCCTAAAGGGTCGCCAACGCGCAAGTGATGCCTCTAGTGTTGCAGGCGTCCATAGGCTACGGTGACCACTTACCATCAGGGCCGTATGCTTGTTTGCCACCTATGAAGAATAAAAAAGAAAAAGGGAACTATTGCCGTTTTTCAGGCACAGCTCCAGATTCCGTAGTGCTGCTAAAATATTCTTGACAGGAACACCCATATATCACTTTACAGGGGCTCCGTAATCAACCCCGAGTCATCATGCTCAGCATTCGTCATCACAACCGTCGCAACATAAAATAAATATGCTACATGATTTTTTTTGATGAGACATTTGTAATTAATTTTTACAGTGAAATGTACATTCAGGCATATATTATTTTGAAATTCAGCCATATTGAGAATTTGTCCTTCCGCGAACTTGCCCTGTTTCCGTCTTACTGCGAACATACCTCCTAAATCAAAATTGAAACATACCACACTGATTGAGGCCAGCGAAACCAAATAAGTTGATCATTTAGTAAAAGAGCTCATGAGGCATCATAATCTTGTTAAAAAACAATGTCCGCTAACCCACAAATATAGAAAACCGTAATGATAGTATTACAGTGAAATTGTATTATTATTCGAATTTAGTTGACAGCCACCACTCGTTATTACTTTCCAAAACCCTAATTTAACTAGTAAAGTATCATTATATGTATGTGCTAGTGCTGTTCTTAATTCTATCGATAAAAAATACAAATTTCCATTTAATATGACTGAAAACTAATTTCTATAAGCCTATATCTATACTAATATTATAAAGAGAAAATATTTGACTTTTTGTTTGTTGATTTGTAAGGCTTTTACTCAAAAACTACAGAAGCGATTTAAAAAAATATTTTCTATTAGGAAGCTATATTATTACCAAGCAACATAGGTTATAGTCAGCCTCGATGGCTTAGTGGGTAGTGTCACCGACTGCCACGCCTGAGGTCGCGGGTTCGATTCCCGCACAAGTCAAATATTTGTGTGCATGTATGACCATGGATGTTTGCCTTGCTCTGGGTGTTTCTATGTATAATATGTATGTATTTAAAAAAAAAACAGTATATATGTATGTTTATCCATTGTCTAGTACCCATAATACAAGCTCTGCTTAGTTTGGGCTAGTGGGCGGTAGAATATTATTATTATATATTAAAAAAAAAAACAAATTCCTCTAGATAGGTACAGCCGCTTCGTGGGATCCGGGTTTACTCCAACTATGAATATAATTATTCTGAAATCATACTAGAAGTCCTTGATTGGAAAATATAGTATACGTTGAATTTATTGTCTATATACAATATTCTCTATAATATCAAAATATGCTTGCATACTAGCGCCATCTAATGTCTATAATAAAAACTGTTTGTTAAATAAAAGTTAGTCTCTTGCCAACTACTCTCGTGTTTTAATAGTATAGAGGGACTTTGCCTTCAAATTACTTTTAATAAGATAATAGTATGCTGATTTTGAACCGTATCTTACTTAGCTGTAACCTCCGACGTTATTCGCGTTTATTTAAAACCTACACCTCTCCTTGATCTTAAGCTAAATCCAGCCCAGATGACACAAAAACCAGGTCGCAGATTATTTTGTTAGCAAAGAAGCAGTATTAGTTTCGCATTCGCATTGAAAATACGGATAGACAATATTCTGGAAAATTATTTTATTTTTGTTGCCTAGGAGTTGTTAATATTTAGAACTATAATTTTATTAGATGTAATATGTGTCTTTTTTGTATTAAAAACTGTCTTCCATACCCAAATAAAAATATCCATGTTATCGATATATAACATGATATTGGAGCTTGTATCCCATCACTATTATTACACATCGAGTAACCGGGAATCATTTGCGACGTACAATTTTGATGAGAGGCTACCGAACCGTGTCGATAGGCAGACCGCACTATATTTCGATATATCGTGTCCGTGAAGTGTTTCGTTAAAATCTTTTATTGTGTCTCATAATATATCACAAAACAAAGTCCCCAGCCGCGTCTGTTCGCGATAAACTCAAAAACTACTGAATAGATTTGTAAGTGGTTTTCACCGATAAATAGAGTGATTCATGAGAACGGTTTAGGTGTATAATTTGTAAAGGTTTGAATACCCGTGCGAAGCCGGGGCAGGTCACTAGTTGTATATAAGTGCTGAAAGCGGTAAGTCTTTTGTTTATACTTATTTGTAGTTTCGGTCATCTTTAGTTATATTTTGTATCAAAAATAATACCAGCTTTCTTCAGATCATTATTGTATAGTAATATTCTATATTTTACCACATACACACAACACCATTTAGCCCAAACTAAGCAGAGCTTATACTATGGGACTAGACAATGGATAAACATACATATATCATTTTTTTAAGTTCATATATTTTATACATAGAAACACCCAGACCAAGACTAACATCCATGGATGCTAAACATTTGTGTGAGTCTCAAGACTAACATCCATGGATGCTAAACATTTGTGTGAGTCTCAAGACTAACATCCATGGATGCTAAACATTTGTGTGAGTCTCAAGACTAACATCCATGGATGCTAAACATTTGTGTGAGTCTCAAGAGGTTTGTGAGTAGTTAAAGAACAAACCTCTTGAGAGTCTAGGTACATAACAATATTAAAATACGTGCTTGTATTAATTACGGCCATTAGACTGCGCCGAGCGAAATGTGCCAAAACAGGCGGTCACAGTTAAGTGAATAAAATCAACACTTTTGTTTAATAAAAATATAAAATATGCATTTAACATAACAATGAATGTGTTTACAATTACTCCGTGTAAAAAACTTAAAATAATTAATATTTTAGTCATAGATACATATGAATACTCGTATGTCGCTTTTTTTAGTGATTCGAATTTGGTCGGATAGCCAGCCGTTGTTTATTTGTTTTGGTTTTCGTTTATATCTACTTATAAGCGAAATATTCCAAGCTGAATTTTCGTTATATATTATTTGACGAAACTCACTAATTTTTAGTATACATCTACACATTTTAGATTGATCCAATTTCTTGTATGACGTCAAACTTATGACACTTTCGTTTTGACTTTTAGTAATATTATTCACAAATAGCTATATAAGCTCTCTGCTCATGCACAATATTTCTCTCTCCGATCATTCGTTTAGAATTGTTGTTTTCGATTTTGAAGTGCAAACTTCTTTAGGCGCGTTGAACACTTCTTGGGTGAACAAAAATCATAGAACTCGCGTCATCGCCACGCTTCGTCATCGTCACGCTTCCACGCTTTCCATTTTTGAATTATTTTATAATATTAACAATATCTCAGAAATGGTGCGTCCTACGCAAAAAATAACGAAATTTTGACCGCCTTAATAACCATACGAGATTATCAGGAACTAGCATCCGAGCCGCCTCCTTCTTTTTTTTTGTTTATAAAGAAGTGTTTATGATCAAGGATAAAAGTTTTCACTTCTATCGGCAGTCATCAAAGACTGCCCCAATTTTTTTGTTTTTTCGAATAGGTAACACTCCCAATTTTTTTATGCGGCGCACATTTACTGCAGAATACGCACTAATTATACGTTCCACTCGTATCACTCTAGGAGACAGTCCTGCTTGGGTAACGCACACAATCTACTGAGAGACTTAATTAGTAAATATTAGAATTTTATAATAATTTGCTATCGATATAATAAGTTATCAATATTTTATAATGGATAACCTAGAAATTGTTCTGAACTCGCGATAACCACCAACAAAATAATCCTAAATAATGCGAATGTGAGTTTGTTTGTTACGCTTTCACGTCCTATCTTCTTGCTCATCATCATGAAATTTCGTATACACGTTATCAGAGGGGTATTATATAATACTAGATGTTCCCGCGGTTTCACCCGCGTTTATCGTTACTGCGCCGCCCCCGTGGGTCGTAGCGTGATGTTATATACCTTCCTCGATAAATAGGCTATCCAACACTAAAAGAATTTTTCAAATCGAACCAGTAGTAATCACGCAGAATAAACCAGGCGAAACATCGTTTGTACTATGTCTGTAATGGGTAATTATTTTGCTACGATGTTATTTTAAAACTGCTATATCTCCTAAGATATTCATTGAAATCGAATAATATACAGGGCAATTTTGTTTTAAATTAAATACTTGTGATGAATAACATATTTATTTAGATAAGGATTAATATCATGTTTATAAAAATACCTTCGCAAATAATGCATTATTTTAGAACAAATTTTGTTAGCATAAAAATGGTTATAGTGAGCCAACCTTAAAAGATAGACATATGCTGTCGCGGACATTTTTTTAGAACTTTTAAAGGGAAACAATTCTCTCATACATGATTTTTGCGAAACTTTAACTGTTTACGCAGCGCACGCAGCGGAAGCTCTCAAAAGGAAAAAATACTATCCGATTTTGAAACATTCTTCATTGGTGCTCCGCTCCTATTAATCTTAGCGTGATGATATATAGCCTATAGCCTTTCTCGATAAATAGGCTATCTAAGACTGAAAGAATTTTTCAAATCGGACCAGTAGTTCCTGAGATTAGCGCGCTCAAGTAAACAAACAAACAAACAAACTCTTCAGCTTTATAATATTAGTATAGATTCATTTCATCCAGGGAAAAATAATCTTCCTAAGCGAACGAAGCCGCAAACAAAAGCTTAGCTTTTATATTTTCCACCTTTCTATATTACCAAGCGTATTCTGCAAAATATTATTCACGTTGAACGAAATTCACCTGTACAAGGTAAATGTATAATAGAATACCGGGCGTATGGCGTACCGCCATAGTTGACAACTTTATTAAGAGGAAACACAAGGGCCGTTTTTCCATACAAACGTAGTCCCCTGTTTCCTCCCTGGATAATGCCGGTAGAGCAATATTTTTTTCCGAAAATGTCCTCTATTCGCATGTCCCTATGTTTTCGTAAATTAATTATTAAAAGAGACAAGAGCCTTCAAAATCCTCAAAAATTGGAGTTGTCTCTATCGCGCTCTGCGGGCACTACGCGAGTGTCGCGCAGTGCCATGTATAGTATCATGAGCGCGATAGAGACAACTGCAGCTTGGACCGAAAATACCAATGAAAGTAGATAAAATCAACGTTTCGTAGTCCCCTGATTTCTTCTCCAAAACTTGTCTGATTTAACTTCTATTTTCATTATAAATTAAAGAAAGCCTTTGGCCGTGTTCCTATGTTTTCCTTTTTTTATATAATCTAGTCAAAGTTGTTTTCTGTATGTTTGAACACAGCGGAAAATCTGGCTAATTTTTGAGGTTTTTGAAGGCTCTTGTCTCTTTTAATAATTAATTTATGAAAAAAAGGAATACATAGAAACATGCCAATAGAGGCCATACATTTTTTGCATAAAAATTATTGCTTTACTGGCATTATCCAGGGAAGAAACGGGGGACTACGTTTGTATGCGAAAACGGCCCTTGTGTTTCCTCTTAAATTCATAGCAAAGTTATGAATAAGAGGGGAAGCTGCGCTAAATAATTAGCCTTGTCAGCCATCATGGCATACTGACTTATCTCATTAAGTTTTATAATGCACTGCGGACAATAATATTAAGTAATTTACAAAACAGTATAATAAATTATAATTATAGTCAGATACAGTCGACCAAAAAATATGTGGTCTACCAATACGGTTGCCACCTTCATTTTCAACGAATAGAGTATACAAGATCTAGCTTTACAACGATACAAAAAACTGAAACACAAAGGCACATTATACAATCAAACCACAAAAACATAAATAAAATTTATGCTGATTTGAAACATAAGTTCATTTTTCTTGTGACTGCTATCCTACTACATCATGTTATGTATATAGTTTTATAAAGAATTGAATATAGATTTTTGCATTACATGATGTTTATTCAAAAGACCTTCATACTTATAGATAAATTAAAAAAGAACTTCTTGGTCATTTCTACAAATAAAAAATTATTTCTTTGGTCAAAGAAAAAACATAGGAAAACATTAAATAAATAAGTTCTGTCTATTATACCAAACTAGCTTTTTGTCCGCGGCTTCGCTCTCGTATACGTAGGCGAGGTTACATTATGTTGGTAACAATACTTTTTTAGTAAAATATAACCTATGTAACTCGGTGATAATAGAAATGTCTAATGGTGAAATAATTTTTAAAAGCGGTGCCGTAGTTTTTGAGTTAAATCCTTCCAAACAAACAAAAAATCTAATCTTTCCTCTTTATAATATTTGTATAGATGAGACCTATTTCAGCATATAATAAATGTAAAAAAAAAACTTAGTCAAAACATTTTACACCAAAATTATCTTGCTCAATTTGCTCGTTAGAGGGACATCAATTGGACCAAAAATAGCAAAATTTTTACAGTTTAACGTAGTGCGAAAATATTAAACTGATGTAAGTCAAGGATACACCTTGACTTACATCAGTTTAATATTTTCGCTGAAGGTATACATGTTAGGCTAAGTATGTGTTGTGTTAGTTTTCAACTAGATTCCTATGGTGACTATAGCAAGTAATAAAAAACTGTACTGATATAAGTGAAACAAGTCAAACCGAACGTTTTATGTAAACGTTTTGTAAGGTAGTAGATCCTCGCTGGTTTCAGCATGAATGGGCCGGATCGACCGGGGTAGTACTAGCCTCTCACAGAATACCGGCGTGAAGTAACGGTACTGTTGCGTTTCGTATCGGTGAGTGAGAGAGCCGGAGGCCTAGTTACCCCGATCATTTTCCTATCCTTTCCTTTGTTCTTTCCCTCCTTCATTCCTTTCTAAAAGGCTGGCAACGCACTTGTAACTCCTTTGGGGTTGCGGGTGTTCATGGGCGGCGGTAATCGCTTACCATCAGGCGATCCGTCTGCTCGTTTGCCTCCCTATGCCATAAAAAAAACAGTATTTTATATTCTCAGTATTTGTTATAGTTCAGTAGACCATATAATGCCTTCATCTGTGCGGCACCGGTGGCCGGTAAGCGGCCGTAACGCCCTTCCATTACTTATTTTAGTACCTTATTTATATATGTACTAGCTTTTGCCCGCGGCTTCGCTCGCGTTAATTTAGAATTTGACAATCAATTCGGGTTGTACTCTGCTTGTAATATTATAATTCAATCATGATACGAAAGACACGTGGCGCCATCTATTATCATAAAAAACGTTATTGTTGTTTTCCCCGTGAACAGTATTTTTTTTCGGGATGAAAAATAGCGTATATTCATTTCTGTACACCTGTCAATGTATATGCAAAATTTCAGGATGATCGGTTTGGTGGTTTAGGCGTGAAATGGTAACAAACAAATTCATTTTCGCTTTTATAATATTAGTTAGGATTACGATATTTAGGATATTTTTGAATCAAGGAGTTTTTTTAAATTATTACTTTAAACATTTTTTCGTTTGACTGTACTGTTTTTGGCATGAGCAATAGATTTTTGTATTTATTTATGGGTGGACCCAGTTGCCGGAAGAAAAATATTAAAATTAAATGGATCCGGCAACTGGGACTGCAGTCCGAGTTAGTTGCGGTCCCAGTCGCCGGAATCCTCAAGATTGGCCGTCGTGACCGAAATTCGGCCTAGGGGACATTACTCGACCGATGATCATAATATTTCGCATAAAAGTTTTACAGAAAGGTCATAGGATACCTTTCATCCAGATAAAAGTACTATTACTGAGCGAGCGAAGCCGCGATCAAAACTGAGTAATAAATAATATTATGAAAGAAAACTTGTCAATATTGCACTTAAACTACGACGCGACGATACAACAATAAAATAAAACAATTATATTAAGTAATGTTGTCTCATTTAGCTGGTCACAAATGAAACGCGCTTAACTCCAATAAAAATAATGGCGTCCGAACATTGTGACCGAACTCCGGACAGATGGCATCGAATTGGTTTTTGTACCGACAATATTTTAGGGTTAGCGACGAGATATGAACGGATAGAGTAGACATCAAGAATTAATTTGAGTGTTATGCCGCTTACAGCTGAATTGCCTCGATTCGATCGTATACATATGTACAAGCAATAGTACGCTTATGTTTGAAGCTAGAGCTAAAAAATATGTTTGTGTTATTCGTTCACGAGTTTTTGTAACCTAAGCCCTTAACCGTTTATATGAAGACGTAGTTCTAAGTGTTGGGTTTTATACCTACATATAGCATAGCAATCGAGGCACTCACAGTATTAATAATAGATTAATATCTGCAAGCAGCATCACAGGCCCAGGGTATCTATACCTATCTAATTATTATGGACATAGAACTCTTAAGAAGCTTGTACCATATCTGTAGATATCAGAAATGAGACTGATAAAAATAAATTCTCTCCAAATTCCAGGAGTTTCCTGTTCGAGACCATACAATTTTATATGGTTTATTTAGCAAACATCAAAAAAAATTTTTTTTTACTTTAAATTTTTTGTATTTGCATTGATTGAATTGAATTTAAAAAAGTAAATAAAAGCATCTTAGTCTCTTACTTTCATGCATTTTTCTCTCTGCCTCTCTCGAGATAGAGATTTCTTTTCTTTTATAGTTTGGTTATCACATACATCGCGCCAGTTGTGATTTTAAATCTCACATAATAGTCGAGCTCATGTGTTTTGCCGTCGACCCACATTGCCACACTCTGTGTGCCTAAGAATTTCCTAGCAGAAAATACTGGTCCCGATCTTTCAGTTACTAACTCTGTATAATACGGATGTTCTTTCAGCTCAAACAAATGCGATGGTTTCTGCTCCTATTTCAGAGAAAATGCAACGTAAAATCGGACATACTTTGATTCAGTTTCAAAAGCGCATTCATGTCAACGTTGAGGCTTTCTCTGGGCTTGATTATGTGGTGTTGCGGAATGGATAAAGCTCCTACTACCTACTTGATTGAAGACGGAAATACGGGTTCACAAAATGTGTTTTCAAAGACACATTGTATGCTTTATACAAGAAAATAGGTTTTGGTTGACTTACACAGCACTGTTTATTGTTGCATCGCTGTCAACCAGCAAAACACTTTCAACGAAATAAAACTTGTTTGCTTCTATGGTAGTAGTAAGAAAATTCTGACGATTTTATTTGATTTTGTAATGATGTTTACTTAGTACAAGGTTTTGTTTTCACTTCCAAATAATAAGCTTAGTAAGAAAAAGGGCTCGGCTTTAAAAAGCCCCAAACTGAGTGATAGCGATGTAAACCAACAAAAGTTTTTGTTTGTTTACGTTTGCAAGTCGTGAATATAAATAACTAAATTTTGCCCGCGGTTTGGATTATTATTATGCCTCGGTAACATTTATTTTTTCCATTTGAAAGGTACCCTATGTCCTTTTCTGTACCCGAGTCAAAGTGAATGTGGAATTTCATGATGTTTGAAATAAATTATTATTATTATATTAAAATGACCACACTCCGTCTGACGGTAAGCAGTCGTGTGGTCTAAGAGCAGTGGCTTCCACACCGCTCTCATAGCAGCCGAGGCGATGTTGAGGACTCTACTTTGACGGCCTGAGAAGGTGCTTTTTCACGCCCCGCTTAAAGGACCCAGGATTGAAGGAAGAAGGAAACACGTGCCTTGGCAGCTTTACTAATAATTATAAAATATACTGACGAGCATGTATTCGTTACAAATAAATATTACGTGATTATGATGGCACAAAATGTATTCATCGACATAATATAAAAAAGAGATGTCATTTGGTCAGTCCACGTGTACCTGTCTCATTATCCAACGTAATGGGTTACCGTCTGATAACTTTACATTATTACTAATATTACTCGCACGGAACAATAGTGGCGTGTCTCTAACGTTTATGATTTGATAGCGTGAGAGTCAATTTAAAATAACCATCTGGGGACACTTTGTTGACCAAATGGATGTTATCGTAACCTTGTAATTTGTTCTTTAAACTATTATAGGTCAGTACTCTATTGTTTTTTATCATTACTAGATTTTCCCCGCGGTCTTGCTCGCGTAAATGTAGGTTAGACTAAATTAGACACAATTTTTTTCTGAATAAATTATATCCTATATTCTGTATCTCTGACAATGTGTATGCGAAAGGTCATGATGAGTGGTCGAGTAGGTAAGGCATCAAGATTTTGGCAATAAATTCTATCTCTCAGGAACATTGCGTTTGTCTCGATGAAAGGTATCCTATGTCCTTTTGCGTTCCCCTGGCAACGTATAGGCAAAATTTTATGATGATTGGTCGAGTAGTTAAGGCGTGAAAGCGTAACAACCAAACAAACTCAGCTTCCCATTTATAATATTAGTTAGGATACAACCTCAGTGGCGCAGGTAGTACTGTGACTTTTGTGCATGAGTTTTTAAGTTCAATTCCCGGCTCAAGCAAAGTGTTATTGGGTTTTCCTGTACAGAATCTTTAATAACAGCATGAAGATAAAAATTAAAATTTTAACCGCTTCAATGGACAGGCAGCCTAATAAAAAAGAGGTATACAATTTTTTTTTTCGAAATTCTGTTTCTATATATGTGGCATCAGTAAAAAAGATGTATCTGTCAGTATATTTTTTGGTAGATACGTCTTTTTAGGGTTCCGTACCCAAAGAGTAAAACGGAACCCCATTACTAAGACTCCGCTGACGTCTGTCTGTCCGTCTGTCACCAGGCTGTATCTCATGAACTGTGATAGTTACACAGTTCAAATTTTCACAGATGATGTATTTCTGTTGCCACTATAACAACAAATACTAAAAAACAGAATAGATTAAATATTTGAGGGGGCTCCCATACAACATCGCTTTTTAGTGCTGATGTTCTTTTTAAGTAGGATTTTTTTTTTTTTTTATTTTTAATATCTAATATTGAAACCTTTTCTATATATATTATATCTCAAATATCTACTTTCAGTATCAAATTATGAAACTTGAAAGGATCAATAAATATATTATGCAAACCGATAATAGCGACGTAAACTGGAAAAGGTTACTTCAAACGGGCGAGATCGATTTGAATAAATTATCATTTTAGAATATTCCATTAAACTGCAAAAGAGCTCCGGTCTTTATTGCCTGTCTGTAAAGCACCTAGGTATACCAAATTAAATAAAACTTGTGGTAATACTGCCGTACCACAATTAAATATGCACATATACACACACATCACACGTACAAAAATACACACACACACACACTCACATACACACACACACACACACGCACACACCCTCACACAGACGCACACACCCTGACACATGCACACACATGTTATATTTATGTCTTGTTATTATATTTTATATTTACTTTAGTTGTATGTTGGATGCTTAGTTTGTTTATTATTTAATTTAGGTTCATCTCTAGACTTTATCGTACATACTTATAATTTTACCATATATGTGGTCTCGATAGAGAGAGGGCCTGGAGATTTGTCACACAGGTATCGAACCTATTACAGACTCCAGCTCTCACAAAGGTTGATTTTGTAACTGTTACTATACTCCTTTTGTGTTTAAAACTGTGTGTGCACTTTTTGAGAGAAATAAATGAATTTATTATTTATTATTAAATATAATTCTATGTGATATGTTAAAAAAGGCCTATGTTGCCTAGGCGAACGTTCCTCAATCAGATCGGAGGCGTTCTGGACAAGGGCCAGGTTGAGAACTCCTTGAACCGACGGGCGTATATGAGGAATGTGATGAAAGCGAATGAAGCCAGAGTAGTATGTCAGGATCGTAGCAAATGGAAATCCGTAGTCTCTGCCTACCCCTCTGGGAAACAGGCGTGAATCTATGTATGAATGTATGTAAGTATGTTAAAATAGATAACTAGAGTACCTACTAGGAATAATTCCTGTGAAAATACTTCTATATATTTGTTTGTATGTTACTGTTTCACGTTTAAACTACTCAACCGAACTCGCAGACACATTGTCAATGGTAAAGATAAGAACATATAAGACATATACTCATCAATTATAATTTATATATACATATATATATATATCTTTCGTATGTATTTTTTATTTCTTTTATTTTTTGAATGTGGAACATGTTAAAGAGTAGGTAGCTGATGTACCTCCGGGCGTCACTTGGGGTTACCACATAACATCAGGGTTGGTTTGAGGTATCAACCGTAAACCAACAATAAACCTGAGTGGTAACCTCGTTTTGTTTACATTTTTTTGTTTTTCTGTGTTATAATATTTGTCTGTATTTTGTGTACCTATATTTTGAAAAATAAAAATACTTACTTACTTACAACCATCCAGAAAAATATTGTTCCCAAGTGGTAGAATTTATTGACAAAATTTTGATTGCGAGCAAAATCTAGTATCTAATATCTATACTAATATTATAAAACTGAAGATTTTATTTGTTTGTTTGAACGCGCTAATCTCAGGAACTACTGGTCCGAATTGAAAAATAATTGTATTGTTGGATAGCTTATTTATCAAGGAAGGCTATAGGCTATATAAAATCACGCTACGACCCACGGGGAAGGCGCAGTAATCATAAACGCGGATAAAACCGCGGGCACATCTAGTTCTAAATGAGACTGTGAGATTGTTTGTTACGCTTTCACGCTTAATTACTTGAGCGATCAACATGAAATTACACATACACGTTGTCAGGGGTACAAAAAAAGACATAGGGTATCTTTTATCCAGGAAACGTACTATTCCTGATCGAAGCCGCGGGCAAAAGCTAGTAGCAGCCGATCGTTCAAGCCGATCATAAAAAAAAACAGTCAACTAATCACATGTATCAAAAGTGAAATCACGATAACCCTACTAAAATAGGACGTCAATATTCCTAAAGAAAGCAATTCATTTTACTATCTCATCCAAACTCACTAAGTTTTCACGACAGCTTCATCTGCGGTTCTTACGAGTATAGTGTCGACTTGATAAACGATGTCTATAAACTTCCACACCGGTTCGCTCAAATTGTATTATGTAGGTAATACAGTTGTAGCATAACTTTACGCTTACTTTTATTGCTGACTAGACTTAAGCGCACTGGGGAGACCAACTAGACTGCAATGCCTCTGCATTGATTGGTCTCGGATTCGAACCCACGTCGCGCACCTCTGACTTTCGGAAGTTATACGAGTTTTCGAAATTATGTGCGTATTGATTGACAATTATCGCCTGCTCCGTGCCTCGGAGAGCACGTTAAGCCGTTAGTCCCGGCTGCCATAAACATCTATGGCAGTCGTTATTGGGAAGTCAGTGACCTCTAATATCCTGACACTGGTCTGGCCTTAGGGTATCGTTAGCCTTCGGGTTGCGGAGGTCAGATGGCAGTCGCTCCGTGTAAAAACTGATATCCAGTCAAATCCGGTTAGACTAGAAAGCCGACCCCAAGTGACTTGGGAATAATAAAGGCTAGGGAGAACAATAAAGTTTTGTAATTAAAAAGTACTCACGTGCAACTCTGTAAGTAAGTACTTATAGGCCGTTAATAACATTTGCTTGTTCTAATTGTCGTAAGGTTTTAATTTAGAAACTACACACATATCGCTTATAATAAAAAATACGTTTTCAGTTAAAGGCAAATACTTTATTGCGATAAAATGTTTAAATTCTAATTAGTAGTATTATTATGCTTGAGCAGCGATAGCACAGTGTGGAGACCAACAGACTGCAATGCAGAGAGTCTCGGGTTCGAACCCACGTCGCGCACCTCTGACTTTCGGAAGTTATATGACTTTTCGAAATTAAGTGCATATTGATTGACAATTATCGCCTGCTCCGTGCCTCGGAGAGCACGTTAAGCCGTTGGTCCCGGCTGCCATGAACATCTATGGCAGTCGTTATTGGGAGAGTGTCGACACAAAAGATCCCACTGGGTCGAAGTGTCTCCGGTCTGCACTGACTGGCCCCAACATAAGATAAGATAATAATTATTATGCTTTAACATAATTATTATCGTAGAACTATTGATTTATTTACTGTATCGAATCGTATTCTACTTTACCGCCTACTTATTACGTATGATATTATTTACATTCGTATTAACATACATTACGGTGTATTTATAGACGTCTGCCTAAAATTTTAAATTTTAAATTCCTCTGCCTCGATGGCGTAATGGTTAGTGTAACCGACTATCACGCCTGAAGTCGCGGGTTCGATTCCCGCACAAGTCAAACATTTGTGTGCATGAACATGGATGTTTGACTTTGTCCCAGACAAAGTCAAACATCCATGTTTGACTTTGTCTGGGACAAAGGTGTTTCTATGTATAAAAAAAAGTAAGTATATATGTATGTTTATCCATCGTCTAGTACCCATAGTACAAGCTCTGCTTAGTTTGGGCTAGATGGTGTTGTGTGTATGTGATAAAATATTATTATTATTATTTATTTGAAATATGGAAAATATTTTTTTAGTTTCCGACACCGTTTCTGTACTTATTTCATCGTGGCTGTATAAACGAATACCTTTGCCTATCCGCCATTTTAACAGCTGTGACACCTGTCATTCATCAACCAAGCGTGACCTTTCTCTAGAAAGCTATTGCTTATTTTTGTCTCTAGACTTTAGAACGGTAGGCAAATAGACATACCAAAATTAACGGCCACACGTTGTTAGACTTAGAACGACAATTATATATTTTCACCTCGAAATTTTACTTGCAATCGAATATAAACCGTAACTCTGAACATGAAAGTCGATTATGTACTGGCTCTAGTTTAACAAGTGACAGATTAATTTGTGAACTGTAGAAGATGACAAAGCTAAAATATGTTGGCAATAAAACGTTTTAATGACACTTCTTACCAAGGCATAGGGTTGAGTTTCGAATGTCTATTTTGTAATGTACAGTAATGTTGTAATGAACGTCTTTAGTATCAGGCAAGTATGTGAAAGTGAAAAGATGGCCGATTTCGAAGACATTAACAAACGGGTCACGAACGACTTGCGGCCTCATAAATGTATAGATTATGAAATAAAAGTGAAAATACTATTAGCATATCATTTTCCTTTTTTATCCCATTATGGAAACTAAGGCGTGGTAATGCATTAGTGATTTTGTATCGAGTAAATATCATTTATATAGAGCATTCTATAAATAACTGACCATATTAGGTACACCAGTTACACGTATTGCAAGCTGATGAAACAAAAACGACTGGTCAAGTGCGAGTCGCACTTTAGCGCCGATGTTACAATCATCTTCATCATAATTATATAATACTAGCTTTTGCGCACGGCTCCGCTGGCGTGGTACCTACATCAATAAAAAGTAGCCTATGTCCTTCCCCAGATTTTTAACTATACCTGTACCAAATTTTATCTAAATTAGTTGAGTGGTTTAGCCGTGAAAAGGTAACAGACAGACAGACAGATAGACAGAGTTACTTTCGAATAATATTGTCTTCTGTTTACGCGAATGTTATTCATTGAAATTAAACTACTATATACGGATTTTATCGCGTTGTTTATTTGACACTGTTACAAAATTTTTTGAAAAACTGTTACACTACTATAATCACTATTAAACTTTACAAATTTTTAAGCTAATTAAATTATTGAAACTATTAAAACTATTTATACTATTACTATACTATTATACTATTTAGATTTATTTTTACACTTTCCCCGACGTTTCGGTTGCTTTTCAGCAGCCATGGTCACGGGGAGACTAAGATGGTAGTTGTCTCAATGTTCCAGTGTAGTTATTTCAAAGTACCCGAACATAATTTAATCATGGGTGTTTCTATTTACGCAGAATGAGCTCAAAGTATCATGAAGTCTAGCTGTGGTTTGTTTGTCCGTATATAGGTAGTAGTTTAATTTCAATGAACAAATAAATTTACAGATGACGTAAGCATAGTAAAAATGGCACCCTTTATAAAATGGTTCTCCAGAACCGTAATTCATGTTTAGTAACATTTTAGAGCAGAGGTTCTCAGTCTTTTTTCACATAGACCACTTTCAAAATTTTGCTGGCTCCGGTGGACCCCCTGCAGCTAAACAATTTCATGCAAGTAAAAAATTTGATCAAATCTCTACCGGCTGACCTTTTTTTTTAGAAATTATCGGAACCTACCACGGTTGGCGGACTGACCTTTTTTTTTATTTTTAGTAATTCTCTAACTACAAATCGAAAAACATATGGAATACGCAAGTTTTTACAAGTAACAGTCGCTGAGCTTGTCGAACAGTCGGTGAAGTCAAGCCAACATTTTAGTTCTTCACTATCGAAAGCAAATAAATTTTCGTGGATACCCGCTTACGAATTATGCACCCCCATTTTTTTGTCACACCAACGTAGACCCCCGTCGAGTCTCCTGTGGACCCCTGGGGGTCCACCTAGACCACTTTGGAAACTAATGCCTTAGACATTATTGTCAAATATACCAAAATACAAATATGTTATCTTCATAGCTTTAAAATAACATTGGCTACAGAAATCTCAAGTCAAAGGTCTCGAGAATAAACTCACGACGCAAGCTGGTTTTTTGGGGTCGTGTGCTTATTGAAAAGTTAATTACCGCACGCTTTAACTATGAACGTGGTGGAAATGAGGGCACCTAATGTCTAAGTGATCTCAACATACTTCTCAAAGACATACATACATACGTAGAAGCATATGTGGTGTGACTCTGAAAGATAGGATAAGAAATAGTGTGATTAGAGAGAAATGTGGCATGAAAGTGGATATATTATTATATCATGCACCTACATATCCTATACATAGATTCACACCTGTTTCCCAGAGGGGTAGGCAGAGACTGCGGATTTCCATTTGCTACGATCCTGACACTTCTCTGGCTTCATTCACTTTCATCACATTCCTCATACACGCCCGTCGGTTTAAGGAGCTCTTAACCTGGCCTTTGTCTAGAATGCCTTCAGAAACGTTCGCCTAGGTTTTTCTCTTGCGACTGCTCCATTCACACTAACCTTATAAACTTTCTTAGTCATTCTTTCCTCGTCCATTCTTTCTACATGTCCAAACCAATTTAACTTAGCTCTTTTTCTACTTATGTAGTTGCTTTATAGAATACATATCACACTTACAAGTAGCACTGTCGTATACGGTATGTTCCGATTCTTTCGGGGACAACGAGATCGATTCCAAAGATAATTAAGAAAATAAATTACCAAATATCTAGGTTTTTGTTTCCGAACCCTTTATTTTTCGCTAACTGCAAGAAATATCTTACATAGGCAGTTTAACCTACCCTTTAAAAATTAGTAATATAAAAAATAAATTATAATTTGATAACGATTTAAAAGAGTGGCCGTGAGTTTCCAGCAGGTTTCTTCTCATAGTCTCAAACTTTTGCTTGACTTAGCAACTAACATAAATTTAAATTCAGTAAATTTACTAAACTCGCTAACCCCTTTGATGTTCATAAATATTACTTTGTGACCTATATGAATACATTATACTTGATTATAATCAAATATAGGTACGACTTCTTGATTGTTCAAATCCAACAGCATCTGACAATTTCACGCAATAATTATTATCACAACACTTCAATATCATATTTGTTCCACCAAGCTCTTTGTTCGATGAAGCCGACAAGATTATCGATTTCAATAAATCTCTCAATACTGTGTGAACGTAAGACCGTCACGTCTTGTCCGAATGAACGACCGGATGGGTTTATTGAACAGTATTGGAAACTGTCCCGTAGGAAATTGTAAGGTGCCGCCTAAGCCCCCACTATACCTATTTTTCTACTATCCCTTAGGTATCAAGTTCAAATGTCAAAGGTTGAAAGACACCACATTTAATCAGTCCACGTAGACCCGAATATAGCTGAAGGGTAGATTAAAAGTTAAGTTTTGTTGCGATGTTAGATTTAAGCCGTAATATCTATTTTAATATAAAAAGTTGAAGAGTTTGTTGTTATTTGTTTGAACGCGCTAATCTCTGAAAATTCTAGTCAGATTTGAAAACTATTTTTATAATTTATAAAAATGCTAGTTTTCACCCGCGGCTTCGCTCGCGTAAATGTAGGTTAGGTAGGGTTAGGTTTGCAACAGTTATTTTTTTTGGATGAAAGGTACCCTATGTCCTATTCTGTAACCCTGACAACGTGTATGCAAAATTTCATGTTGATCGGTTGAGTAGTTAAGGCGTGAAAGCGTAACAAACAAACAAACTCGTTTTCGCATTTATAATATTAGTTAGGATTCCATTCCCATCCATGATCCATATTTATGTCAGTATGTACATCTATCTTTACTTAAAATTATAACGACGCTGTACTTGTAACATGAGACATATATTAATAATCTTAAAGACATGGATCACAGAAATCTGAATCTAAAACAAAGGCTTTAAGACATTTTAGTCTGTTACTTTCGGCATCAAGCAACCTTCATTGAAAGAGTTTTAATAAGTTTTACGTATTGGGTAGTATGCAGGACGTATTATAACTTTATGTCACGTTTTATTGAAATCCGTTTAGCAGAACTAAAATATCCGAAAATATTGAAGCAACATAGATTTAAAAAAAATGGAGCAGTCTTTGAGCATGGGGACTGCCGATAGAAGTGAAAACTTTAATCCTTGATCATAAACACTTCTTTATAAAACAAAAAAAGAAAAAAAATTGGCGCGTCGGGTGCTAGTTCCTGATACTCTCTTATGGTTTATTAAGGGGGTCAAAATTTCGTTATTTTTTGCGTAGGACGCACCATTTCTGAGATATTATTAATATGATGACGCGAGTTCCATGACTTTTGTTCACCCAAGAAGTGCTCAACGCGTGAAGTTTTCACTTAAAAATAAAAAGATACCTGCTATTAATTTGGATTTTAAATTAATAGTACCCTTCAGCTAAGCTAGAATGCTTGTGCTGTGAGTCACGTCGGTAGTGCACTGGGTGGGAATAGAACTTAACACCTCTGGATCTCAAGTCCAATGTCATACCTTCAGAGTCACCGCCTCTAATCCCGTCTTAATTACGCCGCGCTGCTGACAGAAAATTCTCACTAACACTCCCACCCGGGAATCAAACCCAAAATCTCTGACAACAGTCGCATTTACTAGCACTGCGTCACCTAGGCAGACATTTTCTAATAATTGTGGACCTAGCTGAAAGTAGTAATTTTGGTCCATAAGGCGTGTCTAGTGGGAATCACAAATTGATAATTCTAGCAAAAATAAATTCTGTTTCTTTATAGGTTAGAGCAGAGGTTCCCAGATTTTTTTTCTCATAGACCACATTCAAAATTTAACTGGTTCCGGTGGACCCCCTGAAGCTTAACAAGTTCATGCAATTAAAAAAATTTATGAAATCTCTACAGGCTGATCTCTTTTTTCTTTTTAAAAATTCTCGGTACTGAACCTACCACGGTAGGCAGGCTGACCTTTCTCTTTTTTAGTAGTTCTCTACCAAAAAATCTAAAAACCACTGGTACTGAATATGGAATATGCAAGTTTTTCCAAGTAACAGTCGCTGAGCTTGTCGAACAATCGTGGACCCCCGCTTACGAATTGTGAACCCCCATTTTTTTGTCGCACCAACGTAGACCCCGTCGAGTCTTCCGTGGACCCCTGAGAGTCCACCTGGACCACTTTGAGAACTAATGGGTTAGAGTTTAATAAAAATACCACACCATGTTTTATCTTTACAAGAACGCGGTCAAATTCTTTACAAAGACACAAATCAAATCACTACACTAAACCCGCCACTGATCGATACAAATTATGGTCACGTCTGTTCCGAATGACTGAATGAATGAGTTATTGAATGCTATCAATATCCCGAGTCCCTGAGGGCGAATTCCTGTAGACTTCTTAACATTTGATTGAGGAGTGAATGGATGATGGTTGGTTTAATAATTGATGCTATTAATCATAACATATTTGTTAGAGCAATAATCTTGCTAAATCCATCTATATTAAAATATAATTATCTTTTGCTTAAACTGGGGCAGTCGGACATATAAAACACTTCCGTCCTTTTTAAGGTAATTTGCGTCAGAGATAATATCATAAATTACAAGTGTGTGCGCAAACTAGTGCACAAGAGAATAGCTTTTAGTCTAATAGTCCGATTGGACGTGAATCCTACACAATGGAAGAGAGTTAAAACACAAGACCAATATCGTTAAGTAATATTTCTCATAAGAATATGAGTGTTAGGGAATGACGAGAGCATTAGTGTTTACGCACACACTTGCTCACTAGAACACTGACTCCTGCGCTGATGACCAGTTTGCGTTAAATTTGACCGCTACGACCAATATCCGATCCTGAGGACCATAATATAAAATCTATAATTTCAGAGCCCGATTATTTGATTGTATTCTGTTATTAACTTTCCTTCACCTCACCAAAATAACCCAAAAACTTACAGAAAAGAAGGTGGTCACAATCAATACCGGAGGCCCAATCACCCCCTTGCCCTCATCCTGCTCCTTGTCCATCCTGCTCCTTGTCCTTCCCACTTCCTTTCCTAATGGGTCGGTAACGCGCAAGTGATGCCTCTGGTGTTGCAGGCGTCCATAGGCTACGGTGACCACTTACCATCAGGTGGGCCGTATGCTTGCTTGCCACCTTAGTTGTACAAAAAATAACAGTCAAAAATATTCGTAATTATTAAATAAAAAACACTCTACACTATCTCTTATTAAACTTTTGTTTAGTTATGAGACATATTTATGTTAATGTGTTTCGTAAATTAAACATAGCGTTTAATTAAGTCTTGAATATTAGGTTACAGCTTCACTCGTAGGTTTCCCACTCTGCTACGAAAGTATACGAAAGCAGTATAAACAAAGCAGTAAAAACAGTATATTTAAGTTTGCTTTGTTTACTCTTTATTTATTTTGTTTACTCTTTATTTATATTTTTATTACTGCACAAATAGCGCAGTGGATTGAGTGTTCGTTTAGCCGCTATCGCTGCACTGAGAATCGTAATTTTGATCCCCACATGGGCAAAAAGTTTTGTGATACTCATAATAATATGGCTATTCTAAGTTTGTGTCCGTTGTTTTAATATTTTAAAAAAATCGGGCAATACTGGAATAATAACTATTGTAAAAAAATATCAATGATACGACGTTATAATATATATATATTAATGAAGGATGTAGAATGCAAATAGTTAAAAACAGCTTTGACAATGAGTAGCCAACCCGAGAAAGTATCTTCTTACACGAGGAGACATTTCAAACATCCATAAAAACGATTTCATTCCTGCGAAGGTCTTCTTTCTTAATATAATTTGGGCGATACAATAGTTTCATAAGTTAGTAATATAAATTAATCACAGAGCAATTTATATTCAGTAGTAAATATAAACATATAATACGATAAGGATTCGCCGAAATGATACCTATAATTACTTTAAATCTCCAGTCGTCTTGTAGAGAAAGTATACGAACCCGTCTTGCTGATATAAAACCGTGAAAGTATAGTCAGTTTTATTTATTTTAGGACTAATAAAACTTATTTCTTACTTAGTACATTTAAATGTAATAAATACGTAATAATTCCAAGTCTGGGTGTTCTTTGTGTCCGTTGTTTGAATGTTTGTAAAGTCCCCGCGACACAGGAAATACTCCAAGAGCGGGAGTTGGTGTTTTAAAAAACAAAAAACTATCAAAACGATGATTCCAATTTCAGCTCCCGATTTAAATTATTAAATTTAGAATGCATTTTAGTATGGCCATGTCAATTGGCAGGATATTTACTGTTATAAGCAAACACATTCACGAAAGATCTTCCAATGCCTGTTAGCACACAAAACATAAGGAAAAAACAACGTGAAACGTTGTCCCAATACTCCAAACATTCATGGGTCATTATTCCGAATCCATTATCTTTACGCTACAAGAAAACGAAAAGGACAGTACTAATTAAATACAATAATAATATGTTCGAAACAAATGTCCCTTCCTTAGCGGATCAGAATGTTTTCCTTACCATAGAGTGACCATAAAATAAGTATTTGAAGACTTTATTATGCCATCAGCGATTGCCTAGTGGGAAGCCGTTGGACTGCTATGCAGAGGTCTCCAGTCCAATCCCAAGGCGCACATCTCTGACTTTTCGAAGTTATGTGTGTATTAAAATAGTTAATTGTCGCTTGCTTTAAAGATGAAGGTAAACATCGTGAGGAAATCTACATGTCTAGGAGTTCTCTAATGTCTAATGTTCTCGAAGATACCATACTAGTCGGTTATGATATTGATTTATATTGTTAGCACGTGTAAAGGATTGCTAAAAATAAAAATAAATCGTGCTCTATATTGAAAGACGTTATTGCAAGACATTTATAGCGAGGCGCTCCGCAAACAGTTTCAAGTTCAGCTCTTACGTCGATTGATATCAAACAACGAGCTTTTATTTATTTATTTATAATAGGTACACAAACAGATTACATTCTTAACATGGTAAGTAGTAATAATGAACATCCTAATTAATATTATAAATGCGAAAATGAGTTTGTTTGTTTGTTACGCTTTCATGCCTTAACTACTCAACCGATCAACATGAAATTTTGCATACACGTTGCCACAGAATAGTTGATACAGAATAGGACATAGGGTACCTTTCATCCAGAAAAAATAACTGTTGCAAACCTAACCTAACCTACATTTACGCGAGCGAAGCCGCGGGTGAAAACTAGTATTATATAAGCCGAACAGTAAACCTAAAGTAGTGTACACAACATGTACATATTAGAGCAGATTACTCATGCAAAACAAAAACATTATCAAAATCTTAAATTCGTTAGCGTAGGATACAAGTGGATAATTGTAAGTAGTATTTTTTTCTTTGTTATATTTCTTTGTATTACAAAGGATAGTCTACTGCTACTTAAAAAAAATACGGCCCATAAGGAAGATGCTTATAGTACAGGTTCTCTTTTTAAGCACCAGCCGCACAGATATACCAACTGCAATGTAGTCCAAACTAACATGTACTTATAATAAGTTTTTGATGAATAAACATTTATTATTATTTAACGTAATGTCTCAAAATATTGCGTGTACGCGTGGCTCACTAGGTTCTTACAAATATTATAGATATCTAACGGCACGTACAAAGACATCTATCAACAAACACCCGGGCTTACTTCCACTGAGCGACCCATAAAATGGATCCCCAATTAAGATATGTATACATATGTACCCAATACTCATGTATGGACCAACAATTTTCAGGAATTCAAGATTTCAAGGTTATCCATTAATTACCGGACAACCTGTATACAGGCTGATTGGTAAAAGACTGGACATATGGAAGTCAGATGTCAGTAGGTACTCGATTCTGGACCCGAATATCTAAAAAAATAGGTACGGTACTTAAAATTTTAACCTAGTTATCCAATAAAAACTTAATGTGCGGACATTCTTGCACATATACCAAAGCTAAACAAAACCTCCGCCTCCGCCCCCAGCTACCGCACCCCGCACTCTCCCGAATTTGAACCCCCGCCCGACCTTTTCTTTTCAAAGGTCATTAGTCTCGACAGCTGTGTGAGCAGTGTCCACATTTTATGGATAGGTATTTCATACAAATTTTCATAAAGGTTTTCTTTGCAGGTTATATAGATTTTATTTTTATTTCTTTTTTATACGTTACGTCTGACCATAAATTATCATGTCCTTATATGTACAATGTTTAACCAGTCACACTGTATATTTTTTTATACATTTTTTTAAAGATTACTTTCAATTTGTGTTTCAAATTACTAGTAATCTTGTTAACCCCTCTAGCTAAACTAGAATGCTTGTATCAGGAGTGGGTTTACGTCAGTAGTGCAATGGGTGAGACTCGAATCTGCAACCTCTCGATCGCAAGTCTAATAACCTTATCTATTGAGCTAACGCCATTTTTATAAAAATATATATTAATACAAATAATGATAAGCGTAGGCAAGTATGGGCTAATAGCTTTTGCCCACGAATGCACTCGCTCGGCAACAATACAATTTCTGGATGAAAGGTACCCTATGCCCTTTTATGTACCCCTGACAACGTGTATGAAAAATTGTATGATAATCTGTCAAGTAATTAATACGTGAAAGTTTATCAGAGAAACAAACAAACTCACATTTGCATTTATAACATTAGTTAGGATTTACAAAAAGAAATAAACAGCAGAAAAAAAACATCGTCTACCTTTCAAGTGCACGTGGTATAAAATCATAACTACAAAATTGGTCTTCCATTTTCCATTAAATAACACCGCTGGGGTAATTGGACCAAGGAACACCGTTTTGTTTGTAGAATGCTGTTTTTCCTTTTGCCTCGCGACAATTTTGCAGAGGTACTTGTTCAATTCAAGAACCATTAATTGAATAGTTTCAAAGCAAACAAACCACTTCGGAAGGTTAAAAATAATTACAATTTATTCGTGTTTTCGTTTTTTATAGACGTTTTTATTACTTTTCTTTTACTTCTTCTATTGAGTACAATAAGCCTTGCGTGCGAGCAATTATCGATTAAAGATTTTAATTATTCGATTCTTCAAGCGAATCGAAATGTTTGAACCAGAGGTTTCCAGGCTTTTTCTCATAGACCACTTTCAAAATTTAGCTGGTTCCGGTGGACCTCCTGCAGCTACATTTCTACCATATTCCTGGGCATTCGTATTTATATTGGTGAAGAATCAAACAAGTTCACCTTTTTAAGTAACAGTTGCTGAGCTTCTAAAATATTATCTGTCTGCATTGATATGTGAAGTCAAGCCAACATTTTAGTTCTTCACTATCGAAAGCAAATAACTTTTCGTGGACAAAAAAATCGGGGTTCACAATTCGTAAGCGAGGCTTACGAATTGTGAACCCCGATTTTTTTGTCACGCCAACGTATACCCCCGTCGAGTCTCCCGTGGACCCCTGGGGGTCCACCTGGACCACTTTGGGAACTAAGGGACCTTGAACGGTTGTGAAATATTCGAATGCGTGTAACTTTGATATTAATTGATTATTTGTTTACGTTGTAGCTCTACGTAAAATACAAATTGCAAACATGGCAATTCAGTTACGGCATGAGGTCATCACTGTCGTCTGAGGCCACGTATAATCATTGACATATGCACATGTATTTATAATGATTTTTACTACTATTATTTTTGTCCCAGTGCTCGTGCGCTCTATAGAGACATAGCAAAAAGGTTAATCGACGCTTCCCGTGACCAGAGGGCTGGCCTTTATTTTGCAGAAAGAATAAGCATTGCCATTCAACGTGGCAATGCTGCCAGTCTTCTGGGCACACTACCGGTCGACTGTGATGCGGAGGAATTTTATGACGCCTATTAGAAGGTTTTAGTTTTCTTTTTCTTTCTGTTTTATAATATTTTAGGTACCTATAAGTTATTTTTAAAGAATTGTGGTTATATGTACATGTTTGAATTTCTTATAAATAAATAAATTTCTACTATTATTTTTGTAAATAATCTGCATATATTTCGACTCAAATGTATTTTTGTTATGAAATGAAACGGATTAATCATGCCATCGAAGTTTGGAATATACGATTATCATTCGAATCAGTTACTACGAATCCATCAACATTCGAATATAGGATCATAATCATAATATATATAAATTATGTGTCACGTTGTTTGTCCGCTATGGACTCCTAAACTACTGAACCGATTTTGATCAAACTTCGTAACCATCTGTAATTTGGTCCAACTTAAAAGATAGGATAGTTTTTTTTTAAACGGACAAAATTTATCTAATGTGAAGCAGACGAAGTTGCGCGGGACAGCTAGTTTTATTATAATTTTCGAATATTCGAGTTCTAGCAATTTCATATTCCTAATTATAGAACAGAAGGATTTGGCATTTCAACAATGCGTTCAGGTCTGTGTTGGGACTACCTCGCTACTGCAGTGCCTCAGCAATGTTCGCCGAAGCACGAACTTCTTGCTTTTACACGACAATGCGCAAGCGTTGCACTTCTTTAGTTCGCAGGGTGCGGGCTAGTTCCAACACAGTGCTGGCAATGATTGCGGACAGGTTAGACTGTCCTTATACGCGAAGGTGTTGCGACATACATGTCGCAGCGTAATAATTAAAAACTAACAGTTACACTTAGGCTAAGTTTTACTAACAACTATGAGTTTTGTGAACTTGCAATAAAAAAAGTTTATTATTATTATAGGACCGAGAAAGATGGGAATTGTTAGACCGACAAGTGCATAGCACATAAATATTGGATGAATGGAATTATAGACCTTATATGCGTTAGAATACTACAACGTTTTGTGAACAACCTCCGCATCTCTGCTAACCTTACAAGTCATTAAAATGTGTTAAGAACTACAATAATATATTATTATTAACTGACCTGCGCAACTTCGCCCGCGTCACATAAGAGAATTTTTACCGTTTTTGTGACATTTTTCATTGCTGCTCCTATTGGTCGTAGCGTGATGTTATATAGCCTATAGCCTTTCTCGATAAATGGGCTATCCAACACTAAAATAATTTTTCAATTCGAACCAGTAGTTCCTGAGATTAGTGCGTTCAAACAAACAAACAAACTCTTCAGCTTTATAATATCAATATAGCGAAAACTTTGGATCCCTTTTTACGAAAATTGGGCGGACGGAGAGTATGAAATTTCGCACACTTATAGTTTATACAGAGAAGAAGTGACGAATGCTAATATTTTTTTAAATTATGCGCAAAAATACATTAAATTAATGAAAAAGCACTACACACACAACCATGCATTTGAGACACGCAGTCGAAGCGCGTAACTATGGTTACATATATCAATATAATGACATAATATATCAGCAATATCTTACAGCTAAACTTTGGTCGAATTTCGAGCACTAGGCGATCGCTAGTTAGTATAGATGATTGTGATCAAAAAGACACACTTAGATTGTCTCGAATTTGTTTCTCGGAGGTGTAAATTAAATCATATCAAAATCAAAATATGTTTATTCAAGTAAGTCACAAAGTAATACTTATGTACGTCAAAGCTACATAGTACTAGCAGTCGCCTAGTGCTTGAAATTCGACCAAAGTTTACCTGTAAGATATTGCTGATATAATTATGTCATTATTTATTTCCGTAGTATCTGCCTTCCACTCTGGGAAACAGGTGTGTATCTATATATGTATGTATTATACCTATTGATATAATATATTATGTAACCATAGTTACGCACTTCGACTGCGTATGTTGACATGCATGGCTGTGTCGTGTAGTGCTTTTTCATTAGTTTAATGTATTTCTAATGCATATTTTATATATAAATATTAGGATTCCCCCCTCCTTCTCCATATAAACTTTAATTGTGCCAAATTTCATACTTCTCCGACCGCGCAATTTTCGTAAAAAGGGGTACAAAGTTTTTGCTTCACGTATTAATATATATATATATGAGTTTATGATGATGATGCCATGCTCAACAAAGCAATGGCGTAGAACCAAAGACAAGAGCTGCCAAAAAACTGACAGCCACTCGCTAAGTTGACAATATTGTCTATATTACAAAATAAATCTTTTCCCTGCTATAGTGTGAAAGTACAGATTTCCTCTTGATATGGTTCTGGCAAATTATATTTATTGCATAGATCACAAAATCATATTCAGCTACAGATTTAATAACACCTAATAATCCAGTATCTTCAATTAACAACATTAATAGTTTTTTCGCATCGGTGGGTAAAAATTTAGCCGATAAAATCCCCTCCTTCGTACCTGAAGCGTCGACCATAAACCAGTGTCCCTTTTCTTTTGTCTTAACTCCGACTACCGAAGCCGAGGTTCGAAACTACATATTCGATCTTAAAAAGGTAAACTCCACTGGACGGGACAATATCTCGGGAGCCTTTCTGAAGCGATATCACCAAATATTAGTGCCCCATCTAACATATATCTTTAATCTTATGTTTGATACAGGAGTTTTTCCGAAAGAACTCAAACTCGCCGAAGTGATTCCTATATATAAGAGTGGGGACAGAGGCTGTGTCAACAACTACAGACCTATATCTATTCTCTCAACCCTCTCTAAATTAGTAGAAAAACTTTTAAATAAACGTTTGATAGATTATCTCGAGACCAAAAACCTTTTATCTAGATCTCAATTTGGCTTCAGAGCAGGTATCTCAACGAATGATGCTGTGCATGAATTAACTCATCATATTGTGTGCAATCTAGATAATAAGAAAAAAGTAATAGCAATATTTCTTGACCTAGCAAAAGCATTTGACACAGTCTCTGTCCCACTCCTATTGAAAAAACTGGAAAAGCTGGGCATCCGTGATGTGCAACACAAATTGTTCGCAGACTACCTAAGTGATCGATACCAAAGAGTAAGAGTCGGTGATATCTCTAGTAATGACCTGCGAATTGCTTTTGGAGTGCCTCAGGGCAGCGTACTCGGCCCTACGCTTTTTCTTACGTACGTAAATGATTTATGTGACTTACAGCTAAAAAACGGCAAAATCGTAACCTTCGCTGACGACACTGCACTAGTATTTCACGGAGATACTTGGAGTGATACCTTTTCTTATGCACAGTTGGGTTTCGATGTAGTCTCATTATGGCTCAGAAATAATGGACTAACGCTAAATGTAGACAAAACCAAATACATTTGTTTCGCAATTAAAAATACTCAAACAAACCTACCTAATGATGACGTAATTGTGGCCCATACCTGCCTAGAGTATCACTCCTGTGCTTGTAACCACCTAAAAAGTACAACCCACATTAAATATCTCGGTGTCGTATTGGATAGTTCCTTAAGTTTCAACTACCATATAGATCTTCTTTCAGCCAGAATTCGCAAACTCATATTTATCTTTAAAAATTTGCGCCACATAACTGATAAGAAGATCATTAAAATGGTCTATACCTCGTTATGCCAACCCATCATATCCTACTGTATTTCAGTATGGGGTGGCGCCTGTAAGACTAATTTAATAAAAGTTGAAAGAGCTCAAAGAGCAGTATTGAAGGTTAGCCACTCTTTGCCTTTCTTACACCCTACTACTGACCTTTATAAACTCTCGGATGTTCTTACAGTGCGCCAGCTATATATTTTAAATATTGTTTTAAAACAACATTCTCTTCTTCCATACGACTCTTCCACCACTAAAAAACGTCTCAAGTATAGGGTTTGTCCTTCAACTGACAATCGTTGGCACACAGAATTTGCACGCAAATTCTTCAGTTTTCGCGGACGGTACTTATATAATAAACTAAATCAAAAATTACATATTTACTCCCTAACTAAGTATCAATGCAAACAGAATATTTCAAATTGGCTAAAATCTCTTAATTATGACGAAACCGAAAACCTACTATTTATCCCATCATAGTTATTTCATATTCAAGGTCACAATTAATTTAGCACTACCAATTAAATAGACAAATCTGTTAGCTTTATTCATTTTCTATTTCTACATACACATATATAGACGCCTTTACATATACCCTCAAACTCATACTTGCACACATACTACCTTCACATACTCACACACACACACACACACACACACACACACATATAACACACACACACACACACACACACACACAACACACACACACACACACACACACGCACACACACACACACACACGCACACACACACACACACACACAAACACAACACAAATAATGATATACTTCCTCATCTCACAAATTAAAATAATATCACAACATAATTATTGAATACAAACTACATTAACAACTACATGTTTAGAGGTAGGAGAGGCTGGTCATCTGTCATACAGGTTTCCCACCTAGTACGGATACCAGTCTCTCACACAGATCTCACCTTTTAAATGTTATTAATATCAATCATCGTAGTTACACTTACTCGATCATGTACAACCTAATTTAAGACCTGATTTTGTAATCATTCTGTGTGAGAGAGAAACAAATAAAAATTATTATTAAATTATTATTATTATCTGTATTAAAAGACCAATATTAATATAAATCAAATTTTGAAAGTAATTTTTTATATTAAACTACATGATTCTGTTTTGTAAAATATATTTAATTTTATCGGTTAATAAAAATCACGTTTTCTATAACATTTTGTGGATTAAAGTTGACTTTGCGGTGAAATGTTACCAAATAATTATGTAAATATCAACATGTTCCGAACTCTATCAGTTTTTTAATTTATTTATGATGCAGTTTATTTAGATATATAAGTATATTTTTGCTGTAATATCTAGATATAACTAAAAATAAATTTTTGTTTATATACAACCGGTTTACAGCCATTAGTGTTTTAAGAAATCAACATACCTAAATCTTTTTTATTAATTTCGTTTTAAATTTAAAAACACTTTCAATGTTTTCTAATTTCTTTTTTTATCTTATTATTATTTAAGATATGTCATTCACACGTTTACCATTGTCCAGGTAATGGCTTTCTATGAGTTGTTTGTTTACTTTCTTTCTCAATACGTTCTTAAAGTACAAGTTTTCTAATATGGCTACTTTTTGTTTAGCGTAAATAGAACGCATGGTACTTACGCTTCTATTGTTAGTGCGTAAGCGTTAACTTCATACTCAATTAAGGTTATGACCTCCAGCCACCCTGAGGTTTGACCTGGAGGTGGCGGGGTTCGTGGGCCTGCCCGCTATCCGATCAGCACCAGGTCCGAGAGGCGGCGTGCGTGCTCCCACACGCGCCTTTGTTTCGTGTCCGTCTCCCCTCTAGAGAGGGGACAATAGGGATTTTAAAAGTAGTGGTGACCAGAGGGTAGGTCTTATCGTGTAATGGCCTTCCGTTTCATACGGCGGGCTGAAACCTCGGCGGGGTCGCGACTGCATGTGAAAATAATTCGCGCGGCCCCGCCGATTGCGGTTTTGTCGAGGAACACCGTGGTAGGTTTAGTCGGTATTACCGGGAGGTCCATTCTTATCATTATTACCATCTCTTTTACCCAGGTGAGCCAGACATAGCCCCTCCGCCCGCCCCCGCGGAGGGATATGCGTCAATGCATTCCACCAGGTAAAAAAATAAAAAAATACTCCATTAAGGTTATTGGGAACTAGTTGAACTAATATTTGTTTATTTTAAAGAAACTTTAATGCAGGAGAACTTTATCGACATCTAAAAGTGTTTACGCGATAGCTTTATATAGCCCGCGTCAGACAGAATTTAAAAAATAAATGAAGTCTTATATGTGACTAGATGTTCCCGCGATGTCACCCGCGTTTATCGTTACTGCGCCGCCTCCGTGGGTGGTAGCGTGATGTTATATAGCCTATAGCCTTCCTATAAATAGGCTATCCAACACTAGAATGATTTTTCAAATCGAATCAGTAGTTCCTGAGATTAGCGCGTTCAAACAAACAAACAAACTTCAGCTTTATAATATTAGTATAAATGTGATTTTTATGTCCTTGAAAAATGCTGAAGCTGACTTCTTGACAAGGACCTTGATAGTATAAGAAATAAGAACTAACTGTCCCTCCTGTGATATTCAGCATCACAGTATAACTGTTGAACAGAGACTCGGTAGTCGGCGGTTTGGCTGTGTGTGTAACCTTGAAATCCTTGAGCGGCAGTTGCTACACCATCAGGTGGGACGCTAAATCGTCTGTCACGAGATGCAATAAAAAAAGACTTGGTCATGATAGTGATCTGATGGCGAAGTGGACGCCTTGCACCGCTGCGCTGAGTTTTGTGAGTTCGATCCCCATACGGGACAAAAATTGTTAGGTCCATAGAGCAGCGATAGCTCAGTGGGGAGACCAACAGACTGCAATGCAGAGGGTCTCAGGTTCGAACCCACGTCGCGCACCTCTGACTTTCAGAAGTTATATGACTTTTCGAAATAATAATAATTGTTTAATAATAATAATTGGTTATTTGTTCTTTCACACAGTACACAATATTTGACATCTTAAACAAACAGTCCATACAATAAAGCAGTGAATGTGTGGGAGACTGGTCTCTGTACTAGGAGGTCCTGTATTACAGATACCCAGCCTCTCCGTGCACTGAATAGGTGGAATGTGTGATTGGGGCTAGTATGTTCTTGTTGAGAATGTACGTCATGTTGGGAGATGTGTGAGTGGATAAACGTATGAGTGTGTGTGTCCATGTGAGTGTGTTAGTGTTTGTGTGAGAGGGTGTGTGTGTGTGTGTGAGTGTATGTGTGTGAGGGTGTGTATCAGTAGAAATTATGTGCGTATTGATTGACAATTATCGCCTGCGCCGTGCCTCGGAGAGCACGTTAAGCCGTCGGTCCCGGCTGCCATGAACATCTATGGCAGTCGTTATTGGGAGATTGTCGACACAAAAAATCCCACTGGGTCGTAGTGTCGCAGGTCTGCACTGACTGGCCCCCATATAAGATAAGATAGGTCGACAAATAGTTCTGCCGGTGCTGCAGGATGAATGCGCGAGTGATCCCTGCGCCCCGGCCACAGATTGCGAGAAGGAACACCGTGGTAGGTTTAGTGGGTAGGACCGGGATGTCACCATCTTTGCCCAGGTGAGCCCGACATAACCTCTCCACCGCCCCTACGGAGGGCTATGCGTCAAAGCATTCCCAAAAAAAAAAATGTCCACACATAGTTGTTTTTGAGTAAGGATGCTCATTCTGTCCGTTGTTCGAATGTCGATAAAGGGAATCATCTTTTTTAACACACTGATTACCATTTAGTCTATACTAATATTACAAAGAGGAAAGATTTAATTTTTTGTTTGTTCGTTTGTAAAGGTTTAACCTGGTTTAATACAAAAAAGACGCAACCGATTTTTTACCATTAGAAAGCTATATTATCACTGAGTAACATAGGCTATTTTACGCAAGCGAAGCCGCGAGCAAAAGCTAGTGCCATAAGCTAGTTTGTGGTTACATATTTATATAAAATCTGAGCGATTGTAACGGTCATCAACATCAGTCATTCAACTTTATTTCCATAACTTTTTTCAAGCCCTTACTATTTGTGGTCATGCGCAATTGCCTCTGACTATATCTGTTGTCTGCGGTTTTGTTTGTATTGCGATGTGTGATTACAATGTTTAACAAATACATATTTCAGTATATACACTTATATTTAGAACAAATAATGCGGCTATATAATTGTACTTGTAAGCGTCTTCTTAGATATTTTTTCCTCGACGTCTCAGTGGCGCAGCGGTAGTGTATGTAATTACTGTGCTTGGGGGTCTCGACAGTAGCGTAGTGTAGTGGGGGCGGCAGGGGCGACCCGCCCCGAGCGGCACTTTTAGGACGCGGCAAAATTTCACAATAAATATAATAATATTTCACAATATTATCTTGTAAATATTTAAACCATTTCATGACAAACAAGAGGTATAGGCAAATGTACAATCCTAACTAATATTATAAAAGCGAAAATGAGTTTGTTTGTTTGTTACCTTTTCACGCCTAAACCACTGAACCGATCATCCTGAAATTTTGCATATACGTTGACAGGTGTACAGAAACGGACATAGGCTACCTTTCATCCCGAAAAAAATTACTGTTCCCGACGAAAACAACAATAACGTTCTTATGATAATAGATGGCGCCACGTGTCTTTCAAATGATGATTGAATTATATTATTACAAGCAGAGTACAACTCGAATTGCTTGTCAAATTCTAAATTAACGCGAGCGAAGCCGCGGGAAAAAGATAGTACACAATAATGATGACTGTTCGTTCCGAAAAGTTTTTAGAATTTCTGTATATTACAGTCTTTTAAATTGAAATACGTAATTAAGAGGGTAGCAAAATTTTATTTCTCCCCGGGAGGCTGTCACTGGGTCTCGGGTTCGATTCCCGGGTCAAACAATATGATATTAAGATTTTCTTTTAAGAAATTATCAGTAGCAGCACGATGAAGAGCGAAATCAGGAACTGTACCCGATTATGGGTAATAGGCCCTCCAATACAAGGAACCTGGATAGCTGGTAAAGTGTGTTCTTTGTCTATCTATTCGGTAGTTTAGGCGTCATATACATACATACATAGATTCACGCCTGTTTCCCAGAGTAGTAGGCAGAGACTACGGATTTCCATTTGCTACGATCCTGACACACTTCTCTGGCTTCATTCACTTTCATCACATTCCTCATAAACTATATATGTAAGTACTTATATACCTTAAACCTAACTAATATTATAAATGCAAATGTGAGTTTGTTTGTTTCTTACACTTTCACGCCTTAACTACTCGACCGATCTTCATGAAATTTCGCATACACTTATCAGGGGTACAGAAAAGGACAAAGGGTCTTGCATCCAGAAATGGAGTCCTGTTCCCGAGGGAAACAAATTTATTGATAAAATCTACATTAACGCGAGCGAGGCTGTGGCGAAATCGAATAAATTAGATGTATAGGACATTACTAAAGTACTGAGACAACGATTGATATTCAAGTTCAGTTTGTCAATCGTTGGTGGAATAATAAGCTCCTTGTTACGTTAACATATTTTAGTATAACAATTTATAATGTTACTCAACCAAAAGAAAGTTAGGAAAGTTGTATATTTGCGTTTAATAGTGTGTGAATTAATACGATCCCACGCAAGTGCTCTAACAAGATATTGTTTATTTTTGTCATCAAGAATTTTAAACAAAATTTCTCTACAATCGTTTGTTTTTGTCAGATTTCAAAGAATTGTGACTTTGCAAATTTAAAGACACATATATTACATAGTTTATTTTGTTCTCTTACTTTACTTTCCAAACATTCAAACAACGGACACAAAGAACACCCAGACTCGGAACAACCATTGGTAGATCACACAAATTTTTGACCCGTGTGGGATTCGAACCCACAACACTCGGCGCAGACCACTTAAATCATTACGCCAAGCGTGCAGTCAACTACCAGAGTGTAGACACAAAATTAATTCCTTGATCCTTTTTTATCCAACGCTCATATCTGATCTAAAGTTTGACAGCCAAGCCAATTAACAGTCATATTAATCATCATCACATTTACCTTTCTCCGAGAAAAAGCTATTCTGGTAATAAAAAACACACATATTGACCTTATACGCCCAGAACCTTCAAACCTAAAAACAGTAGAAAGTGAGAAAAATTTGCTTGTATAATATTGTGTGAATTGAGTTACCTTGTTGGTTGGTCCGTCACGGAACACAGACACAGCAATCGGTCAAGTGCGTTCACCTGTATTGACCTAGGTGATACCTTTTATTCTCGAACAGTAATCACTTAACATCTCGAAGTCAACTTATAAATCGTATGTCATGACTGGCAAAATGGTATAGAAGATTTTAAAGCGATCCTTTATCCTTTTATTTTATGTATTGAATTGTATTAATCAAAGTGATTTATTACATTTTCTATGTAAATTATGTACTGGCAACTTTGTTTACTGGATATATACAATTGACCTCGTATAATATACATAGTATAATTTTTATAAGTGAATAACAATACAATTATTTTGTATAGTTTTCAATAATATCCATAGCTACTATTATATTTATTCTTCTTTTAATCTGAAAAACACGTTAAAATATATTAATAGAATTAAAGCATGAATTATTTATAATTACCATCTCTCAATATAAAATAGAATTGAACTCAGATAATTGACAAAATGAAAAATGGCATGATAGATTTCATATACCTTATAGATAATTCTTAGACAAGAATAGACTTATATTGTATAATTATATAAATATGTAGGTAAAATTATTCATGAATGTATTCTAAAATAAGAGTTTACATAGGATCATTACTCCTCAACAAAACTTTCGAACAGACACATTACATTCGAAAGTGTAACACAATGACAAAAACATAACAAACATATACTAGATACAAAATAATTAAGACGTAAAATCATCTGCTCAAATTGAGCGTATCTGTCATCGAGTACTTTCAAATGTTACTCGAACGGCTCTCATTTACAACAAACCAATAGTACCGTACTTGCGCGGGCGCAAGACAGAGACAGAACACTAGAAAGATCCATTCACCATCGCGAATTCAAAGAGAAGACTCGTTTCTTAAAAAAATATCTAAAAAAGGTCCCTGAAGTATTTATGTATATCGAAAGTTGACAATAACATTGACCTCAGTTTTTGACCAGGTGTTGCAAAAGTGGGGGGAACGGAACAGCTCTGCAGAACCAGTGGCGGTTCGAACACGGATTATACGAACGTGTCACGCTCCGAAAAAGTCATAGTGTCTGTATTATTATTGTGATCTAGTGTGGAACTGTGTGTATGTGCTATAAAAACAGTTTTTGGTGGAAATACTAAAAGGTGAATAAAGACAGAACTAGTTTCTCTTTTATACAATCGGATTTTTTTGGTGATAGTTCCAACATGCTCCGGTATTTCTTTATTGTGAGTACTTTCAGATATATCACTCTTAATATTTTATTTATATCGTGCAAATTTTCTCTTTTGCAGCAATGAATTGGATTTTATAACCTCAATTCAATTCTGTTTAACCGAAAACTGTGAATAATTTCCAGTTTCAAAACATAACCTTCATATATAGCATTAAATGAATAATGTTAAGCCTTTCTTTTTACATCTTCACTGTTTACAACGAGTATTTTGCTGTATAGGCGATCGCCAATGCCAGCCTTTGAAAGTGTGCATGTATTGCTAAACTTTCCCTTGCTAGATTTCGATCTCCGAAGAGTAAACAAGAAAAGTTCTCTGTCATACTTTATAATGTTATTTAACAATGTATTATCATTTAAATCTTAATGATACTTCACTGTATAATCGTCATCATCTATACACCTAAACAAATAAATAAAATTGAAGTGACTGTTTGTAATGTCAAAATAACAGCTTTTTATCTAATGCATATGAAAGTATATAAGGTACCTATACCAAAACACCTATTTTTAAATTTTTTGTCTGTCTGTCTGTCTGTTTGTTCCGGCTAATCTCCGAAACGGCGGAAGTGATTTTGACGGGACTTTAACTGGCAGATAGCTGATTTTATAAGGAGTAACTAAGGCTACTTTGATTTTAGAAAAAAGAGGGTTCCGCGGTGTCAAACACTTTTTAGTTAAAATCTACGCGGACGAAGTCGCAGGTAACAGCTAGTACACTATATAATCGTAATCATCAACATCTTAATTTAATTTTAATTTCTATTTCGCATATTAATTTCAAACGTTAATTGGATCTACTACAGCAAAACCAATTTACGGCGTGACGAAACAAGAAAAAACAAAAGTGCCGATAATACAAAATGAAAACTAACTAACTTTTAACCAACTATGGCAACTATTATTTAGTTCTTAAACTATAATAATTCATATAAGTTTAATGGTCTGATTCAAATTTCGAGGTTTTTAAGATAAATAAGAAATTTAAAAGATTTCTCGAAATTAATTTTCTCGAAACAGCTGTTTGTCGGTATCAAGGTAAAAAGGTCAGTAGTATAACCGGTTATGATGTTTGTGTGACCAACAGTTGTAGGTCACGCATTAGGGCCATGTCATCTCATGCTTGTTTAGCATTAACACGCATATTAATGATGTTTAATAATGAAAGTTATGACTTAGAAACTACTTTGACAGAAGTAGCTCCAACTTCTGAAGTTCTTAATATCATAAATAAAATTATAGTTACTACAGTAACTTCTGAACTCGCTAATATAATATTAAATGAATACGAATTTAAGCCCAGAGCTGTTGGAATTCGTTTATTATGTTTTAACTTTCATTTGAGCAATTTATTTCATACTAGATATGCCCACGGTTTCACCCGCGTTTATGATTACTGCGCCGCCCCCGTGGGTCGTAGCGAGATGTTATATAGCCTATAGCCTTTCTTGATAAATAAGCTATCGAAACCAAAAATAATTTCTCAATTCGGACCAGTAGTTCCTGAGATTAGCGCGTTCAAACAAACAGAAAAACTTTTTAGCTTTAAAATATTAGTGTAGATTGGCTATATTCATATGTTGTGTGTATTTAGTAAAATCAATAGGTATTTTAAGAAGACCAGTTGTGTAAAATAGAGACTTGATTGATATCAAATGTAGTTCTGCAATTTAGGCTCTCAATGGTATTCAATTTTGGATCAGAATACAGATTCACCACGAGTATCTTCAAATAAATAATTTATGATCACGCGACATAAGATTTGCAATTTTCGTCTTTATAATAAAATATTATTTTAATTCAATATTTTATAATGAGGTGAACGTTAAACTAATCACTATTAATTAATAATTAGCAATTACTCCAAAAATATCGTTGCGTGAATAATTACAGTTAATCAGACAATGTCTAGTGCGAAAGAGATTTTAACGTCAATCAAGTGTTTGTCGCTGGATTTTCGAGGTAATAAGGTAATAGAAATTATCTTACTATAGATAAAACAAGATTTTATAGATTTTAATATAACTCTTGACTTATAAGTCAACGTGTTAATATTATGTAGCCTTTTACAAAATGTTATTTCATGTCATGGTAAGTGGTTTCTATAGCCTATGGACGCTTGCAATACCAGAGGCATCACTTGCACGTTGCCGACCCTTTAGGAAAAATGGGAAGAAGGAGCTGGAAGGGGTAAAGAGGGTAATTGGGCCTCCGGCACTCTCACTCACCAAACGAAACACAACAATAGGAACACTGTCGTCGTCAACGTCGATATTCTGTGAGAGGGTAGTACTTCCCCGGTCGAGCCGGCCCATTCATGCTGAAATCAACGAGGCTCTACTCATAGATATTTTGTATCTGGTCTCCTAATATGCTTATCTTTTCTTTTGAACTGTAGTCTCATCCTACTATCCAACAATAATTACGCGTGTTCAATGACCTTGTGACTAGGAGTATTAGGCGCGAGACACACAGAAAAGATGTAAGACGAGGACGCGTCGCAGACGCGGCGTCCCCTTCAATAAATTTTGATATAAAATGTATAGAAGCGTCGCGACACAAAACAAACAGAAAAGACAGGGCGTGGATGAGACGCGGACACGACGCTTCAATCAATTTTCATACAAAATGTATAGACATTTAGTATGAAAATTGATTGCAGGGGCGCGGCGTCTACGACTCATCCTCATCTTACGTCTTTTCTGTGTGTCTTGCGCCCTAGGATACCTTATTTAGGCAGTAACAACCGCAATAGCTTAACGATACATTTCTAGTACAAACGTAACCCTAACACACGATTATCAAAAAATTAATAAAGACTAGCTATTTATTTTTATTTGGCTGTGTGGTGTCGGCCAAATAGAATAGCACCAACCCAACTCTTCCCGTGGGTGTCGTAAAAGGCGACTAAGGGACATAAACCAGGGAGCGGGCAGCAGCGTTCCCTGCAATACAAATCCACCACTGAACTGCGATCCCCAACCCGCATGCCCAGCGTGGGGATTATGGGCATTACCACCTAATGATTGTACACGCCAAAAGAAAATGGCCCCCAGTTCCTGGCCGCCTCGCTATTCCTGGCCATGGCAGCGGCCACGGTAACGGCGGGGCAGGGGGTGCTAAGAATCCCCGGGCTACATTAGGCTGCCATTCATTACAAAATTTGACCCTGGCTACGTTTAACGGACGCACTCTGAGGCTTGACCACCATCTAGCGCAGTTGGAAGTGGAGTTAGAGAACATTAAATGGCATGTTCTGGGATTATGTGAAGTCCGTAGAGAGGGGGAGGACACGGTAACCCTAGACTCGGGCCATCTTCTCTACTTTTGCGAGGGTGATAAAACATCCCAGGGTGGCGTAGGTTTCCTCGTCAACAAGGCCCTCTCTAACAACGTTGAAGAAATCTCCAGTGTGTCGACTAGGGTAGCGTACCTGATCCTTCGGCTGTCCAAGCGCTACAGCATGAAGGTCATACAGGTTTACGCACCGACCTCGACACACTCGGATGATGAAGTGGAGGATATGTACGATGACATATCCAAAGCCTTGCACAACACCACTAAGGCTCACTTCAATGTTGTTATGGGGGACTTTAACGGCAAAGTGGGAACCCAGACTGGCAACGAATCCCGGATAGGCCCGCATGGTTATGGAGTTAGGAATCATAGGGGGCAAATGCTTGTCAACTTCCTTGAGAAAGAGGGACTGTTCTTAATGAACTCCTTCTTTAAGAAACAGCCTCAAAGGAAGTGGACATGGCAAAGCCCCGACACTGTGACTAAAAATGAGATCGACTTCATCATGACGGATAGCAAGCACATATTCAGAGATGTCTCAGTGATCAACAGGTTCAATACCGGATCTGATCACCGACTCCTCCGAGGCTCTCTGAATATCAACTTAAAGCTTGAAAGAAACCACCTGATGAAGTCCACGCTCCAACCTAACCCAATCCAAATCATGGCGGGTACCGAGAAGTTCCAGCAGCTTCTCGGGGATAGATTTGTTGCCTTGGAACCCACTGATAACGCTGATGAGACCCTACACAATCTGGTCGAAACTCTGAGGGAAGAAGGCATCAAATTCTGCAGAACGCAGCGGACTGGCAAGAAATCAAAACTCTCGGCTGAGACTCTCGGGTTGATGACAAAAAGACGGGAAACCACCCAAGCGACTTCGTCTGAGAGGTCAGACCTGAACAAGCAAATTGCGAAGATGGTACGGCGCGACCTTCGGAGTTCCAACACACGCCTCATTGAAGAGGCGATAGAACGAAACCGAGGGTCTAAAGTATTCACTCAGCAGCTTGGCAGGAGCCACCTGACGAAGCTTAAAACGCACGACGGGAGGACCGTATTGTCAAAACCGGAGATCTCCGCCGAGATAGAGGATTTCTATGGCCGATTATACGCTGCACATGCCCCTCATTCCAGACGAGACGACCACGATTCCAGAGCTACCCTGATACGCCACTACACCGACGAACTGCCAGACATCAGTCAAGACGAGATCGTGTTAGCTCTGAGGCAGCTTAAAAATGGAAAAGCCCCCGGAGAGGACGGAGTAACATCAGAGCTTCTAAAAGCTGGAGGAGCCCCTGTTATACAGGAATTACAGAACCTCTTCAACGCCGTCCTTCACTGTGGGAGAACTCCAAAGGCGTGGAGTAGGAGTTTGGTGGTGCTCTTTTTTAAGAAGGGTGACAAAACCCTCCTTAAAAATTATAGACCCATCTCGCTCCTGAGCCATGTCTATAAGCTGTTCTCACGAGTGGTCACGAACCATCTCGCCAGAAGACTCGACGAGTTTCAGCCGCCGGAACAGGCCGGGTTTCGCGGAGGATATGGCACCATAGACCACATTCACACAGTGAGGCAGATTATACAGAAGTCCGAGGAGTATAATCAGCCCCTGTGTCTGGCCTTTGTGAACTATGAGAAGGCCTTTGACTCTGTTGAAACCTGGGCTGTTCTGGAATCCCTACAGCGATGCCAAGTAGACTATCGTTATATCGAGGTGCTGAGATGTCTGTACGAAGCCGCCACCATGAGTGTCCAAGTACAGGGCCAGCAGTCTAAACCCATCCAATTGCGCAGAGGAGTGAGACAAGGGGATGTTATATCCCCGAAATTCTTCACAAGCGCGTTGGAAGATATGTTTAAAACTCTGGACTGGAAAGGAAAGGGCATTAACATAAACGGCGACTACATCTCACACCTGCGATTCGCAGATGACATAGTCTTAATGGCGGAGTCGCTAGAGGAGCTGAACCGGATGCTGGACGGCCTAGCTGCAGCCTCGCGGCGTATCGGTCTTGGCATGAATTTGGATAAAACCAAAGTCATGATCAATGGCCACATTGATCCAGGACCGATCGTCGTACATGGTCACGCTCTCGAAATCGTTTCCGAATACACTTACCTCGGGCAGATTCTGCAGTTAGGTAAAAACAATTTCGAGAGGGAGGCCAGGAGAAGGATCCAGCTGGGCTGGGCAGCGTTTGGGAAACTACGCCGAGTCTTCTCGTCATCCATACCGCAATGCTTGAAAACGAAAGTTTTCAACCAGTGCGTGCTACCCGTCATGACCTATGGAGCCGAGACATGGACACTCACGGTAGGGTTGGTCCACCAGTTCAAAGTCGCTCAGCGAGCTATGGAGAGAGCTATGCTCGAAGTTTCTCTGAAGGATAGGATTCGTAACGAATACATCCGACAGAGAACCAAAGTCATCGACATAGCCCAGAGAATTAGCAAGCTGAAGTGGCAGTGGGCTGGCCATATCGCGCGAAGAACAGACAACCGTTGGGGTAAGCGTGTTCTTGAGTGGAGACCGCGACTCGGTAGTGTAGGACGCCCTCCAACCAGGTGGGATGACGATTTGCGAAAGACTGCAGGCAGATGCTGGATGCGGCAAGCTGAAGACAGGGTGCTATGGCGCTCTTTGGGTGAGGGCTATGTCCAGCAGTGGACTATTATAGCCTGATGATGATGAGCTATTTATAAGCCTATACAAACATATGGCCTTGAAGATATTGGTTTAGGGCTCGATACGAATCAAGCAAAATAAATGCCTGGAAAATGTGAGAGTGGTGGACTTATTTCCTATTACGCAGAATTTAAGACTATAGCTGATAAATGTGGGTTTAATACGCCACTGTCTCCCCCTCGGCGATATTGTATGTTTATATTTTCGTAATAGCTCATATGTCGCGCACCAAAAAAAAGTCTTTGCGGACTGCAGATAGAAGTGAAAAGTTTAACCCTTGATCGTAAACACTTCTTTATAAACAAAAAAACTAAAATAAAAAAAGGGGCGGGTCGGATGCTCGTTCCTGATAATCTCTTAGGAGCTATTAAGGGGGTAAAAATTTGGTTATTTTTTGCGTAGGACGCACCATTTCTGAGATATTGTTAATATTCTAAAAAAAATAATAAAGCGTAGAAGCGTGACGATGACACGAGTTCCATGATTTTTGTTCACCCAAGAAGTGCTCGACGCGCCTAAAGAAGTTTTAACTTCAAAAAACGTCCATTCGTAGTCGATAAACAATTAGTTTTAAGCGAGGTTAGTAAAATAAAGTTTAGAGTGGCGCGCTCTTGGTGGCTCATATCCGAGCCGGTAACAAACACAGGGTATTATAATTGATATAGACAAAAGTATATGTATGAAGCTCATCTTTAAATATCTGATCTGTATGATAATATTGCTATATGATTTATCTTTATACAATCTATTCTTATTTTATAAATACGAAAATAGCTCTATCATTAAACCATTTATTTTCGTTACACATATACAAAACTTACATATTTATAGAATTAAGACAGAATTTACACGGTTACACATACACAATAAATATAAACTGGCATAGGTACATACATAACAAAGGGCTCCAGCTCAGTATTTGCTGCGCACACGCACAGCACTGGTTTTCAGCTGGACCCTGACAATTGTATTACAATTTTTAGCATAAATGTGCACAAAGAAGACAAAAGGTTACAAAACATGAAAGCATAAGTTAAAATTTAATGTTCTCACTGCTAAACTACTCTGCCGGAATTAACCAAATGCGATATAGAAATACCTTGACGTTCGGTTATGATATAGGCTTCTTGAAAGACGAAGAATATTGCGGATAACTACTAGTCTTCATAATGTAAAATTTCAAGTGTTTAATTATCAAGAAATCACTCAGCTTGCCAGATTATCTGTCTAGGGTTGAAGTTTTGGAGTTTTGGAAAAGCTTTAAGTTGTACTTATTAAAGATATTTTATGTCAGAAGTCTATCAGAGTTCTAAATGCTGTTCTCATTTTGTTTTATAATCTCTAAAGAAAACTTAAACTTTATTATTTCTTGTTATTATTTTGCTTTACTAGTTACATTATGCTAAAAACCAGGGATGTGCGATTATCGATAGCTAAAATCTGGTCATTTGAATTTTAATATTATTCGAATAAATCAAAATCTATATATCAATATGTAAAAAGAAAACTTAGTCATATCAGCTCAAATGACGAAATTACGGCCAATATAGGTCACCACCGTCACCCACCATGCACGAAATTATCAGCACGTTCAACTACAACTTAATCAATCAAATCATGTTTCGAATATTTGTTTATGAGCCGAATAATAAAATCAGTCACAACTAATGTATCGGTAATATGAATATATTCGATTTTTTGTAGCCACAAATTGCACATAATTTCTCGCTTTTTTTATTGTTTTTGAAGTGTAAACTTATTTAGCGGCGTTGTGCACTTTTTTGTGATGGGTAAAAAATGTTAAACTGGCGTCAGAACACGTCGTGACCTGATCGAAAATTCCTAAGACGGAGGGAAAATTGTCATGTTTGTGTACGATAGCGCAATAAATGAATATTGTATTTTACCACATAAATGATAGTTCTTTTATACTAATAATTAAAGCAATTCGTGCAAAATTATTCCCTAACCATTCCAAAATATGAAAAATGCACAACGTTAATATTCAAGTTTTCACTTCTGCCGGCACTCCCGGAGTGCAACCCGTTGATTTTTTTTATACTATTTTATTTACCTTATCGTACCAATCGCCAGCCTCATCGTACCCTAAATTACATTTTCCTTGTTTTTTTATTGCTACTTTCTACTTCCAATATTCAGATAAGCCCAAACTTCGAAATAATGTTAAGGTGTCATCATTAGTATATCCAAAAAAGCCCTTGCACCCACTTTCTTAAACCGGTTGGCGAACTTTCTGAGTATCATCATGTATAATAAAAAACTAATGAAAGTCTGTATGGAACACATACGTTTCATGTTTTTTACCAAAAGCTTTTTTTGATATCATCGCCGTGCATTCGAAAGCTGCTTTTGATTTCCATCTTTTATATTCGTTGAAAGCTAAGGTGAAATGTTTTTAAAATAGAAGATTTTTCATTTTTATACCTCAGTTGACTAGGTGCACATTACGTTTTATTTAATTGAACGTATTATACTTAATGAAAACCACTTACGTTGAATTAGTATATAAACTATTTCTTTGGTATTTCTATGACTATGCCGAATTAGATAATATTTTGAATGTATAGGTAAAGTTAGACTCATAAATTATAGAAAACTAGCTTTTGCCCGCGGCTTCACTCGCGTTAATTTAGAATTTGACAACCAATTCGGGTTGTACTCTGCTTGTAATAATATAATTCAATCATTATTCGAAAGACACGTGGCGCCATCTATTATCATAAAAACGTTATTGTTGTTTTCCTCGGGAACAGTAATTTTTTGGGGATGAAAGGTAGCCTATGTCAGTTTCTGTAGGTACACCTGACAACGTATATGCAAAATTTCAGGATGATCGGTTCAGTGGTTTAGGCGTGATAAGGTAACAAACAAACAAACTCATTTTCGCTTTTATAATATTAGTTAGGATTAGGATTAGGATATACTTAAAAATATAGCTTTGGCGAGATCGCTTATATAAATTGATTTAATGCTGTATGACATTGGGGTAGTCAGGGTGTTTAACTCTAAGGCCTTACCTATATCAATTCTTATAATTCATTATTATTGTTCGGGTAATGTAACCGAACACCTCATACACTCATACATACCTACATGCTTGTGTATGCATACACGCAATAAACAATATTATATATTGACCTAAAAATTAGGCACAAGTCAGTACATCATTTACATTCGCGTCAACCGGGTTCCGATTGCAACATTTTTGTACTCATCAAACATTTCTTATAACATTAACATTCTATAGTTTAGTAGTTAACATTGTCTTATTTAAGGTGAAGTGAAATAAATTCTATTTCTGCACGTTAATCCAACTTATCATTTATAAACCCACTGTAAGCTATACACCGCCACAATTATGTTATTACTAAAATGTTAAGCTGGTTTGGACATGTAGAAAGAATGGACAAGGATCTTAATAGCTTTAAAATAACATTGGCTACAGAAATCTCAAGTCAAAGGTCTCGAGATTAAACTCACGACGCAATCTGGTTTTTTGGAGTCGTGTGCTTATTGAAAAGCTAATTACCGCACGCTTTAACCATGAACGTGGTGGAAATGAGGGCACCTAATGTCTAAGTGATCTCAACATACTTCTCAAAGACTATAGGATATATACATACATATATACATAGAAGCATATGTGGTGTGACTCTGAAAAATAGAATAAGGAATAGTGTGATTAGAGAGAAATGCGGCATGAAATTGGATATAGTGACAAGAATAAAAAAGGGTATGTTAAGCTGGTTTGAACATGTAGAAAGAATAGACGAAGAAAGACTGACTAAGAAAGTTTATAAGGCTAGCGTGAATAGAACAGTCGCAAGAGGAAAACCTAGGCGAACGTTTCTCGATCAGATCGGACAAAGGCCTGGTTAAGAGCTCCTTGAACCGACGGGCGTGTAAGAGGAATGTGATAAAAGTGAATGAAGCCAGGTAAGTGTGTCAGGATCGTAGCAAATGGAAATCCGTAGTCTCTGCCTACCTCTCTGGGAAACAGGCGTGAATCAATGTATGTATGTAAAATGTTTACTATGTTACATGAACATAAACCACTTTTAATTATTTCTTAAATTCAAAACATGTAATCGTGTCCAACTGCAAACTTATCATAAAACTAGACAAGTCTGATTCCATTAACTCACATAGACCTTCTAATGAGGCATATTAGAATCAATAAGGTTTAAGATTCTGTTTCGTATATTTATGGATAGAAACGTATAATTATTATTCATAAAGGTGTAGAATTAGACTTGAATGTTGATTTAAGTAGATATACCACAAGCAGTTGACATACTTTTGTAATGATATGTTAAATTATGAAGCAATGTTTTGAAAATTGATTTATTTTGTTAATAAATTTTCCATATGGAGCAGCTATGGCCGAACAGGTCTGCCACGCAGGTGTCGTGTTGGATGCGACGGCACGCACCTTTCAAAGTTATGTATGTATTAAATAGTTCGATTTAGGCCTAGCACGCACTGCCTTGCGGTGGAACGCGGTGCGTTTATTCTACCGTGCGGTAGAAAAACGCATTGACGGGGCCGCGCACTGCAGCGAAAAAAACGCACGATTTGTCATTCGAACTCCAACTGTGGTGCATACACGTCATCGTTATGGACTACGATACAAGAGTTGCTATCTGTATATATTTATTACTAGTTTTTACCCGCGCCTTCGCTCGCGTAAATGTAGATTAGGTTAGGTTAGTTGCCCCGCCGGTGCCGTCCCCTAGCCGGCGGATAGTGCATCAAGCATTTTTCCTGGGTACCAAAAAAAAAAAAAAAAGGTTTGCAACAGTTATTTTTTTCGTTAAGGCGTGAAAGCGTATCAAACAAACAAACAAACAAACTCATTTTCGCATTTATAATATTAGTTAGGATTAGGATTGCATAAAAAGGGTACCCAAATGGTATTGATTTCGTCCCTTGACGGCCTTACAGCCTATGAAGGGCTTTTTTCGTAAGATATAACGATCTACGTTCGTATCCAAAAAAGTTTTTAGCCATCACCGGAGAAACGCCAGGTAACATACCTGTGTTGCGTCCCAACAGCAACTGACTGAGTGTCTCAGTACGTTTTTTTCACCACAGTGCGCGGCACGTCTTGAGATCTTTATGGGATACAAAAATATGTGCGGTAGATTCACCGCTTTTCGATAGTTTAGCGACCTACGACGCTTTGCCTGCGGCAAAAAGGTGTGGTCGAATGGAACACAATTTTCATTCATTTAATATTATGGGATACCCATATACCGTTAGTTTGATGAATCAATTAGGTCAATATGATGCTTTCGAATCCGGTTTATAATATATGTGAGATATTATATGCCTGCTTGAAAATATAGTGTGTATCTTCTACAAGTAATTTCGTGTTAAGCTCAGGAAAACGCCTACTAGTATAAAAAGTATCTAATGTAGGACCTGGTCTATTTATGTGGCGAATTTCATCCAAATCCGTTTAGCAGTTAAAGCGGTATTGGGGAACAATCATCCAAACATCTTTACAATATTAATAATATAATATTCTACCACATACACACAACACCATCTAGCCCAAATTAAGCAGAGTTTGTACTATGGGTACTAGACAATGAATAAACATACATATATACTTTTTGTAAATACATAGGTACATCTTATACATAGAAACACCCAGACCAAGACAAACATCCATGTTCATGCACATAAATGTTTGACTTGTGCGGGAATCGAACCCGTCACCTCAGGCGTGGCAGTCGGTTACACTAACCACTACGCCATCGAGGTCGCCTATTTTTTATATCTTTACAACTAAATTAGCCCTGTATCAAATTATTCCACTGCTGGGCACGGGTCACTTCTCAGTGGGAGAAGGCTTAGGCCATAGTCCACACGCTGGCCCAGTGCGGGTAGACTTCACATATCTTCGAGAACATTAAGGAGAACTCTCAGACATGCAGTTTTCCTCCCGATGTTTTCCTTCGCCGTTTAAGCGAACGATAATTAACTATTTAATACGCACATAACTTCGAAAAGTCAGAGATGCGCGCCCTGGGATCGAACTCGAGACCTCTGCGTGGCAATCCAACGGTCACTCACTAGGCTGTCGCTGCCATTCAATACTATAGCACTAATCTGTCGAGAGTCTCCAATATATTAAGTATAGTATATCCTTACTAATATTACCTATAAATTTGAAAGTAAATCTGTCTGTCTGTCTGTTACATTTTCACGGCTAAACCACTCAACCGATTTAGATGAAATTTGGTACAGATATAGTTTAAAACCTGGGGAAGGACATAGGCTACTTTTTATTGATGTAGGTACCATGCAAGCGGAGCCGCGCGCAAAAGCTAGTATCCAATATATTAAACCTTTAAATGGCTAGTAGCAGCACAAGCTTTTTATTTTGAAATTTGGTTCTCAGTTGTGCGCATTTAATAAGCTGTCATGCCCAGTCACCAACTTTCAGTTAGGTTAAATAAAATGGACGAAGTTTTCTACCAAGAATTTATCAAAGAGCAGAACCAATCTCTGAAAATTAAATGTCATTGTTGGAAGATTTGTTATTATATAAATAGGATAGCAGGTAATTTGGATTGTTTTGTGCTTGTTTCTCGTGATTCGGGAGTCAGATTTCATTTTCGAGTCGGTAAAATGTTACGAAGGTTTTTTTTTATTTTTCCTGTCTGCTATAGTTAACAGTAGACTCGAGTTACGAAATGTTTCTTTGACAAATTTTCTGCTTGGTGTAGTTAACAACAGACTGGTCCCCATAACGTAGGACTTTAAACAAAGTTAGTGATATACAACATGTCACAGATATAAAGCACAACCTCAAACACCCCAATTAGATTATTAAATCGTAATCCTAACTAATATTATAAAAGCGAAAATGAGTTTGTTTGTTTGTTACCTTTTCACGCCTAAACCACTGAACCGATCATCTTGAAATTTTGCATATACGTCGTCAGGTGTACACAAACACACATAGGCTACCTATAATTCCGAAAAAAATTACTGTTCCCGAGGAAAACAACAAAAACCTTCTTATGATAAGAGATGGCGCCACGTTTCTTTCGAATCATGATTGAATTATATTATTACAAGCAGAGTACATCGCGAATTATTTTTTCAAATTCTAAATTAACGCGAGCGAAGCCGCGGGCAAAAGCTAGTAATAATATAATCATTAAAATGTTACTTTTATGTACTTAAATATTTTAATTTAATGAATTAGTTCTCCTTATTGTGCGCGGATAGTATGGGTATATTACAATAAATCTAACATTATTGCCTTTATTGCGTCAAAAACCTTATTGCCTTGAATTATGATATATTTTCGTTTATATCAGCTGCTTAATAAGCGGGTGACTATAATTTAATAAGTTTTAATTAATAATAATAATAATAATAATCGTTTATTTCTCACCAAAACCGAGATACACAAGGAACATAATCAACGTAACATATAGAACATTAACAATAATATTTCGGTAGAGGATCGCTGGTGCCTGTGGTAGGTATAAGAATACCTGTATTACAGGTCACCAGGTCTCCGCATGGAACCACGTTATACAAACATAAACGAAGACAAAACATAAAAAGGGTAACTAAAAGCTAAAACTAAAATAAATCAAAAAACTAAAAAGACATGGTTTTGTGTGTGTGTATCTGTGTGTGTGTATGTGTGTGTGTGTGTGTGTGTGATTGTGTGATTGTGTGTGTGTGATGTGTGTGTTGTGTGTGTGTGATGCGTGTGTTGTGTGTGTGTGTGTGATGTGTGTGTTGTGGTTTTGTGTGTTTGTGTGCTGTGTGTGCATGTGTGTGAATATGCGTGTGTGTACGTGTGCGCGTATGTGTGTGTGTGTCAGAGGCCGACAGCGCCAATGATTATACCAGAACCGTCAAGAGATCTTCAGTTTCATTATAAGATAGCTTTAGGAGCCATTCAAGAACAGTAATGTTGCATTGATAAGTGTTAAGAGGGTAGATACACAGAAATTTATTAACTTTTTTATATATGTAGGGCCCGAGAAAAACAAAGAATTTACGACTAAAAGACGTTCTAATTTGCGATGACATGACAACTGGATTATTGCGGCGTGTATTTATATTTATATTTCCTCGCTTGTAAAGAGTTAGTGCATGTTGCTTAAGAATAGTAGCTTGCACAAATAGTTGCCTGACAGTAGGAACTTGACAATATTCATAGAGCTTAGTTGTAGGAAACAAGCGAGGCTTAAAACAGCATACTTTGAGCACCGCTCTTTGGGCGCGCTCAAGACTTATAATGTTTGTTTTAGCCGCACCGCCCCAGGTGGTGACGCAGTAGCTTAAAATGGATTGACACAAAGATTGATAGACCATTTTCATTATTTGAGGATCGGCTGAGTGTCGTAGTTCTCTAAATACATAAATAAGTTTACGTGTTCTACTTGACAAATACTCAATGTGGTCTTGAAAGCTTAAGTTATTGTCGATGACTATACCAAGATACTTTATCGAAGATACTTTTTCAATGCAATAAGACTTGTTACCTATGGCACTGTTTGGTACAGTTGCGGTAATTTGTAGCGAACTGTCTATTTTAATTGGAGCGCGTATATAAAAATCCATTACTTTTGTTTTATTTATATTAATCGTGAGCAGGTTATCAGTAAGCCACTTACTAACCACATCGAATCCCCTTTGAGCTAAACCATAGGTATCCATCCAGGTGTCAGATGAAAAAACTAGTGCAGTATCATCCGCGTAAGAAAAAACTGTACCATGGTCAAGTAGAAGATTACAAAGTTCATTAATGTAGATCAGAAACAAACTGGGGCCAAGAATACTGCCTTGAGGCACGCCGTATGTTATGGGCGATTCGGCACTGGCATAGGAACCAATCCTAACCAACTGAGACCTGCCCGTTAAGTAACTTTGGAATAGGGATAATTGAGTACCTCTTATTCCAAGTGACTCCAGCTTCTTCACAAGGATAGGAACCGAAACCGCATCGAAAGCCTTTTTGAGATCTAGGAACAAGGCTACACATTTTTGACCTACATCAAGTTTCCCAACAATATGTTCAACCAAGCCGTGAACAGCATCATCTGTGGATAGTTTTTTTCTAAAGCCAAATTGGTTAGGTGATAACAGGTTGTGAGATTCTAAATAGGTTACTAGTCTAAGGTTGATGATTTTTTCAAGAATCTTTGAGATTGCTGGGAGAACCGATATAGGTCTATAATTTTCGATACACTTACGGTCCCCAGATTTATGAATTGGATGGAGAAGAGCTTTTTTGAGAGGATCGGGAAATATGCCAGTACCAATGCTCAAGTTACAGATATATGTCAGAGGAGGGACGATGATAGTAGAATATTTCTTTAGAAAATTAGATGAAATACCGTCCCACCCAACTGCACAGTTGGTTTTTAAAGACATAATAATACCCCTGACATAATAATACAAAGGAATCTTTTGATGTAGATTGGATATTTATGGGTAAAGGAGAGGAGGATGCAATAATAGCCTCCGCAAGCTGTCTGCCTACACCTGCAAAGTATGCATTGGCACCATTAATTAATAGTTGCTTGTCATTGTTGGACTCTAATAGATGACTCGCAGAAGATTTGGGATTATTCCTGTTTGTAACAGATTGGATGACATGCCATAACTGCTTCGAGTTTTTGCCAGCTTTTTTAAATTCTTATCTTTCATAGTCTCTTTTAGCTTTTCGTAAGATTGTTGTACAAAAATTGCGGTATCTTTTATAAGACAATGATATTATTTCATCCGAGGGGTTCTTTTTATATTTTTTGTATAGATTGTCCCTATGGCGCATGCACTTTAGCAATCCTGGGGTGATCCAAGCTTTGATAGGACGCCGCCTTCGAGATAATTTAATAGTAATTATACTTTTTGCTAACGCAGAGAGAATTGGCTCAAGGAATAGTTTCGTGGCTAGATTGGGATCGACTACTTCATAAACTGGTTTAAAACTAATATTACACAGCTCAATAGACAGCTGGTCTTCATCGATTTTGGTTACAGTGTGATGTCTTTTATGAATATTATTTTTTAAGGACATGGCAAGCAGTACTGCAAAATGGTCTGTAATGGTTGTTTCGAGCACAAGTATTTTAGATGGTAGTATGGTCTTCAAGTTGATATGATCAAGGCACGTAGAACCGTGAGTTGGGAAATTATGACCGAGAAAAAGCCCATGATGAGCAAGAAGATCGAGATAGTCGAAAGTGTAAGTAGCTGTGTGACCCTGGGCAACATCAATGTTAATATCTCCAACTAGTACTAAATTTCTATAAGACTTCAGGTTGGTGAAGAGTCTATCCAAAGATTGAATAAAATTTGATGGGTCATTGAAGGCATATGGTCTATAAATTGCAACGACTGCTAATTCCGAACCCATGGTTATTAATAAACAACTTGCGTCAGATATATCCGGCTCAATTACTTTAATATTAGCCAGAGTTGTCTTGATATAGACAATGACTCCGTCATTTTTATTGTGCGTTTTTAGTGTTTTATAGACGAGATATCCCTCTATTTCAGGTATTATTGGATTACAAGAAAGCCAACACTCGGATAATACGACAAGGTCGATGGGAACATTTATTCTCTCTAACAGTGTCAGCAATCCCAGGAAATTTGCCTTAATACTTCGTATGTTTTGTGACAAAACGAAAATGCAAGAGTTCGATGTAGGGAATAAAGCATTACAATCCTCCGGGTCGCAAATTGACGAGTCACAAAAGGAAACGTTACCTATGTTATCCAATAAGTCATTAACAGCTGCGAATTATAGTAAGAGAAGCTATTAATGGGCAAACGCGCGTATCTATAATTATAATAATAACAATCTCTAAGCGAACGTATTTAAGTGCGAGAGTATGTAAGTTTTGTACGCTTATACACAGCTATTGTGCTATTGAAAAAATATAATATAAGTAATGTGTGCCGCATATTATTGTTTGTGTTCAAATAAGTCACATATATTTTAGACTTAAGCGCTAATGTGATGGTGTTGTATTGTATGGATGATGATAAATTAATGTTTATGTGGAAAGTGTAAGTGTTTGGTATATTAGTGTAGTTAAACAAGTACAAACAAGATACAAAAGTATAAAAAACAGAGGTGGGTAACTTAACAAAAATTAGTAACACGGAAAAAATAAACATCAACGGCTTAGCTTCTAGAAATATCGCACGGCCAGTGGTACACTGAGAGCATGGACAGTGCAAATAAGTTAATAAGCCTATATTCGAGATGAGTAATACACAAAACAACAATGAGAGTTTACCTGGTCATTTAGTCTTCAACATGGATAAATCATCTTCATTCCTAATCGTCAATCGCATACGGCCATCGTTTTTCTTCATATAGATATTTCCTCTTCTTTTTCAATTATTTTAGGGATAAAAATTACCTATATTAAAAAAATTCTGGAATTGATTCAGTAGCCGATTTTGAATAAACTACTTTCAGGATGTGCGTTTATTATGTTACATGTTGTATAGGTATAATTTCCAATCTATACATATACAAATAAATAAAATTGAAGTGTCTGTTTGTAATGTCAAAATAACAGCTTTTCATCTAATGCATATGAAAGTATATAAGGTACCTATAACAAAAAACCAATTTTAAAATTTTTGTCTGCCTGTCTGTCTGTTTGTTCCGGCTAATCTCCGAAACGGCGGAACCGATTTTGACGGGTCTTTCACTGGCAGATAGCTGATGTTATAATGAGTAACTTAGGCTACTTTGATTTTAGAAGAAAAATAGGGTTCCGCGGAGACAAACACTTTTTAGTTAAAATCTACGCGGACGAAGTCGCAGGTAACAGCTAGTAAGTAATATAAATCCAGCGCCAGCCTTCCTTAGCGTGGTATATGCTGAACTATGAATATTGGCATTTGGCAAAACTGACACATTTAATTTATTTATCTTATACTAACCTTTGCCCGTGGTTTCACTCGGAAACTGTTACCCTATGCAGTTTTCTGTATCCCTGACAATGTGTATGCGGCATTTTATGATATTCAGTTGAGTAGTAAAGGCATGAAAGCATAACAAATAAACTTACAGTAGCATTTATAATATTAGTAAGGATTATGTATCTACCGATATCTTATCTTGAGTGGAGACCGCGACTCGGCAAACGTAGTGTAGGACGCCCTCCGACCAGGTGGGATGACGATCTGCGAAAGACTGCAGGCAGATGCTGGATGCGGCAAGCTGAAGACAGGGCGCTATGGCGCTCTTTGGGGGAGGGCTATGTCCAGCAGTGGGCTATTATAGCATGATGATGATGATGATGTATCTACCATATTGGTATATGTACATCTGCGCCTACCAGGGAGTAAGCGGAGGTTCAGGATACGGAGACGTAGGTCTATGAAAGCACTTACGTATGTATACGAAGTTTATCAAAACTAAATCTATGTAGGTATCATAAATTTAACGTCCATTAGTAAATTTCACAGGCACAGCGCTATCAATTTAATCCGGTGAAGGATATTGATAGATAAGGACGCCTACCGAGCTGAGACGATCTATATCCACTGTTTGTCAAGCTGATATTGCTACACTAGACACCGATAATATCAGCTGTATCGCTATACTTTTAATCTGTGAGTTAGAAATGAAGGTTTGTGATACGGCCAATCCTAATCCAAACTAATATTATAAATATGAATGTGAGTTTGATAGTTCGTTTGTTTGGTACGCTGTCGCGCCTTAACTGCTTATTTTCGATTCCCGCACAAGTCAAACATTTGTGTGTATGAACATGGATGTTTGTCTTGGTCTGGGTGTTTCTATGTATCATATGTATGTATTTATAAAAAATAAAAAATAAAATAAGTTTATTTCATATCATATTTGGTTTACATTGCTTGTCGAGGAGTCTCCATTTAAGCATAGAAAATGCCTGTAGTTGAAGGCTCCGCTCTTCCCTACTTTATAGTTTTGAGCAATATACAATATTATATGAAAAATAGAAAATAAAAACTAAAAAACTAAAAAAGAAAAATATGATCAATTGTGTGTGTGTATGTGTGTGTGTGTGTGTGTGTGTGTATGTGCGCGCGCGTGTGCGCGCGTGTATATGTATGTGAGTGTGTGTATGTGTGTATGAGTGTGTGAGTGTGCGAGTGAGATATATATATATATATATAGTTTGGGTGAATGTTACAAAAAAGAATTATGTATGTGTATGTTTATCCATTGTCTAGTACCCATAGTACAAGCTCTGTTTAGTTTGGGCTAGATGGTGTTGTAAGTGATAGAATATTATTATTATTATATTATATTTTTGGACAGTAATGACTGCCTTAGTGCTATAGTAGCAGTGAGACTTCTGTGTATGAGGTCTCGCGTTCAATTCGGTCAAAGTGTAATTGAGTTTTCATATAAAGATTTTTGAGTCTAGAACTGTACCCAATAGGCAGTAACAGGCTCGCCTCCTATGACGTGTGACCTAAAACTATTACTTGCGAAATATATGCGTACTAAATATTCCCGCGGTTTCACCCGCGTTTATCGTTACTGCGCCGCCCCCGTGGGTCGTAGCGTGATGTTGTATAGCCTATAGCCTTCCTCGATAAATAGGTTATCCAACACTAAAATAATTTTTCAAATCGAACTAGTAGTTCCTGAGATTAGCGCGTTCAAACAAACAAACAAACTCTTCAGCTTTACAATATTAGTATAGATTTAAAAGTGTGTATCTATGTCCTAGCCAGTCAGTTATACATTCAGGGGCCCTATTACAAACTTTTATAAAAACCGTCAAGTTCCAGGCAATTCAAATAACTGCCTGGTTTTGTTTTGTATTATGACATGTGAATAGGCTTGTCTATTGCCATCACCCGGCTCGCTACGTGGGACCTTAATTAATATAATTAGCGAAATATGGATATAATACACATCTGCCAACCCCTGCCGGAATTGAAGCCTCACTATGTTTGTATACATAAAGTGCAGCATCATCAAATCACTCGTAATTTGCCAGAAACGGTCAGAGGTCGTCAATATATTCGGCGCGTTCTAAATGCGATATTGAATCCATTTTTACGTTTGTACTTTCATATTATTATGGACTTTCTCTTACATTCATTTGTAAATTACAACCTAGGTGTTGACATAGGTTGTAAGTCACATTCAGTTCCAGTGACCCACTCACCATACAAGGCATCGAGTTGGCACACCGTGATAGGTTCAGTCGGTAGGACCCTGGACGTTACATCCCGGGTGAGCCCGACATGACCTGTCAGCTCCCTTTTTCCGCGGAGAGGTATGCGTCAATGAAAGACTCCAAGTTAAAAAAGGTTGTAATTCACATTCGAACTCACAACATGTTAGGTTCAGTCGAAAACACATGCATTACAGGCAAATAATTTAACAATACAAACTATAAGACCAATCTATTATAATATTATAAAGCTGAAGAGTTTGTTTGTTTGTTTGTTTGAACGCGCTAATCTCAGGAACTAACGGTTCGATTTGAAAAATTCTTTTAGTGTTGCATAGTTCATTTATCGAGGAAGGCTATAGGTTATATAACCCGGGAGCGGCGCAGTAATCATAAACGCGGGTGAAACCGCGGGCACATCTATCTCTTATATTCATCATATTCAATAATGTAAGTTATATTCGTTTTCACGGGTGGCGTAGGAGTTTGAGTAGTCCCTGACTAATGCTTCTGCATCAAGTGTTGTACAAGATTTTGGGTTTTTCTATCTCAAGTTAGGAAGTTGGTGGTGTTACAAACTCCCGTGCGTGTCTCGGAAAGCACGTAAGCCGTTGGTTCTGAGCCTAATCTGTCTCAGGTCGTGTTGGATTATCGTCCGATCGGATAATGAGAATTAGGGAACATAGAGTGCAATTGTGTTAGCGTACACACTTATGCATTACAATACCATCCTCGGTGCCCAAATATTGGTCTGCAGAGAAGATTCAAATCGCGTATCATATTTTTTGGAGTTGGCATGTTCGACACAAAACATATTTTTATTATTTTACTGTACTGTCATCTGTAATCAATTGCTTTATCGTAGTTTAATGAAAACAGATGCTACCTACAAACCCGGTTTACTGCACACACATCGCCCTTGGTACAACGGCTGCCATCCAGGAACTACGTATAATTAATACTCGATACCGGGGTTATGACTAACCGGTCGCAGTGCTTGTTGAAAACTAGTCTAACTTGACGGATGCGCAGGCGCAGCTAGCAAACGACCGCCTCACCGATGCCTTCGCGTTGAGTCATGGTCGTGACTGCACAGATGGCGTAGTGGTTTAAATGGTCGCCTCGCCGCTGCCACTGCACCGACTGTTGTGGGTTTGAATCCCATACGGGACAAAAATTTGTGTGTTCCACATATTGTTGATTTGTTTTCCAAGTCTGGATGTTCTTTGTGTCCGTCTTTGTTTGTAAAGGCCCCGCGGTACAGGCATTAAAAAAATAACAGGAAATCCTACACATGACAACTTTGTCATCCACAAATCAAATTATTTTCATTTATTAAAGTCACAAAGTAACACGTATGAACGCCAAAGTTAGATTTAGTTTGACGCTCATAAATGTTACCTTATAGTTACTATACTATGACTTTACATTTACGAAACCAAATTATGGTTCTGAGTGTAGGTGTCTTTGTGTACTTTATGTCCGTCAATTGTATTTTTCTAAGTAAAGACATAGGTCTTCAATCATGTACCATATAAGCATGTGTGGAAGAATCTTTCTTTTTAAATAGGAAAATATATAAACTTGAAGTAAAGAATTTCTTCGAACAAGTGCCTCTGTATAAAATTGATGTTAATATTGTAGAAGATATCTAGGTTGGAATCTGAAGCTTTGCTAAGTATTTTCGTATAAGTAATACTCCAATCAAGGAAATATGACGTACTCGTGTATGGATAGAACCTACAATATTTAAAATACTATATACTTGAATATATCTTTTTTTTGTACTTTAATAGGTTTTGTTTGACCGCGATCTCACCTGATCTTAAGTGAAGATGCAGTCGATGATGGAGCACGCTTGCCTAGAAGATACTTATTCACTTGTGACTTGAAGACACCCAGATTGTACTCATTGGGAAACACAGACTTAGGTAGTGAGTTCCACTCCTTTGCGGTACGCATTATAAAAGTGGAAGCAAAGCGCTTCGTGCGTAAATATGGTATATCCACCATGTACCTGTGCTGCTGGTCTGTCTGTTCTCTGAAAGGTGTATGACACCCATATTTCGGTATTACCCTATTGCTGAAATTTTTTCCTGATAGACTCAATAAGACTTTGCCCGAGTCAGGATTCAAGCCTTTGGAGACATCATCATCATCATCATCAATTTAGAAATCCAATTTGTCATTTCTGATTTTGCCGGATCATTGATTGCTCCAATTTATAGGAAAGACTCGTATTCAGTACCGGCCAATTAGGGTACTCGGGGCGTTACCACGGCTCTTGTTACCAATTAAATTTTCGGCTTAGTGGTCGTTTCGTGTCGAATTGTGGCTAACGAATTCTTTTTAAATATATATTTTTTTAATTCTCTATTCGCACACATCAATATAATGTAATGGGTGAAAAATCACCTTCGCTTTCGGACAGGATCGAGTCGTATACAAATAAATTTGATGTTTGCGAATCGACACCTAAAACATTATTATTTTTGTAAAGGGTCGATTCGCACAATTTGTTCGAACGAATTCTATGATGACTGCTAAGCCAAATTTTCAGCTGTCAGCCAGACTCCTCAATTACGTGTTTTTGTATTAGATTCGTTTTCAAAATTTATCTTTTATCATAAGCCATCAATATCACAGACTTCATTTCACAAATTAATTCCGATTTCCGGTGCGTTCACTTTCTTGCTAAGTTTTTTAGATGCTAGTTCTTATTGAAGATTTCTCTCCAATCGTCTACTAGGTGTTTTGTTTGAAATAGATTTTTGATTTAATAATTAGATAAGATATGAATTCGTTTTTGTTGAACCTTCGCTATCAAATTGTAATTCAAACTGCATTAAAACTAATTAAGTTATTTTTTCACGTTACTAAAAAAACTTAAAGACGTACAGACCAACTAAAATTATTATAAGAATTGCTATGTTGACGTCAGACGCCACGAAAGAGATTTTTTTTTATGTTCGTCTTTCGGCAACATACTCACGTCATACGTGGAATGATACATGTCATAATTCCTGCCTGATTCATAATCATTTTCCCTTCGGATAAATACAGACATGATGTAGGTATATATGTATGAGACAATAAATTCTATGTCTACAACAGCTTTATTAAAGCTGCACATACCGATTATATGCTTTGCAATTTAAGTTGTTTAATCTGTGTATGCATTAGTAGTGCCTATTTGAATACAAATGTCTGGAATGTATGCGGACCTTCTTTTAGAAGATTGGTTACAGCAGTCACTTGTGAGAGTACTAAGGATAACTGTCTCTAAGGAGATGAAGCAGTCACCGTGACCGAAATCGGTCGGAAGTTATCATCATCATCATTTGATTGCTATGGACCTCATCCTGCAGTAAACATTTTGTCTACTGCGGGATGAGATGAGATGTTATTGGATTTTTATACAGAGTCAAAAACTCTACCCAGTAAACGCTTATAGGCTCGCACCCTACCATATAGGACCTCATACTACAACTGGCGAAATGTTGATGAAGAATACCTCGTTTTAACCTTTCGAGAATATATATATTATGAAACTAAGCATGAATAGTGATGCAATCAGCTCACTGGTTCACCTATAAAACATTACAGAATCCTATATATTTTCCTAAACGAACGAATAGATGAAAAAGGTAAAAATGCCAAAACATGCTAATACTAGCCATTTGGCGAGATGCCGCGAGACGAATGCCAAATCTCTTAAGAAACAACACGTACTTGATCAAAAGTGGACCGTGTATCCAATACAACTGGGAATACTCATCCGAATTCTGTTAAGGTCGTGCATACAGCGAGCTGTACTTTAAATATGCGATAAGTTCCGATGACTGCAAAGATAGTGAAATAGGCAAGCAGTCCAGCTGCCGCTGTTGCCACGCTGAATCCCACATGGGAAAATTATAAATAATCCACAATTATGGTACTGAATCTTTGTGTATCTTTTGTCTGGTATTTTTAATGTTTGTAAAGTCCTTGTGATGCAGGGTTTGGGAACCAGAATAGGATTAATCTTTTTTAAAAACGTCTGGCAAAAAAATTTGTAAATACCACATACTCTTAATAATTTGATCTATTTATCAACAAAAATAATCCTTTAAGACCTATTGTTACGGCTAAGCATTGAGTATTTCAAAAAACTGTATCACTTAAAAAAATGTATTGATCGATTAATTTACATAATCTAGAACTATTAGATCTTGTTACAATTCAGTGGTTAGGCAAAAGACAACATACATAATGATTATAAACACACCTGTATACTTGTATTCTCGAAATGATAGGCAGAGGTGTATAAGGTCCTACGTAATCGAGGGCAAGTCTATTACCGTCCACCGGGCACATTGCCAGATGGCGTGCCGCTACTAAGTCTTGCCAACAGAAATGACAACAATGACACTTGACCATTAATATGAATCCCGATACCTCACGATGCATGCATACTTATGCCAATAGACGAACAAAGCAGTAATAATAATTATATTTTAATAACTGTACTTAGTTTTAAAGTTACTTTTAACTACAGTACATGCGCATGAAGCACGTTTCATGTGCAAGCTACTCTCGTTGGTTACATGCGCGAGCTAATCATACCGTTTATCTTGCGTAAATTACTTGCTTAATATACAAAAGGCATATTTAACATCAGAACACAATTAATAACGCAATCAAACAAAAATCATTATGTGCAAGAAAAGCAGACTGATTAAAAACTAATTAAAAAGATTCTTAATCATAAAGATTTCTTAAAATAAAACACAGGCAGTATAAAAGAAAATATCTGTTGTGCTATTTTCTTAATATAACAGCTTTTAGCTCAAAGCTTGGATGTGATGGATTAACTAACTCTGCTCATAAAAGAATTAATAACTCATCCAACTTTTGTCGAAGAAACATCTTCTAACTTTCCTCGTTAGGTTCTTAGTGATGGAATTTCACTAGCGATTTCTCTGTCTCGAATATCAAATGAAACGGATTCAGATACTGACGTCATCGGACTGTTGACATTGACACGTTTTTCCTTGTCTGCTTTGAATACAGCATGTTGATTTGTTTGAGTCGCTTCGTCTTCATGTGGAGAAATTGTCAAAGGATTTCTAGTATTTTTGGAGATGGTTAGTTTAGGCAATTGAAGTATCATCAAATATAGATAAGAAGAACATTACGAGAGATAAGCAAAACGTTATCATGTAGTCTTATTAGACTCTGTAAAAGGGATCCAGACAAACTATTCTGCGTAATAGATATATTATTTCTCTGAAGTTTAATTATTTTAATCATTAATTTCAGCATCAAATATTTTTTTTTAAAACATGTTTCTTTTACATGCTGTCGTGAACCATATTAAAATAAATATGATTTTTGATTGATTGATTGCGAATATATTGAACGAGTTCTGTATGTAAATTCTTTCTGTTTCTTCTATAACACGCTACCTGATCTGAAATTTGATCTTGATACTTGTATCAATAAGCAAACGAGGCATCCGTACCAACATTAAGTCATTGTAACTGATATCTCCCTCAGAATAAACAATATAATATTCTTGCACTACGGCACCTGTCTCTTCTTTCTCGTCTTTTTTCCTGTTATTATAGATTAACCAAAAATGTTCGCTTCTAACTAGCATATCTTCTTCTGGAATGGCACAAAGCGATTGCAGCGCGTTCCACTTGGCACCGGTTTTTACACCGCCTCGTCCTTACCTCGTAACTTTCTATTAAAGCAATTTTTATTTGTCTGACTGCTTTTTTGCAATAAAGATATGGCTTGGTTTGACCTGTATCAGACAAACTAACTCTGAAACTACTGCAAAGCCTAATTAGGCCACGTATGTATTACATATATGTGTATATAAACTTATCCAGTGAGAAAAAGGTCGAAAAGTTGATGCTTATCTACGAGTTTTTATGCGATGTCATGCTGAAGCATCAAATGTGGCAAAAGTAGGTTAGAGTCAGTAGATACAATTAGTAGGTAATTTATTAAGTAGACTTGGTTGATTTTGATAGAGCAATTTCGTTTTTTATGCGATAACTCAGTGGTACGATAAGCAGCGATAGCCTAGTGGGTGACCCTTGGACTGCCACACAAAATTCTCGAATTCGATCTCGAGGCATGCATCTGTGATTTTTGGAAGTTTTGTGCATATTAAATTGTTAATTATCGCTCACTTTAACGGTTAAGGAAAATATCGTGAGAAAACCTGCATGTCTGAGAGTTCTAAAAAAAGTTCTCGAAGATACGTAAAGCCTGTATATCCGAACTGGGCCAGCGTGGTGGACTACAGCCTAACCCTTCTCACATTGAGAAGAGGCCCGTATCCAGTAGTGCGACAGTTTAATACAGGGCCGATACTATTTTTATGAATTTACTTATCATCATCATCATCATCAGGCTATAATAGTCCACTGCTGGACATAGCCCTCCCCCAAAGAGCGCCATAGCGCCCTGTCTTCAGCTTGCCGCATCCAGCATCTGCCTGCAGTCTTTCGCAAATCGTCATCCCACCTGGTCGGAGGGCGTTCTACACTACGTTTGCCGAGTCGCGGTCTCCACTCAAGAACACGCTTACCCCAGCGGTTGTCGGTTCTTCGCGCGATATGGCCAGCCCACTGCCACTTCAGCTTGCTAATTCTCTGAACTAATTTACTTATATGGTTAAGATAATTGCTAAACACGCAACGTGGTAGACCAAAACGTCGATGGCAAGACGAATTAATTAACTATAGGAGGGACTGGTGCAAACTAGCGCATAATAGGGATATGTGGAAAAGCGAGAGGGAGGCCTTTGCCCTGCAGTGGGACAATACAGGCTGAAAATAAAATAAAATAATAACATAAATTAAGATAATGATAAGTAAATAGCTTGCCTAATGTGTGAGTAAGTGTAAACTGTGAGTCACATTGTAAGCACCTAAATAATGTTCATAAATCTAGTGAAATTATGCACTTGTTCTCATCGTCGACCCTGCAAGAACTAGTCCATTTGCTAACAGCACTTAAGTGCATTAAGCACTTCTGGGAACATTATTTACAACTGGTACTAAATTTATCATTCGTCATTGAGCACTCCTGGAAACAGTATTAAAACAAAAATCAATTTTCACTTCTCTGAAAATTTGCAGGCGTTCTGCATTTTTATCTATCCAAATCTAATTTACGCGTGATTCAGTAAAAAATAGCCTCGAAACATCTTTGCAAATTTCCACATAATTATAAATATGATAGCCTCCCTTATTACACTTTGTAAAAATTTCGATTCTCAGTCGTTTGATCACTATGAAAGTTTATAGCTTATAACATTATTAAGACTTGAAGCAAAAGGCAGTTTAATCGTAATTACGTATTTAAAAAGTTGATATAATAAAAATCACTAAAATCTTATTTAATTTTTAATAAATATTTTAATAACTTATGTAAACGCGAATGGGTTTGACACGATCGCTTTCATGGGTGTGTGTATATGTATGTGTATACACATTTACGTCTGACGTGGATTACGGCAAATCGACGTAAGTCATTTAAGCAATTTATTCATTCATTCAAGTTCACAATTTATTTAATAAACACTTCCCGCACGTAGAACGCTTCATGTTTCGCGAATGATATTGGAAACATTGAATTTCTGACAAATTTTGTCAATGACAAATATTGACCCACAACACTAGGCTCGCCGAGTGTTTATTTATTTATTTACATCAAATAGAAGGCCTTGCGCCATTTACACTATTTAATAATATAATATATGAATTTAAAATGTAGCATTCATGCATTCAGCTCACAGTACCTCATACATTCTAATAATAATACTTTCCATTTATTCGCAAAAATATCAACTTCTGGGTTAAAGTCTAAGAGACGTGTGAAAAGACCAAAAATTTATTATATATAGGCGAACATTTTCAGACTCCATTCTTCTACCAAGACTTTCAAAAACCCAATAAAAGTTTCCGACCTGAGAATCCAACCTGAAGAAACCTAAAATACAATAGTTACATTAACCGCTGCTTCAACGATGTAGTCACTGTCACACACAAATAACTACAGTACCACGATATCTAGTTTCAAGATACATTTCTCTGTTCCTGTCCAATAACAGTAAACTTAGCGAACAGACTTAGCCGAAGTGCTGAGCGTAATGAATCCTAAGATTTGCTGGCTGAACACTAAAGTCCTAACGCTAAACTAAGTTGTTGCCCAATTAGCACCTACTAATGACCGTGGCAGACTGGAAGTTTGCTTGTTTATTACACTGATTACTAATGTACTAAAGGCTGCAACATTTGCTGGAGTTCGTTGTTTTCAACTTATATTTTTTTGGTAAACATACATCAAACTTTATTCGTTTTGTAAAAAAGAGTGTACATTATCGGTACAAAGTACCTAACAGTCCAGTGATGATACAAATAAAACAAAGTACCTCAGAACGAGACAATTTATTCATTAACACAGCTGGCTTATATACCTCTCCGTATACCGAATCCATAGAGCAATATAATTCGATCCCAACGCCAACTGTCGAGTGGTAGGATAAACATGTGCAACAAATCATATTGATTTGTAGTTTTGTATGGCGTTGGAATCGAACACATTCTGAACAAAGAGATATTAATAAAAAATAAAGACATAAATACTTAGAAATATGTTTGTATGTATTGTCTTTAAATACCAGTACGCTACGTTTTATTATTAAATAAAACAAGTCTAGTAAACAAGTATGCAGTGAAAGATCCGATTATTCCCGGAAATAAATGTCGAATGATTTGATTGATTCTAATATTGTTAATAACGACTTTACTGATTATTATTTGATTTATACTCGAATAGGTATATGAATAAAATGTACAGGTATTTAGTTTTGTTATGACCGACCGTATTCGTGATCTTTTTTCTTTTCTGTACCTCGCTGCCAGTATTTAAGCTATATCTGTATTACCAGCAGCCATAGTTACCAGACATAAAATTCTATTACATTTTTGGTCGATATAAAATGGCTGCTATGTGCTATATTAACTTTTGTTAGCATATTGCTCTATCGTTACACAAGGTGCCGATTTACCTGCAATCTATACTAATATTATAAAGCTGAAGAGTTTGTTTGTTTGTTTGAACGCGCTAATCCCAGGAACTACTGGTTCGATTTGAAAAATTCTTGTGTTGGGTAGCCTTTTTATCGAGGAAGGCTATATAACATTACGCTACGAATCACGGGGGCGGCGCAGTAACTTTAAACGCGGGTGAAACCGCGGGAACATGTAGTGCTTCAATATGGCTGTTTGACCGTGCGTGAGCTACTGCATAACCGGCGCGGTACGTCACTCATGCATTGACTGCATATAAGAAAAACAATTCTTTCTTTTTGCTGATAATCGTGGTCTGATTTATATCTTACCATAATGACGATCCTTTCCTTTTCGTGTGGTTAGTGGCCAACCTGTTGTCAAGAGTTGTTCAAGCCGCCCGTAGGCCCCTGACATGGCTTAACGACTGCTGTCAATTTGACAACAACCGGAACCGACTTTTTACGTGCCCTCCGAAGCACGGAGACGCTCAGATGAAATACCACTAAGCGGTCACCCACCTATAGACTGACCGCACCCAACGTTGCTTAACCTCGCTAATCGTTTACCGATCAGTGAGTGCAACTGGCTATGAGACGACGATTGGCACCCTGTATACAAACTGCCTGGCTCATATTTTGTACATAATACGTATTAATAACAAAACACTCATATCAGACGATGCTAGAGTTCATACACCAACTTTCTACATCTACCCCACATTAACTCAACTGGTTTAATGTAATGATAATGACACAGCCGATGTACGAAATGAGTTGTTTTGCTAATGTACCTCGATTCGAATTAAAGTGGTCTCGGTTTCTTGCTTATTTTAAACGCTTTTTCATAACAATATTTTCTAAAACAGTTACAGTTTTCATTCTGTTTGTTTCGATCCTTTTAACCTATTGAGTCGCAGCGGCACACAGTTGGCCAGATACAATTGATTTTTAATGATATCTGGTATTCTAAGGCTTGACAGAATAATAATAAAAAGTGGTATGGATTTCGGCTTCAAAAATCGTATTAAAGCACTCCATTCGTTTGGTATCTATATGGTGCCTACGTTTAACGCATAGCGATTTCCGCGTACTATTTCAGTACATAATATTGTCTTACGTTTACAGGAATGTTGTACATTGAAATTTAACTACTAGGTAACCAGTACAATATAATATAATAATGTATATAAGTTTTATTTTTATTATTATCAATTTATAAATACATTAATTCTGTATTATAATAGTTTTGATTGTGTGATGCAATGCTTCATTAAAATAAAATATTTCTTTCGTTCTTTTCTTTCTTTCTTTCTTTCTTACTTGTCATGGAGATCATGAAGTCATATCTTTTTTCTTTCTTTTCGTATATAATTCACATCATTAAAATTCATATATAATAGTTTAATTTCAAAACCAATAATACTCTACCGACTGTACTTGTCACGGGGATTATGATGTCATCTTTTGTTTTCAGAATAATCCGCGTTAAAATTCATGTATAGCAGTTTAATTTTAAACACTATGTCGACCTGGTAATAGGACTCTGGGACTTCACGATTGCTCGCAAACATCTGCGGAAATATATTCTACAGAACCTTTGAATTTTAAATATCAAGCTATAGCAGTGTGACTGGTTAAACATTGTACATACTTAAGGACATGATAATTTGTGGTCAGATGTAACGTATAAAAATAAATAAAAATAAAATCTGTATAATCTGCAAAGAAAACCTTTACGAAAATTTATATGAAAAATCCATAAAATGTGGACACAGCTGTCAAGGCTAATGACCTTTGATAAGAAAAGGACGGGCAGGGGCAAATTCGGGAGAATGCGGGGTGCGGTAGCTGGGGGTGTGGGGGTGGGGGCGGAGGTTTTGCTTAGCTTTCGTATATGCGCAAGAGTGTCCGTACATTAAGTTTTTATTGGATAACTAGATCAAATTTTAAGTACTATTATTTTTTTTATTCGGTTCCAGTATCGAGTACTGAATACCCTCCTTGAATATGTCCAGTCTTTTACCAATCAGCTTGTATATTTTCTTATTGGCATTAGACCGCTTCTTATATTGATCTAACATCTATTTGTAACGCGTACATGATCTTAACTAAACTGTAGCGGATATCTAAAGTTAAGCCATTACACCCAAATTATTCGAAACACGAGTTTCAAAAGTCAAACTTAGACTAATGGGCGTTGCGGAACAAGGCATGAGATAGTTTCTAAGTAGGAAACCATTATCATTTATAGTAATAAATCTAAACTGTCTTACTGATACACAGCATAAGAAAAATAGGCTGTGGTTCTACCACGACCAGTGTGGCTGACAGATATCACGCATCGTAAAGAACCTTTTACAGCACTTACCATTACGCCGGTTTACCTAGCAATATTAAACTGCTAAATACGAATAACATCAAAAAGTTAGTGTGTGGCGACGATTAAAACTCGTAAATTGAACAAAAAAATCAACAGGTTGCACTCCGGGAGTGTCGGCAGTAGTGAAAACTTGAATATTAACGTAGTGCATTTTTGATATTTTGGAATGGTTAGGGAATAATTTTGCACGAATTGCTCTAATTATCAGTATAAAAGTACTATCATTTATGTGGTAAAATACAATATTCATTTATTGCGCTATCGTACACAAACGTGACAATTCTCCCTCCGTCTTACGAATTTTCGATCAGGTCACGTGTCCTGACGCGCGTTTGACAATTCTCCCTCCGTCTTACGAATTTTCGATCAGGTCACGTGTCCTGACGCTAATTTAAAATTTTTTACCCATTACAAAAAAAGTGCACAACGCCGCTAAAGAAGTTTTCACTTAAAAAAACACATTTTGTCAGGGACATGGAAAAAGATCGTGCAAAGCCGAATTCATTGACGACGGACGACAACGATTTCTAACATTGTTCCTTTTGCTGTCAGCTAGGGGCAATAATTAATTACCCTGGACTCTACTGCCAACCACAGCGCCTTAAAAAATGACTTAATCACCGCAGTAATTAGAGGTGGTGGTTAAATCAATAAACTGTTTTTATTAACAGCCTTTTGTTCATTAACGAATCAACTGTTTTTCTTCAATGAAAAACCTGTTGAAAATATTAGCCTAATAATTTTTATCGCAACGCAAGTCGGAACTCGCAATAATGTATAAATAATTTGCATCTCTTAAAACAACTAATAAAATAAAGAAAGCAGTTTTGTTCTAATACAATTAGTAGCTACAAAAGTTGTCGAAGTTGCGACCGAAAACGTTGAGATAATCCTAATCCTAACTAATATTAAAAAAGCGAAAATGAGTTTGTTTGTTTGTTTATTTGTTACCTTTTCACGCCTAAATCACTGAACCGATCATCCTGAAATTTTGCATATACGTTGACAGGTATACAGAAACGGACATAGGCTACCTTTCATCTCAAAAAAAATTACTGTTCCCGAGTAAAACAACAATAACGTTCTTATGATAATAGATGGCGCCACGTGTCTTTCGAATCATGATTGAATTATATTATTACAAGCAGAGTACGACCCGAATTGATTGTCAAATTCTAAATTAACGCGAGCGAAGCCGCGGGCAAAAGCTAGTATGCAATAATTTAACTTTATACGAATCTAATGAATAAAATCAGTTTATTGAAAAACCAGTTGACAATTTAACAATCTTTTTAACCTGTTGACCATTGACGAAAAAAAGTTACATTCAATTAATTAAAAAACCTTCAATGACACATCGCTGGCTTACTATTCCAAGGTTCTATGTTATTTTTTTTTAACTTTGGGAAAATGAGGTTTAAAATTTGCATATCAGTAAAAATAACTTAAAAATTAACTTCGAACTATTTGCGATTTAATATTGTGAGGTGGTATAAGTGCTTCCATCTATTACTATATTACTCTAAACAAAAAGGAATGACATATAAAACCATGCAATATTCATAACTCATTTTTTTCAAAAATGTGACATAGAACCTTGTAATATTGGACCAGCGACATCTCTAGCAGTAATGCAAAACAAGTTTGTTTGGCAGTGGAATATCTTACCACTACATGACTGAAACTCTTCTTCCCATACTTTCTGAGAGAAAGTATATCCGTAATATTATACTACAGTACTAAAATATCTGCTGACATAAGGACAAAAACGCGTAAACTAACCAACATCGGTGAAAGTTTTGTCCTTTCCCCGAAAATCTCGTCCGATGACTTTCTGACACACACATTCAAGTTGACTCACAAGAATGATTCATTACGGAACTAAGAGGCAAGAAATTTGTCTTTTCATTATTTTAGGTAAAATTTCTAAATCAGATTCTTGACATACATAACGTCATACGTGGCCGAGAAATATAGAATTTCTATTGTGACTGTAACATCGTATTCAATATACCAGTATCAACATTAATGTCCTTCACACAGAGTTTCGGTCACACCGTCCAGTTGTAACAGATAATCACCATCTGTGCAAGAAATATGTTAGTGTACAAACACAGGGCGTTTGTTTTTATAAATAAACTAGCTGTCCCGACAGACGCTGTCCTGTACACAAGAGAAAAAAGAAGATATCTAAACCATTCTCGAATCCACTTGAACACACACAAAAAGTTTCATCAAAATCGGTCCAGCCGTTTAGGAGGAGTTCAGTGACATACACATCATAATAAATTTAATATTAAAATGCATTTAGGTATATCGCGGTTGCCGTAGCTTATAACGGCTGGAACTATAGCGGTGCCACTGTTGATATCAATCCAAGAAAAAAATCGCTGCACAGCCATAGTAATGCTTTATTATAAAACCTGGATCAAAGATAGTATCAGCTTTAGAGCGTTTGTAATAAATCTATACTAATATTATAAAGCTGAAGAGTTTGTTGGTTGTTTGTTGAAACGCGCTAAGTTCAGGAACTAATATATATTTTTTTTGTAAATACATACATATTATACATAGAAATACCAGACCAAGACAAACATCCATGTTCATGCTCACAAATGTTTGACTAGTGCGGGAATCGAACTCGCGATCTCAGGCGTGGCAGTCGGTTACACTAACCACTACGCCATCGAGGCCAATGCGCCGAGTGTAGCGGATTCGAATTCCGCACGGGACAAAAATTTGTGTGATCGACAAATGGTTGTTCCAAGTCTGTAGTGTCTGCTGTTTGAAAGTTGAAGTCCCAACTAAACTAAGACATGAATTGTGTAAAAGTACTCTTCGTTATAGAAATAGCTACATAATGTCATTAAAAGTTTATAACCATATCCCTCAAGTAATAAGAGAACTACCTATGCAGCAATTCAAATCAAAATTAAAATTTTGGTTACTTGAAAAGTGCTTTTACACTCTGAACGAATTTTTTGTTTAATCGTTCGTAACTTGTTTTTCTTTTCGAATAGAATTATTATTAATATTATAGTTTGTTTTTCAATACAGGTCGAAAATTGTTAATCCTTACTAATATTATAAATGCGAAAATGAGTTTGTTTGTTTGTTACGCTTTTACGCCTTAACTATTCAACCGATCAACATGAAATTTTGCATACACGTTGTCAGGGGTACAGAATAGGACATAGGGTACCTTTCATTCAGAATAAAGAACTGTTGCAAACCTTTTTTTTCTTTTTTCGTACCCTGGAAAAATGCTTGATGCACTATCCGCCGGCTAGGGGATGGCACCGGCGGGGCATGTGAGACTCCTCATTCTGATATACCCACTAAAAAACCTGGGGTGTTCCCTCTCTCACCCAATGGAGGGGCCTGTTGGGAGCTCTTAAAAGAATTGAGTCATCCATAGCAGGCCCCCCCGTGTGGGTGCGGGCCGGGTCAAACGAACTGTTGCAAACCTAACCTAACCTACATTTACGCGAACGATGCCGCGGGTGAAAACTAGTACCTTATAAAATGTAATATAATAATGAATGTATGTATACTAGTCTTAAGCAAATATTCGCATGCATGTTATAGGCGAATATGTCGGGCTGTTACTTGATGTCAATATCTAATGTACCATATTCTTGGCGAATAAATATCTTTCTTTCTTTCTTCTTTCTTCAGGAATTATCCGAAGCCGTCATGTATTCGCTCGAAAAGGGGGAACCTACAGTATTATTGTACTTTTTAAAATTCTACATAGTCTTTCTGTAATATGATGCACGAATAAACAAAAGGATCGTCACTCAACGCTAGAGTTGTACGTAAAGCATCACGCTTGTATGCCAATCAATTGAATCACGTCGTGGCTAGGGGAAGCTTACGATCAATAAGGGCTGCTTACGCACGAACTACCACACGAGTGAACACAAGCCTACGTGTACTATTAAAGCGAATTTATGGACACGACCTAGAGTTCGATCACTTACAGGAAAACGCCAAGCTTTGAATCTAATTTCTGCTTTTACAACGGTACTATATAGCGATAGCTCAGTGGGGATACCAACAGACTGCAATGCAGAGGGTCTCAGGTTCGAACCCACGTCGCGCACCTCTGAATTTCGGAAGTTATGTGACATTTCGAAATTATGTGCGTATTGATTGACAATTATTGGCTGCTTCGTGCCTCGGAGAGAACGTTAAGCCGTCTGTTCCGGCTGCCATGAACATCTATGGCAGTCGCTATTGGGAAGTCAGTGCCCTCTAATATCCTGACACTAGTCTAGCCTTAGGGTATCGTTAGCCTTCGGGTTGCGGAGGTCAGATGGCAGTCGCTCCGTGTAAAAATTGATATCCAGTCAAATCCGGTTAGACTAGAAAGCCGACCCCAAGTGACTTGGGAATAATAAAGGCTAGGGAGAAGAAGACAATGGTACTAGATCATGCCCGCGGCTTCGCTCACATTAAAATAAAATTAAATTAAATAATATTTGTTAGAAATATATTAGAGTACAAAGGTGGTCAGATTGATACAGATTGATTGGTGATCCTTCTGTTTTGCCACAAGTACTATGCGAAATGCGAATCTAGATTTTGTTAACATATTTCTGTCCCTAGAGAACAATGCGAAGTGTTGTTCCAACTAATTATGAAAATGTTAGTTGATATAAGCAGAGCTTGTACTAAGGGTACTAGACAATGGATAAACATACATATATACTTTTTTTTTAAGTACATACATATTACACATAGAAAGACCCAGACCAAGACAACCATCCATGTTCATGCACACAAATGTTTGACCTGTGCGGGAATCGAATCCGCGACCTCAGGTGTGGCAGTCGGTTACACTGACCACTACTTTTTTTCTGGATGAAAGGTACACTATGTCTTATTCTGTACTGACAATGTGTATGCGAAATTTAATGAATATGACCTATATTCATTAAATTTAGGTAGTTAAGGCATGAAAGCGTAACAAACAAATAAATAAACAAACTCACATTCAGATTTATAATGTAGAGAGATAGTAGAGGATTTCATGTTTGACATAGATGTCAAGAAAATTGTTGAGGATTATAGCGTATACAGACTGTCCGGTAATTAATGGATAACCTTGACATGTCTTATAATAGAACTGAAGGCCGTTCAAAAAAAAAAGGAAAAATAACAAAAGTATTAAAAAAGTGCAATAGCTAGTCACACTTTTGACTGTCTATCTATTAGCATAATTAGTACATACATAGATACATAGATTCACGCCTGTTTCCCAGAGCGGTAGGCAGAGACTACGGATTTCCATTTGCTACGATCCTGACACACTTCTCTGGCTTCATTCACTTTCATCACATTCCTCATACACGCCCGTCGGTTCAAGGAGCTCTTAACCTGGCCTTTGTCCAGAACGCCTCCGATCTGATCGAGAAACGTTCGCCTCTTGCGACTGTTCCATTCACACTAGACTTATAAACTTTCTTAGTCTTTCCTCATCCATTCTTTCTACATGTTCATTAGTGTTTAATAATAAAACAACAAACCACCGATGGAATTCATTCATTTATGGTCGTAGTGTACAAGAAAGTTAAATATGGTAATTAAAAAAAAACATATCTCCGGTAGTAGATAGGATAGATTTTTTAATTCATTTTCTGAACGGCCATCAGTTCTACTATAAGACATTTCAAGGTTATCCATTATCGGACATCCTGTATATGCAAAATGTTCTCGATACTTGTGCACTCTTGAGAGGTCAGAGGGTTAGGTAGGGACTACGGATAGCTACTTATTACGATCCTAATATGTATTTCTTGCTTTATTTTCTCGCGTTACATTCTCATTGCACGGTTAGTTCTTAACGGATAAGTTTACTTATAAAATTGTAATTTTGCTAGAAATGTATCCAATCTGGTCAAAGAACGTTCATCTAGGTCTTCTAATTCTAGTATTTTAACATATAAAAAATACTAATATTATATACATTTATGAGTAATAGCGCTTAGCTGATTTCAGCATGACTGTGCCGGCTCGACCGAGGAAGGACTACCCTCTTACAGAATGTCGACGTGAAATAGCAGTACTGTGTGCTGTTCCTGATACTGTCTTAAGGGTTATTAAGGGGGTCAAACACTTTAATCCTTGATCATATACACTTCTTTATAAACAAAAAAAAACGAAGACAAACAAGGGGCGGGTCGGATGCTAGTTCCTGATACTTTCTTAGAATCAAAAAAGGTCAAAGTTTCGTTATTTTTTGCAGAGGACGCACCAATTCTGAGATATTGTTAATTTTCTAAGAAAAAATAATAAAACGTGGAAGCGTGACGATGACGCGAGTTCCATGATTTTTGTTCACCCAAGAAGTACTCAACGCGCTTGAAGAAGTTTTCACTTCAATAATAAAAATATATCACAAGCGGAACCGACAGACTCCTGTTCGAACGTTGGGACAGCGCCACCTAACAAGTCTAATTGTGAATCTAAACCATGCAAGTGTAAATGCGATCTTAAATACACACTAAAAAACTCATCAAAATCAGTCCAGCCGTTTAGGAGGAGTTTATTGGCATACATATTCCATTTTAAAAGTGTACACAAGCACAGACAAAAAGTTACTTACATTTTGAGGTCATAAACTTATTGATTGGTTAATGATTAATACTCCATAAGCACAGCAATCATATTTTAATATCATATACATATATTTCGACGAGTCATTCTAACCTTTCACGTTTATGTAGGTTAAAATATGACATATCATTGTTTACTTATTGAAATAACTCACTAATATACTTAGTTTTACGTTAATATCCCCGAAGGGGGTAGACAGAAGTGTACTGCACCTACTTAGACACATAAGAGTTTAGATATCACGTAATAATAAAATTATTGGGAAGAGAGGAACTCGGCACGCACCCTCGGATTTCCCACACCAACTATTGCTATAGAAAAAGGGTTAGGTCATAGTCCACCACACTGGTTCGGTGTGGGTTGGCAGACTTCAGACATCTTCGAGAATTCTACAATTTTTCCCTTCGCCGCTAAGGCGAGTGATAATTTTTATAAATTTAATTTTTATTTTATCTGTGTATTACGCATATAACTTCGAAAAGTCAGAGATGTGCGCCTTGGAATTGAACTCGAGACTTCTGCGTGGCAATCCAACGATTCTTCTAGAAGAAAAAACCTTTTTAACATTTCTGACAACAATACGTTCAAAACGGCCACCCATCCGAAGGAATACCGCGCAAAATGTTATTTAACCTTTAAACATAAAATTGTCACGGTAGTCACTCAGCCACGAGCGCAACTAATAACTCAGACTAAATAAATGACTACTTAAAGTGCAACGACCATCGTTCAGTGAAGAGTTCCTTAGTGAAAGTAAGTTCAGTTTGACGCATGCGCCGAACGGTTAACGACTCAAGTCACGAAACATTTTTTATTTAGATATACATTGCACTTTCGCGGTTACGTAATTATGATTTTAATAGAGCATTCGATTCAGTGGATGACGTTTGTTGTGAGGCGGTAGGTGTGGAATGAATTACTGATGCTTTTCCAATTGATACAGTAATAATGACAAGACATCATATGGCCTGCCTTGTAGCAAGTGGTTACGGTAACCTATTATCGTTTGCAATATCAGGGATATATATGCTAGCGCGTTTATTGTAAGAAAAACAGGAATTATTAATACTACTCACGGGCGAAACACAGTGAAACTGTTACTTCTCTATCGCCATTTTTCTGTAAGATATCGATACTCCTTTGATAACCCAATACAATGACTTATTTATCGGAACATCATAACACTTTGGACATATTCAATAGCCGATTCGCAAAATTTAAAAGTAATATTAAACATGTTATGTAAAGTAATGTCTATTAGTATAATTGCTGAGTATTGGTACGATTCTCATTTTATTTTTCTTTTCTTTTCTTTATGTTTTATCCGCAATTTGTTTTCATATTTTTTGTTTTATATAAATATTATTCACGTCCACGTCGTTCGCAACACAGTCCATTGTGATCATGTAGTGTGCACATAGTTAGGAACTTAGTTTAGAACATAACTGTAATATGTATTTATATTCAAACCTACTTGTACTTTGTTCTGTTTAGTGTACCTAAAATCCTAATCTTAATCTCCTAACTAATATTGTAAAAGCGAAAATGAGTTTGATTGTTTGTTACCTTTTCACGCCTAAACCACTGAACCGATCATCCTGAAATTTTGCATATACATTGTCAGGTGTACAGAAACGGACACACACCATTCATCCCGAAAAAATTACCGTTCCCGAGTAAAACAACAATAACATTCTTATGATAATAGATGGCGTCACGTGTCTTTCGAATCATGATTGAATTATATTATTACAAGCAGAGTACAACCCGAATTGATTGTCAAATTCTAATTTAACGCGAGCGAAGCCGCGGGCAAAAGCTAGTAAATAAATAAAATAAATAAACCCAGCTAATTTGCAACTCAAATTGTTGAAATTTTTGCCAGATTTTAAGGAATTAGATCCCACATTATATGGGTTCGAGTGCGATGCAACTTGCCAGACTTTGTGCTACTATTGAGAAGTGATTGACTGGAATACCCAATACCAGTTTGCCTGACCCAGGAAACAGACCTCATGCAATCGTATTTACTCCCGCTGCGACACCACCACCATTATTATGAACTAGATGTTCCCGCGGTTTCACCCGCGTTTATCGTTACTGCGCCGCCCCCGTGGGTCGTAGCATGATGTTATACAGCCTTCCTCGATAAATAGGCTATCCAACACTAAAAGAATTTTTCAAATCGAACCAGCAGTTCCTGAGATTAGCGCTTTCAAACAAACAAACAAACAAACTCTTCAGCATTATAATATTAGTATAGATGTAGACAAATTACTATATTATAACTAATCATATTCCTTTTTTATTTTCAGGTAAGTACCAAAGAACGCAGCAATTTTTATAGGAACGAGCAATTTTGAGGTCGAGGGCCAAACAGTGAGTACCTCTGAGTATTTCGCATTCTCCAAAGTTCTGCGCATCCGTCCCTCCGAGTTTCAAATGCTATGAATACCATTTGCATTAAGTTGGGGTTGTTCACAAACAAAAATATTTTACAGGGAATACCGACGGTGACGTCACGGGATTGTGATGTGTAGGCTTTCACCAAAATATACACTTTTACCTGACCACCAAGGGCTCGACTGCTATGTCTTGAAAAATGAAAATGAATAATGAAAAATCTTTATTTATCTCAAATAAATTAGATACATCAATCTATATATTAATACGTGTAGCAAAAACTTTGTACCCCTTTTTACGAAAATTGCGCGGACGGAGGAGTATGAAATTTGGCACAGTTAAAGTTTATATGGAGAAGGAGGGGCGAATCCTAATATTTTTATGAAATATGCATTATAAATACATTAAATTAATGAAAAAACACTACACTCACACATCCATGCATTTGACACACGGAGTCGAATCGCGTTCGTAGTATTTCGGCATTGTTCGTCGGACGTCGAACAATTTTTTGTAACTATGGTTACCTATACCTTATTTATATGTAATAAAGAAAACAAAGTATAATAGGAAGCAAGCTTAGGAATTTTGGTCGAATTTTGACCACTAGGCGACCGCTAGTTATAAATGAGACATCTCCAGTAAGTAATTGATAAAACTTGTGTTGAGGCTATCTCGCTCTGTCTTGTTTTACTTAAAAAGATTTGTGTTATGATACAAATATTGTCTGTTGTTAAAAATATCGTTAGGTACAGTCAACAGCGTAAGTAACTCTACAATAAACAAATTTGTGACAGCGTTTTATGAATGAAAATTTACTTATTATTATTCTATAGTAATAGTTTGTGGTTAAAATGACAACTATAATCAAATCAAATCCTCGATGGCGTAGTGGTTAGTATAACAAACTGCCACGCCTGAGGTCGCGGGTTCGATCCCCGCACAAGTCAAACAATTGTGTGCATAAACATGGATGTTTGTCTTGGTCTGGGTGTTTCTATGTATAATATATATGTATTTACAAAAAAAAAGTATATATATGTATGTTTATCCATTGTCTAGTACTCATAGTACAAGCTATGCTTAGTTTAGGCTAGATGATGTTGTGTGTACGTGATAGAATAGAATATGATTAACAAGCCGACCGTGTTGACCGTGGGAGAGCCCCGCTTCGGCACGAATGGGATTAAAGATATAAATGGTATAAAATCTTCCGTAACCTTTTACCAGGTGAAACGCAGTTACAGTGTTACAACCTTTACGCCGGTTTCCTGTAAGGGATTGTAGTGATTTAATGAAACTTTTCTAACTTATTTATTGTAAGCTATTACAGCTTGTGGATGCTTATAATATGAGCACATCAAACGCATCCTGCCAATATAAAAATGACATTGTGCTCACAGCTTCTACTGTGGCAGGAAACTGATTTCAGTATGAATGGGCCGGCTCGACCGGGGAAGGACTACCCTCTCACAGAATATCGACGTGAAATACCAGTATTCCTACTGTTGTGTTTCGTTCGGTGAGTGAGAGTACCGGAAACCCAATCACCCCCTTACCCCTTCCCGCTCCTTCTCCTTCCCACTTCCTTTCCTAAAGGGTCGGCAACGCGCTAGTGATGCCTCTGGTATTGCAGGCGTCCATAGGCTACGGTGACCACTTACCATCAGGTGGGCCGTATGCTTGTTTGCCACTTTAGTTGTATAAAAAACAAAAAAAGAAAAGTAACCTGAACTTGCAAGCTCAAAGGCTCTTTAGGAAGCTACAATTCGACAATAATACAACTGATGTTTTTTTGGAAGTGACCTAAACCACTTTTATATAAGCTAGGTAAATAACTATAACACATAAGTAAACTAATTGTAGAGCTTTATAACAATGGCGGTATTTAAAAAAATGTTACAACAAAACAATTAAAGCAGTCCCAATTAAAATGTTTCTCGCATTCTCGTTTAATATTTTTTATGGTCGCAATAAAGAACTGAATTTTATTGTTTGCCGTAAAACAAAAGTGTGTTCAAACTTGACATGGCTTCAGTAAACGTTGACTTTTATTATTTATATTTTATTGCAACATTGAACAAAATTATTGCTTTTTGAAATACTTACATTATATACTTATTAGCATTATATATATCATTACTAACTGCCTCCGTGGCGCAGCGGTAGTCAATGCGACTGCTGTGCATGAGGTCTCGGGTTCGAATCCCGGGTCGGGCCAACAAAAAGTTATTGGGTTTCTAATCTCAATAGCAGCCCGGAATTAGGAAGTTGGCGGTGTTAGACACCCCCGTGCGTCGGAAAGCACGTAAAGCCGTTGGTCCTGACACCTGATCTCTCTCCGGTCGTGTCGGATTACCGTCCCATCGGATCTTGAAGGTTAGGGAACAGAGAGTGCACTTGTGTTTGCGCACATAAAAACGAGTAAATGGCTCTCAATGTTTTCATATTCACGGAGAAACTAAGATGGCTGTCTCAATGTCCTGAAGTGTAGTTATTTCAAAGTACCCGAACATAATTTAATCATTGGTGTTTCTATTTACCCAGAAGTAGGGGAAAGTATCTTAAAGCCTAGCTATGTTTTGCAGTAAGTATATATTTATTATTTACAGTGTTTACTTCTCGTTAGTATAAAGCCTTCAAGAGTCCACATACTTTACAGTATGCGTTCAAATACACGATGACACATAAAGTATTGATATTTCTAGTATCAATATTTTATTTTCTATTTCAGGTCAATTGAAGGCTGATATAGTAGAGTACACTTACCGATGTCTTCATTTTGAACATTTGTTCATGAATTTTCCAACACCGGAAATTGAAAATTTTTCCAACTGAGTTCAATTTAAAGGACTTTCGTTAGTATAATATCTGAGGCTTATGCATGTTCGGTCTTCGGATCATAACGTAATTTATTTTAGTTTCAAAGTATTAGATTTGTCTGAATCTTCAATTTCCATTGTAACATTATAATAATATCAACGTTTGACAATCTGCAAGAATGGAGTTAAGTTTACTTACTGAAAATATATTATATGATCTTATACATTGTGATTATACAAATCACATGCTGCCATTTTAAATATCATAGTTTAGTAGTTCAAGTCAAGCATTTAAAACGAACTTATCCTTAAATTTACTTCATTCGGCAGATCAATTCAATAGAACCAAGCTAAGATACCTAATGACGGACTTTCGAGAAAATTCCAGAAAGTCCTCGAAGATGCGTCTAGTCAGGCAGAAAAATGAAGTAGTAATAACTTGAACCGATAATCATTGGCAAGGAAGGCAGAAAAATATATATTCCTTCTTTAAAGAAGTATACAGAAGTACGATTATATATCTTCGACATTTCTGATTCGTTCTAAGGTCACGGTTAGCTTCACCGGTCACGCTTGACAAGAACTATGTCACCTATAGTTTTGTCAGACCGTGACGCGTGTAAATATATGTATGCACAAGTAATAATAGACCAAGCGGCAGCCCGAAGCGGTGGCGCCATAAAAGCTGTAATGCGTTGTTAGCAATTTCCACGACCAGGTCATTGGTTTGGATGTAATTTATTTGTATAAAGTCCTGCACCATTCTGTTATAAAAAACATACATATTATCTTCATTAGGGTTGCACTGGATATATTATAGAAGACAGCCAGTGACATAACTCATATTGGACATGTCTTTTCACTGGTTGGCATTATTATAATAATAATGTCATCCCTTTTCATAATGTTAGCCTTTTTTTTATACAACTATGTTGGCAAACAAGCATACGGCCTGATGGTAAGTGATCACCGTAGCCTATGGACGCCTGCAACACCAGAGACATCACTAGCGCGTTGCCGACCCTTTAGGAAAGGAAGTGGGAAGGAGAAGGAGTGGGAAGGGGGTAAGAGGGTGATTGAGCCTCCGGCACTCTCACTCACCGAACGAAACACAACAGTAGGAATACTGCTATTTAACGTCGATATTCTGTGAGAGGATAATCCTTCCCCGGTCGGGCCGACCCATCCATCCCTATTTATAAGCTGTCCAAAAACTAGATACAAGCCTCTTCTCAGTTTATTTTTCTGCCCGGCAGATCAAAGCTGGATTGGTAGACTTCATAAAAATATGTCTTCAAAAGTAAAAAAATGTTAAGCAATACTTATGCAATCTAAGTGAAGTGGTTAGTAAGTTTACTTAAGTTACATTTTGGTTAGTTCAAGAACATTATGATGAACTCTCAGACGTGCAGGTTTCCTGATTTTTCCAACGGTGAATTGAGAGATACTTTAACAAAACTGAATTCCAGTAAGGCTGCCTCATATACCCCGCGGCATTACTAAACGCAATATTTGCGTGAGTTTGGAATGTACAGCACAAAGTCTAGTAAACGACAAAAGACTCGCTCAATATTCTGCTTAGTCGTACACTCTTGACAGAGTGGTCGTGGTCATGTCCCGGTCGAATCTTGCGCCACCGCATCTCGCGTGATGCGACGCCATGTATTTCTATGTTTGACAGCCTGAGAGTTACATTGATGTTCGAGTGTGTCACAGATTTGATGAGGTCCGTCCACCTTGTTGGAGAGCGCCCACGGGATCTTTTGCCCTCTACATTCCTTTGCACCACCAATCGTTCCATCGAGTCCTCGTTACGGGTGATATGCCCGATGAACTGGAGGATTCGTATTTGCACGACGATAATGTCTCTTTGATACTGAGTTCTTTCAGGATCGAAGCATTGGTTCGGTGCGCGGTCCTTGGGATGCTAAGCATACGTCTCCAGCATCACATCTCCAATGCGTCAATCTTTCGACGGTCTCGCATCCTTAGCGTTCTCGTCTCAGCTCCATATAGCAAAATTGGATATTACATATTACATGGACCCTAATAATAATAATAATAATAATAATCTTTATTTGCCAGAATATGGTTCAGGTATATAGTTGGTCATTTTAAATTTTGTACTGCATATTCGGCCAGATGTGGCGTGCAAAATTTATGCAATTACATTAATACAATTTTAACATGCAAACTATTGAAATAACATATTGCTATCAATCAATTAGTAGGTAATATATGCCCATTGTTTGTTTATATTTTTTGCTAAATAATTTATTCTTATTCACTATTCAAAATACATATTCAATTTATTATCTTATAATTTATCAATTTCATAAAATAAGAATTTAATAATTGTATTATTAATCATGTCACAGGATAATTGGCAGCTTATAAAGTGATATTTTTTTCATTGAAAGAGTCATTTATATGATACAGACATTTATTTGTGAGTAGTGCATGCAACTGTTTCTTGAATTTTGTCATGGGGAGATTCTTAAATATGTCTGGTAATTTATTATATATGTGGATCGCCATACAGTAAGAATTTTTGCTGAATACATTAATTCTTTGTTTGGGTACATTTAGTTTGTATATATGGCGGCTAAAAATATAGATGTCGAAATCTGTGCGTAATATAGCTCTGCATATCCCTTCTGCGATATGTAAGCGTGAGTATTATATTGTGAAGCTACAGTACTGCAAACATATATTATAAACAATCTTAGAAACACATATAAACTAACAACGTTATAACTCAATTGAGCTCCATTGCCTGGCATTAATTGCGCCGTCTGCGGTCCGCAAAATGGCCGCGGACAAATTAAGCCCATCCACATGGGCTTCTACAAATAAACAATTTGTCGCTCGATGCGGCATTCTGCGTAGCCGATTTTGCTTAATCGCTTCCGATTTGAGTCCCTACGGCGTTTCCATGGCACTTTATATACAAGGTTATTCTTAGTATAGTAAAAACCTCTCAGGGGGTGATTATACTTGTTATTATGAACAACTTTTGTTCTGGGACATTACCGAAATCGCGAAAAAAATCAGCTGTTCCATACATTTTGCCGAGGTCAAAGTCCAATTTTGTATGGAACAGCTGATTCTTTTTTCGCGATTTCGGCAATGTCCCATAACAAAAGTTGTTCATAATAACAAGTACAATCACCCCCTGAGAGGTTTTCACTTTACTAAGAATAACCTTGTATAGCTAGTTTATTTGTTTTGAAGATGGCAAGGCAATAAATTTGAGGCTCAGGGTTTTCTGGCTCTTGTGTCATTTTATGATGACTGGTGAGGAATCTGTAGCGTGGTGATCCAAATTGATTGGTGTAATCCATCTGTATGGTCAGCACTGCGGCAGGCGTCGGTGACACAACGGTAGATTCAATTCGGGCTATTCAATATTGCTGGCTATTTCTGTCAATAAATTCTTAACAGCAGATAAAAGTTTGTAGTAGTAGAGCCTCACTGATTTCAGCATGAATGGGCCGGCTCGACCGGGGAAGGAGTACCCTCTCACAGAATATCGAAGTGAAATAGCAGTACTCCTACTGTTGTGTTTCGTTCGGTGAGTGAAAGTGCCGGAGGCCCAATCACCCTCTTTCCCCCTTCCCGCTCCTTCTCCTTCCCACTTTCTTTCCTAAAGGGTTGACAACGCGCAAGTGATGCCTCTGGTGTCGCAGGCGTCCATAGGCTACGGTGACCACTTACCATCAGGTGGGCCGTATGCTTGTTTGTCACCTTAGTGGTATAAAAATAAAAAATAAAAACAGGAGAAAGTTGGCGGTGTTGACCTTCGTGCTTTAGCAAATACGTAAATCCTTTGGTCCTGTATCTAAAAGCACGTAGAGCCATTTATAATCTTTTCTTCGTGTTGGAATGCCGGCCACCACGAACGGACTATGAGAGTGACCGAATTGACTGAATGTTTACGCACTATCTTGTGCACTATAATATTTTTCTTGCAGATGACTTGTCTCCATTAATATAAGTCATCAATGTAGAAATTCGACCTAATTTTTTTTTATCTTAATCGACATTACCTACGTTATTTCGTCGTAGATGTTTAACTACTTACGAGTAATCACAACTCTCCAAGCCTCAGGGAGCACGTAAAACCCTTGATACCAGATATAACGAGCTTCTTCATGACAGCCGGTACATATGGAGTCAGTGTCCAAAAAATTCTGATATCTGATTGAATAAATAACACTGACAGGCAAATAAGCTCTGGCTTTTTGAAGTTATGTGCGTAACACACACCTTTACGGAGATAATATCGTGAGATAACCTGCATGTCGACGTTCTCCAAAGTGTTCTCGAAGATGTGGGAAGTCAATCAAGCCGCATTCGGCTAACGTGAAGGGCTTATGCCCAACAGTGGGACAGTGTATAAACAGGTCTGATATTATAAACGAACGCAACACTCAGTCGCGTGCGTTAATAGGTTACTAAACACCAGGTTCTCTTACCATCTATGGACATATTTAATTTGTGCACCCACCATAAAGTACTCCAGACCGAATGTCAGTCACGGCGGCCAGTCTTAACGGATACTGGCCATCTGCGTAGGAGATATTACAGTGCATAAGTATGTGCGCAAACACAAGTGCACTCTCTGTTCCCTAACTCTCATGATCCCATGGGACGGTAATCCGACACGACCGGAGAGAGATCAGGCGCAGGACCAAGGGCTTTACATGCTTTCCGAGGCACGGGGATGTCTACCACCGCCTACTTCCTAACTCCGGGCTGCTATTGAGATTTCTTATCAGAAAAATGCAATAACTTTTTGTTGGCCCGACCCGGGATTCAAACCCGAGACCACATGCACAGCAGTCGCATTCACTACCGCTGCGCCATGGAGGCCGCACCAACCATACATTATAGACAAACAAACTACACTTAGAATAACTATATGATCACGCAAAACCGTGATGTCGTTTCCACAACATTAAACTGACATTAACTTTCGCTAGGCAAGATAAGCGTATATTAATCTACATAGCTACTTACATAGATAATGATATGATAAGTAATTAAAATGCAATGTCTCAGTAAGGCGTGTACTTGGCTATGATTAATCACTTGTGATTATCATCAATCGTTGTGATATCTGCGGCAAAAGCTTATCTTCTTCTCCCTAGCATTTATTATTCCCAAGTCACTTGGGGTCGGCTTTCTAGTCTAACCGGATTTGACTGGATATCAGTTTTTGCACGGAGCGGCTGCCACCTGACCTCCGCAACCCGAAGGCTAATGATACCCTAAGGCTAGACCAGTGTCAGGATATTAGAGGGCACTGACTTCCCAGTAACGACTGCCATAGATGTTCATCGCAGCCGGGACCGACGGCTTAACGTGCTTATGTCCAAAAGGAAAGGTTTTGCAGATCATTATGATGTATTTACGCGGCCTCGATGACGTAGTGGTTAGTGTAACCAACTGGCATGCCTGATTACATAGTACAAGCTCTGCTTAGTTTGAGCTAGATGGTGTTGTGTGTATGTGGTAGAATATTATTATATATTATTTATGTAGGGTGCTTCAGTGTCACAGCGGTAGTGAATTTGACTGATGAGGTCTCGGATTCAGTTACCGCGTCAGGCAGTGTCATTGTGTTTTCCTATCAAACATTAGGATGTACTCACATTTTTTGTTATTCAAGTCATATTAGTTACCCAAACTCTACTCTAGAGTTTATGTTTAAAGATCTTTATTAACTCAAAAGAACATAAAGTCCACTTAATGAGAATAATAAATTACATTATAAATAAATAAAAATTTTTGAAATCTAGATTAATACAAATAATATACAAGCGTTTCAAGTCTATATAGATAGTATTAAGTAGTAATTAAAAAATAAAGTTTAAAAAACTATAACCCAACTACGTAAAAAAGGGGTCTAAAAAGAACTAAACAAGAAAATAGTTCAGATAGAAATCCAGAAATGCATAGGTACCAAAATGGTCAAGGTAGAGCCGTGGTTGCACCTATTTTGTACCTATGCATTTCTGGATTTCTATTATTTTTAAGATGTTCTTAATAGCAAAACCGAATAACACTTTCCTGACTGGGGAATTGGATCAAAGACCTCACGATCAACCGCAAACTTACACCGCAGTACCAACAAAACATTTAGGTTAATTTTAGATTTCTACGTAATAATTATACAATTATATCTACATCTTTCAGACGATTTGGTTGTTTCACAGCAAGCATGGTGACGGGGAATCTGAGGTTTATCTTAAAGCCAAACTGCAAGACATATTTTGAAAGCAACTCAAACTTCGGGTATAGTAGAAAATACATAATCCTAACTTCCTTACTAATATTATAAATTAGAAAGTAACTCTGTCTGTCTGTTACTTTTTAACTGCTAAACCACTCAACCGATTTAGATGGGTACAGATAATAGTTTAAAACCTGGGAATGGATATAGGCTAGTTTTTATTGAGGTAGGTACCACATGGGCGAAGCCGCGCGCAAAAACTAGTTATAAAATAAATATATTTGTAGAGTAATTAGTCTTATAAATAATGTAAAATATTTTGTTAATCCTATCCTAATCCTAACCCTAATCCTAATCCTAACTAATATTATAAAAGCAAAAATGAGTTTGTTTGTTTGTTACCTTTTCACGCTTAAAACCACTGAACCGATCATCCTGAAATTTTGCATATACATTGTCAGGTGTACAGAAACGGACATCGGCTACCTTTCACCCCGAAAAAAATTATTTACCCGAAGACAACAATAATAACGTTCTTATGATAATAGATGGCGCCACGTGTCTTTCGAATCATGATTGAATTCTATTATTACAAGCAGAGTACAACTCGAATTGATTGTCAATTTCTAAATTAACGCGAGCGAAGCCGCGGGCAAAAGCTAGTAGTCAATAAAGGTAGCATTTCATCATAAAATTGCGTAAATTAAATAAACCTCGAGAATATCTACGTAAAATCATTTAATATCAATAAACAGAATTCGCATAAATGTTTTAGGTTCCCTTTACCCTAGATAATTACTGTTTTATTTGTACATGTATGTTCTGCACAAGGCAATTATAATAATAAGCCTTAATACTGTTTATTTTATGAGAGGCCACCCGCTTGGCAAATAATGAGTATTTTTGCTCAACCTGGAGCAGTCCGACTGGGAAAATATCTACAGAAATACTCAGAAAATAAATTATAAATTTATGGGTAGATATATTTATGGTACATCGTTGGTGTAGGTACCTATCTTGTGTGTGGGGGCCAGTCAATCAATACAGACCGGCGACACTTCGAGGATTCCGGCGACTGGGACCGCAATTAACTCGGACCGCGGTCCCAGTTGCCGGATCCAAACAATAGATTTTTGTATTTATTTATGGGTGGTCCAAGTTGCCGGAAGAAAAATATTAAAATTAAATGGATCCGGCAACTGGGACCGCGGTCCGAGTTAATTGCGGTCCCAGTCGCCGGAATCCTCGACACTTCAACCCAGTGGGATCTTTTGTGTCAGTAGGTACCTATACAATAGTCAGTTTGTGTATGTATGTAACTGATATTTAGAAATTACTAATTTATTAATTTCTATAGTTATTCTCTGTACAATCGGAAACTAAAACAGGTAATTTACAGCTTGTAATCAGAGTTATCATGTTATTTCTCAATTTTCTCACAAATAATAATACCGACACTGGTTTCCCTCTTTTTTTATATATTGTGATATTAATGCTACTTCATAATAATGCATGTTGTGACGCCTTAGGCGCAAGACACACAGAAAAGACGTAAGACGAGGAGGCGTCGTAGACGCCGCGCCCCTTCAATCAATTTTCATACTAAATGTCTATACAATTTGTATAAAAATTGATTGAAGCGTTGAAATTTATTGAAGGGGCGCCGCGTCTGCGACGCTTCCTTGTCTTACGTCTTTTATATGTGTCTTGCGCCTAAAAATGTTGTGCATTTAACCATTTTTGGTAGTGTTATTTAGTTACGTAGAAATAATGTAATAACTACTGGACTGAATTTTTCATCGTTTCATTTTCCTTCTTTGGTTCTCCCGCGTTAATCTAGATTTCATTTATTTTCTATTCGTCGATATCAGTAGATTTTTCTGGATGAAAGTCCTTTTCTGTACCCCTGATAACGTCTATATGAAATTTCATCATTATTGGTTCAGTAGTTAAGGCGTGCAAGCTAAACAAACAAAGCCATTTTTAGTAATGTTATTTAGGTAGGTACGTAGAAATAACGTAACAACTACTGGATGTACAAATAAATAAATCATGAAATGTATCCTAAACAAAATATTAAGAGCGTAATAATAATAATATTAACCCTTTATAAATTTTCAATATGAAAGGGGTAATAAGAACGTAGAAAATTTAAATTTAATTTAATTCCTTCTTTCAAATACAAAATCATCATAATATATTTATTTTATATTTAAAAATCCAATTTCCTTGTTCGACCGAGCGTCCACTTTATGATAGGACTTATGACGATCAAAACGATTCTTTCTTTTAATTCTTTTTTTTAAGGGACTTAGAGCCAAGAAAATCGTCTCTTCGTGATACAAATTGCTCGTATAAATAATCGGCCCGAAAACGGCATCTACTTCATATGATACTGATATGCATATTGGGCTATCCTTAAATTATTTAATACTAGCCTTTGGCCGCGATTTCCTCCGGAAATAGCACTTTTTCTCAATGAGAAGTACCCTACGTCCTTTTCTGACCTACTGTCCACGTATATGTGCAAAATGTCATAATGATCGGTCGCGTAATTAAGATGTCAAAGCGCTTCATATAATACTGATGTGCATATTGGGCTATCCTTAAATTATTTAATACTAGCCTTTGGCCGCGATTTCCTCCGGAAATAGCACTTTTTCTCAATGAGAAGTACCCTACGTCCTTTTCTGACCTGCTGTCCACGTATATATGCAAAATGTCATAATGATCGGTCGTGTAATTAAGGTGTCAAAGCGTAACAAACAAACTTACACTAGCATTTACTTTAGTTAGTTAGGATTACTAATTTTTAAGCTAATTAAATTATTTAAACTATTAAAATATTTATACTGTTACTATACTATTATACTATTTATATTTATGTTTACACTTTCCCCGACGTTTCGGTTGCTTTTCAGCAGCCATGGTCACGGGGAGTCCTGTTTTAATAATTTAATTAGCTTAAAAATTAGTAAAGTTTAATAGTAATAGTAGTGTAACAGTTTTCAAAATGTTGTAATAAAGTGTCAAATAAACAACGCGATAAAATCCGTATATAGTAGTTTAATTTCCATTTGATATTGCAACAACATTGCAAAATTGATGTTTTAACACTTTCATTCGCTGCGCTATGGCCGGCTTCCACTTTCACTGACCAAATCAATCGATTCGTGCTCCATCCGTATGTTACCTAAACGCACTTATTATTTATGAAACGTTCGCAGAATGGACGGAAGGAAGTCTGTTGAGTAACTGTAGACTACTAATATGATAAGCCGCCCCCGTGGGTCGTAACTTCGTGAAGTTATATAGCCTATAGCCTTCCTCGATAAATGAGCTATCCAGCACTAAAATAATTTTTCAAATAGAACCAGTAGTTCCTGAGATTAGCGCGTTCAAACAAACAAACTCTTCAGCGTTATAATATTAGTACCTATAGATAAGCGAATTCTATCCAATATTACTATCGATACTGGTAGCCAATATAGCTGGCTTTGAGCACAAATTGCATTGTAAGGTAGAAGGGTAGCACAAATAGCCAGCGGGTATCGGCAATCCTATAGAGCCTTCATAGAGTTACGTCATTACGTCTGTTACTTCACCAACAGGGTTGTCAGACTATCCTTTGTTCAAATATCCTCTTGGGCAAACTTATAGGAAAGTATTTTATGTCGGCGGATGTATTATCAGGAACTTAAATTTATAATGATCTATCTACATTCAGTATGTATCGTGAATGATCATTGTTTTTTATTTATTCAATAACTAGATGTGCCCGCGGTTTTGCTCGCGTTTATGATTACTGCGCCACCCCCGTGGGTCCTAGCGTGATGTTATATAGCCTATAGCCTTCCTCGATAAATGAGCTATCGAACACTAAAATAATTTACCAATTCGGACCAGTAGTTCCTGAGATTAGTGCGTTCAAACAAACGAACAAACAAACAAACAAACTCTTCAGCTTTATAATATTAGTATAGATATCTTCCATATTAGGGATGAATCACAAAGTGAAATGATCACTAAGAAGTTTGGCTTCCAATTTTTTAAGGCTCAGTCATATCAGATCTCATCACAATTGTTTAGATAATTCTACAAGACATAGCGTTCATCTAATTCAGAAAATATTTAACATTTGTATCTCAGTCGTATATCTGTGACTTCTCGTAGTTTAAACCACAAACCGCTTCAGTGAAACATGAACAGATAAACAGACATAAAAAAAGATATGTGTATATGCAGAAACCATTAATTAAATGCTCTTTGTTACATTTTATTAAATATCTTGGATGTACGGATCATAGTTTGTTCTTTATTTTATTAAAGGTGTAAAATAAACTAGTTTATTCCTGCAGCTTTTCCAAGTGAACCATACGCCATGGCATACCGGACTAAAATCAAAACATCATATGAGCTAATCCGGTACATATTCCATCCGTGTGCCAAATTTCATCTAAATTAATGGATTTAGATGAAATTTCACACACGGATGGAATATGTACCTACCGGATTAGCTGATATGTTTTGATTTTATGCCAATGTTATTGTTATTCAATTACGTCTTAACCGTTGAATGCAACGGTTAAGACGTAATTCAATAGCAATAACATTGACATGCACAATTACACACATAGACGCAGCACGCGGCACGGGCAGCTGACAACGACTCCAAAAATAACAATAATTTAATTACTTATTCACAAGAATATGCAATTCTGTGCCTCCTGTGATGAGTGATTTAAGTCGAGTTGTACCCTTTTTGAGATTTTTACATAGACATTCTCAGAAAAAAATACGGAATTTTTTGGTCTAACTCACGCTCTTTTATCTACTATAGTTCCGGAGATAATTTTGTGCAAAGTGATATAACTGGCGGGATTTTTGCAAAAATATCGTGAATATTTCGAGTTGTAACCTCTATAAGTAATTGGTGCACACATTATTTTTCGTGCTTCCTGGCATAAGTGCGATTATATTAATTTTCACATTTTATTTTTCAGTATATTTATCGTGACTATTGATATAATTAGAGTTATATCACTTTGAATAAATTTTCTCATTATTGATTAGGGTACAATTCAACATGTACAACACTAATCTAATGAATCTTAATTTATATCCAAATTGTGATCGGTGATACATCTCAACTTGTATAATTTTGTACAAATCAACTTTTATGTGTAAACGAATATAAATTGAGTTGTATTCAAAACTCCAACCAAATCTAAATAAAAATGTATGACAAACAAGACGTGATAAATGATACAAGTGTTTACGTGAGAAGGGTGGCGGTCGCAAAAAGTGCAATGAGAAGCTGCTATTGCATTTAAGGGAATATCTTTTCGATACATATTGGAGTCTGGGAAGTTATGAAAGTAGGACCAAATATATTTCAAAATGTTTTGAAGTTTGCCGAAAGAAAACTTCAAAGTCTTTTCCAAATAAAAAACACATCTATAGCTTTAGTAACTTCGCTTATAGTACAGATCATACAAAACTTCTAGTTTGCAAAGCATGTTTTTTGAAGATTTTCGATGAAAGTCACAAATATCTTCAAACTGTATGCGAAAAGCTACGGAAAATGGCGGTCATCTTCCACCACTTAAACATCGAGTTGGTAAGTCAATTCCTGATTTTAAACTAGAAGAAGTAAAAGCTCTTATTGCTAGTTTCCCTTGCACAGAAAGCCACAATAAAACCACTAAGAAGTTTTGAATTCCGAGCTCAATGTTCAAGTAATTTATAATTTGTACAAACTGAAGACCGATACTCCGGTTAGCAAAACTATTTTCAAAAATGTCTTTGATACCATGAGTCTGTCCTTTAAAAAGCCATCAGTAGACACTTGTTCAAAATGTGACATAATAAATATGAAACTTAAATACATTAAGGCTGCTTACGAAAAAAAGAAAAAAGATGAACAACTGGCTCAGTCATACGAAGATGTTATGGTAATAACATTTGATTTACTACAATGTTTACCCACCTCCTACATGCAGACAAATGTAGCATTTTAAAAGAGACAGATGAACCTACAATTTAACCATACACGATTTAGTGTGAAGGGAACAGAGGAGCGAATGATATAGCTTTATCTATATGATTTTATCATAAATCAACTGCCGCATTTAAACCCAAACGCCAAGAAGCTGATCATGTACTCAGATAGTTGTCCGGGTCAAAACAAAAATTCGATTATTACAACAATGTTGATGCTGGGTGCTATAATATCCCCACAATTACAATCTATTGAAACTAGATTTCTCGTACCCGGTCATACTCATATGGATGCTAACACCGACCATGCGTTAATTGAGCGTAAGAAGAAGCTCACGAGTATGGATATTCACTTGTACAAGATTTTGGTACCAACTAGTGCGTACAGCTTCAAACAAAACAGCAAAGTTTTCTGTTATTGAGATGACTTGTTAATCAAACTTTAGGGTAAGCTTTTATAATTTGATGGTGATTTAAAAGAGTGGCCTTGAGTTTCTTGCAGGTATCTTCTCATAGGCTCAATCTTTTGCCTGAACCTTGCAACTAACAGAAATGTAAATTGAGTAAATATAACAAACTCACTAACCCCTTTGACGTTCTTATGTGTTAGTTTGTGACCTAAGGGAATAAATGATTTTTGACTTTGACTTTGACTTTGACTATATTAATTCTTACAAACAATAACAGCCAGTGTTTTGAGTCATCGGACCACAGAACATTTGACCAATCTTCCTCCGTGAAATGTTGGTGTCGTAAACCCCATTCCAAGCGGTGTTTTTTATTATTTTCTGAGAGCCATGGCTTCTTTCTTGCTTTACAGCCTTTTAATATCGCATTAGCAAGTCTTCTTCTTACTGTTCGAGCACTAACAGTCTCTTCAATTTCCTCGGACAGAGCAGCAGCGAGCTCAATAGAAGTTTTTTTGCGGTCTTTCAGAGATTCGTGGAAGAGTTTTCTGTCCTAGTGCTCAGTAGTCACTCGTTTTCTGCCAGTCTTGATTTTATTTGCGTGTGAACCAGTCGCCGCAAATCGTTTAAGCCTCGTATCCACTAGGCAACATTTGACGTGGCACTGCGCACCAAGAACATTTTATAATTTTGGCAATCTCTAATTGCCCATTTCATAGACCAGAATTACTGCCTATAAGAGTTGTGCGATATCAGGTTTAACATGTTAGTAATTTTATTATGTTTGTTATTTTCTAGATTTTTTTAAGATTCAGACAATGGTTGTGATACCATGTTTTATACTGATTAAGTTTACATTGCGTATTGTGATATCCACCTAAGATCTAATCTGTCCCATTTCTTAGTATTTCAGTCTAAAAGTATTTGCATTAAGTAACATTCGTAATTTGAAATTATGATAATAAGATCTCAATTTACCTTCTCTTAATATTTTTTATTAAATTGTGGTTTATTTATAAGTGAATTATTGAATAAGTTTAATAGACGTTGATTATTTTTCAAAAACTTGAATTTATTTACACAATAAATATGCATTTTAGTGAGGGGTATAACTTGAGTTGTATTATTTAACACATATGTCAAAATACCAAGATTTTAGCAAACTTATACATTTCAGCAAAATTATGAAAATAGGCCACTGATAACTGGAAAAATCTCATCCTTAGGTTAGTATTATTATCATTTGTTTGAGCAAAATTGCGCTAGGAACATATTTTAATGAGTTATTAGATATGTTTACTTCATGTATATCAATTTACACGAAGACAACTAATAGGTGCAACATAATTTAACTGTACTTGTATCATTTACCACGTAATTTTAGTGTGTATTAGAAATAAAAAAGATACAAGTCACAGGTTTTTTACGAATTACTTTAAATCTATAATATTAACCACAAAACATTGTATGCACAATGAAAGTTCATGTTTTTATCTACAAAAGAAGGTACTTAAGTTTAACCTAGCCAACTTAGATCGCGAACTAGAATTTTTTTAATCTTGTTTCTGTTCTCCTGTAAAGTGACGATTTTTTACTTGTATCACTTATCACAGGAGGCACAGAATTATTTATTAACTTTTTAGTGCATTTTAAATTTTAGAATATTCTTTTTTGAAGTCGGTTTTCTTTTTTGTTAAAATTTTGTTTATTTCTCGGTTCTTAGTGAATCTTGTCAAAAATGAGAACATCATCAATGTAGCCGAAGTCATGCATATACGCAATATTAAGGATAACTCGAAAACGAATGGTCAAATATTGATCAAAATTAAATGGGACCACACGGGAAGCACCATCTTTCAAATAGAAGAATCTGCTGCCCATGTAGTCCTGGAATGTGTGGGAGTAACAGCACAACGCAAGGTAATCCTCAACAACCCGAGGTCACTCCGCGCGGCCTGCGAAGACCCCAGGAATCTTCTGTGCCTCTGGGCGGAGTTGGGCTGGCTATCTCCATCCGGCCGACTCTCACGCATAATGGACAAACTTGGAGTTCAAATGCGGAAAAGGGAGTCCAATTACAATTACATTTGCATAGTCAGATACATGTCTGTAGGTTAAAAATATGTGACCCATACACCATTCATCTGATTACAAGGAAATTCTTACTAAGCTAATTTAGTACTCGTATGCTCACGAATCTTTATTTTGTGGGTAATTTACTAAGCGAATCGAGTGTTCATTACGCCATGATTTTTGAAGTGAAATCTTCTTTAGCGGCGTTGTGCACTTTTTTATGGTGGGTGAAAAATGTTAAACCTGCGTCAGGACACGTGACCTGATCGAAAATTCTTAAGACGGAGGGAGAACTGTCAAACTCGCGTCAGGATACGTGACCTGATCGAAAATTCGTAAGACGGAGAGAGAATTGTCATGTTTGTGTACGATAGCGCAATTAATTAATATTGTATTTTACCACATAAATGATAGTTATACTAATAATTAAAGCAATTCGTGCAAAATTATTCCCTAACCATTCCAAAATTTAAAAAATGCACAACGTTAATATTCAAGTTTTCACTTCTGCCGGCACTCCCGGAGTGCAACTTGTTGATTTTTTTATTTGCCGAGTAATGACAACAATCTTACAATATATTATCCGCAAATAAAACAGCCGTCATCTGCCCCATTGTAATAAGCAATTTCTTGTCGAATATGTATCATGTAGGTACTATACATCGTGTAACAGAAAAGTGTGGTCATATTATTAGGTCGTATAGTATCCTAACTAAAATTATAAATGCGAAAGTGAGTTTGTTTGTTACGCTTTCACGCCTCAACTACTTCACTGATCTTCATTAATAATAATATTCTACCACATACACACAACAGCATCTAGCCCAAACTAAGCAGAGCTTGTACTATGCGTACTAGACAATGGATAAACATACATATATACTTTTTTTTTGTAAATACATACATATTATACATAGAAACCCCCAGACCAAGACAAACATCCATGTTCATGCACACAAATGTTTGACTTGTGCGGGAATCGAACCCGCGACCTCAGGCGTGGCAGTCGGTTATACTAACCACTACGCCATCAAGGCCGACAAATTATATATTATATTATGTATAATATGTATGTATTTACAAAAAAAAAGCAATATATGTATGTTTATCCATTGTCTGGTACCCATAGTACAAGCTCTGCTTAGTTTGGGCTAGATGGTGTTGTGTGAATGTGGTAGAATATTATATTATTATTATTAAATTAAATCGTGCATAGAAGTTGTCAGAAGTAAAAATCGTCCGTCGATAACAGTTTTGTCGAGGAACACCGTAGTAGGTTTAGTCGGTATTACCGGGAGCTCCATTATCATCATTACCATCACTGATTACCATCTTTTTTTTACCTCGATTAGTCCGTAGTAACATAACCCCTCCGCCCGCCCCCGCGGAGGGCGTCGTATGCGTCAATGCATTCCCGCACGTAAAAAAAAAGTATGTAGGTTATTTTATCCAGAAAAATTACCGTTACTAACCTAACCTAATCTACATATACGTGTGAGAAGGCGAGAAAAATAATTACTTTATAATAAATGCGATGGCATTTATCATGAACTGATTTTGAATATTATCTAAAGATGTTGACATACATACATACATAGATTCACGCCTGTTTCCCAGAGGGGTAGGCAGAGACTACGGATTTCCATTTGCTACGATCCTGACACACTTCTCTGGCTTCATTCACTTTCATCACATTCCTCATACACGCCCGTCGGTTCAAGGAGCTCTTAACCTGGCCTTTGTCCAGGACGCCTCCGATCTGGTCGAGAAACGTTCGCCTAGGTTTTCCTCTTGCGACTGTTCCATTCACACTAGCCTTATAAACTTTCTTAGTCAGTCTTTCCTCGTCCATTCTTTCTACATGTCCAAACCAGCTTAACATACCCTTTTCTATTCTTGTAACTATATCCACTTTCATGCCGCATCTCTCTCTAATCACACTATTTCTTATTCTATCTTTCAGAGTCTGAAAGATGTTGACATAACAACAATTAAGACAACTTTTGTTTCCGAAGTCCTGGTTTCCATTCCCAATACCGAAAAGTAATACCCTGCTTTTCTGTTAAAAAAATAATAATAGCAGCACGCACATCTCTAGATACGAATATGAACCTGTAGATGTAAACAGGCAGTATAACTTATGCTCTAAATAGCATCTTTTTTACAATAGAAAGAAAATTAATGTTAGTAATACCAGAGTAGTAGAGCCTCGCTGATTTCAGCGTGAATGGGCCGCCTCGACCGGGAAGGACTACCCTCTCACAGAATATCGACGTGAAATAGCAGTATTCCTACTGTTGTGTTTCGTTCGGTGAGTGAGAGTATCGGAGGCCCAATCACCCTCTTTCCCCCTTTTCGCTCCTTTTCTTTCCCACTTCCTTTCCTAAAGGGTCGGCAAAGCGTAAGTGATGCCTCTAGTGTTGCAGGCGTTCATAGGCTACGGTGACCACTTACCATCAGGTGGGCCGTATGCTTGTTTGTAACATGACTAGTATAAAAAAAAACCAAGCACAAGTCTTCTAACAATAATTAAGCGTAAGTATCTCAAACTATTTTCCTTCAAGGAAACGCACTAAGCCTTAGAGGCAGCAACCAATGCATGTAGGTTTAAGACTAAATGCTCCCAAGCGTCCAGCCAAAGTCCTACTTAACCTACCTCACAATAGTGATATAAAGTAAGCCATTCACGTCCCGATCGTGTTCAGAATTCCGTTAAGCACCGGCGCATAATCTGATTGTCAAACGCGACGGACGTAGCCGTCTTCTATAAGTTATCTGCTTAACTGTTTAAATTGTTTCGTGTCAGAGCAGACGCTGGATTGCTAAACTTTTTTAAATGTAATTCACTTTTTACTGTCACTGTACCTAGCCTTATCTTCTTTTTATTTAATCGAGTAGACAAGAGTAGCCGTGCTATTGCATATGAATGATATTAGAATACGTTGACTACCCTTACTAATATTATAAATTCGAAAGTAACTCTATCTGTCTATCTGTCTGTCTGTCTGTCTGTTACCTTTTCACGGCTAAACCACTCAGCAGATTTAGATGAAATTTGGTACAGATATAGTTTAAAACCTGGGGAAGGACATAGGCTACTTTTTATTGATGTAGACTATGGGCGGAGCCGCGTGTAAAAGCTAGTAATATTATAAAAGCGAAAATGAGTTTGTTTGTTTGTTTGTTTGTTACCTTTTCACGCCTAAACCACTGAACCGATGATCCTGAAATTTTGCATATACGTTGACAGGTGTACAGAAACGAACATAGCTACCTTTCATCCCGAAAAAAATTACTGTTCCCGAGGAAAACAATAATAACGTTCTTATGATAATAGATGGCGCCACGTGTCTTTCGAATCATGATTCAATTATATTATTACAAGCAGAGTACAACCCGAATTGAATGTCAAATTCTAAATTAACGCGAGCGAAGCCGCGGGCTAAAGCTAGTACTATATAAAAAACCTTTGTCAAAAATAAAGCTCGTAATATAGGCGGTGTCGCGCATAGCCAATCTTTAAAAAAATATACACAGTCTGGAAAGAAATATAGCCAAAAAAGATATACACAGTCTGGAAAGAAATATAGCCAAAAAAAAAACCTACAATGAAATGTAAATGATGAAGTTTCAGGCTGACTATTCTCACCGTTAAACATATTTAAACTGAAGTTCATCTTAAATTTCAGTATATAACCTCCTGATTGGCCCAAACTCGTTCTTGGAGTAGTCCAAATAACGGAGTAATATCATATTGAAACAAAGAAATCCGAAGAAACTTTATTGTAAATTATTTTCATCCTGAAGTTTCAGTTATACATTGTCATGGTAGATTAACCTCTAGAATATTAATAATGTTTTCTTACGTTTATGCAAATGTATATTGATACTAAATAATTAAAAAAATATTTGGGGCAGTCTTTGAGGACTGCCGATAGAAGTGAAAACTTTAATCCTTGATCATAAACACTTTTTTATAAACCAAAAATAATTTAAAAATGGAAAGCGTTCGGTGACGATGACGCGAGTTCCATGATTTTTGTTCAGCTAAGAAGTGCTCAACGCGCCTAAAGAAGTTTTTACTTCAAAAAATTATTGAATCTGTAAAAATATAATAGCTGGCTTGCTGTGTTAGTTTGCTATAAGTATCGGCACACATGAAGTATACGCAAAACAATTTTACGTCACAAAATATCTCGCGTATTGAAATTAAGTGAGTTTCGAGCGTTCGAGTATCTAAGTCAAAGTCCAACAGCCGGTAAAAGTATTTGGCAGCCTGGAAAACGCTGACAGCCCAACTTCAAATAACCTTACCCCTATTTCGACAGGCACAGCTAACGGTTAGACGCCAATTTGTCTAAGTTAGACTGGCTGACTCCACACTTTTGGAAAATAATACTAGAATAGTGATCTTGAAAACCCTAAAATGTTTGTAAAGTGCTATCAAAAAAATAAAACATGTACTTATACGAGAGTGTCGACGTTTATATTCGTAACAAAAATGTAACTAAGTCAAAAGGCTCGTCTCCTGTTACGTGGCACTTTAAATCTGGCAAATTGTGGCGGCAATACCCTTCTGGTTACCCTTTCAGACATAAAGGCGTATCACTATGTATGTATGTAGTATATTTTTTATTCACACTACTAATCGATGACAGATATCTTCATACAAACCGACAACAAATAGACAACTCTGTCTTGTTATGAGTATAAAACTAAATCCCACTAAAGGCTTATCGTCTCTATAAACTAAAATACAATGCTGACATCGAAATCGGAACAAAAATAAATTGCACAGTATTCCGATACAATCTTAAGGTTGCGCGGGTAAACAAAGCTGAGAATCATGTAAATCTGTTCACTGGAATAAAAGGTAAACTGTATGTAAATGTTGTAGGGTCTCTATCAGATGAAATCTTTGTGTTCGGGGCAATGCCTCCACAGAATAGCGTAACACTGTTCAATTTTAAAGGTTTTGTTGCGCCAGTTTTGGATACAGCTGTGACAGAAATACATAAATTAGTTTTCTTTTGAGTCTAACTAGTTTTTTGGTAGGCTCATAAAATCGAGATTTGAATTTGAATAAATAGGCTCTCATTAAAATTTCTGGCAAATGTAGGCTAAATAGAAAGACATTAAGATTCTGAATTAATGTAATCGCGTTTCTGTTCTAAAAATTTACGATTAATGACATAAACAGTTTTGCTATTTTTAATGACAAAGCTTCAGTCAACAGTTAAGCAGACAACAGGATTACCTACGTATTTTCCGCAGATTTTCAAGAAAATTGTTCCCCATAATATTGTGTTACGTTTACGTGTACAAATAAACTATTTTATACGAATTTCATCGTGGATTTTACCACACACTATTGTTAACTGAGAATCAGCTTTGTAGTCTTCCCATAAACATAAATACTGAATAACAATCGATTTTTTAAGGTGATTAAATATAATGACCACCGAAAATAATTGCGCAGCAAAATATGCTTACTAAAATATATCATAACGAGCACCTATACGCCTCAAATTATTGTATTCTGTCTCGGAAGGGTTAGGTTATGTTAGGTTCCTTCTTAAACCCACCCAAAAATAGGAGCCCCGCGAGGCGGGGCTCCGTCGACTTAATTTGATCTCTTTAAATATATTTTGCTGTGGATCTGCAGGCAGATGCTGGATGCGGCAAGTTGAAGACATGGTGCTATGGCGTTCTTTGGGGAAGGGCTATGTCCAGCAGTGGACTATTATAGCCTGATGATGATGATGTGCAATTTGGTGATCATTTACTATTTTTGACTGTTAACATAAGCCTTTTTTAAGTAGTGTATTTAGGAAATAAACTGATAAAATAATCGTAAAATCAATCATAAAGGGATATTAAGGAGAATAAAGCAAGTTGGTCTATGTATGTAATTATTTCACTTTAAAAGCTAGACGTCACTTTATCAGATAATACGATAACTGTACTACTATAGTTTTATGCTTAAAAGAAGTAAATAAAACAAGCGATACAAAATTCCCACCCCATGCGTACGTTGAGGTATTGACCGCTAGATCTAAGTGCAAATGGCTCTCATCCCAACTATTACTTGGTAAGGTAACCATGTTGTTTCGAGGAAAAACTTGTTCCTTTTTATGGACAAAAGTGTTCGGCAATTGTATTTTTAGTGTCTCCCTGGACAAGATTCACACAGAATCAGGATGAGTGGTGGCCCACTGATTGTTCTGCTAAATTTAAGCTTTTTAAGAAACATAAGATCTTATTCAAACGTGAAGAATAAGACGTAGTCTACGTAAGAAAGTAATAGTAAGCTTCAGCACCCAGCAACCCTGTTTTGATTCGCTGAGGCAAATAGATTTTGAAAAGTGTCTTATAGAAGCGTTTACAGCGGTACAGCCTATGGTCTCTAAGCCTTAAGTTATTCACTTTATCCCGAGAATAAAAGTACCGAACATAATAATAAATTCATATCCACAATTCACCTTTTTTCTTGTAAAGACACATCATAATATGCAATATGTATGAACAATATATACATACACTATTATCACCATGAAATCCAGATGCCCAGTACACCCAGCTACTTTTTTGATTGGAATTAGAATGAGAATTTATTTATTTAAAATTAGTATACATATCCAAAAACACTTGTCATTATAGTGACATGCAAATAAAGAATATAATAAAATTTAATTTAAAATTTATATAATCCGAAATTTTGTTCATATCTTTATTTATTATACACAATAGGATGCACTTTAAGACTGCGCCGAGTGTAAGACATAATGACAGAGCTCGTGCGGCGCATATTCAAATCGGCGCGCGGCCGCCATAGTAAAACTGTATGGAGGATTTTAAGTGCTTTTTTGATAAATATGTATCTTTGGTTGACAACCAATAACTTAAATATTGGGGACGGAAAAATTGCAATATAACTATTTCTGTTTCGTTTAAGCTGTACAATAGGATAGAGTTTTACTGTTATAATATAAAAATCACGTACACGAGCTTACGTTTTTGCATTTTTCGTGCAGATTTACGTAATTTTGTAGGCGATAATAAGTATTAACTGTGGCCGCCTGTTTTGGCACATTTCGCTCGGCGCAGCCTTAATATTATTGACCATGAACTCTCGTAAAGAGGGCGAGCCTATTTCCCTCTGGCATATCGCAGATTCCTTGCTTCCACTATGAATTTCACTACAGAAAAACTCAGTAACACATTTCCATCCCTCCCAACATCAAGATCGATCATAAATGTAAACAGAAACTTGTGCGATAGGACCAATAAAGCAGTAAAAAGGTTTTATATCTCTATACGGCATATTCTGTTTAACCCACATAACACGAAACTTGATAGCTTCCTACTACAGACGTCCCGCTTGACATATACTTATATATTATATACAACTAGGTTTTGCCCGCGTCTTCGCTCGCTTAAGTATAAATTAGGTTAGGTTAGTAACAGTACTTTTACTTGGATGAAAGGTACTCTTTGTCCTTTTCTGTTCCCCGTGTATGCAAAATTTCATGATGATCTGTCGAATACTTAAGGCGTGAAAGCATACTAAATAAACATACTTACATATATATGTACGCATTTATAATATTAGTTAGGATTTAAGTGGGTGAATAAAGCGGCTTCTAAATGGACATTATTTTTAATCCTTATCCTTACTAATATTATAAATTCGAAAGTAACTCTGTCTGTTTATGTGTCTGTCTGTCTGTCTGTTACCTTTTCAGGGCTAAACCACTCAACCGATTTAGATGAAATTTGGTACAGATATAGTTTGGAACCTGGGGAAGGACATAGGCTACTTTTTATTGATGTAGGTACCACGCGGGCGGAGCTGCGCGCTAAAGCTATTTTGCAATATAGTAGCCGGCAATAACGGCCATATTATACGCAGCAAAATATTGTGTAGAGCTATTTTAGGAATGGCCATTGCATTCAAATGTTTTTGGGTAGTTAGACTATGTGGTTATTTCAGTAAAGTATTGCCTGCATAGAAACTTCTTTACTACTACATCCTAATCCTAACTTCCTAACTAATATTATAAAAGCGAAAATGAGTTTGTTTGTTTGTTTGTTTGTTACCTTTTCACGCCTAAACCACTGAACCAATCATCCTGAAATTTTGCATATATGTTGTCAGGTGTACGAAGAGTATGGATTTAGAATTTAAAGTGAGTGAGACTAAACGTTCAAAAATCTATCAAATAGCAAATCTTTGTCTCTGTTTACCGCTTACATAAACTGGTATGAAGTTATGCAATCATAATTTAGTTTGATATCAAACTAACAAAAAAAACTGTAGAAATGAGAGCGCTGAGAAGCATATGTGGTGTGACTCTGAATGATAGAATAAGGAATAGTGTGATTAGAGAGAGTTGCGGCATGAAAGTGGATATAGTGACAAGAATAGAAAAGGGTATGTTAAGCTGGTTTGGACATGTAGAAAGAATGGACGACGAAATGGCGGAAAACGGCGTGTATGAGGAATGTGATGAAGGCAGAGAAGTGTGTCAGGGTCGTAGCAAATAGAAATCCGTAGTCTCTGCCTACCCTCTGGGAAACAGGCGTGAATCTATGTATGTATGTATCAAACTAACGTTGTTATAAAGTTTATTAAAATTATTAACACAGGTAATTTAGGCACCTATGTAAATTAAAAGTAATAACTTTAGAGTATTGCTTAATTAAAATGTCAACTAGTAAAAATATGTTTCGTAGTATTTAATCTACTTGCATAAATAAACAGTTAACAAATAACTGTAAATGTGTTTCTCATTATTTCATAAAGTTATACCAGGGAATTATATTTTAAAAATAATTTAAAATGTAATTATACTAAGAAGGCATCTTAAGGCTCGACTCACACCTGATGTAGCGATTTGAGATCAAATACCTCCCTACTTATATAGAGTAGCCAGTAAAAATAGCAGCAATAAGCTCTCTCCGTAGTTTCTGTAGAATTTCAGGCACAAGTGGCTTGATATGAGTAATTAGACCTATGAGTAATAGTTTTTAATTGAACCTCTAATCCTCTATTTATTGTATCAATAATTTCTGTATTGGAGTAACACACAGGTGTGACAAAATAAAAATGAAATTACTTTGTTCTTATCTAGATAAATACAACAAACGTTATTAAAAAAAATTTTTGTCATTTTAATTTGAAATTAGCAGTAATTTCAAACTAAAATTCCAAAAACCATATTTTCAGTATCCACTCTACCTGAAGTAAATACCTACTTATGTAAGGAATACACATCGAAAGTGCAAAGAAGAAAATGAAGAACGAATTCACGATCTGTCTACCTCAGAGCCTTATCTGTTGTGGCCTTAAGTTTCTTGCAGGTATCTTCTCATATGCTCAAACTTTTGCCTGAACCTTGCAACTAACATAAATGTAAATTCAGTAAATGTAATAAACTTACTAACCCCTTTGACGTTCATAAGTGTTACTTTGTGACCTAAATGAATAAATGATTTTTGACTTTTGACTACCACCACATATAATGCGTAAGATCACATAGTGTTATATATTTATCACTATTTATATAAATATTTAGCTCAAGTCGTAAAACTCGCTGTCAACATTTACATAAATTACATTTTACCGTTTTCGCAGGCATAGACTGACCCTTGAAGTTTCAAATTTATTTTACAACCCTTCTATATCAACAGGTATTTAAATTAAGCATGTAAATTATGTGATAAGATTTTTCAATTGCGTTTAATTATCGTTTATGTAAAGGGTAATTCATTTAAAATTAATGAAAACATTTTGTTATAATTCAGGAATTATTTGCTTTTCATATAACGTGAATGTTTGAAACGAGAATAATAGATTGTTCAATATTATTATCCTAATCCTAATCCTAACTTTAAATTATAAAAGCGAAAATGAGTGTTTGTTTGTTTGTTTGTTAACTTTTCACGCCTAAACCACTGAACCGAACATCCTGAAATTTTGCATATACATTGACAGGTGTACAGAAACGGACATAGGTTACATTTCATCCCGAAAAAAATACTGTTCCCGAGGAAAACAATAATAACGTTCTTATGATAATAGATGGCGCCACGTGTCTTTCGAATCATGATTGAATTATATTTTTACAAGCAGAGTACAACCCGAATTGATTGTCAAATTCTAAATTAACGCGACCGAAGCCGCGGGCAAAAGCTAGTAATAATATAATTGGTTTTATTGTCAATATTGTTATAGTCATTGAGGTTTAGTATGCCTTTGAGATTTGACTTGAGGACCTAGATTGAAAATATACCGCTTGTAAAAGCTTGTTGCTAAATAAGCAAACCACGTGATAATAAGTAGTTATCATCGTCTATATACAGTTGGCGAAGAAAGTGGTCTACCAGTTTTGACAAAAGTTTCTGTGAGACCTAATTATCGCTAAAGTAAAGTCGCAAAACGAACTCTGTCTTACATTTTCAATACAATCATGATTCCTACAAAAATAAGAGCGAATATTCCGCATTGTGGTGTCCCTACCCAAGTTCATCCTCCATCCATATTATGAATAGTAAATAAAGTGTAAAAGAAAACCCAATTCGTTCGAATTTGTTACACGCCATCCGAACGTATTACCGCGCTTTAGTATTTATACCAAAGAAATGTTCTCAACTTACGAGAACAGAGTCGGTTTATGTCATCACGAAAATATTGGTGATGTTTTGATGAATAATAAATATATATATGAATAAAATTGCTATAGTGAATGTGACTGTTTTGCTTAAGGTTTCGGGATTGACTTTTATAGGTGAGGCATATTATAGGTAGTAGCTAACGGTGAGCTAAAATGTTATTTTTGAAGTGAAAACTTCTTTAGACGCGCACTTTGAGCACTTCTTGGGTGAACAAAATTTCGTTATTTTTTGCGTAGGACGCACCATTTCTGAGATAATGTTAATATTCTAAAAAAATTAGTAAAGCGTGGAAGCGTGACGATGACGCGAGTTCTATGATTTTTGTTCACCCAAGAAGTGCTCAACGAGCCTAAAGAAGCTTTCATTTCAAAAAAATAATAAAGCGTGGAAGCGTGACTATGACGCAACTTTCATAATTTTTGTTCACCCAAGAAGTGCTCAACGAGCCTAAAGAAGTTTTCATTTCAAAAAAATAATAATTCGTGGAAGCGTGACTTTGACGCGAGTTACATGATGTTTGTTCACCCAAGAAGTGCTCAACGCGCCTAAAGAAGTTTTCATTTCAAAAATAACATCGTAGCCCACCGCTAGCTACTACCTATAATATGCCTGACCTATAAAAGTCAATCCCGAAAACTTTAGGAACTAGCATCCGACCCGCCCCTTTTTTTATTAATTATTCACTGCACTATGTCGATAGTGCAGTGAAGTAACACAGGCATTCTTCTAGATTAGCTCGAAGGGTTTACGAAAATACTGGTAGGTAATTGTAATCCAAGTAGCTGGTAAGCTTTATAAACAAAAACGTACTTAAAATTTTCGTTTCAAAACATACCTTGTAATCTCTAAGAAAAAACGGGTTGCACTCCGGGAGTGCCGGCAGAAGTGAAAACTTGAATATTAACGTTGTGCATTTTTGATATTTTGGAATGGTTAGGGAATAATTTTGCACGAATTGCTTTAATTATCAGTATAAAAGTACTATCATTTATGTGGTAAAATACAATATTCATTTATTGCGCTATCGTACACAAACATGACAATTCTCCCTCCGTCTTACGAATTTTCGATCAGGTCACGTGTCCTGAAGCGAGTTTAACATTTTTTACCCATCACAAAAAAGTGCACAACGCCGCTAAAGAAGTTTTCACTTCAAAAAATTATAATTCCCATATCATCGCTTCTATTTCTAACTGTAAGATAATAAAGTCGACTGTTTTATATCCGCTCGCCGCTTTTGCTTTATCCCTATTTTAACACGTATGACACAGGAAACCGCCACACCCTAATGTTTATTTTCTAAGGGATTTAGGCGAACAAGATCACCCATCCGAATAATGTAGAATAAATTGAGGTCCTTTTGTATGTGAAACTGTGTGTGACGCTCAAATAAACAGTGTTAAGCTGATAAATAGATCATTCTGCAACGTTTATTCAGTTACGTAATAAGTGTAAATAGCTATTATGGCCTGGATTCAAATCTGTGCTAAAGATTTGGAGAAATAGGGTACAACGGCGTCTCCATTTAAACTAGGGATGTGCTCAAACCGAGAGAGGCTGGTGGAAACCATACCAAAGAATTGTTTTAATAATATTTTTTATCACATACACTCAACACCATCTAGCCCAAACTAAGCAGAGCTTGTACTATGGGTACTAGACAATGGATAAACATACATATATTTTTTTTTTTTGTAAATACTTACATATTTTACATAGAAACATCCAGACCAAGACAAACAACTATGTTCATGCACACAAATGTTTGACTTGTGCGGAAATCGAACCCGCGACCTCAGGCGTGGGAGTCGGTTATACTAACCACTACGCCATCGAGGCTATTACTACCTAAAAAGCAACTCTGACATACGTGGCAGTACAAATGGCAAAACTTTAGTGCATTCGATTAACGCTTGTATGCAAACGAGAGATATAAGAGTTATCCTTATTCCACTCGATAAGCTGAGGTGTATAATAATTTGAATTTGGCAGTTGCACTCATCCTAACTAATATTATAAAAGCGAGAACGAGTTTGTTTGTTTGTTTATTACCTTTTCACGCCTAAACCACTGATCGATCATCCTGAAATTTTGCATATACGTTGTCAAGTGTACAGAAACGGACATAGGCTACCTTTCATCCCGAAAAAAATTACTGTTCCCGAGGAAAACAACAATAACGTTCTTATGATAATAGATGGCGCCACGTATCTTTCGAATCATGATTGAATTATATTATTACAAGCAGAGTACAACCCAAATTGATTGTCAAATTCTAAATTAAAGCGAGTGAAGCCGCGGGCTAAAGCTAGTATTAAAATAAAGCAGTTGCGGTCAAGTGGAAATCACATTTTGCAAAATAATAATCAAAAGAATAATTAAATTAATAAAGTTAATACAAAGTCTCACGTTTCTTTCTACGAAGGCATAGGCACACGTGTATCACTCAAAGCTCATACTATCAACTAAAGTTTTAAGTCCCACGTAATAAAAATGTATAAATATACTTTATCCTTACTTAATCCTTACTAATATTATAAATTCGAAAGTAACTCTGTCTATCTGTCTGTTTGTCTGTTACCTTTTCACGGCTAAACCACTCAACCGATTTAGATGAAATTTTGTACAGATATAGTTTACAACCTGGGGAAGGACATAGGCTACTATTTATTAATGTAGATATCACGCGGGCGGAGCCGCGCGCAAAAGCTCGTATAATATATTTTTGTTTTTCTTTTTCAGGTAAGTTTCACTAGCTGTACTCCTGAAGGTTTCTAACGAAGACATTACGTACGTATAACTTATTGGCTTCGCATTATGAAAGGGGCAATCATTTAAATAATACAACATTACATAGAAGCACACAGAGCCTGTATAACCCCGCTGGGGTAAGTAGAATCCTATTCTCTTCGATCAAATATACCATAGATGCACATTCTCATACAAAAACCGCGTCAATATGTGGCTCTGACCAGTACTATTTACTTATAGGTGTCTGCATTTATTATGCAATCCAGGAAATAAACCGGAATAACCATCGAACGCCCACTGAGAAACATTTTGTAATAGTTTAGTTAAAACGCGTCAATGTAAAGCGTCCTAAGTGTGTTACTCGCGATACGCAAGCGTACTAAGTGTATGGTACGGTCTCCACCGTAGTAGTGGTGTCGATTCGCTCTCGCTTACGGGCAGCGCACGCAAGAGTGAGTGGGACAGGTGCATAATATAGCGCATACGACTGATTTATGCACAGTTTTGTTGGGGCCGTTTTTCGAACGACGATCGTGCATCTATGGTATATTTGATCGATGTCTATTGTACTTAAATTACACTAGCCGTCTTCACAAGAAATACGGAATAAAATCTATTGCTATCCCCCGGGCACACCTCCAGCCTGGTGGGACTGAAAACTCTCTATCAGCAAAATCCTATAATACGACACCTTGTTCGACCCGGGATTCGTACTCGGGAACTCACGCTTTCATGACTGCAAAATCATGACACGCTTTTACTCGTTCTACTTCACAAATTAGTTAATATGTATTTATAGATAACATTACTGCGTGCTTTTAAAAGATATGTGACGTTGTATTGCAAGAAACATACATAGTCCTTAATTTAAAATGGGATTAAACATAATGACCACCAAAAATAGTGATTGCGCGGCAAAATATGCTTACTAAAATATATCATAACGAGCACCTATACGCCTCAAATCACTGCATTCCGTCTCGGAAGGGTTAGGTTATGTTAGGTTCCTTCTTAAGCCCACCCAAAAATAGGAGCTCCGTCGACTTAATTTGATCTCTTTAAATATATTTTGCTGTGCAATTTGGTGATCATTTACTATTTTTGACTGTTATATTTTACTGTATCTGGTGATAAGTTAAACATAAGCCATTTAAAATGCTTGTAGCTCGTTTCTATAAATAACAGGCAAGCTTGGCAACGTGTGATAGCTACACACAATGTTTATTATCACAACGAGATTTGAGAAGAACGGAGCAAGTATAATATGTTCAAACAATGTTAAAAGCTTGGTGTGGCTTTAAGAACGGTTAGTCACTTGAACATACATTAAGTAAATGGGAAATTTTGTTAAGATGTTTGCATATTTGTGGCTGAAAAACACGTTAACGATTATTCGAATATTTCACACACAAAACATAAATTGTGGAAAAACACATAAGATTCTCTGTAGAGTATTTTACTTGTTTCTCCTGGGCACCCTAGGATATATCCCGGTACAGGCGACGTCGCACCAGCAGGAACTACAATGCCATAAAATAAAAATAGTAATATTCTCTTATAAAATGTAGCAATACAATACCAATTATATTGACTTACACCCGCAGTTTTACATGTGTTTACATTGCAAAAGTATACTTGCTCTCCTAAACGCTATGTAACACCCGTTCGATATTACATAATAGAATCATTCTACCATAATTATGTATTACAATCTTTCATCCATTGAAATTAAATTATTAACAATTTTCAAAATTTTGTAACAAAGTGTCAAATAAACAACGCGATAAAATCCGTATATAGTAGTTTAATTTCAATGAATAACATTCGCGTAAACAGAAGACAATATTATGAAACATGAACATGGACAAACACCCATGTTCATGTGTGCATGAACATGGGTGTTTGTCTTGGTCTGGGTGTTTCTATGTATAATATGTATGTATTTACAACAAAAAAAAAATATTATGTATGTTTATCCATTGTCTAGTACCCATAGTACAAGCTCTGCTTAGTTTGGGCTAGATGGTGTTGTGTGTATGTGGTAGAATATATTATATATTATTATTATTATGCTGAAGAGTTTGTTTGTTTGAAAGTGCTAATCTCAGGAACGACTAGTTCGAATTAAACAATTCTTTTAGAGTTAGATAACCCATTTATCGAGGAAGGCTATAGGCTATATAACATTACGCTACGACCAATAGTAGAGGAGCAGCAATGAAAAATATTGCAAATACGGGGCAAATTCTCTTATATGAAGCAGACGAAGTCGCATGTGTCAGCTAGTAAGTATATACATATTATTATATTCAATAAATATCAATTCAATAAACATCTCTTTTTAAAGGAAAATAGATTGACAAAATGTATTTTAATATTGTCTTCTGTTTACGCGAATGTTATCCATTGAAATTTGGGTCCTCATACCTCTGCCGAACGACCAAGGCATGGAATTCTCTGCCAAGGCACGTGTTTCCTTCTTCCTTCAATCCTGGGTTCTTTAACCGGGGCGTGAAAAAGCATCTTCTCAGGCCGTCAAAGTAGAGACCTGAACATCGCCTCGGCTGCGGTGGGGGCGGTGTGGAGGCCACTGCTCTTAGACCACACGACTGCTTACCATCAGGTAGAGTGTGGTCATTTTGAAGAGCAAAATAAAAAAAAATTAAACTACTATATATATAATAATATATAAAAAATCCGTATATAGTAGTTTAATTTCAAAAAATGTTTCTTAGAATCCTGCGCTATTTTTACCACTCCCGCCCGTTATATACCAAGTACAATAAATAAAAGAGGTCTATAAAAGGCAAGTTATCATTCAGTTCATTCGTTTCCCGTACTCCACGATAAACTGAGTTAGGAACGTTTCTAGCGTCGTAAACAACTTTTTATATCAAAGAAACAATGTAGACATGTGATCATAGTTTCTAATGAAATCGCATCGGATGCGATGTGATGTAAGCTATTTTTTATTGTGTTATTGTTTATTAATAGTGGAAACAATATCGCGGATATATTTTTAATTATTGACCTACAATAACGCCGGCATGTTGTTTGATGCAGACGTGGGATTATTAAGGGACCATTCATTTATTACGTAAGACGATTTAGAGGGGGAGGGGTTGACCATGTCTTATTTTTCTTACAAGGGGTGGGAGGGAGTCTTGATAGTTATCACGTAAGATCACAAATATACGCAGAGTTAAGATTTGAAAAAGTGCGGGCAACCGCGCGAGTGCCGAGGTGCGCTCGGATGCGTATAGGTAAACTATTTCCATGGCAACATACCCGCGCTACCCGCACTGCGCCTCCCGGGAACTCCCCGCAGGTGAACTAGACTGAACTAAACATCAAAACCAACCAAACGTATTTCATTTTTTTTCCTTTAGATTCTTACGTAATAAATGTTAAACAGGGGTTAATAACAGGGGAGGGGTCGGCCTATTCTTAATTTTTTCTTATTTAGGAGGGGAAGGGGGACATAAACTAGTAAAAATCATCTTAAGTAATAAATGAATGCCCCTAAAGGCAATGACTGCAAGAAGCTGTCATTGACTTGCTTAACTTTTATGCTAGAGGATACGGATGACTTCGTGGTTAGAATCTGTAGTATGATCATTTTGCCACTGCCAATGTTCTGATTATTGTGGGTTTGATACCTGGAAAAATTTACTTTGACCTACATGGTGCTGTACAATTGACCGGATCTGCTCTCTTTGATACAAAAATTTATTCTTCTTCTCCCTAGCCTTTATTATTCCCAAGTCACTTGGAGTTGACTTTCTAGTCTAACCGGATTTTACTGGATATCAGATTTTACACGGAGCGGCTGCCACCTGACCTCCGCAACCCGAAGGCTAACGATACTCTAAGGCTAGACCAGTGTCAGGATATTAGAGGGCACTGACTTCCCAATAACGATTGCCATATATGTTCATGGCAGCCGGGACCGACGGCTTAACGTGCTCTCCGAGGCACGGAGCAGGCGATAATTGTCAATCAATACGCACATAATTTCGAAAAGTCATATAATTTCCGAAAGTCAGAGGTGCGCGACGTGGGTTCGAACCCGAGACCCACTGCATTGCAGTCTGTTGGTCTCCCAAAAAATAAATATCTATAAAAGTATTAAAATAAAAACCTTTTAACTAGATAAATAAAGTTCTTACCTGAATAGAAACTTTTTATTTCAATATTTTTGACATGTAACATGCGTTATCAACGAGATTGATTTCTCTATTTACGTAACAAGCTTTTATTTATCGAGAATTAGTACAATGGAAATTGTATGGTTAAAATCTAAATATTGTGGTCCTTTTATTCTGATGCCGACTATTTGAGCGGCCGAAATAAAAGCTTATTAAATTAAATTTAATCTATTCCTAGTTCTGATTGAAGATTCTACTCAATTCACCACTCAAACTTCCAACAAAAACAACTTCTACCTAAAGTATTGTTGTCCAATCACTTCCTAAATAAGACGATATCCAAGACATAATGGCGCGTATAAAAGGACGAAAATAAATACAATATAACCTTGTATTGATAAAAGCAATACATATACTATTAAGTGGGCGCGAATTTTTGACGCCAATCTAATTTTACGGACGACATAACAATTTACGCTTTTCCATAGAGAAGCGTCCCCTTTGGGCATACCCAAAGGGGACATAAAAAGGTCTAAAATTGATCATTTGAGCTTAAATGGATCTTAATGGAAAAAGGTTTGGATTGATTCCGTAATGAAAGGTAATGGATGATTATGATCGCGGAACAAATACCTTTGATCTGGGGTAACAGCTGCGAATATCTTTTTATACATAGCTAAGCTCACGCCTCTAGTCCCGGATAGGTAAGCAGAGGTGTCTTACACAGTTAAAAATTAAAGTCCTACGTGATAAGAGACAAGTCTATTGCCATTATATGCCGCTTTATTCATTTCCGGAATCCGTACCGCGATTTACAAAAATGCCAATAACATCTTGCACGACCTGGCAATCGACGCTGGGTACTATTGTTAGTAACCGTAATAGCACACTCCAAAACAGTCGCATAACCAATAAACCAAAAATTAATTCTAAGCATCCAATGCAAGTCGGCCTCGATGGCGCAGTGGTTGGCAGTGGCAGTGGCAGGTGTAACCGACTGCCATGCCTGAGGTCGCGGGTTCGATTCCCGCACAAGTCAAACATTTGTGTGCATGAACATGGTTGTTTGTCTTTGTCTGTGTGTTTCTATGTATAATATGTATGTATTTACAAAAAAGAAGTATATATGTATGTTTATCCATTGTCTAGTACCCATAGTACATGCTCTGCTTAGTTTGGGCTAGCTGGTGTTGTGTGTATGTGGTAGAATATTATTATTAATATTAATTTAAAAAACTGAATCATAATACCTTTACTTAAATTAAATTTAAATACATTTCATCCAGAAAAAAGTTCTGTTTTTGAGGGTTAGAAAATTGACATAACGTACATTTACGCGAACGAAGCCGCGGGCAAAATCTAGTAGGCAATATTTTTACTTCAACATGCCACTGAAATGTTGAAATCGTTATATACCTACAACAAACAGCTTTGGTGTTTCCCGAGCGCTATGATATATCCTTCTTCAAACGAGGTTTAACGAGAGTTCTTATTTCACGGTAGGCAGCGGCTTTGCTGTGTCCTGACATTGCTGAAGTCGATGAGCAGCGGTTACCACTTTCCATCAGGTGGGCCACTTGCTCGTCTGCCACCAAAGGCAAAAAAAAAATACTATAGCCCAGCCAGATCAAAAACATTTGAATGCATCGACAGATCCAAACGTAATTCTTTGAAAATCCATACGCAAAATATAGTCATGGCGTTTTATAATATAACTAGCTTTTGCCCGCGGCTTCGCTCGCGTTAATTTAGAATTTAACAATCAATTCGGGTTGTACTTTGCTTGTAATAATATATAATATAATTCAATCATGATTCGAAAGACACGTGGCGCCATTATTATCATAAGAACGTTATTATTGTTTTCCTCGGGAACAGTATTTTTTTTAGGAATGATAGGTAGCCTATGTCCGTTTCTGTACACCTGAAAACGTATATGCAAAATTTCAGGATGATCGGTTTAGCGGTTTAGGCGTGAAAAGGTAACAAACAAACTCATTTTCGCTTTTATAATATTAGTTAGGATAGGATTGTCATTGCTGGTCAGTATATTGCAGCCACATACTGCATTAAAAACAATGCCCGTTTACATACCTCTAAAAATAAATGATCTTACAATTTAAACTAAGCTACCATATACCGACCGTGACCTCCAAAGATAAACCAGCCAAGTGAAAGTGGTGAATGTTTGCATAAAAGTGTATTAATTACGTAAACATGTTGAATTATACCGGTTAGTTGCCTGTTGATCGACTCTCTATGCTAATAAATATTAGTCAAGACATTTTTTTGTTATTGCATTTTTCTGTTTAGGAATAATTCTAAGTCGTAGCACGGTGTCTGAGACTGCAGTCGATAGAAATAGTTTCAGCCCTGTTACGTGGGACCACAGTTGGCGAAATGATGTAATATATCTCTGTTTTCTCTTTCAGGAATATATGCGTGATACTATTAAGTGTGACATGTAGAAAGAATGGACGAGGAAAGACTGACTAAGAAAGTTTATAAGGCTAGTGTGAATGGAACAGTCGCAAGAGGAAAACCTAGGCGAACGTTTCTCGATCAGATTGGAGGCGTTCTATACAAAAACCAGGTCAAGAGCATTTTGAACCGACGGGCGTGTATGAAGAATGTGATGAAAGTGAATGAAGCCAGAGAAGTGTGTCAGGATCGTAGCAAATGGAAATCCGTAGTCTCTGCCTACCCCTCCGGGAAACAGGCGTGAATCTATGTATGTATTATGATGTATGTGTGAGTCGCCACGTAACAATTTCTCTTCTTTAAAAAACTATTTAACTGCACGGATGGCGTAGTGTTTAACAGGTCGCCTCGCCGCTGCCACAGCTTCGAGTGTTGTGGGTTCGAGTCCCACACGGGACAAAACTTTGTGTGATCCACAAATGGTTGTTCTGAGTCTGGGTGTTCTTTGTGTCCGTTATTTGAATGTGTGTAAAATCCCCGGCGATACAGGAATTATTCCTGGTGCGCCAATTGTCATTAAAATAAAAAGAAATTCTCGCTCTAGGATTAGTTTCTGGATTGCGTGGAACTTTAGAAACATGGAGATCAAGATCATGGAGATCAAATTAGGCAACTGCGTCAGCTATTGTTGCAGTATATACTGCAACGTTGGTATTCTCGCAGACCTACTAACAATAATTTATTAATACACATTAATGCATAAGAAAACAAAACGGAAACAAAAAATGGGATGAAAATAATAAATATAAACTTATACAATATATTAATTATTTTATACATTTTTTTTATAAATTACTATACATAAATATATATATATATATATATATATATATATATATATATTTATGTATGAATATGTATATTTATGTATAGTAATTTATAAAAAAATTGTGTAATATAACCTTATGATATACTACAAAATATTGCATGTGAAAATGACACTTAAAAACGAAAAAAGCAAAAGAACAATGTACAATCAATCAACAGACAGAAAGAGACCCAGACTTCACACTCAGACTCGGAATAACTATATTAGTGGATCACTCAAATTATGTTTTTTTTTATACAACTAAGGTGGCAAACAAACATAGGCGGCACCTGATGGTAACTGGTCACCGTAACCTATGGACGCCTGCGACACCAGAGGCATCACTTGCGCGTTGCCGACCCTTTAGGAAAGGAAGGAGAAGGAGCGGGAAAGGGGTAAGGGGGTGATTGGGCCTCCAGTACTCTCACTCACCGAACGAAACACAACAGTGGGAATACTGCTATTCCACGTCGATATTCTGTCAGAGGGTAGTACTTCCCCGGTCGAGCCGGCCCATTCATGCTGAAATCAGCGAGGCTCTACTACTCTACTCTCTTCCGTGTGGCGATCGAAGTCATGCCTCTGGGCAGAGTGGCAGTGGTGAGGCGACCTCTTAATAAAACTTAATAAAGCTAAACTTGTGTCAGACAACGTTTGTATCTTAAATCAGTTAAAAGTTTTATTACGACGAGCCGACCTAGGAGTAGCAACTTGTAAAATCGTGCTTTTCATTAATGGCGCGAATTATAGACAGATAAATTTTACTTAAAACCACGATAGCATAGTAGGGAGATTATTTGACTGGCATTGCAGAGTTCTCGAGTTCGATTCTGTACACGTATTGACTTTTGGTAGTGAAATGCGTATCCAACCAATTTTTTAAATATGAATGTTCGTGACGATGTTCCAGTGTTTGTTATACGATCACGCGTAAACTGCTGAACAGATTAAGATGAAACTTGGCACACCACTTGACCACGTGCTAGATTAACACATGAGATACCCGTACTAGTGGGCATTATGCGGACGAACCCGCGATCAGTAACTAGTTAAATAATAAATGATTACATGCTTGGTAAAGAAAATATGTTGCCTGCCTGTTTAAGATTTTTCAATGAATTTTTCGATGTAGTGTGTAGTCTGCTAGACCGTACAATGCCGACGTGGCGGATGTAGAACTTGAAGCCTTCTCATAAACAGATAACGTCTGTGCAACATAAAAGAAATATAGCTGATATCTTAATATATAAAAATCTTGTGTCACGATGTATGTTCGGGGTAAACTCTGAAACTACTGAACCGATTTTGGTCAAACTTCGTAACTATCTGTAATTCGGTCCAACTTAAAAGATCGGATAGTTTATCTTAATTTTTTTTCCGTCTATACAGGACAATGTCTGTCGGGACAGCTAGTTATTATATATATCTTTGTTAAAGACTTTCCTCGAGGCATAGGTTTCCATTTATGTTTCTGTACGATTGTGAGGTCTTGCTGAATTTGATTTACGGGACTTCGGACAAAATGTTCGTTTCGGATTTTACTCTTAGCAATTTTAACTAGCAGCACAGAATCTGGAGGTTTTCTAGATAGGTGATAATGGTCTTGCCCACTATTACAAAGGATCTAAGAAATAATTAGTAAAATGTGAGTGTCATACATCTCCTGAGATACACAACCGTATCTAGAAAAAACTTAAACTGACAACACATATTCTGCTTTAAACTTAAATGACTTCAAACCAACAAGGCACATGTTGCTTCATATTAAAATGACAATAGCCCAACACAATCTTAATAAACATTGACACATCAAAGCAATATGCTCATGTTCTTTATTTAGGAAGTAATTACCGCGTTCTAGATGCACTATTCCTAAGGGCTTATTAAACTAAGTTGTCTGCCGAGTTCGGTGGACAACTTCGGCATGCCGAAGGCGATTCTGGCGATGCGTTGCTTACACATTGGCGACTACTATCTTTGGCTTGCCCTTGCTTGCTTGAACTTGGTCGACCTCGACTGCGAACTGAGTAGTCAGATGACTAGGCAAAGACGATTGTGCAAATCTCAAGGTTCGAAATGCATTTGATTACGCACGAGGTATGCGAACATTGCATATCAGGTGGAACACTTAAAAATGCGGTCCGTACAATTTTCTAATTTTATTTTCATAGCAATTGCACTTCGCTTGCTTGTAACTATTAATATTTATTTATTCTTATTTTAATAAAACTTTAGTCCACAACACCATTTTAAACATTTTTCAGTCGAGTGTAATTCTACTATTTATCCTAACTAATAATACATATAAATACAAATGTGAGTATGTTTATATTTTTGTTACGCTTTCACGCCTTTACTACTAGACCGATCATCAAATTTTGCATACACATTGACAGACCTTCCTCCAAAAAAGGCACTGCACCCGAGTGATGAAAATTAATTAATTTAATTTAAAAATTAATTAATAACGAAATGTAATATCTATTTATATTATACAACTGTTTAATTAAATAAATATAAATGTTTGAATTAAATATGTACATTAATATGTACTATCCAATTATTTATTGGATTGTATAATAGTCTCATAATGAAGCTAGAGAAGTGTGTCAGGATCGTAGCAAATAGAAATCCGCAGTCTCTGCCTACCCCTCTGGTAAACAGGCGTGAATCTATGTACGTATGTATGTAAATTTATTTTCACCCTCGCTCTCGTCTAATATCAACAATCAAACCATTGAAGCACACATACTATTTTCTTAGTGTTATTTATTTATTAAGGATCTCCAACAAAGAATATACACAAAATTGCACAGACAAATGTACATTAGTTTTGTATAGTGTACTCCTTTAGTTATAGGAGACCGCAGCATGCACATACATATAACAACAAAGCATAAAATAGAAAAATTAAAATTAATTAATTAAAATAAGCTACACGTTAGGAATTAACTTAACAAAAGAAATAAACAATGTGAAACTTAATGAAAAACTTAAATAACCCGTTCTAAGTGTGTTTTATATTTTGGTAAGGGTTGACTAATATCAATATCGTGAGACTTTGATAAATTATTGTATTGCCTACAAAGCCTTGGCACAGCAGCGTAATGAGCCAGGTTGGTTTTTGAGAATGGAACATCGAATAGGTTATAATTACTTTTTCTTGGAATTCGGTTAGGTATTTTTATGTGTAAGGCGCCTAACAGTTCACTACGGTCTGTGATGCCGTTCAGAATTTTATGCAGAAATATGGCATCTAGTTTCAATCTGCGGCTTGCTAATGTTTTTAGTTTATAATGTTTTAACCTTAATGTGTAGTTTGAAATTAGTTGTGCTAAACGGTCTTCGTAACATAGGTGGTAGAGGAAACGCCTCTGGACGCTCTCTAAACGCTTTGTATATACGTCACAATGTTGATTCCATACGACTGAATCTATCACTAAAACAATTAATGACTCTATGTACACTTTACATTAAATATAGGCTATTACACGTCCATCGACCTAATGTAAGTGAGTCTTAACACCGAGCCGGATGAGTCTAGGCCACCGTGTTAAACCCACAAACTCTCTATGTAAATACACAATTAACATGACTGTCTTCAAACTTAGTGAAAATAAACGTAAACTTATGTTAATAAGAAACTTTAGTTCAAACAAAGTTTAGCTGTGTCTAGAAAGCGTAAAAGGGAGCTTAGAGTAGTTTTAGATGGTGCTGTTGTCAAAATATGACTTATCCTTGAAAGTTGTGCCTTGTACACGATGCTGGTAACATCAGCAAATAGGACAGCTGGCTGATTTGTATTACACACAAGAGCTAATAGCAATCAAAATAAATATTTTTATCCAAAATTGGTTGTAATTTATGAAAGTGATTACTATTAATTTTTTTAATTTTTTTATAATAATATTCTATCACATACACACAACACCATCTAGCCCAAACTAAGCAGAGCTTGTACTGTGGGTACTAGACAATGGATAAACATACATATATACCTTCTTTTTTTTGTAAATACTTACCTATCATACATAGAAACACCCAGACCAAGACAAACATTCAGGTTCATGCACACAAATGTTTGACTTGTGCGGGAATCGAACTCGAATCGTGGCCTCAGGCGTGGCAGTCGGTTACACTAACCACGCCATCGAGGCAGTCAAAAAGATTTGGATATAATATGGGCTGTAATATCTCGCTATCTCCCTTGAACAGCTGCATTTAAACTTCCGCATATAACCTATGCGAGTATCTTCATCAATGCAAGAATTAGGAATATTCATGCGCGATTAGACATTTAACTAGTTTCTATTATTAAAAAAAAACAACGGGTTGCACTCCGGGAGTGCCGGCAGAAGTAAAAACTTGAATATTAACGTTGTGCATTTTTGATATTTTGGAATGGTTAGGGAATAATTTTGCACGAATTGCTTTAATTATTAGTGAAAGTTAAAATTTTGTCAGAACCACAAAGAGCAAATTCAAATGGATATTTTGGCTACTGAACGTAAAAATAAACAGTTTAAAAAGTTTTGTAAATCAACGCAGAAACTAAACCCAAGACATGTGGTTCCTGTGAGCGTAAATGGCGTCGCTGAGCCTAGGGAAATTGCGCAATTATTTAGGAGGCATTTCCAAGTTACCTCAAGGCTTCCGTCTGATAAAAGGACGAGTGAGGTTGGGCTGCTGAACGGTGAACCGATCCTAATAACGAGCAAGGTGGTATGTTCAGCTATTAAGTCAATGACTAAAGGTAAGTCGCCAGGGTGGGACGGTCTAAGCATAGAACATTTACAAAATGCTGGCCTACATTTGCCGAGGGTTCTGTCTATGCTGTATAATTTTTGCATCCGACACTCACTCCTTGTGACACTGTGTGTGAGTTGAACATGTTTTACCCATCACAAAAAAGTGCACAACGCCACTAAAGAAGTTTTCACTTCAAAAATAAAATACATGAAGTTATAATAATACGTACGTGTCACTTGTGAGTTTTTTTATACAACGAAGGTGGCAAACAAGCATACGGCCCACCTGATGGTAAGTGGTCACCGTAGCCTATGGACGCCTGCAACACCAGAGGCATCACTTACGCGTTGCCGACCCTTTACACCATAGATGTTAGGCCGTGATCATATTTAAGAAACAAATGGTTACGAACTACTGACGTTATCTTTTGGACATATTTTATATGATGTATGTTAAAAATTAACTTGCCGTAAGTAAAACTACTTTTTCATGAATATAAGAATGGGGCCTTAGATACAAAATACACAGGAAAATGAAATCCCAGACGTACGATCAAGAATAGCTTGCTTAATAAAGCGGCGACATAATTTCTAGGGCACAGGTTCAACGCCTTATTCATGAACTGTCTATATCCTTGTTTATAATTCTACTTGTAAGTTTTAATTATCTATACTTTCTTAAAACTATAACATTACTAGATTTTGCTCGCGGCTTCGCTCGTAGTAATGTTATGTTAAGGTAAGGTTGTGTCAATTTTCAATCCTTCGGAAACAGTACTTTTTCTGGATGAAAAGTAACCTGTGTCCTTTTCTGTATTCCTGACAAAGTGGATGCGAAATTTCATGATGATCGGTCGAGTAGTTAAGGCGTGAAAGCGTAACAAACAAACAAACTCACAATCGTCCTTATTATGAATTAGACTTAGGCTGTCTATCTTCATTGAACATAAGATAAATATACTAATTTCTTGAATATATACTACAATCGTACACAAAATACATCAGTTACAATAATCCTAATCCTAACTTCCTAACTAATATTATAAAAGCGAAAATGAGTTTGTTTGTTTGTTTGTTACCTTTTCACGCCTAAACCACTGAACCGATCATTCTGAAATTTTGCATATACATTGTCAGGTGTACAGAAACGGACATAGGCTATCTTTCATCCCGAAAAAAATTACTGTTCCCGAGGAAAACAACAATAACGTTCTTATGATATTAGATGGCACCACGTGTTTTTCGAATCATGATTGAATTACCCGAATCGATTTATTCATTTATTAAGCAATACAAAACTTACAGTGGTATCACCAAATCGTTTGCATGCATATGTTTACAAAAATTAAATTTAATTACAACATTAAACATTTCAAATAACATTAAACAAGGAACATAACAATTGAGCTTACCTTATTGACATTATTTACATTTATTACAATTTTATAGATAATACTTATATTTATTTTTGGACATTGCTATTAAATACTATTGAATATGCTTACATTATTCATTTATTGCACTACGCCTTATACTCTAATCTCATAGGTTATTGATATGTCGCATAATATTAGTAGCAACTACAGTTGGTTTATCAAAAAATATGTCTGTATCTGGACTATATTGTAGAAAATTATTGTCAAATTGATTGTCAAATTCTAAATAAACGCGAGCGAAGTCGCGGGAAAAAGCTAGTACAATATAAGTTATACAAGGTAACGGAACAGGTGAAATAGATCTATAACCACATAAAATAGAGACGAGGCCTATAACAGGTAAGGTATATATTATACAAAGCTATGCAGTCTTGGCTGACAATGACATTGCGGTCGGTGTGGTACGATGAGAGGTTTTCGTGTTGATGTCCTTAATCCAGAGAAAATTACTGTTACTAACCTAACCTAATCTATATGTCGCAGTGTAGGTTGGTAACTCGCTTTTGACAAGATGTAGCAACAAAATATAGGCGTGGTATTATACTTTGTACGTATACTAATGATAGGCAAATACAAGAGAAATAAAACAATAAAGGTGTACTGTGATTATCTCTGATTTGATCCGTAACGCAGCGAGTTCGTCACACCGAATGTGTCCGCGCACCTGTCTCCGGCGCTTATATAACGTCAATATGACACTGACAGTTATAACTGTCACTCTAAATGACACATTGGCTCTGTGACGACCTCACTCAAGCTTACGCTTGACGTTCCGAAACAAACCAATAGATGTCGCTTTATTCAACTCTAATTACAGAAATAAATTAAATTCCCATGATTATTTCCTAGACGCTCCGACATACATATATGCGAGCGAAGCCGCGGGCGAAATCTAGTAAAAATAACATTAAAAGTAACGTAATATGAGTGCAATTCACATATGCTAACTCCTCTAAGGTTATAAAGACTCGACGTGAATACGTGAGTATGTATAAATCTCACTTCAAGTAGCATACGCTACCAGTTTATTCTTAAAAAAACATTTTGAAATCCATTTTCTCTAGTTTAATAACTGTAAAATCGCTAAACATAATAACAATAAAGAAAGAAGCAATTTCTCAACAGGGCTACCGTTCAAAACAAAAACTAACTAAAACAAAACCGAGCGTACAACAGCTGACATAAAAACAAAAGTTGATATATAACATATCGGCGAAGAAGCGTAGAAAGCAGTGACCGGCGCGTGCGACGCTGAATCATTTATATTCATTAGACGACTGTGCTCACGGGCCATTTCACTGTGGGACGCGAGTTACAGAAGGAAGCGACTACAAGAAAGAAAGAGAGAAAGAACAAGACTTTATTTTGGTTTTCATTTAATCACACATAAAATAAAACGCTAATTGATTATTTTGTTTCTGTTATATTTACTTAGATTGATAATATAATTTTAGGTCACAAATGACTGGTATTATTGTTGATCACTTCAGCCAAGCTAGAATGCTTGTGTTAATGGGTTCACGTCGTGCCGAAGCGTCACCCAGGAGTCGTTGTCCGCAGGCATTTCTTACCTGCGTTAGGCACTACTGGGTGGGTCGCTTGTAGTTTCAGTTTCAGTGACTCACCCACCATTCAAGGCAGTGAGTTGGCACACAGTGATTGGTTCAGTCGGTAATACCCAGGACGTTCTTCTCTTCTCTCCGTTACCCTTTTTTTACTGAAAGGAATGCTAAAAAAAATTTCAATGCATTCTCCCACGTAAAGAAAGGAGTGGATTTAAGTTGACAGTGTAATGGATGGGATTGGAACCCGCGATCGATCTCTCGAGTCACCATCCTCGCAAGTCCAATGCCTTATCCATTAAGCTACTGCTGAATTTTTTTTGTTTGTCACTTTGTTATAAGTATATTGTTTCTGTTTCTCTGTATCACACAGAAACAAAAACAATTAATCCTAATCCGAATCCTAACTTCCTAATCCTAACTATCCTAACTATCCTTACTAATATTATAAATTCGAAAGTAACTCTGTCTGTCTATCTGTCTGTCTGTCTGTCTGTCTGTTACCTTTTCACGGCTAAACCACTCAACCGATTTAGATGAAATTTGGTACAGATATAGTTTAAAACCTGGGGAAGGACAAAGGCTACTTTTTATTGATGTAGGTACCACGTGGGCGGAGCCGCGCGCAAAAGCTAGTATAATATTATAAAAGCGATAATGAGTTTGTTTGTTTGTTTGTTACCTTTTCACGCCTAAGCCACTGAACCGATCATCCTGAAATGTTTCATATACGTTGTCAGGTGTACAGAAACGGATATAGGCTACCTTTCATCCCGAAAAAAATTACTGTTCCCGAGGAAATCAACAATAACGTTCTTATGATAATAGATGGCGCCACGTGTCTTTCGAATCATGATTGAATTATATTATTACAAGCAGAGTACAACCCGAATTGATTGTCAAATTCTAAATTAACGCGAGCGAAGCCGCGGGCAAAAGCTAGTAAATAAATAAAATACACAACAAAGCAAAGCAAATTCGTATTTACAAACCAAGCTCACCGAAACAATCAAAACAAGTTAACCGTAATGAAAATACCACACACCGCCATTAAAGATCCTCTACAGATAATTGTCAATCAATGAACTGAACTAAGAAACCCATTACCGCTCGCAGAATCTTGAAAGGAACTAATAGTCAAGAAACCAGCACTATCGTCGACAAACAAAGTCGTACTTCGTTAGTGTTATGTGCCAACTTAAGTGTATCAGAACTTCTATAGATCAGAACCAGTTTGTTAGAACTTTACTATTAGTCTCTCCTAATGGACTATGAACTAACTGATTAATTTTTAAGTTCGTTAAATAAATGGACTTGAATTCTACCATTTCTTGTTTCTATACTAATTCAGTCTGTTCCAAATTATAAAAAACAATATTAAGCGTACCGCAGGCTGTCAGCGGTGGACCAGATGAAACTGTTATATAGCCTATAACCTTCCTCGATAAATAGGGTATCCAACACTAAATGAATTTTTCAATTCGAACCAGTTATAATTCCTGAGATTAGAGCGTTCAAACAAACAAATAAACTCTTCAGCTTTATAATATTAGTATAGATTACGATATACGAAGGACAAAGACTAAAATTGGTTGGGGCCCGCTGATTGTGACGGACCGCGTATGACAAAATAAATAATTTATCAACAACGGAGATTGCTGACCGCTGGCAAAATTCCTTATCTTACCTGACACTTGCCACACACCTTTCCAATTATTTTTCTTGCTACTATCTGTTCTTTTGCACAACGATATTTTATCAACTATCTATTTTTCTTTAAACACTTTTTAATATATCAGTATAAACCATACCTAATCTATTTTTCCATCTCGCTGATCATCGTATAATTTTTTGCTGTTACAACTGATAAGCAGACCTGGCTTTGAAAGTTTAATACCTTGAATTGAAAATAAGTTACCAAAGAAAAACCATTATGCCAAAAAAATGCTGAACATTTATTAAAATACAAATAATATTCTTAAAATTAGAGTATTTCATCCATGTTGGAGTTGGCAAACAATTACTTAACATACGTTTAAAAAAAGCGCGTGGGATCGAAAATTTCTTTGAATATACAGTCTTTGAAATTTGTAGAAGTATTCATTATTTTCTTTTGATATCATATAAAAAAGGCTCTGATTTTGAAGCTAACGTCTAAACAACTTGTAAAGGCATTTGCTCAAGGCTTTGTGATCGGAGCTTATTTTTATAGTGCTTAATTCTTTTCATATGATGAATAGGTAGAAGTGCCTGTTTTATTTAAGCCGCCAGCAATTTTTAGTTTAGGTACATATACCAATCAGACTGAGTTTTACTATATAAATGCAAACTGCTCAGTCCCACTGCTTGGATATCTTTCACAGGCAAACGGTTACCGTTTGCTTTTGAAAGACGCCAACTACTACTCAACCCAAATTAGACGTCATACTATACCTCTCAGGCCACTGGAGTAAAGGAGCCATCAATACATTGCTCTATGGCAGAGGAACTAATATCTAACCGATATACTTACATAGGCTTCTATTGAGATCAAAGCAATAAAATTCACATTATCCGCGCTATTTAATTTCCATCTACCCTCCTTATAACGCACATTATTGACAGCGGCTGGTAATGATGTGTTATAGACGAGATCGTTTTAGAAACCAGGTTCAATGACTCAATAGATCTATACTAATATTATAAGTAAGAAAGTAACTCTATCTGTTAGTAGACGTCAAAAAAACCGTTTAAATATTGATTAGTATAGTTTGAATCCTAGAAGAGGATATAAGTCATTTTACATCTCTCATCATTAGAAAAATTAATTCCACGTAAACTAATTTCTCGGCTTCTATTAATGTAAGTCTTTTACAAAATGCTATTTAAAGTTAAAGCCTAAGTATATTAATATAATTATGTATATTTAAGTAAGCAAAAGTCAATTTTTTATATAAATCTTGCTCATGAACATTCTCCATTTATAGCGTCAGGTCGACTTGGCTGTCGCATACGTTTGTCTGTTTATTTAGATTCAATTTCCAGGTTGATTTGTTCATATTAGCGGTTGCTATTAGATTTTTTTTTTTTTTCATTTTTTTTTTCGGGGTTTTTGTCTAAACCAGACATATTAACCCCATCATACCTTTTGACATAAGTTAAACCATTTTAACATAAATGCTCTTCAGTATACAGTATATTATAATGTAAATAAACACCCAGACCAACTATTTGTGGGTCACACAATTTTTCATCCCGTATGAGGCTCGAACCTCAACTCTTGGCGCGGCAGCAGTGGCGTTGCAAACACTTAAGCCCCCTTACCTTCCGTGCAGTCACTTGTCTTTTAGTTATAAGTCCAAACGTAAGTTGTATAAAACACACGTACTTCCACTCGCTGTCTCCTTTGCCATAACCCATCTATTGCACCTGTCCCCAGACGGATTTGAGTGAAAGTTTACAATTTTTTTTTGCAATATTTATTTCTAATTATACGAAGTTAGCTAAAGTTCGTTAGGTTTCAGGCCTCGTTGTGGGATTATAAAAAAGTTAAAACTTTGCCTTGAGTACTGAAATTTTTACACAGTTTTGCAAACCTTGAAGTAATATTTAAATAGTTTAAACCAGTTTGATTACAGATTTAGTTTTAATAAGACATCAAAGCAGATATAAATTGTGCTATAAAAAAGTTTGGTTCATTATATTTGGGGTCGTAACATAAAAATGATGTTTATAATTTAAATTAGTCTATTATTTTAAATTAGAAAATTTGGTTTCTTAAGTTAATTAATCCTTTGACATCAAGATAAGCAAATACTAATATAATATCTACTTGATACTAAAATAGTTTCATTTTAATTTTAAAAGGCAGTGCCCGCACTAGAGTTAATTCCTGTGTCACAACGAACTTTACAAACATTCATAAAATAGAGTATGAGTAGTAGACCCTCGCTGATTTCAGCATGAATGGGCCGGCTCGACCGGGGGAGGACTACCCTCTCACAGAATATCGATGTGAAATTCCTACTGTTGTGTTTCGTTCGGTGACTGAGAGTGGCGGAGGCCCAACCACCTTCTTTCCCACTATCCGCTCCTTCTCCTTCATCTCGTAAAGGGTCGGCAACGCGCAAGTGATGCCTCTGGTGTTGCAAGCGCCTATAGGCTACGGTGACCACTTATCATCAGGTGGGCCGTATGCTTGCTTACCACCTAGTTGTATAAAAAAAAATAGACACAAAGAGTATCTAAACCCGGAAGAACTATTTGTGGATCATACAATTTTTTTGCGTCTGGTAATCGAACCCACATAACTCGGCACAATGGTGGCGAGGCGACCACTTAAACCACTGAGGCATCCGTGCAGACAAATTTTAATACAGTAATACTAGATGTTCCCGCGGTTTCACCCGCGTTTATGATTACTGCGCCGCCCTCGTGGGTCGTAGCGTGATGTTATATAGCCTATAGGCTTCCTTGATAAATGAGCTATCCAACACTAAAAGAATTTTTCAATTCGGACCAGTAGTTCCTGAGATTAGTGCGTTCAAACAAACAAACTCTTCAGCTTTATACTATTAGTACCTATAAATTATAAAGGTTATGAGAAAAATATTCTCAACTATGGGTGAAGCCTACCTAGGCATTAGGCCTGCGGGGTGGACTACGGCCTAACTTACACTAAGACGAGGCCCCTGCCCTGCAGTGGAACAGTTCTTAAATAGAGATGATTTTATTAATTTAATATGTTTTATGAGAAAAGTAAAAAGTAATGGCGATATCTCGCTATCGCCATCTTAGATATGTCTTAATATGTATCGCGCATCCTTTCACAGTCATTTGAGAATTACTTCTTCTAGCAAATTTGGAACGCTCGATTTTATAACCTACAATAATTTTTAATTATTTGTATTTAAGTTTTTGCGTAACGTAGACTTTAAATAATATATCAAAGACAACTTTTGGGGTGCTACATGGGTATTGAACTCTGGGTGAACGTCTGACAGTCTCCTTACAAGACTATCGCCTTGAACCAAAACCTCCTCGTTCAAGTTTTATTTAAATTTTCCTTTATACCTTTTCTCAGATCTTCCGGTGAAATACTTCAAAATATTTTTCTTAAAATACATATAAAGTGTTGTCTATTAATCTTTTATCGGAGAAATGGAATAAAGGAATAAAAAATGTTTTATTCGTAACTGTACAAAATTGCTTGACGACACTTTCAATGCTTTTTAAATATAGCTCGACAGACATTAAAAGAAGAAATTGAGCGGGTCTTGAATGTGCAAATGCCGGAATACTTAGAGTTATAAATATGATTGTCTCGCTAACGCAGCGGTATACCAATGTACAACAGCGGTATTGTGTTCAATTTCGGAGAGCAATCAGTTGTGGACAATTATTTTGTCCTATATGGGATTTGACCAAATTGACTAGATGGCTTCTAGACAATTGTTTTTATAACATTAATGATTATATGACATTTAAATATACAATATAATTATATAATTATATAATATAATAAATATTTAATGTATAATAATGTACAAAGAGGACATAATTTAATTATTAACAGTTTTCTATCTTAGTAATTCTAATTTCATAATTTGTATTTATATAATGAAAGAACTTCGATAATAATATAATTCTCCTAGAATAGACTGTAAATTATAAAATTATATAATAAGACCTTTTTGCACACCATTGTTATGGCAGAATGTACAGAACAATGATTGTAATTATTGACATCTGTTGTATGTACTATATTCTGGTAAATAAACAAATCTGAATCTGAATCTGAACCAACAACACTCAGAGAGGCGGTAGAAGGGAGGCAATCACTTGTTCCTCACCCACTTGAGAGCAAATTTTCATTAAGAATTATGTTTAATATTGATGTTAAGAATTTAAATTCACATTCGACATTAATTTTCAGGAGAATACCTACCATTTATAATATTTATAACATTGAGACTAGATGGGAACTTTATTTTAAACGATTTCTACAAGAATTGATCTTCAGTACAGTGAACAGAAATTGAATTACTTTAAGATACAAAGAAGCAATCAAAACTTATAAAGATAGCTATTTAACTAAACAACAGATTTATTTAAAAGCAAAATAATAAATAATTAATCTATTAGACTCAGTTCTTTACTTTATCTTGTAACAGTGATTGAGCATTTACTCATTCAACTAGAAAACGATTTATAATAGTTGGAGTTATTACAGCAACTCAGTTATAATAAACCCCTTTCAAAGTTTTATTAAAGTGTATCGCCAGTGGTAATGGCAGGAAAAGTAATTTCAACAACTGTTAGAACATTCTTAAACGTATTATGAAGCTGTAATTAATTTACTAACTATATAACTTAACTGCATGGGTGACATAGTGGTTCTTTTTTTATCTTTTTTAAATTTAGAGGCTTTTATTACAAAATAATATGTTAGCTCCATCGTGGCTTATTCTAAGATACTAACTTACTATGTAATGATAGGTCGTTGATGTATATATATCTCAAATAAGTCTAACGCCGCATTGAAGTAGAGTCACTTAGAATCTATATATTAATACGTGAAGCAAAAATTTTGTACTCTTTTTTACGAAAATTGCGCGGACAAAGAAGGATGAAATTTGGCACAGTTAAAGTTTATATGGAGAAGGAGGGCGAATCCTAATATTTTTACAAAATATGCATTAGAAATACATTAAATTAATAAAAAAAACACTACACGCACACAACCATGCATTTGACACACGCAGTCAAATCGCGTTTGTAGTATTTCGGCATTGTTCGTCTGACGTCGTCGTACAATTCTTTGTAACTATAGTTACCTATAGGTAACCATAGTTACAAGTTGTCTTTATTACAATAAATAGTACCTTATTTATATGTAATAAAGAAAAAAGAAAACAAACTAGCAAGCTTAGGAATTTTGGTCGAATTTTGACCAGGCGCATTAGGCGACCGCTAGTACTAATGAAAAGTCCTACACCGTACACGTTAAGATTGTATTTGAACATCAACGAGTTCCTTTGGCGCTTGTATTTGACACAATCCATCAGTAAGTGTTGGATATCATCAAGGACTCCGCAAGTTTCACAATCGGGCGTATCAACTTTTTTTATGAGATGTCCAAACTTTCTAGATGGATAGTGGCCTGAGCGCAGCTTATGCGCTATAACAATAATATTTCTATTTAAATGACTATTAATAAACCAGTGTATCCTAGCAGGCTGATGTTGAATGGTTTTATACCAAATGCCCTTTTCTTTACTCGTCTCGTCAAAATATTCTTTATAGTGTCTATTACATAGCTTTTTAATGTTACCAAAGTATTCAGAGTAAGATATTTTAACAGCGTAATTCATTCCAAATGGTTTAAGTAGTCACCTCGCAATTTGCCACGTTCTGCGTGTTGTGGGTTTGCTCACTGTATTGGACAAAAATATTGTGTCATCCACAAATAGTTCTACTATCTTTTTGGGTCCGTTACTTGAACGTTTGTGAAGTCTGCCGCGACACAAGATTTAAACCTACTGCAAGGCGGAGTTGGTCTCTTATAACAAAAATGAGCAATAAAATAAAATATCATACATACATACATAGATTCACGCCTGTTTCCCAGAGCGGTAGGCAGACACTACAGATTTCCATTTGCTACGATCCTGACACACTTCTCTGGCTTCATTTAGTTTCATCACATTCCTCACACACGCCCGTCGGTTCAAGGTTCTCTTAACCTGGCCTTTATCCAGAGCGCCTCCGATCTGATCGAGAAACGTTCGCCTAGGTTTTCCTCTAGCGACTGTTCCATTCACACTAGCCTTATAAACTTTCTTAGTCAGTCTTTCCTCGTCCATTCTTTCTACATGCCCAAACCAGCTTAACATACCCTTTTCTATTCTTGCCACTATATCCACTTAAAATAAAATATCAAAAAGATATTTATATAAATTATTAAAAACATTAAGACATAATTTCAAATAATACTATTACACAGCTAACAATAAAGACCATATTTACAATAATTTGAAGACGTGAACTTACAACGTTTCAAGTATTGTTACAGTAAGTGTTAATGTTTAGACATCAAAGATTTAAATATTAGATGCATACTATACATGCATGTAAATATTATGGTCTATATTCTGGACGTCAACTCTCGCTTTTTGCTGGATAAATGGTACACTTCCTTTTTTTTTACGTGATGAAATGCGCCTGATGCTTGCCCTCCCGCCACAAGGGAGGTGAAGGGTTATGTTCGGCTCTCCCGTACTTCGGGCCTACGGATCAAAACTCCATGGTATGCACGCCTCCGTCAACCTTTTCTGTAACCTTGTATGCGATATTAAATAATGATCAGTCGAGTAGATAGGGAGCGAAATCGTAACAAACAAACTCACATTCATATTATTAAGTTAGCTTAATTTTAAAGTCGATTGGATTCGAAACTAGCTGCATAACTTGTTACGAACCCGAAAAACCCAAACACTAAAATAATCGTGTTAGTTTACACATTTTGCAGATTACATTATAACTATTAATTTATATAAATAAACGTATTTATATTACAAGATGTACCATAATATTAATGTATTAAAAACATAATAGTAGAGTTTGCCAATCAGGAAATGTTAAACCGTGTTCTAAAACACTTTCTCTCGTAATATTTATGACCGTATACAAGATAACATCTTTTAATGTATTTGTAAAATAATGTATAATAAATATTTATGAAGTCTTGACATTGGCTTGGCTGTGACCCACATACCAAGTAAAACGCATCAGTTGAGTATTAATTACCTTTTACTTTCAATTGCACATTCGTTAGATCAGAGCTTCTCAGACTTTTTTTGTCATAGACCACTTTCAAAATTTAGTTGGTTCCAGTAGACCCCCTGCAGCTACATTTCTACCACATTCCTTGGTATTCGTATTTATATTGATGACGAATCAAACAAGTTGATGCAATTAAAAAAATTGATGATCAAATCTCTATGGACTGACCTTTTTTTTTAGTATTTCTCTACCGAAAAATCGGTAGGTTCGAGACCACTGGTACTGAATATGGAATATGTAAGTTTTTACAAGTAACAATCGCTGAACTTCTTTAAATATTATCTGCCTACATTGATAGGCGAAGGCAAGCCAACATTTTAGTTTTCTTCACTATCGAAAGAAAATAAATTTTCGTGGACCCCCGCTTACGAATTGCGAACTCCCATGTTTTTGTCACGCCAACGTAGACCCCCTTCGAGCCTCCCGTGGGCCCCTGGGGTCCACCTGGACCACTTTGAGAACTAAGGCGTTAGATTATAAAAACTTGTGTTTTATACACATAAACTTTATTTATAGTTTTTTTAAGTAGTTTAGTTCATGTACAGCATTAAAATGTTTATAATGGTAACTTTTAGGGTTCCGTACCCAAAGGGTAAAACGGGACACTATTACTAATACTCCGCTGTCCATCCGTCTGTCTGTCCGTCTGTCATCACGCTGTATCTCATGAACCGTGATAGTTAGACAGTTGAAATCTTCACAGATGATGTATTTCTATTGCCGCTATAACAACAAATACTAAAAAACAGAATAAAATAATTATTTAAGGGGCCTCCTTACAACAAACGTGATTTTTTTGCCGTTTTTATAGATAATGGTACGGAACCCTTCGTGCGCGAGTCCGACTTACGCTTGGCCGGTTTTCGGTACAGCTAAGGTGATAAACGAGTAAATGGTTTGGATGATGGTAATCAGTCGCTTGTAACGTTAGGCGCGGTGGGCTTGGCACATATTATTGTATCTATAGGTGGTCCCAAAAGCTCCAAGACCTATTGCCTACACTTTACTTTGCCGCCAGTGCAAAGCGTTGTGCTGCTTTCTTAAGAATTCCGGCAGAAAGGCTTTCAGAATTCACACGATAAGGAGAGTGAGAGGTAGGTGAAGTAGCAAATTGGAAATTGGTAAAATTGAAATGTGGTAAAGCTGGAGAAAGGGAAATGGAAGTCAGTGGAAGAGTAGAAAATTGGTAGAGTGGGAAAAGGGGTAGTGGGGAAGCAACAGAGTCATAGGTAAATAGAAAAGTGAGACACTGGAGAATGGGAGAGTAGTAGGAGGACAATAACAGATTTGGACAGTGGTGGAGCTCACACTGGTATAGAAGGTTGGATCTACAGAAAGAGATATTCAAATGTTTTAAGAATATTATGGATTAGCTGTATTATAAATAAGAAGTATGTATATAATATTGTCTTCTGTTTACGCGAATGTTATTCATTGAAATTAAACTACTATATACGGATTTTATCGCGTTGTTTATTTGACACTTTATTACATAATTTAAAAACTGTTACAATACTATTACTACTAAACTTTACTAATTTAAAGCTAATCTAAGAGTTCTCACCCACACTGGGCTAGCGTGGTGGACTATGGCCTAACCGTTATCACACTGAGAAGAGGCCCGTGGCTAGCAGTTTAATACAAGGCTGATATTATTATATTTATATTATAAATCTCAACATTTTATAGAGCTAATCTATTGACGTTTTAATAAACTCGTCCTTTAATATGTTAAGCCTGAGAAAAATACTCAAGAAAACGAGATCAAAATATGTGAGTAAGAAATACAAATAAAATCTAACTCTATTATTTTCTACAGATACGGTGCTATATTGCGTAGGTCACGTCTCTGTACTTGAGAGTCTTAGACCACTTAGACTTAAGAACTTAGGCTTGCCTAAGACCCTCGTTCGCAGGGCACTACCATAAATTCAACCTCTTACCAAAATGGCTTTCGTACTTTACACCTAGTATGTGTATAAATCTAGCTATGTTCTAGGCCTTACATGTAGCTAAAAACATTTTCTTTTCGTATTATAGACACTTAAAACAATAGCTTAATGAAGCTCCTTTCTAATGGATGTTGTTGTATTTATACATTGTCGTTCAATAAATAAACAATACATTTATTGGTCAATTTCTGTTAAGTATTTTCTTTAACCTACTCTAGGTTCACCAGTTAGAACAATCTATCTACTTTACTACATTTTGGTGTTATATATCAATAAACGTAAATAGTCTCACACCTACATATTCCCGAAGTGTTGTATATGTATATTATAGCTACATATTTCTAGAAACATTTTTGTGTGTGTATGAGTTACAGGGCTATTGCCTTTTACCAGAAAAGGAAAAAATGCAATACCAATTTGAATCAAAAACCCACAAAAGCGCCCGGAAAACGAATCCAAAACCTTAAAAACGCACACAAACCTGAGCGCAAACTTATGTCTCGGGACTACAGAAATAGTCAATTTCCTTGATTACACTATTATTTTATGCACATACGTTACGACACATCCGAAAGTTCTATAAATATATGATCAATATTAGCATATCACTAATTTAACTATAAACCTATCGATTGAGCTCAAATATAAATTATAGACTATTTTCAATACCACTATAAAACTTTAGAAAGTAATTTTAACAATTGATGACATACCACAGGGCACAACATTGGGACCCATTTTAAAACGTGAATTTTATTGAAATTCGCAGACTGTAGACAGCCATTCATAAAATTTATCCTCTTCGTCCCTTAACATAATAATAATATGTATATATATTATAATGACCGACCGACCACCGCCTGTGGAATTCAAGTAAACATGTTTATTACAACTTTCTTTTTATACACTCGATTTTGGTCCGTGAATTCGCTCACGTAGGCATTTTTTTGTAGGCTGATTGGAACGATCTAGGTCATCAACTGATATGTTGCTCTGGTTCGTTTGCACTCTCATGTGCAAATGTGTGGTTAACATAATGTTAATATTGGTATAGAATGCATTATAATCTTTTTTTGTTAAGATTAGTGGACTAGGATGCCAGCCTAATTGTACATGGTAACCGTAGCATATGTGTTCTTGCATAACTACTCGCGGGTTTCTAATATTTTGCTGCGCTGCCCGTACCAGGGGTAAATATTACTGTAGCTTACTGCAGACAACACGTCGTCTTTACAACTATCCTGGAGATGCAACAACTAAACACAATACATACATTTTAGCTGCAATTGTTTTTAAACTTCTCCAGACTTGGAAATTCTGGTTTAATTAGAGATTTTACCATTCTCGATCACTAAAAATGTAACGACCAAGCTAGAAAATGGCAATCCGAAGTTATGTACCTACCGAGAAACAGGTGTGACTCTAATAAGTATATATTTAAATAACCACAAAGGGCAATAATAGGGCTCTTGTGTGTTTATAATTTCGAAAACCTTGCTCTTTATTTTAAGTGACAAAGTCACAGGCAAGGTTAGTCTATCAGGCGGGTTAGTTATTGTTACACAATCACGTGTAGACCGTTAAATGGACTAAATTTGGCAAACAGATAAACTATGTCATGGATTAAAACATAAGATATAGTCTATCCCAAAACATTCCAACCTTACAGGCCACGGACGAAAGCTAGGTAGTAAATATAAATACCATATCAAATGGCTACGTTATCGTTGTTACCGTAAAAGATACCGTTCGATCAAATACACTAACAATAAACATATCACATTCTCTGACATTGAGCTTGTCAGTTTATGATTCACGGTCATTATAAAAGTAAAATCTTACATAAATCATACGTCAAACTTTTTCTTTTTTTTGTTACTAGTGATCAAAATTCGACCAAAATTCCTAAGCTTGCTACTTTGTTTTCTGTTTTTCTCTATTACATATAAATAAGGTATAGGTAACCATACTTACAAAAAATTGTACGACGTCAGACGAACAATGTCGAAATACTACGAACGCGATTCGACTGCGTGTGTCAAATGCATCCTTGTGTGCGTGTAGTGTTTTTCCATAAATTTAATATATTTCTAATGCATATTTTACCAAAATATTAGAATTCGCCCCTCCTTCTCCATATAAACTTTAACTGTGCCAAATTTCAAACGCGCAATTTTCGTAAAAAGGGGTACAAAGTTTTTGCTTCACGTATTAATATATAGATGAACATGTCTCCGCACTTCATCATAATCATATCAATAAATCACTGTCAATTCACGCTAAAGAATATGTATTTTTTCTTTCGTCGTAAACAGCACATATTTTATCATCTTAAACTGCGTTACTTACTTCTTTTCAGCATGGATCTTAACTTTAATAACTTTTTACATACAACTATTTTGGAGTACCTAGTGGTATGCTTGTCTTCTTATATTGTACTAGCTTTTGCCCACGGCTTCGCTCGCGTAGAAGTTGGTTAGGTTAGTAACAGTACTTAAAAAAAGTAGCCTATGTTACTCGATGATAATAAAGCTTTCTAATCGTGAAATAGATTTTAAATCGGTTGAGTCGTTTTTAAGTTAAATCCTTATAGTTAAACAAAAAGCAAGTATTCTAATCTTTCCTCTTTATAATATTAGTATAGACCAGCAGAGCCTAGAAGGACTCGCGTGGACTAATCTATACTAATATAATAAAGCTGAAGAGTTTGTTTGTTTGTTTAAACGCGCTAATCTCAGGAACTGGTTCGATTTGAAAAATTCTTTAAGTGTTGGGTATTTATCGAGGAAGGCTATAGGCTATATAACATCACGCTACGACCCACAGGGGAGGCGCAGTAACGATAAACGCGGGAATATCTAGTTGGTTATATATGTGATAGATGTGTTTTATATGCTGACGTACATGGTTTTGATTTTAAACTGAATCGCCTTTTACAGTTAAGTAGCTAGGAGTTACAAAACTATAAAAATCGTATCAGAATCTCTTTAGATTCTTTTTTTTATGATACCGGCACAAACACACCTTATAAATCATTGTTTTGGTTTCAGAACCTACAAATTGTCAAACCCAATTAGTTTTTCTACAATATTTCCTATGTGTGAATAAAACTTTGTACACTTTTTGAAATAATGTTTCTCATAACAAAAAGTTTAGCTTATATTTCTGAGTATGCAGCACTTGTATTAGTAATACTTTAACTTATTAGCTGTACGTGACTGCATGCTGTTTAAGCTTCGCTGTACCATATTGTTAAAGATCTGTTTACTCCTATAACTTTGGGCATTATTCCAACATTCTGCTTATCTATTATAACATTCTTAATATTAATATTGGGGGTTAAAGTATGAAATTGCCGATTTGTACTGAAATATCGAAATTCGTTTTTTTTCTTAAATGTATCATATTTATTTAATTGATATATTTGCCCTCATTATCTATGCCTACATTGCTGTCATCTAAATGAAAGTTCATTTATGCCTTTACGATAGAACTCCGGGAATCTATGTAGATTCGACAAACTGTGTGAAAGGATTTTGTACTGCCTCCTGGGAAGAAATTTTTTTATTACGTAGAAAATTGTCCAAATCACGCAAAAAATGGTAGTTCGTTGGAGCAAGGGCTGGCGAGTATGGAGGATGATGTATGGTTTCTAACTGCAGCTGCTGTAGAGTTACAACAGTTTCTCGTGCAGTGTGAGCTCTTGTGTTATCATGGAGCAATAATGGTGAAGATCGATTCACGAATCGAGGCTGTTTCACTGCCAGTTTCGGTATCATTGTTCGAAGTTCGGCACAATAAACATCTGCTGTTATTGCTTGACCAGACCTGAGAAAGCTATAGTGAATAATACCATGAAGATACCACCAAACAGTTTTCATTACCTTTTTATTGGTAAGCTTTGCTTTAGGGCACTGTTGCGGTGTTTGATCTGGGGTCAGCCATTGCATTTTTCGCTTACAGTTATCGTAAAGAATCTACTTTTCGTCACATGCCACAATTCGATCCAATATTCCTACATTTCTGTACCGAATCAACAAGTCAACACAAGTTTCAACACGCATTTCTTTCAGCAAATTAGTCAAATCATGAGGCACCCATTTTTCATATATTTTTATCTTATTGATTTGATGCAAATGACCCAATATTGTAGGTAGGGTAACGTTAAACCATGCCGCTAATTCCTGGGTAGTTTGACTCGGAGCGGCTTCCAGCATCTCCTTCAATTCAGCGTTATTCATCATCGTTCGTTCATCTAGTCGAAGTTTCCATTACGAAAGCGTTTAAACTAGAAACGCACGGTGCGTTCATAGCAGTCTCCTTTCCAAACGCTGCGTTGATATTGCGAACCGTTTCTGCCGCGTTAGTTCCGCGTCGGAACTCGTATTCAAAAATGGCTCGGATTTTCGAAGTATCCATCTTTCCCGTCTAAGCCGAATAAAAAAACAATTGAACGTCGAAAATCGAATGTTGCATATTTTTTAAAAGAATCATATAGGTATCATGTGAAAAAAGTCTCACTCGAAAATCTCACACCATGAAGGTTTTATGTCAATTCAAAGTATCTATTACTGTACAGTACAACGGCAATTTCATACTTTAACCCTTATTATTATAGCTGAAAGTCACATAATTAATAATCACCATAATTTCTATGCCTGATAATGGTGTATAAATGGCGAAATACCAGTTATTTTAATTCAGTAAGTAATCACCTCCTACCTATTTATATTTAGAGCCTTTTAATTGAAACATAATCAAATAACCCTATCATAACCTAAAAAGTACTAAAAGGACTTTAATTGCTCATTATTTTTGAACTATAATTTTATGGCCAAATGCCGATAATAGATTTTAAAAATATTCTACAGATATTCGTTTAGTTCCCAATTTGTCTTTCTGTGATGTATGATGTTCTGAATACTTCAATAAATTTTATATATTGGACTAAGTACTAATTTACAACGAACTCTAACTAATTTCTCAGAATCGCTTTTCATTCACGTTCAGTGATAAAAATAATTTATGAGTTATTGTTATCTCTTCTGATATTATCATATTAATGAAATAAAATTTTAAAATGCGATAGACGATAGGAAATTAATTCGTGAATGGAGCCAATAGCATTAAACATAATTATTATGTGACGACAGGTTTACTGACAGCATGATTAATTTATGTAACTTTAATTATAGTTTTAAATATCAGTCAACAGAAGACAGCACACGTATTAAAACAAATGAAGTTAGGTAGAAGCAGGCTTAGATCCGTTGCTAGCTCAGTTCACATCATTGAAACACAATGTCGCAGTACCATCTACGAGATAATAATAAAATTAACCTGTATTAAACTGTCCTATTGCTGGGCACGGGCCTCTTCTCAGTGTGTGAAGGGTTAGGCTATAGTCTACCACACTGACCCAGTGCGGGTTGGCAGACTTCACATATCTTCGAAAACAATATGGAGATCTCTCAGACATGCAGGTTTAAAAAACATCAAAAGAAAATACTATAGATAATGATCTTAATGTTCTCATTTTCTTACACCCTCCAAATCTGATTACAGTTGGAATAAGTCCATTAAAATACACATTAGAATCTAATCTAACTTTGTAAACGTGAATGACCAAAACACATGTAAAATAGATTGGCTCCAGAATGGAACCCTGCGGAATCCGATTGGGTCCGATAAGAATAATCAAAAGTTTAAATAGCTGTACTGTACAGCATTATAAGTTTAACTGTATTGTACTTACAATTAAAGTTTAGTTGGAGTTTTTTGCATTCTGGCAAAGTTAGTGTAGCGTCATCCTAATCCTATCCTAATCCTAACTTCCTAACTAATCCTAACTAATATTATAAAAGCGAAAATTAGTTTGTTTGTTTGTTACCTTTTCCCGCCTAAACCACTGAACCGATCATCCTGAAATTTTGCATATACGTTTTCAGGTGTACAGAAACGGACATAAGATACCTTTTATCCCGAAAAAAATTACTGTTCCCGAGGAAAACAACAATAACGTTCTTATGATAATAGATCGCGCCGCGTGTCTTTCGAATCATGATTGAATTATATTATCACAAGCAGAGTACAACCCGAATTGATTGTCAAATTCTAAATTAACGCGAGCGAAGCCGCGGGCAAAAGCTAGTAAGAAATAAAGCTTATAAATATATTTATCTGCAAGAAGCTCGACAAATTGACCAACAGAATACTTAAGAACTCTTAGGGCCATTTGCACGAAAACTCACAAAATACGTTCAGCACCAAATAGATTTAAAACATCGTGACATCTCAGTCACCTTCAAACGGATGACTGACGACAGCACGATGTTTTAAATCTATTTAGTGCTAAACGTATTTTGTGAGTTGTCGTGCAAGTGGCCCTTAGACATCACGATGTTTTCCTTTGTTAGCAAGTGATAACTAACTATAATTATTTTAATGTGCACATAACTTCGAAAGTTCAGAGATTCGTGCCTTGGGATCAAACTCAAGACTTCTGCATGGCAGTCTAACTGTTTCCTACTAGGCTATTGCTGCATAATTATATAACCCAACAAACTACTGACATTTAAATTAAACTCAGTTTAGCAAAATGCGGCAATGCATAACACCAAAACCAAGTTAAATCTACTACTGGCAATTTAACACAAAACTAATAAAATTTACCAACTGTCTCAAGAAGAAACTCGAAACAGCGCTTTAAATAGAACATATTAAATTCTTACCGTCGGACTCAGAAACATTTAATGATTAAGTGACTACTCCAACGATTTATTATGTACTAGCTATTGCCCGCGGCTTCGCTCGCGTTAATTTAGAATTTGACAATCAATTCGGGTTATACTCTGCTTGTAATAATATAATTCAATCATGATTTGAAAAACACGTGGCGCCATCTATTATCATAAGAACGTTATTATTGTTTTCCTCGGGAACAGTAATTTTTTTCGGGATGAAAAGTAGCCCATATTCGTTTCTGTACACCTGATAACGTATATGCAAAATTTCAGGATGATCGGTTCAGTGGTTTAGGCGTGAAAAGGTAACAAACAAACTCATTTTTGCTTTTATAACATTATAGTTAAGATAATCTTTACTAAAAAGTGTTTAGATGTAATTAATAAAAAGATCCTATGATCTTGTGAAACATTTAATTATTTCAGACACTTTACTAACATTGGATCCGATAAAACGTGGGTGCAGTATCATTATTACAATATTAAACTAAACGTTACTTTAGTAAACTAATTAACCATTAAGCTTTGGGATTCATAAGTGTTATTCTGTGACCTAGGCGAATTAATGGTTTTTGGTTTAATATGATGATTGGCAGTAACAGTTCCGAATTGCATTTGTATGGCAATACACTCGCCCACTATTATGTGATACATTACAGAAAATACTAAAAACTTAACAAAAAACCGGCCCGGGAAACGAAACTGAGACCTCATTCATATTAGACACTCACTACTTCTGCACCTTCGAGGCAGTTAAACACAACTCCCGCATTTAAATCAAACACTGTGTGACGAGAGAATTTACAGAAACAGAATAATTTATGAATACAAAGTACAACCAAACTCAAAACAATTATCGCCAGCGCGGCATTTCTATAACCTTGTGGAAGCTGCGGTGGCAGGAACTATGCAACCGCTTGCCCGATATACCACAAACCCTCTAGCTATCACAAAGTAAAAGGATTAGTAACGATATTTATATTATTATTATAATTATTTATGGCGCTATTTATTGCCGTGGCATCAACGTGGGCTAAGCCAATACCTTGTTAATCATATTTTTCTTTCTAAAGAGATATTTAATTTGCATCATAATATTATGTGGTATAAACCAAAATTATATAAACAGATTAATCGATTTATTACAAGCTTAAAATAGAAGAACTTTCTAAGTTGCAATCAATTAGTTAAGCTACATTTCCACTATCGTGCAAGCGAACATATTATGCTGAGAAAATGTTTGAGTATTCCACCAATGTTCACTTAGAACAATAAAAAAGAAACGGATGATCATACTTAACAAAAGCGTGTAGGCGAACAATCAATCAGCCTTTTGTATTCCACTGTTGAACATAAATCTCCATTTTAAGCCTTAAAATTTGGTCTTCCAACTCTCCATTCAATTCAATCCACCATCATTTCATGACCATATTTCGCCTATCTTATTAACATCAAGCTAAATATCAAGAAGTAAACATTTTTGTCTAATATACTCATATCGATACAAATGTCGTTTGAATTTGTTTAGTTAAACTTATTTGCGATTTTAATTCGACATTAGACAAAAATTAATTTATTTTTATGAATTAGCCTCCAAAGCGAATCCTCACTGGGATCCAATTGTTTTTCTGCGATTCCGTAGTGGCGATATCTTCACTAATGCTAAGACCACACAAACAATATTTTGCTTAAACTAATCGACCATAACAAAAAGTACATATTCACCTTACTTTAAGTTTTTTATTCACCATGCTTAGAAATGTTTGTAGCACTAAGTGGAAACGAGTCTTTAGAAATCAATGTCGTTGGTATTAATACATGTATGTATAATTTCTACTAATGACTTGAATTGGTAATAATTATATCTACCCACAAATCGCGCAGCTGATTTAGATTTTAGTCCCACGTAGTACAAGAGTAGTACAAGAAGGGCTTACTACGATCTATCGAGTTCTGTGCCAGAGTAACAGACTTACCTAATCACAGAGACCCAGGATTCATATCGAGACCACACCGTCTTAAATAAATGCTCTTAATTTTTTTTTTATACTACTAAGGTGGCAAACAAGCATACGGCCCACCTGATGGTAAGTGGTCACCGTAGCCTATGGACGCCTGCAACCCCAGAGGCATCACTTGCGCGTTGCCGACCCTTTAGGAAAGGAAGTGGGAAGGAGAAGGAGTGGGAAAGGGGAAAGGGGGTGATTGGGCCTCCGGCACTCTCACTCACTGAACGAAACACATCAGCAGGAATACTAGTATTACACGTCGATATTCGGTGAGAGGGTAGTCCTTTCCCGGTCGAGCCGTCACATTCATGCTGAAATCAGTGAGGCTCTATTACTACTAAAGACAACTCCCGCACTAGAAATAAGTAAAATAAAATCGGTTTACGAACGATAGTTTAACGTGACAACGTCATAACAAAATTTCTTACCCGTAACGTTATAATGAGCGTAACGGGACAATGAGCCATCCTTTTTCGTGCGTGCAGCCGGCGTTCATCGATTTATTAGACGTTGTCACGTCAAAAAATTAGTTGTGTGTAAAGTCGGTTTACGGACGATAGTTTAACGTGACAACGTCATAACAAAAACTATTTCCCTTAACGTTACAATGAGCGTAACGGGACAATAAGCGTAACGGGATAATGAGTCATCCTTTTTCGGGCATGCAGCCGGCGTTCATCGATTTATTAGACGTTGTCACGTCAAAAAATAATTCAAACAACGGACATAAAGAACATCCCGACTTGGAACAACCATGTGTAGATCACACAAAGATTTACCACAAGTAGAATTCGAACCCACAACACGCGGCGCAATGGTAGTGACTACCTAAGCTATTACGCCATATGTGCAGTCGAAAGTCTGCCATAAGCTCAAGCACAAAGTTACGTCACGGGACCACCGACGAAGTCAATTATGATAAAAACTCTACACTATTTTTGACGTAACAACGTCTAATAAATCGATAAACGCCGGTTGCACGCACGAAAAAGGATGACTCAATGTCCCGTTACGCTCACTGTCCCGTTACGCTCATTGTCCCGTTACGCTCACTGTCCCTTTGCGCTCATTGTCCCGTTACGCTCATTGTAACGTTACGATCAGAGCGAGAGCGCTACACGAGCGAGCGAAAGGCACGTTATGACGTTGTCACGTTAAACTATCGTCCGTAAACCGACTTTACAGACAACCAATTTTTATTACTAAACGCTGGCACATAATGCCGTATACATCTATCTAATTATGAAATAAAGACCTAAGATGATGATAATATACCAAACTTTAATTTTTCTGTATTTATTTTCCTACAAGAATACATCACTAACTACACTTTAGTGTAGCATTTACACATTCAGTTAAAAGCGATAAAAATGCAAATGCAAAACATTTTCCTTGAAACCGCAATGAACAAGCTTGCTACTCCATTTAATTCTCCCCATTTTATTACGGTTGGACTCACAAACAAACTGGAATTCATATTTAAATGTACATCAGAATGTAAGAGCAGTTTTTAAATGGAAATTTGAATTATAGACGTCTCTAACAAACATTAGCATTTAAACTCTTTGATTAAACCTCTCTAAAAGTTCTGAAGCCAAATAATTACCTTGCAGCATACCCGTTATTATTCTTTAAAATTTCAAACATATTATCCGAAGTTTAATTATAGTTCGTAGTTATTTTATTTTGAACTATATCAACTTGCTATTTTGGTACTTTAAAGATAAGAGCTAGAATAATTTAAAGAGTAATTAATAGTAAGCTTGTCAAAAGCCTAATTAAAGTTAGTTTTAATTTTAGTGCATGTAATCCTAAGAAGCAATATCTGATATCAATGAAATCCAATCACTAAGTAATTTTTTGAATTTTATTGAACATAAAAAGCAATATTTTTAGTGTTATCTCAACAAGATTCTCAAGAATACCTTTTGTTTCGCAAGGTGACATGTCCAGATGATGTCAAGAATTTCTTAAATATAGAGTTATTTAGTAATAACAAAGTTTTTTTTAAATACTATTATTTTATTATAATACTGACTCCGGCAATAAAGATTGAAATAAAACATCGTTGCTATTACTATAGCAAATATATTTGTATAGCTATTCGCCAGAGACTCGGTAATCTTAATAGCCTAATGGCAGCGGCAACGTCCGGGCTGTTTTTAACAAGTTTGTGAGTGTTGATGCAGAAATTCAGTGTCCTCTAAACATTTGCATATATTGTCCACTAGTTCAAATTATTAAAATAGAAACTGACTCCATACAGACAAATCATTAGGACATTTATCATACTCTTGAGAGCAATTGTCCAAACTTAAAAACCACAATTGCCTAGTTTGCTCAGAGCTATAAGTTGTATACAGATCTAAGTGATTTACTTTATTCTTATTTACAGTATGAAACAAACTTATCCTAACTACAAACGTAACTACAAACGATAATGGATCCTATACAAACTTATCGGTGGAATGACGAGGAAACGTAACAGTTTCCTAACTGAGTTACCAACATGTCGAGTGGGGCCAAAAAGAGATTTCAGTGGAAATAGTTTTTACAAATACGAACAAATTTAGAGGGAAAGTGTAATTTATTTGTAAGACAGACCATCTGCAGATTATGAGTTTTATGCTTCATAAACCATATTCAAAAATAAAATTCTGTAGTATAATAATTCTGATGTGAAGAACTGACAATTTAGAATGTAAACTAATAATAATATTATCAGCCACAATGCTTGGCAAAGATTCTGAATATGACTTAATCTGCCACGCTGGTTCTGTGCTATGTGGTAGACTACATATATCTTCAAGAGCATTATGTAGAATTCTAATACATCATCACGATATTTTCTTTCACAATTAAAGTGAATGATCCTTCCTTCTCCCTAGCCTTTATTATTCCCAAGTCACTTGGGGTCGGCTTTCTAGTCTAACCGGATTTCACTGGATATCAGTTTTTACACGGAGCGACTGCCATCTGACCTCCGCAACCCGAAGGCTAACGATACCCTAAGGCTAGACCAGTGTCAGGATATTAGAGAGCGCTGACTTCCCAATAACGACTGCCATAGATGTTCATGGCAGCCGGAACCGACGGCTTAACGTGCTATCCGAGTGAGTGATCATTACACCTAAAATAATATGGATATAACTTTAGGGAGTCAGCCTTTAATGGTCCCGATTCTTATCTATTCTGAGTGTTTATGGGGTTAAATAGAAATATTAATAAAATACTAGTTAAGGTGTCATAAATTCAATTAGAAGCACGTCTCGAGGATTGCTTTCCGCTTTTATCAACGATAGAAATAGTTACAACGGTTGTATTGTTTTATTCATAACAGAATATTTTCATAATATTCAAACATTTTCTTTATTATTGTGACAAACACACAGCAAACTTAAAAGCCAAGCTTGATTTTTTTTATACTATTAAAGTGCCATCTATATCTGTGGCGGCAAACAAGCATACGGGCCACCTGATGGTAAGTGGTCACCATAGCCTATGGACGCCTGCAACACCAGAGGTATCACTTGCGCGTTGCCGACCCTTTAGGAAAGGAAGTGGGAAGGAGAAGGAGCGAGAAGGGGGAAAGAGGGTGATTAGGCCTCCGGCACTGTCACTCACCGAACAAAACAACAGTAGGAATACTGTTATTTCACGTCGATATTCTGTGACAGGATAGTCCTTCCCTGGTTGAGTCAGCCCATTCATGCTGAAATCAGCGAGGCTCTACTACTTAAAACGTATCTTGCAAATATTCAGCTTTGTTAAATTGTCTTTCCTTAATTTTACGCTGTCAACAATACTATGAAAAAAGTAGTTAAAGTATTATTTTTATTATTTGAAGTAAGCTTAGTAACAATGCACTAGTCGTGTTAGCGCATTATCGTAAAGTTTTACAGCCCCATTCGATTTTCACTGCTCAGTTCATATTCGACGATGTTCTATGAGTAAATAATTTTAAGAGCTCATTGCTTCTTACCAAAACATCCGAATATTATTATTCGGATGTTTTGGTAAGAAGCAATGAGATTTAATGACTAGAATCTTTGTTAATACAAATATTGTTTCTTTCTTATAATTTTTAGTGTCCGTTGCTTAATATTTGTGTTCATCTTTAATTTACGTGAATATAGCTAGCACAGCTAAAAAATACTGATTGCACAGCAAAATATATTTAAAGAGATCAAACTAAGTCGACGGGTCCTATTTTTGGGTAGGTTTAAGAAGGAACCTAACATAACCTAACCCTTCCGAGATGGAATGCAGTGATTTGAGACGTATAGGTGCTCATTATGCTGTGCAATATTTGCTGACCAATTAGTATTTTTGATGGTAATTATATTTAATCCTAATATATATTATATATTTAATAAGTTTAGGTATTTACATCACCATTGAATTTAGAGTTTAGAAGCATTATGTAAATTTCATATCCTCGGTACACAATGCCTCAATTGGAATAATATTTTTAAGACGAAAGGTTTTACTCCCTCCTTATATCATTCAACTTAAACATTGCTATCAATAGAAAACCACATTACAGTTGTTTATGATATGTATCTATATCGACTAAATTTCTTTTATCTATATATTAATACGTGAAGCAAAACTTTGTACCCCTTTTTACGAAAATTGCGCGGACTGAGGAGTATGAAATTTGGCACAGTTAAAGTTTATATGGAGAAGGAGGGGCGAATTAATGAAAAAACACTACACGCACACATGCATGCATTTGACACACGCAGTCGAGGCGCGTAACTATGGTTACATATATCAATATATAATGACATATATCAGCAATATCTTACAGGCAAACGTTGGTCAAATTTCGAGCACTAGGCGACCGCTAGTACTTATAAATAAATAGAATAAGCTACAGTAAAAAAATAATTTGCATTAATTGCCTTACTATAAATATCTTTGAACAACGCTATACTCTACTAAAACTCATATTTATCATCAGTCTTAACGAAACGATGCGGAACGCGATTCTTTACAAAGAAAATACATATAATTCTAATATTATGCTTAGAAAGTGTCTCATTTCTACGTACCTAATAAAGTAGACCGTGAAGCTACGGAACAAACTGACCACATTAATCTTCTGTCACATACGAGTAAATGTTGCCATATACATACATAGATTCACGCCTATTTTCCAGAGGGGTAGGTAGAGACTACGGATTTCCATTTGCTACGATCCTGACACACTTCTCTGGCTTCATTCACTTTTATCACCGTCGGTTCAAGGTGCTCTTAACCTGGCCTTTGTCCAGAACGCCTCCGATCTGATCGAGAAACGTTCGCCTAGGTTTTCCTCTTACGACTGTTCCATTAACACTAGCCCTATAAACTTTCTTAGTCAGTCTTTCCTCGTCCATTCTTTCTACATGTCCAAACCAGCTTAACATACCCTTTTCTATTCTTGTCACTATATCCACGTTCATGCCGCATCTCTCTCTCTCATCTCTCTCTCTCTCTGCCATATATTAACATTAAAAGTAACTATAAATAAAACAGAACCTGGCATATAGAAGTCAATGATGCCATATAATATTCAGAGCTACTACATATCTTAACTAATACCATAAATGCGAATATAATAATAATAATAATATAATAATATTCTACCACATACACACAACACCATCTAGCCCAAACTAAGCAGAGCTTGTACAATGGGTACTAGACAATGGATAAACATACATATATACTTTTTTTTTGTAAATACATACATATTATACATAGAAACACCCAGACCAAGACAAACATCCATGTTCATGCACACAAAATGTTTGAATTGTGCGTAAATCGAACCCGCGACCTCAGGCGTGGCAGTCGGTTACACTAACCACAACGCCACCGAGGCCGACTAAATAATATAATGTCGGTTTGTTTGTTTGTTACGTTTTCATGCTTTATCTTCTTGACCGATCCCGACTTGTCAGGGGTAAAAAAAAGTTTTGGAGTATTTCTTACCCAGATAAAGTACAGGTTCAAGGAAAATAAATTTAGGATACTTTTCATCCAGAAAAAGTACTGTTCTGAACGAAATAAATATATCGGCAGAATCTACATTAAGACAAGCGAAATCGCGGGAAATATAATGTATAGTAAATAAAATAAAACTGTAATATAATAATATTCTACCACATACACACAACACCATCTAGCCCAAACTAAGCAGAGCTTGTACTATGGGTACTAGACAATGGATAAACATACATATATACTTTTTTCTGTAAATACATACATATTATACATAGAAATACCCAGACCAAGACAACCATCCATGTTCATGCACACAAATGTTTGACTTGTGCGGGAATCGAACCCGCGACCTCGGGCGTGGCAGTCGGTTACACTAACCACTACGCCATTGAGGCCGTCAAAACTACTAGAGAGTAGTCGTAAAGTATCCATTACTATCCAATTAGTTATATTACTAAACCATTATTTTATAATAATAATGTTCCTCGTAATTCACCACTAATTTCCAACGACAATAGAGGAATATTAAATTTGCTAGCCATAAAGAAGGACTAATGATAATATATGTATATAATTATGTAGGTTAGATAAAGTATCTGTTTATAGATAAAGTAGGTACTTTGTCAAATTTATTGTCTGACATTTACACGTTCTAATTATACCACTTTATACTAATTTCATTGCAGTTTATTTTGATTACAACGTTTTTTTCAAAGTCAAATCATTTATTCATTTAACTCATAAAGTAACAGTTATGAATAATAATAATAATAATTTATTGATTTCTCTCTTACACAGAATGGTTGCAAAAAATCAGGTCTTAAACTAAGTTTTACATGATCGAATAGATGAATCTATGTGAGAGAATACTAGGAGGACCTGTATGACAGATTACCAGCCTTTTTTTATTACGCGGGGGAATGCTGTGACGCATGGCGTAGCGGTTAGTGTAACCGACTGCCACGCCTGAGGTCGCGGGTTCGATTCCCGCACAAGTCAAACATTTGTGTGCATGAACATGGATGTTTGTCTTGTTCTGGGTGTTTCTATGTATAATATGTATGTATTTACAAAAAAAAAAGGTATATATGTATGTTTATCCATTGTCTAGAACCCATAGTACAAGCTCTGCTTAGTTTGGGCTAGATGGTGTTGTGTATACGTGGTAGAATATTATTATTATTATTATTATTATACCTCTCCGCGGGGCGACGGAGAGCTTATGTCAGGATCACCGGGGGAAAGTTACCCCGGTAATACCGACTAAACCTACCACGGTGTTCCTCGACATAACCATAGATGGCGAGGCCGCGCGAATCGCTTTCACATGCAATCGCGACCTCGCCATGGTTTCGGCCCGCCGTGTGAAACGGCAGGCCACTATCCAAAAAATACTTCCTCCACCGTCCCCCTAGAGGAGGGACAAGACACGACACAGAGGCGCACGTGGGAATACGTACACGTACACAGATTACCAGCCTCTCCTAAGTCTAGATAAGCCGGAGCTCGACTAAGGGCAACCACGTTCATTGGTATTCAGAAGTGAGAGATGTCAGAATCTATCGATTAGTAAGCTTACTAAGTTTCTGAAGAAACATTCTCTACATTTATGTTAGTTCCTACTTTCCAGCAGCCACAATTACATAAACTTCATTTTCTTCTTATCTTGACGAAAAAACCGCAACGCAAGAAGAAAAATAAATAAACAGAGTAAGATTCACAAGTTGCTGATATATGTTTTATTATAAAACTAAAAATTAAATAATCTAAACATTTTATTTATATTGACTGCACGGTTGGCGTAGTGGTTTAAGCGGCCGCCTCGCCGCTTGACACTGCGCCGAGTGTTGTGGGTTCGATCCCCACACGAGACAATACTTTGTGTGATTCATAAATTGTTGTTACGTGTCTGGATATTCATTGTGTCCGTTAGTTGTATGTTTGTAAAGTCCGCGACACAGGATTTAGTCCTAATGCGGGAGGGAGTTGCATTTTTTACAACAAAAAAAATATTTATCTATAATTAATACAAATACGTTATTTGTTTTGAAAACTTACATATTGCAAAAGTATATTTAATACAATTCAAGCATCAGGTACCAAGAAAAGTATCAAAACGTAACTGTTGACACGGTTGCACTATATCACGACGCTCCTAGACGCATCGTACTGTCTCGATCGCTCGGCGAGTCGGAATTTACCTAAACTTCACTTGCGTAATTTTGTGAAATGGCTCTTAAATCCATTTATTATATAAGGCCACATGAAAAGATATTGGACATGCGATTAAGGGGTCGTGGGTTCGAGTCTCGCCCATTGCATTGCAACCGTGAACCTAGTCCTAACAAGCATTTAGCTTAACTGAAGGAGTTTACAAGATTACTAGTAAATTGTAACCCAAACCACAAGAAAATAACTGAAAATGAAAATGTTACTTCGTATCAAATCTGATTTCACAAAACGACTAACGACATTCTGAACCGTCTAGCATTTTATTAAAAACTAGCTTTTGCCCGCGGCTTCGCTCGCGTTAATTTAGAATTTGACAATCAATTCGGGTTGCACTCTGCTTGTAATAATATCATTCAATCATGATTCGAAAGACACGTGGCGCCATCTATTACAAAAGAACGTTATTGTTGTTTTCCTCGGGAACAGTAATTTTTTTCGGGATGAAAGGTAGGCTATGTCCGTTTCTGTACACTTGAAAACGTATATGCAAAATTTCAGGATGATCGGTTCAGTGGTTTAGGCGTGAAAAGGTAACAAACAAATAAACTCATTTTCGCTTTTATAATACCAGCTTTTGCGCGCGGATCCGCCGGCGTGGTACCTACATCAATAAAAAGTAGCCTATATCCTTCCCCAGGTTTTAAACTATATCTGTACTAAATTTCATCTAAATCGGTTGAGTGAATTATCCGTGAAAAGGTAACAAACAGACAGACAGATAGACAGACAGATAGACAGACAGATAGACAGACAGAGTTACTTTCAAATTTATAATATTAGTAAGGATTAGTTAGGATTAGGATTAAGATAAAGAAGGACAATTCGTTTCTTTGTAATTAATAAACTTCGGCGGTTTTCCAGAGGGGTAGGCACAGACTACGGATTTCCATTTGCGCAAACACAATTGCACTCTCTATTTATTGGATTTCCATTTGCTATAACATCACATAGCCTTAAAAATGCCTCAAGGGCAGCACAATACTCATAAAAGTGGATAAAACCGCGGTGGACAGCTAGTTGGTAATAATGTTGAATGTGTATCAACTTCTGTTGCTGTCTCTACAATCGCTGCCAGGAAATCGCCACGTTGCGCTTTCAGCACGTCCGTAGATAGAAAGGAATTTCAATTAAACTGCCGGAGAGCATATTGAAGTTAGATCTAATAAACGTGCTCCCGCTCTGCAATCAATGATTAGCAAGATCGAATCATCTTCGACGCTTGCTTATAGCAAACTAGCTTTTACGCGCGGCTCCTCCCGCGTGGTACTTACATCAATAAAAAGTAGCCTATGTCCTTCCCCAGGTTTTAAACTATATCTGTACCAAATTTCATCTAAATCGGTTGAGTGGTTTAGCCGTGAAAAGGTAACAGACAGACAGACAGACAGAGTTACTTTCGAATTTATAATATTAAGTAAGGATAAGGATTTAACTGGCTTCATGGAGGAGCGGTAGTGAATACAACTGCTGTGCATGAGGTCTCGGGTTCGAATCCCGGGTCGGACCAACAAAAAGTTATGGGGTTTGGACAGTGATTTGAACGCCTCGTTATGATATATTTTAGTAAGCATATTTTGCTGCGCAATTACTATTTTTGGTGGTCATTATATTTAATCCCAAAAAAAAATACGTTCCATAAGTAGTACTTTCAATGTTTGTGAAGATCGCCGAGGAACAAAGACAAAAGCTTAAAGAGGAGACGGTCTATAAAAAAATACCAATATATTTAGTTATCTTATCTTATCTTATGTGTGGGGGCCAGTCAGTGCAGACCGGCGACACTTCGACCCAGTGGGATCTTTTGTGTCGGCCCCAAGATTTAACCCTTAGCTATCTCCTTATGAATGTACTGCATAAGCCGCAGTGTACAATTCAGAGGGAGAAGCCTGAAGTCTTCAGGGCTTGGATATGCCACCCCCATCAGACCCGTCCTCAGTCCAGCCAACGCGTCGCATTCACACAATAGGTGCGATATGGACTCGTCCTGTTCACCACAGGCCCTGCAGATCAAATTGTGTGCCAATCTCAATCTGCACAGGAAGTCGTTGGTGCCAAAATGGCCAGTGAACGCTCCTGTGAGCAGGCGCATTTGGCTCTTGCTATATCCACAGAACTTCCGGGTGAAGCCTGTGGCTCCGTTTGCAATGAACTTCTTGGAGTGTTCCAGACCCCTAAGGGCCATCCACTCCAACCTGTGTTTGTCATTGCCATGTGCATTCAAAGCTGCCTTGACGGTGCTCTCAGAGAGTCCCACGAATGGCTCGGGTCCCACAAACAGCTGCTCCGAGCCCTTTCTGGCCAACTCATCAGCCTCCTCATTGCCCTGCACCCCTGCATGTCCCGGAACCCAGACCAGTCTGACTGTGTTCTTCCTGCCTAGTTTGTTGAGGATCTTAACACAGTTCAGGACCAGTCTGGAGTCCACCCTACACGAGTCCAGAGCCTTGAGAGCAGCTTGACTGTCACTGAGAATATACACAGTCTTGTCAGTGACACCACTGTTAATATTCTCCTGAGCACAGGCAATTATAGCGTAGGTTTCCGCTTGGAAGACCGTTGCATATTTGACCATGCTTTGGCTCACCTTACAGTCACTGGCATAGATACCAGTGCCTGATCCTGTTTCCATTTTGGAACCATCGGTGTACCAGATGAGACAACCCTCGTCAGGGGATTTTAGACCTTGTCTCCATTCATCCCTCGTGGGGACCTTTATTTTAAAATTATTTTTGAATATGTGCAATGGTTGCATTTTGTCGCATCCCATGCTCATAATCCTTTTGAGATCCTTTGAAGTCTCCAGTTTTGTGTGTCGAGTTACCGGCATGTTGACGCTCCACAGCCCATGCACAGATAGTCTATGTAGCGCCTTTACCGCCTCTGACTCCACAACAATGTGTAGCGGCGTTAGATCCAGCAGGACCTCTAACGCTGCCGTTGGCGTAGTCGGGAACGCCCCTGTTATAGCCATGCAGGCCAATCGCTGTACCTTCGACAGCGCGTTCCTGCATGCAGCTAGTTTGGTTTTTGGCCACCATACAATGCTCCCATACGTGAGTATGGGTTTTATCATCATCGTGTATAGCCACTTGATGACCTTGGGCTTTAGCCCCCAGGTCTTCCCATAAGTAGAGCGAATCATGCCGAAAACCCGCTGGGCCTTCACTATGACTTTTTCTACATGAGGTTTCCACGTTAGTTTGCTATCTAAGGTCATGCCTAGATACTTCACCTCCGTGGACCATTGTAACTGCGTACCATTCATGGAGAGAGTTCCCAAACCTGTGAGATCCCTCTTCCTAGTAAATGGCACGACAGTAGTTTTCCCTGGGTTGATAGATAAATGATTGCTACTGCACCATTTTTCCACCATAACCAGGGCCTTCTGCATGAGACTGGATACCGTACTCGGAAACTTTCCATTGACCAGTATCACCAAGTCATCCGCATATCCGACCGTTAAGTACGGACCTTTGTTGAGTTGTTCTAGGAGTGAATTGACTACCAAGCACCATAAGAGTGGTGAGAGTACTCCACCCTGAGGGCAGCCCTTGGTTGTCGTTGCATACAATTCATCACCTAACAACTCAGACCTAATAATTCTACCCCTGAGCATACAATCGATCCACTTGCAAATGGTTGGCTCTATGCCGTGATTTGCCGATGCCACACTAATGGCATCAAAGGTGGTCCGATCGAAGGCTCCCTCAATATCCAGGAATGCGGCAATGCACACTTCCCGGTTATCTAATGCATGTTCTGCCTTATTTACCACAAAATGTAGTGCCGTCTCAGTGGATTTACCCGACTGGTAGGCACATTGTAGCCTGTGGAGGGGGAATTTCCATAATGCTCCCTCCCTGACATGTCTATCTACTAACTTCTCCAGGGCTTTCAGGAAGAACGACTCAAGACTAATAGGTCTATATGCCTTGGCCTCTTCATAGTCTTCCTTGCCCGGTTTCGGTATGTAGATGACTTTAACACGCCTCCATATCTTTGGAATGTATCCAAAAGCTATGCAGGCTCTGTATAATCTGCACAAATGCGGAACCAAGAGTGCAGCTCCCTGCTGTAGGATGATGGGATAAACCATGTCTGGACCAGGTGACTTAAATGGTTGAAAACCATTTAGAGCCCAGCCGACCTTCCCTTCATCCACTACCTTCCTAGCAGTGTCCCAATCTGCTTTGGTTGTACAATAGCTAAGTTCAACCAAGCTGATAGTGTCTTCCTGCTCCTTTTCTATTATCTTACAGTCTGGAAAGTGTGTATTTAGCATCATTGCTAGTGTCTCCTTACCAGACCCTGTTCGCTGCCCATTGACATCCTTAATGGTTGTCAATGGGTGTGCTCTGACAGTCGATAAAGCTTTGGAGAGCCTCATTCCTTCAGGAATCGTACTGATGTTTTCACAGTGTGCTCTCCAAGCCTTCCGTTTGGCTTTCCGCACAGCTTTGTTGTAGTTGGTCAAACAACGAGCGTAACCGCTGTAGTCCCTACTGGTCCTAGCATTGTTAAACGCTCGTCTGGCTTCTAGCCGCAGCTTGACCAACTCTGGCGTCCACCACGGTACCCTCTTGGGCTTAATTTCCCTCTCAGGGCAATTACTTGACCAGGCCGTATACACAGTCTGGACCAATTCGTCTGCTGTAAACTCGATGTCTAATATAGAGTTGAGCTTACCCTTAGAATCCTCCAAATCTACCCTGAGGTCACTCCTAAAGGAGTTCCAGTCCGTATTTCTGGGATTCCTTCTACGTACTGTAGGAGCTGGAACCAGCGTCCTGTACCTAAAGCATATGTAGTTATGATCTGACAAGGTAATTTCATCAGACACATGCCACTCGACAATCTTAGTGCTAGCCCTGTTGGAGGCTAACGTGATGTCAATTACCTCTGCTCGCCTACAGTCAGCGAACGTTGGCCTGTTTCCTTTATTCAGAATTTGTAAAGAGGTACTTACCACATACTCCAGTAGTTTTTCCCCTCTTACATTCACATCCGTGCTCCCCCAGACTGTGTGGTGTGCGTTGGCATCGCACCCCAAGATCATGTCCAGGTTCTCCCGGCTGCCATATTCAACAAGGTCCTTTATCTGTCTAGATACAGTTTCCTTGTCCGTATAGTCGAAGTATGCAGAGGTCAGGATTACAGTATCCCGCCCTCCGCTCCCTCGCACATCAATCTTAACTGTCGTAAGATCCCTAGAACAGAAATTATATAAGGCATTGCGTTTATGCCATTTCTGACATATACACATGTCCTCATATCATTAGTGAGACAGTTATGAAAAATTACACCTCCCGTCCCACCCAAGCCTCTAATTTTTCCCCCTTTAACATAAGGTTCCTGAATCAGGGCAATGTCATATTCACCCATCCGCAGGTGGCGGGCCAAAACAGCCATCACCCCGATGCAGTGATGAAGATTTATTTGTACGCACCTTAGTCCCGCCATACGGTCTGCCTATATGGTAGCGCCTTCGGTAATATATTTAGTTACTTATTAAAAGAGCAGCGATAGGTCAGTGCGGATACCAACAGACTGCAATGCAGAGGGTCTCGGGTTCGAACCCACGTCGCGCACCTCTGACTTTCGGAAGTTATATGACTTTTCGAAATTATGTGCGTATAAGCAGTCTAAGTTATTTTATTGCTTAACGTAAACTTAATGCTATTAAAATATATTGAAATTTGCTGTCCGCCGCGGGTTTACACACGTTTAGAATTAACTAGCTTTTGCCCACGGCTTCGCTGGCGTTAATTTAGAATAATTTGACAATCAGTTCGGGTTGTACTCTGCTTGTAATAATATAATTCAATCGTGATTCGAAAGATACGTGGCGCCATCTATTATCATAAGAACGTTTTTGTTGTTTCCTCGGGAACAGTATTTATTCGGGATGAAAGGTAGCCTATGTCCGTTTCTGTATACCTGACAACGTATGTTGGCCGTGCAATGAGGTCAACAAATAAAATATCTTTTTCAAAGTAAACTATGGTATATTGAACGAAACTTGACACAATGACCGCGGAGCAAGTTTGGTGGAGCCCGTGTCTTTACCCGATACGGTTAGATCGCGAACTGATTAATGACGCGTTAGTAGTACCGCGCCGCGTTCGAGTTTGCTGACGCTGCTAATTGTACGGGCGGTGCACCGTACAACGTATATGCAAAATTTCAGGATGATCGGTTCAGTGGTTTAGGCGTGAAAAGGTAACAAACAAACAAACTCATTTTCGCTTTTATAATATTAGTTAGGATTAGGATAGGATAAGCACGTTTAAATAGACAATGTTTTCAGTCATACTATATTAAATAGTATAGATTTGGGCAGTTTTTATCAGTACACCAATAATTATGTACATTGACATAATATTATACGTGCCGTGATAATTATGTAGTTTTTGACATTGTGCGATAGATGGCACTAGTATCTCCTTAGCAATCAAAAAAGAAAGAAATTTAATTGACGCCTTAGCAACGACATATTTTGCTCCATATATTATATAACATTACTAAAACCAAATGCCTGTGATACATCAAAAAGATATTAAACCGATGCCTTTACACGAACCAATCGTGTATGCCAACTGGCACAAAGCGCCAGCGTCTCATATTCTAATTCATATAAATTCATAGCGATGTGAAACATTACGCGGTTGAAGTATACCTCATCATAATATATCTCACAATATCCTTGCAATAAAGTCATAATGTTAAGAGAAATAATATAAATATGAATTTGGAAACATACAAGAGCAGTTTTGGCGCGATATCATATATTTTCCCGGCAACTACGGTGACAAACAAACTCGCGATCCGCCCTATGCTAGCCAGTAACCGCGAAAGTATGTAAGTATAAGAAACAGAATCAGGAATCATTAGTTTATTAAATATACAAAGATCTTGGATAAAAAGTAAAAAGTTCGCTATGTTTTGCCAATGACAAACATATTAATAGGTTTGATGACATTACAAATTATTAAATGATATTTGAAACAATAGTTTCATTAGAATAATAGAGAAATAATATATGTTTATTAATATATTTTCATTTAAAATAAATATGAGTTATATTTTTCTTTACTTTTCATTTTAAAAAAGACAACTGCCGCACTATTAACGGTGGCCCAATTACCTTCTTTCCCCCTTTCCGCTCCTTCTCCTTCTCACTTCCTTTCCTAAAGGGTTGGCAACGCGCAAGTGATGCCTCTGGTGTCGCATGCGTCCATAGGCTACGGTGACCACTTACCATCAGGTGGGCCGTATGGTTGTTTGCCAACTTAACAGTATAAAAAAAAGCTAGGAGTAATGCTTGTGCCGCGGGGTACTATACAAAAAAAAACAACGGACACAAAGCACAAAGAACATCCAGACTCAGAACAACCATTTGTTGATCACACAAAGTCTTGCCACGGGTGGGATTCGAACCCAACACTCAGCGCAATGGCAGTGGCGAGGCGACCACTTAAACCACTACCATCCTTGCAGTCAAAGGGTAATTTATCGCTTACCACTAGGCGGAGCGTTTGATATTTGCCACCTTTTTATACATAAATAAATCTGTGCCTCCTGTGACAAGTGATACAAGTCAAAAATCAACACTTTACAGGAAAACAAAAACAGGATTTAAAAAAATCTAGTTGGTGTTCTAACTAACTAACTTTAGTAAATATTTTTGTAGATAAAAACATTCACTTTCACTATTCATTTACATTTTTGTGGTCAATATTACAGATTTAAAGTAATTGTTTAAAAACCTATAAGTTGTACCTTTTTTATTTCTAATACATCCTCCTGTGTAACGTGATAAATGATACAACTACAGTTAAATTATATTGCACTTATAAGTTGTGTTTGTGTAAGATGAAAAATTTAATGTGCAAATAAATATATGTATATCACACTTATATCATGAAACACAAAAAATAATGTGTGGAGCATTTACTTATAAAGGTTACAACTTGAAATATATCTATATTCACGATATTTTTGCAAAAATCCAGCCAGTTTTATCACTTTGCACAAAATTATCTCCGAAATTATGGTAGATAGAAAAACGTGAGTTAGATCAAAAAAATCCTAATTTTTTTCTGATCACTTCTATGTAAAAATCACAAAAAGGGTACAACTCGACTTATATCCCTCATCACAGGAGGCACAGAAATAAAACTCAGCACTCTTAGGACTTATACATAAATAAATAAAACTCAGCACTCTTCTGCTTTACTTGTCAAGATGCTTTAGTGTGCCTTAGATATTTCCAGTCTGTAAATAAAAATAGATCATTACTGAACGTCCCACTCAAAATTTCTGGCTGTATGTTATCCATGTGAAGCCAAAGAATTCGTTTCTGTGAGCGATATTAATGTCACCACGATTTATACTGATCTCACTTCTTTTTCACACGCTACAACAGATATCAATTATTCTATTACAGTAAATGTGAACGCAGAATCGAATAAAGGTAATCATTCAATAGAAAATTCTGCTTTTAGTGATTTAATTATAATACGTACATTCCTGCGTGTTTTGATGTATTCAACCGAGTATACAGGGATACGAATATTGTAGTTTGCTGTTTCGCTTTTTCTTGGATCAAAGTAAATAAATTACTGAATTAGGTGTTGGTGGTATATTCTAGCCATCTTCTACATATTAATATGTAAACCCCTTGGAGGAGTGAGACATTCTCCATAGTTAAAGTTTAGGTAAATGGTCCTCCAGAACGCTGAAATTTAAAATAGTAATTATATATTGCAGCCGAATTTCTACTAGTCGATTAGTAGAGACACAAATTGTTTCTAAAAACGTAATAAAAAAGTAGTCTGCGAGATATTTTTGAAGTGAAAACTTCTTTAGGCACGTTGAGCACTTCTTGGGTGAACAAAAATCATGGAACTCGCGTCATCGTCACCGAACGCTTTCCATTATTGAATTATTTTTGGTTTATAAAGAAGTGTTTATGATCAAGGATTAAAGTTTTCACTTCTATCAGCAGCCCCAAAGACTGCCCCAAATTTTGAAGTGAAAACTTCTTTAGGCACGTTGAGCACTTCTTGGGTGAACAAAAATCATGGAACTCGCGTCATCGTCACCGAAGGCTTTCCATTATTGAATTATTTTTGGTTTATAAAGAAGTGTTTATGACCAAGGATTAAAGTTTTCACTTCTATCGGCACTCCCCAAAGACTGCCCCAAATTATTAATAGATTAATTTCAATTGCAACCGCTTGAGTAAACGTAAGAAAAAATATTATATAGAGAAAAAATAAAAAAGCAATTTCCAGAGCTTTATAACAATCTCCAACTATACCTATATCTACACAATACACACAGGTGCGATCTTCTTACTGCAATAGATATTAATATCCTATCAGAACCACTTCACTCATGTTTCCATTCATCATAATATATTTATAATAAATATATTTATAATATATTATAATCTTGCGTAAAACCAAAGTCAAAGACAAAAATCATTTATTCATTTGAATTAGTGTTACTTTGTGAATGGATGAATTTCAGGCTTTCAGGCTCAAGCCTATGAGAAGAAACATGCAAGAAACTCACGGCCACTCTTTTAAATCGCCAATTAAATATAATTTCAGTATTTTACAACTCAGATTAACAAGGTGTTACAGCCATTATGCCATATACTACTGACTATAAAAACCTAAAGATAATAACAATAATAACTTAATAATATTATAGAGAGGAAATAATTTGAGCTAAGATATATTATTTAATATAAATCTAAAATAGACAGTAGGATGGCATGATGGCGCATACACTTACACTTTGTGACTATGGCAGTCCACATCTTGCATTTCAATTTCTAATTAAAGCCTGCACCACGCAGGCAACATTGCAGGCTTGCTCATCGTATTCATTACACACACAAGTGTCGCGAACAAAACAAACCAGCTCTCTGCTCTTTAGTCCTTTAACGTACATCGCTTTTACACGCTCTTGTGTCGCTGCCTTCGAATTGAAGTTGGACGGTGAGGTAGCACATTCATTTGATTTTGTTTTCGTCCGAGCTTACTAAATGTTTCTCAGGGCTTTTTGGTGGAAATAGTGCGATACGTTACAGCTTGTAGCACACCTATACAGTGCATTAATGTATAGGTCTTCTATCTGAGTTAGTAGTAGGAATAGTAGTGAATCAAATATACTAGTAATGAAGTGTTTATAAGATCTACTTCAAACAAGGCGTCTTCTTCTCCCTAGCTTTTATTATTTCCAAGTCACTTGGGGTCGGCTTTCTAGTCTAACGGGATTTGACTGGATATCAGTTTTTACACGGTGCGACTGCCATTTGATCTCCGTAACCCGAAGCCTAACGATACCCTAAAGCTAGACCAGTGTCAGGATATTAGAGGGCACTGACTTCCCAATAACGACTGCCATAGATTTTCATGGCAGCCGGGACTGACAGCTCAACGTACTCTCCGAGGCACGGAGCAGGCGATAATTGTCAATCAATACGCACATCATTTCGAAAAGTCAAATAACTTCCGAAAGTCAGAGGTGCACGACGTGGGTTCGAATCCGAGATCCTCTGCATTGCAGTCTGTTGGTCTCCCCACTGAGCTATCGCTGCTGCTGCTTCAAACAAGGCTTAAAGGTATACATAGTATAAGAACGAAGACATGCATGCCAGCAAGGCTTACAAAGTTATACTACATATTTTAAAGCATCGTCTGCATGTGCGCATGCTATGTGTACCTCTGATATTTCTGAAGACCATCGGCATCCGTTACCACTTACTATTGATATGTATCTTGTCTGGCATTAGCCACTGCCAAAAGCAATAGGACATAGTACCCACAGGACAGGCTTGCCTAGTGTGGGGCCAATGGATAAGACCATACATTGTAAAGTTTTTGGTAATAAATATTTTTTATTATATAGCTTGCCGCTAATGCAATTATACGATAATATTATAAAGAGGTTAAACGTTTTGTTGAACATACAAGAGTGATTTTTGAAACTACAAAACTGATTGTACATATTCTTTTTCTATAAGAAAGCTAGACTATCTTTAAGTAAACACACATTATCCTCTAATGAAAAACAAGCATAGCCACTGGTGAAAGCTGGTCGATGGCGTAGTGCTTAGTGTAACCGACTGCTACGCCTGAGGTCGCGGGTTCCATTCCCGCACAAGTCAAACATTTGTGTGCATGAACATGGATGTTTGACTTGGTCTGGGTGTTTCTATGTATAATATGCATGTATTTACAAAAAAAAGTATATATGTATGTTTATCCATTGTCTAGTACCCATAATACAAGCTCTGCTTAGTTTGGGCTAGACGGTGTTGTGTGTATGTGATAGAATAGAATATTAAAATATATATTCAAAAGTATGCCTATTTTATTACGTATACTTTATTGTAATATTTTTTCACAAAGTATATGACCGCATAGTCTGTAAATGAGTCAGTATAACCAATTTATCTAGAATCCAAGCTAAATATATTCTGTCTGGATGCCGCCGGCATCTTAGTGTTGACTTAGGATTTAATATGATTTTTCTGACGACAGCAGCTTACAAAGAAATCAAGCGCATCATATTTGCAAGTTTATCTTCATACAACTATGCACACTTAAAAACTTCTAGTCAATAAATACTAAAAACTTACTAACTGTTAAAGCTAACGGAATTGTTAACACTTATTTTAGTTTGTCGAGAATTTATGACATACTGCATTTTATTTTATTATCTGCTTAACAAGTGAACAGATTAAAAACTTTTTATTGCCTCTTAACAAGTTGGAGTTTTCGCATAAAATATGATGTTATTTGGATTAAATATGTAAAAAAATATACCTAAAATATTCAACTCTTCCGGGGCAAGATTACGTCAGCCAAAAAACATGCAAATGCTTACGTTATCGCCCGTTATCGCCGCGTGCCACTTGAGTTTTTGTTATTGTGAATTACGACGCACTCATAGTTCGTAGAATAAAACAAAAGGTACTTCTGGGAAGCTTATGATATTAGCTACATTGTAAAATATAAACAAGACCATTTGTGTTCAATTGTTTATATTATTAGACCGATTGAAATGAGAGAATGTAAACAAATGACGACTCATATGATATGTGTACTGATATACTGACTGTAATAATCATCTTTCTGTCTTTGTGTGATCCATAAATGTTTATTTCTAGTCTGGGTGTTCTTTGTGTCCGTTGTTTGAATGTTTGTAAAGTCCCCCGCGATGCAGGATTTATTCCTAGTGCGGGAGTCGTCTTTTAAAACAAAGTTTAATAGATGAATTCCCATTTCTAAGAGTACCACCAAAGACGTAACGGACGGACGGCTGGTAGTAAGGCAATAAAGAGGTAAAAATAAATTAGTATACCTATTGTATGGAAATTCAGCTGTCTATTAAATAAACAATATGTTAAAATAAATACATAATAGAAAGTTTGCTAGAATAATATATGCAAAAGTAGGTGCAGACATTGTCAAAAGTTTTACAATATCCTTTTCTTCTTGAATAATAAGCAAACTTTTTGAATATAATAAGGTTTCTCAGAACACAGCAATAATTAACATATAAGAAAATTTTAAAAGAGATTATGTGACAATACCTACTGCATTAAATAAGTTAATAAAAATAACAAACCGGCCAAGTGCGAGTCGGACTGGCGCACGAAGGGTTCCGTACCATTAATCTATAAAACGGCAAAAAAATCATGTATGTTGTATGGCAGCCCCCCTTAAATATTTGTTTTATTTTAATTTAATTATTTTATTTTAAATTGAATATATAACTAAACATTCTGTGAATATTTCAAGCGTCTACCTGTTGCCGTTATCAATATCGAGCAAAAACGAGCAATAAAATTCACGTTTGTTGTATGGGAGCCCCCTTAAACATTTATTTTATTCTGTTTTTTAGTATTTGTTGTTATAGCGGCAACATAAATACATCATCTGTGAAAATTTCAACTGTCTAACTATCACGGTTCATGAGATACAGCCTGGTGACAGACGGACATACAGACGGACAGCGGAGTTTTAGTAATAGGATCCCGTTTTACCCTTTGGGTACGGAACCCTAAAAACAACATAATAGAGAAAATAACATAAAACATTGATCATATCATGGCGAACAACATCGCATTTTTTTTTAATAGTTATTATACTATAATCGCTTAAAACAATACATTGTCGTTTTTATTTGTTATCGGTCTAGTGGCAGCAAATAAAGTTGTTCAGTATAATGTAAAGAAAACACGGGTAAAAGATTATTAGTATTTCTCAATTATAATAATATAACCTAACTAATATTATAAAAGCGAAAATGAGTTTGTTTGTTTGTTACCTTTTCACGCCTAAACCACTAAACCGATCAACGTGAAATATTGCATATACGTTGTCAGGTGTACAGAAACGGACATAGGCTACCTTTCATCCCGAAAAAATTACTGTACCCGAGGAAAACAACAATAACGTTCTTATGATAATAGATGGCGCCACATGTCTTTCGAATCATGATTGAATTATATTATTACAAGCAGAGTACAACCCGAATTGATTGTTAAATTCTAAATTAACGCGAGCGAAGCCGCGGGCAAAAGCTAGTATAATATATAATATTCTATCACATACACACAACACCATCTAGCCTAAACTAAGCATAGCTTGTACTATGGGTACTAGATAATGAATAAACATACATACATACTTTTTTTTTGTAAATATACCTACATATTATATATAGAAACACCCAGACCAAGACAAACATCCATGTTCATGCACACAAATGTTTGACTTGTGCAGGAATCGAGCCCGCGACCTCAGGCGTGGCAGTCGATTACACTAACCACTACGCCATAGAGGAGTTATATTTCGCCCGCGGCTTCGCTCGCGTAAATGTAGGTTAGATTAGGTTAGTAACAGTAGATACTTTTTCTGGATAAAAAGTACTCTATGTCCTATTCTGTACCCCTGACAACATGCATGCCAAATTTCATGATGATCGGTCGAGTAGTTAAGGCGTGAAAGCGTAACAAACAAACAAACTTAGTTTCGCATTTGTAATATTAGTTAGGATAATTGCTAACCGGGTAGTATCTGATGACAAAATCCATTTATGAATTTTGAAAACAAGCCGTTGTTTTAAAAAGTTTTAAAATATGTGAAGGTACTTAATCTTTATTTACATAGTATAGATAAGCATCTTAACATACCTACATATATTATTTAAACGTGTTGTAATTCACTTAGTAAGATTAAGTCAATTGTTATTATATGTGTATTTATTTTTAATTAGAGCTATGCAGCGTCATCTTGTACTGATCTATATCTAATAATCATGATGTGTACACATAGTTAGAACCATAGTTTAAACCAAAACTGTTAGTTTATAAGTTTTATACTGTATGCATTATGTTTTGTTTTGTGTGCGTTATTAAATAAATAAACAAATCCTAATAAAATGTTGATAAATATCAATAAGTAATCAAACTAAAACACTATATTTAAAAACATAATGCAATAGGAAAAAGGAACTGAAACAACTAATAATAACATAAAAAACCAAAACAATACAAGTAATATAGTATAAATAAAAAGAAACAACAACGAATAAATGCCGGTTTAAAAATATTTCTGTCTAACTAATCGCAAAATTATATGAAAATGTAATGCGGAATCAAAAAAATATCAAATTATCGAAGAAGTTCATTAGTTTTTAAGCAAGTTTAAAAAAATAAGCAGTTATTCGGAAATTTGTATCAACTGTTAAGCTAAACAAGGTGAATTTATAAATTAAAAGCCTTCTCGCAACGTCGAAGATATGTAAAGCGTATGGAACATCTGAATTTAGTTAGCCAAAAGAACTTTTATACACAGATCTAACTAATTTGATATTTGTAATACAATTTATAAGCATTGTTATATTTACATTGTCAAATAAATAAATAAATCGATTTTATTTCAAAAACAGTTGTGCGGCACAAACTTTTTCATACGATAATATGAAGAATCTTCTAAAGGATAATGTCAGTAATGTGCCTTTTGAACATACATTTCTATTACTTTCTTTATATTATAAATAACGAGCCTAGCTAGCTATACATAATTAATATACTATATGCAAACAATAATGTGAACTTTCACACAAGTGTCACTTAATATAACATAATATTGTTTAGAAAAGTTTCACTCGGTAGTATTATTTTACTGATCTAAGAACAAATGAAAATATGGAGCATTCTCTATTGAGTATCTTCTGTTGCAATATTTTTGAACAATAAAGAATTGTTATTGAGTTCTCTATGGTACTAAGTATGAGAATGTGTTTTAACCACGTCAGTATTTATAATTATGTGTGGGCAAAAATATCATATTTTATTGATGAGTACTCTTCATTTCACATAGGCATTTTTTTAGTGTAGTTAATTTTGCTTGCGTTAAAATAAAAAATTTAAATGGTTATTCTTTTATTGTTTCAGGTATCCCGATAAATGAACCAGAAGAATCAAGCCGTGCACATAAGTGATGAAGTTTGAGAAAACACACAAAAATGGACACTATAGGAAGTTCAAGAAATAACATTTCACAATGGAGGACCAGCCTCCTCTCTCTGTACATACTCCTTCTTGTAATAAACTGCCAAGGAGAAACCAGTCATACTGATATAACCAAAACAGATGTAAAATTAGATAATAATTTAGATTCTATTCACTGCCATAGCTGTTATAGTAGTAGTAAAAATGAATCTCCCATTGACAATTATATTGAAGATGTTGTCGATACGCTAAGTACATACGCTGATAAGAATTTTAATTTAAATAAAACAGTGGGACATTTAGAGAAGGCTGTTGAAACTATTCTAGATGAAGCCCTGAGCAAAGATAGATTTAAGATTTTCGAAGGAGTTGAAATTAAGGCAGTAGAAACAGTTAATGATACTAAGAAAGAGAACACAAATGGAGAAGGAAGAGAACTATTTAGCAAATTCACTTATGAATATAGATTATATCAAAAAGTTAAAGATTTCGTGAACACACACATTTTATCGATCAATTTGCCGATGGCTGCAAAATGTGAGTATTTTTATATATTTATCTTTAAATAGATACTTTGAAGTTACGTTGCTAATTCAAAGTATTTAAGTCTTAACAATTTAGGTTACAAATTACTAATAATCTTGCAACCCCTACGATAAAGCAAATTCTTAGAATGTAATATGAGTGGCTCCAAGCCATTATTGCAATAGCTAAGGGTTGAGCCTAGGAAATTTCTCGCGAGCCCTAAATTAGACAAGGTACCTTCGCTTCTAATGGATTCTTAATTATAATTGTCAGAAATTAAGAATTTGTCTACACAGATGGCGTAGTGGTTTTAGTGATCGCTTCGCCAATGCGCCGATTGTTGTAGGTTCGATTCCCATAAACTACTAGTACTACTGATTAGTACAAAAATTATTCCTAGTACGTAGTAGTCTTGTAAAAAAATAATATAATAGAATTATAACATCTTTGGTGACACTTGAATTACAAATGAATGTACATTTTTTTCCCATTCATTCATTATTTACCTCATTTAATATTGTCTATAAAGTAACTGTAATCATTATTACTGTTTTTCTAAAACATATACTTTTTTCTTTTACAGCTTTTGGCCTCAACAAATTTTTCATACCGATATTAATCGGTGGACAAGTGCTTATAAAGTCGATTCTGTTCGCGATGTTTCTGCCCAGTATACTCGGCAGTTTCGGCAAAATGCTCAGCAAAGGTAAGTATCATTACAAAGTTTCTCAACGATGTCATAACTTGAGATAACATTAAGGCTTTACTTAAGCAAGAACGTGTTATATTGAGGGTGTCGACGGATATTCAAGTTAAATTGCGTCATAAATATCCTGGTAAAAAGATTGATATAAAACGCTTTTTAGACTTAAATTATGATAAGTTGTTACGGAAATAGGTTGAAGACAAGGACATTTTTAGAATCGACCATATTTTTAAATTCAGTAAAAAGTTAACAGTTATATTATATCTTAATGGCTTTTGTTGTTTTTTTACGCGTAGTATTTGAAAGTTGGTACCTTCTTAATATTCTATTTTTATGCGGCGTATCTAGATGAAACGTGCACCAGAAATTTATGTAAGTTAGACTGCCAGCAATACATTTGAGGAAACCGCTTTCAATTTCATGGTGTAGTTTATGTCTAATGCGCGTACAAACAAAAAGACAGAAAAAAAATCTTCTTCTATATAGCTCTTGTAAATACGGGTCACAATTTTCCAATCTCCTACAGTCATTGACCAGTTACAATTTTATTATTTGTATAAATTACTCACACATACCGTCCTTATATCCATAAATGGACAAGTAGAGTTGAATTTCGCCTACATTTGCTATCTATCTATAAAACCTTCCTGAAAGATGACAAACCTACTACCGTCAAATAACGTAGTATCTCGCGATCAATTTCAAAAGTTATACCAAAACGCAGAGACTATTGATCTCTGTTGGGGAATACTTGCCAGAATTCCGAAATCAGAGCTAACGTAGGAAATATGGAATGCCTTCCTTCCTATTGTGGTTATAGATTTCGAAGCTTGTCGTTTCAACGGAATCCGTATCTCGTATGTTGGGTACACAGTATATACACAGTCTATTCTCGTTGACAGTCTTTTATGGGATTACTAGTTTTTGCCCGCGGCTTTGTATGCGTAAATGTTAGGTTAGTAACAGGTCTTTTCTGGATAAAAGGTGCAATAGCATATGTTGGTTAGATATTTATAGTATTAAACTATTATGAAATAGAAACGCGCTATCTTGACTATCCGTGATTTGGTCCAACTTAAAAGATAGGATAGTTTCATGTTGCAAAAACGGGCAAAAATTATACTATGCTAAGCAGACGAAGTTGCGCGGGACAGCTAGCTTATATAAATTTGAAATGAAAACCTAATTATTTTAATTAATATTTAGATTTTTACCAATTTATAAAAATCCAGTTTAGGTCAATATAAACAGATGCTTGAAAAGATACCTAATTCATGTATGTATATATGTCCCAAATGTATCAGAAACTGTCGTAACGAAGCCATTTAATACAAGACATATTTGTATTATACACCATATAATTATGTTGTTTTTCATTTGAACAAAGGTTTGCCCGTTAATGCTTGTTTTTTTTTGTACTAGAAAACTATAATTCTAAGTATTGACAACTCAAAGAGAATATAATTAGTAATATGAACTTTTTATCACTTCTGAGTATTTAACGTAATATATACTTTTAAAATATAGTCTGTCAAGCGAGTCGTGGCCCTTGAAAATGGCGGCAAATTTAAAAAATCGTGGTGTGGTATCTCTGATAGTACTGTAAAAAACCGTCTTGATACTACTAATATATATATATTATATTTTTGTGAATTTAGTTCTAGTGTGAATTCTAGTATCAAGACGGTTTTTTACAGCACTATCAGGGATACCATACCACGACTTTTTAAATTTGCGTCCTTTTTCATGGGAAATGACTCGCTTGACAGACTATAATAAAGATGAAGAGTATGTTTTCGTTTGAACGCGGAATCCCTGGAACTAGGATACAGGCCAGAAACGGAAAAATATTTTTGCTTTGAATAGTCCAATTATTATGTCAGGTTATAGGCTACTAGCTTTTACCCGCGGCTTCGCTCGCATGAAAGTAGGTTAAGTAAGTACATTTATAAAAATAAATAAGCCTATATTACTCGGTGCTTTCTAAATATTTAAAATCGGTTGAGTAGTTTTTGCGTTAAATCCTCACAAGCAAAACACAAATCTTTCCTCTTTTTAATTTAGTAAAGATATAACATCAGAAGTCACGGGAGGGAAGTAGTAATCAGAAAAGTAGGTGAGTACGACAGATAGACAGTAGAGAATATAATTATCGTCGTATTAGCAACGCTCCTACAAATGTAAACTTGTCCTAAGCATCGTTAGGGCTCGTCAACCCGCGCGACCCAATTCCTATCTTTACAATAATTGACAAGCTGTTTAGTCCTCTAGACTAAAGTTAGTGCCAAATGGAACCTTTATCGTATAATATAATCAACAGACTTTATATTATCTACATATATACTGTAGCTTTATCTGCACGGTAGATCGAAGTTTCTTCAAGGTTACTGCAAAAGAACGATTCGTAGCTATCGTTTTAAATAAAAAATACCTTTTGCGAAAAAAGTCCTTGTATTACGCCATCGTATAACTACGAAAGCTGGTGAGAGGGAGGTGAATATCACACCCATATTTTATCACAAACCCAAAGATCCAAGTATCCAAGTCGGTTAACACATCGAATTACCGACTTGCATAGGTATTGAGAATTCAAATATCCTGACAGGAAGCCCCTAATAAATCCAGCCTAAAGAATCGGCAAAACGCGCATGTGATGCTCTTGGATAGGGAACGTAAACCTTACCATCTGGCTGCTGGTAAACTTCGCTATGGCGATATATTTTGCCGTTATCATACTACAAAAACTAAGGGTTCGATCGAAGGGGACATAGCCTGGAATAATCACAAACTAAATCTATATTAAAGTTAAAAAAACTGTTTTATATTTGCAGGTATATCGCATCTCTCAGCGACCTCATCGCAGGCCAGCTATCCTCCAGCCAACGTCGACGACCAGACCGGGTACAACTCGGATAACAAAGACTTCATGGGCTACGAGACCCACCAGGCGGGCAACATCGCCTATCCTCAGGACGGAGGTTACGGAGACACCAATGATGGGAACGACCTTGCAAATGTTGATATGTCTAGGTAGGAAATTGCTTATATCATAATATTTGTTTGCAAATTAACAACAAGCAACTTTGGCTAGCTTGGGCTGGCAGAGAATAGCGAATAGAGAATAGTCATGCTCAATGCTCAGTGACGTGTATTTAAAGGTATCTACTATCCAGGAGACGAGCTATTACGATGCACCAGGCTCAGTTAAATTCATCCGTACTAAACTTGTTTTTAAAATAAATCTTTAAATAACTCTTTGAGCCGAGAATTAAACCCAAGACTTCAGGCAAAGAATAGACTACCACCACTCCAACGAAATATATCTAGCAGTGGATTAATAAGTATAGTATGATGACAAAATAACGAGCAGGTTTCTCAACGTTTTCTCCTATTTTTCAGGTTTGGCATGGACAGTCAAAAGATTGGATATCTACCTTCAAAGAACAGCTATTATAAGAATCAAATAACAGCAGCCAACAATTACAAAGTAAGTTAATATTAAGAATGCTAGCTTGACTCGTAAATGGGGCTGCAGTTTTAGTGATCATATTACCACGGATAGTGAACCTAATGTTGTGGCGTCGAATCGTACAATTGTGTGACTCACTAATAATTATTGTGTCGGGGTCTTTACATCCGTTACTTGTGTGCTTGGAAAGTTTCTCGAAATATATGGCTCGACGGTAAAAATCTTTTAAAGAAATACGTGGCAGAAAGAATGCCTCGTGTGGAGGAACAGGGTGTGATGTCCCTCCAACACAAAGGGAGGATCCTCCGACTAGGCTGATTGATCATGCCTGGCGGGCCGCGGCCCGACGATTGATGTCGGGAGCTTGTATTATATACTTAGTCGCTGTGTAGACTCCACTTGTGCGATGCAGAATAGTATGACGTCATGTAAAGTGCGATCGTATCGCCATCTGTTAAATGTAGGCTGAACTTCTTCGTCTGTGCGGAGTCGCTACACTCGTATGGCCCAAAATGACATGGCCCAAACACTTACGGCTTATTACCTTTCTTCCCCTTCTATTCAAATGACAAAGAATTAGATATATTAGTAGTTATAACTGGTACCAGAAAATATATATCCACATAGTATACTATCAAGAAGTTATTTTATTTGGACACCCACAACGAAAGGACATCTGATTACACATGACACTATGACACGCGAACGATATAGTTTTGCATGCGATCGTACGCCGATATACGAATTAAAAACATAGAATTAATACCATTTCTTTAAATTTCAGGTATTCCAAAAGATTCCCGCATCTTCTATGATCCTGAGTAACTACGATCCGTTCTACTCGCCGCTGCTATCGAGGCTAGACGGGATATTCGCACGACTAGGTGAGTTGACATTAACATACATATTGTTACGCCTCTTTTAAAAAGCAAGATAAGAAACAACCTTATTGCAGATGTATAATACATAAAAAACAGAAGACATGGCACAACCACATACACTGCTAGATCAACATGGTAGTCGTATTATAACTATAGGTATAATCTATATTCTTCTTCTTCTGCCTTTTCCTATTTTCAAATGTGGTCGGTTCTTTTCTCTCTCTCTCTCTATCTTATCTCCTTTCTCCAGCAACATTAAACTTAATAAAAATTAGAGAAAAAAAAACATTATTTCTGGTTTATCGTCGGGTTTACGATATCTTCTCTTAAGTCTTTTCTGACAACCAACATATCTAAGTATATTTATTATCTCATATAATTCCAGGTCTGGAGCCAACAGAGAACGCGGTGGACGGTAACATCGAGGCATGCAGAGAACAGCTGATTTGTCTGATGTACTCGAACCCCGCCAAATTTGCGCCTTACAGCAACCTCGTGTCGGCACAGTTAAGCAGGTATGTCTGTCTATTGTTTTAAAATATTCGAATTATTCGAAAGTATTCGAGAACAATCGTTGTTGTTTGCGGTAGCCCAATGGATATGGCATGCGATTCAGGTTGTAGGTTGGAACCCCATCTATTGTACTACTGGTCTGAATCCACTCATAATACAAGTATATTACCTTAGCTGTAGATAATGATAGAAAAATTTAAAACAAAAGACTTAAATTAATACATGGGTATGGGTAATTCATTATGGTCTTACATTTTTTTATTGCCATTTGAAATTAATACTGAAATCGAAGTATAATCCGCATTTAAAAGTCGATTAAAATTACATCACATTAAAAAATGTATCTACCGCGCACGGTTAGGGCCCGCGATATATTAAAGAGAAGAGTATATTAATATTGATTGAAACGGTGATTAAAAAAGGAATCGGTCGCGATCGAGAGGTCATGATTTTGATCCCCACCAATTATCGATGTAAACCCAAATTAGTACACGCAAATTAGCTTAGTTAAACGTGTTAACAAGTTAATGTGTAACACAAGTTACTGGAAATCTTTTAAAAATACTTGATCGATCCAAAAATCGATTTCTTTTCTTCTCAACAAATAAATAAGATAAGAATAATTTAAAAGACTGTCGAAGAATCTCACGTCTATGAATACCCGAAAGTGTAGGCTAGAGATTTCGCAGATTACATTTCGCCTGCTATGTATATAAGACCCGCGTAATAATAGTCGAACCAATTAATATCTATAAACAATTACGGATACAACTAACAAGAATTTTCAAAAATACTCAATAATTTTTCGTAGATATAAGACATTAAGCTCAGGGTTGAATACAAATCTACGACAACAAGGCGACCTCAGAAAATTTCTAAAGAAACTGTACCTTATTAAAATATTTTCTTCTCCATTACAGGGAACTGAACGAGCTTCGACGACCAGTATCGGACAACCCCGAAATTCTGAGATTCTTCAAATACATGAAGGCGGCCAGACGAGGCCAGGAGCAATCAGACTGCATGTACTCTTACCCCACCTGTACGACAAACGCTCCCAAACAACATACCATGATAGCTGCCTACCATGACATAAATAAACTTGTGACTGCCAGAAAATTGACATAAAAAGATCCACTGAAAAAAAAGAAGTAAATCATCGTCAAATGTTTATTTGAAATTGGAATATCGTTGTAAATTGTTTTTCTGTCAAATGTAAACTCCAACCAATACGTATGTAATGTTGACGTGGCGCTACCGTCAACGCGACAACTCCACTAATGTACATAAATCATTGTAGTTCCTCTTTTGTACACTCGTCAGATAAACTTGTCTCATTGAAACTTATATACGATGTTTATTTTCTTTGTAATATTGAATTCAAAATATTATGTGTCCTTAAAAATTATTACAGAAATCAGCAGAGATAATGTAATAGGATAATTGACAAGCCAGACGTTTCGAATTTAGAAGCCTAAATCTGTACCTACGTTGTAGAGATCTTCTAGACAAGTAACATGTCTAAATTCAATATAATTTTCTTGAAGATGTGTGAAGGCCAAAATCGCACTACGCCTTACGCCGTAAGTGGTAGATTATGGCCTAACCTTCCTTGTTATGAGGCCCTCGTCCAACATGAATGACACATTATTTTAAGTGGTCATATCAGCACTACAACTGCTCCGACTATTTCGGGTTCAATTTGCATATGGGACAAAATTAATGTGATCTACTAGTAATTGTTCTGTCTGAATGTTTTTTGTAAAGTCACCCGCGACACAAAGATTATTTAAGTCGTCTCTTTTATAAATATGTTGGTATATATTGGGAATTTAGTTAAATGGTATAGTATCTTTTATCGATAGAAATGTATACACACGTTTTTTATCAAGAATATTGAACATTTTAATTAAAAAGAGTACGCAATTCATACGCAAACTCTACGGATTACATACAGATAAAATTTAATCTAGCTCACGTTCGTAAAATTCAAATTAAAATTAACATATTCAATTTATTTGAATACAAAACTGTTTGTACAATTTTTTTTTTCTATGACTTGTTGACAGTGACAACGCACGATTTTCAAATAAAATCGAGTATTTTATTATATTTATTACAATATGCAAAATTGCTTTGTAATCGGTGTAGTCACATAAATAAAGGGTTTTTGTAAAACCTAAATATCAAACTATTTCTGGACATATATATATAGTAGAAATGTCTCTTTAACTATAATTGTTCCCTAATTTATTTATTTAAAAGTGTGAAAGTATTTATTGTATGTCTGTTGTGTGTGTTAATTTATTAAATGAAAATAAAACTAATAATTTAAATTACTTAATAATGTTATTTATTATTATTTTTGTTATTTATTTTAAATGTAATTATTTATTTTAATTGTAATTTAAGTCGACAGTAAATACAGCAATGTATATATACCACCGTTTGTCTGTTCATAAAAACAGTTTTATGTAAAAAAGGCACGTAATATGCCACTTAAATCTTTCTGTAAACTAAAAGATTTTGAATGTTTATTAATTATTATTTATTTTAACTTATTTTAATAAAAGAAGATCAGAATAATAACTTTTAAATTAAATTACTATTACTAACAAGAAAGAACTAGGGACTCTAATATGGGCATAGTCAACGAAGTATTTGAATTCAATCAAAACGGATTCTCAAAATGACTGCTCACTTAGCGATGGCATGCACATATTACAGTATAAAAAAATATTTAGCCTTATAACCCGTTACTGTGTGATTGAAATAAATTGTAAATGGGCACTGATTTTATTATTTTAAATATTCAATCATATACCTTTATGGTGTTTATACTATTGATCATTCAAATGTTTGTTTAAAATAATTAAAAAGAGATTATAATCGCCATACAGGCGAACCTTTTGAAATGATAACTTAATGTTTTTAATAAAGTCAGTGTATGGGTCTAAAATTGGGATGTTGTATTTATAAACTTTATTGTTTTAGTCGTAATCAATGTAGATGGAAAATAAATTGTTGATGAAAATTATTCTGTTTTTATTTCATGTCGTCGCTCTTGAAATATTTTAATTTACTTGTCTGCCTCCTCTGTCTTTGTGGCACCGGTAGTGAATGCGACTGCTGGGACGAGGGACAGGCCAACAAAAAGTATAGGGTTTTCTGTTAAGTAATCGCAATTGCAGCCTGGAGTTAGGAAGCTGGTGGTGTTAGACCCATTGCCCCGGCAAGCACGTAAACCTGTTTGGTTCTGATCTCTCTCCGGTCGTATCATACCGTCACAACGGACTTGTTTCTGCGCAACTATAATATATTTTGCGCAGATGGCCAGTTTCTGTTAAGATTGATCGCCGTGACCGAAATGGGGTCTGGAGGATATTTTTATAATATTATGATAATATTACAGTAATATTATCAGGTGTAGCTCTAAAAAGATCTAAAAGATTTCCTTCGCGAGCTGCTTTAGAATTACTTTTGCTATCTTTTTTTTTATACCCCTAAGGTGGCAAACAAGCATACGGCCCACCTGATGGTAAGTGGTCACCGTAGCCTATGGACGCCTGCAACACCAGAGGCATCACTTGCGCGTTGCCGACCCTTTAGGAAAGGAGGAAATGGGAAGGAGAATGAGCAGGAAGGGGGAAAGACGGTGATTGGGCCTCCGAGACTCTCAATCACCGAACGAAACATAACAGTAGGAATACTGCTATTTCACGTTGATATTCTGTGAGGCGGTAGTCTTCCCCGGTCGAGCCGGCCCATTCATGCTGAACATGAATTAGTTATGTCAAATCAGCGGGGCTCTACTACTCAAAGAAAAACCTTATATTTTATTAAATAGATATTTTCTTGGAAAGCAGAAGGCCGTTCGCATTTGGTTAAAACTTTATCAAGTGAATAAATTAAATCCGTTTATCCGTACCGATACAGATTTAGTTGAAGAAAATTGTGTTCGCTTCAGTAACTATGTATAAAGAAATTGGATTTTTACTAAAATCTTATGTTAGCAATATTGTTAAATGGATATAATTATGTAATTTAAAGTAAATAATATATTAAAGTCAAGTCATTTACCAAGCAGAGTGCCAGACTCCGTGCATCTGAGAATGTTTTAACAGTTAAATCTCAATAATATTCTGCCCGACTCAGGTATCGAAGTCAAGAACTCTTTGAAAGCAACCGTATTTCCATCGCTGCGTACTATCGAGACTTTATTAATTAAAACGAGATGGGTGTAAAAACCCAGGATTCAACCTCTTCCTCTGAAATGTCAATCATTTGACTATGTGACACCTATATCTCGGGGGTCTTTTGACCCACAGGGACCATATTCAAATTTGACCGAGGTATGATCCCAAGGTATCTGCACACCAAGTTACAAGTCAATCGGTCCAGTGGTTCCGGAGTTATGCCTGTCACTAACAGACAGACACACAGACCCACATAGTGTTTTCGTTAACCTCTGGAGAAGATTCAGAGGTTAATAAGCATACAGTTACATATTTAAACGAAAATAACCAAAATTAGGACACCAAAACTCACAATGAATTAGTTATGTTTTTTAAATCACAATGTAGTTATACTCCAAAACAGTAGTGCCGTTGATCCGAGAACAAAAGGCTATTACTTAAGACAATACAGTTTACAGACGGCACAACAGTTTTGAAACTTTCATTTACCAGTTTAAGTTGAAATACGGGTAGTGTTACGTCCATACAAACATATTCTGCCGTTTTCTTACTAAATAACCAAACAAAAACTAACATTTAAACAACGAAAAGAAGCAGAATTCTAATTTACTAGATTTTTACCTCGGCTTCACTCGTGTTTATCTAGACTTCGTTAATTAAATTTACTATCCATCGGAAACAGTCATATTTTCCTGGATTAAAGGTATTGTTATATCCTTTAGTGTTGTTTACCCTGGCAATGTGTATGCGAAATACTGCAGTTAGCAATTTCTTCAAAACTCCATTTAATTGCCGTGCTGACCATCTAGCATTATTTTTCATTTATTATTCCTACAACATCGTATATAGTGATCTCTTAAAGTCCACTGCAGTATAATAGAATAACATCTATATAAATTTAAAAAATTGTGAGCCATCGCGGGACGCCTGGCAGATGTGAAACATCGAAATTATTTTGTACAAGTAATATGCAAAAGAACAGATTACGACAGGAACTAATATGGCATAATGTAAAATACTATCATATAGCGTGGCGACGCGTCGCCACGGCATGCGTCGCCACGGCATGCATCGCCACGGCATGCGTCGCCACGTCAGCAATCGATTTACGTGTGGCTATAGATGTTTCACATCAAAAGCGGTCACAAAGTCTCGAACATCCATAGCAGAAACCAATTTTTGCACTCGCCATAACATTTTCAACATTCCTTTTACACACGAAATACAAAACTCCTTACTTTTATAACCTCCTTGGCGTTTTAAAACTTAGGTTAGCTGAGAAAAAAAAATTGTAAAAGCATCAGCTTTAAGCTAATTAGTAAAAGATAAGAGACTGCATTTTCCCATTTAAGTTAGTTATCTCTGTGAAAGAAACCAAGGATGCACAGTGCAAGCCTTTAATCCGCTTACAGAGCTTTTAAATACTTAACATGAACAGATATTGTCAATAAAATACATTGCCTCTTGAAAATACTTGTATCTTGGAGCATTTACGCAGTTTTTATAACCATCTGCACTTCAGACATGTTTCCTTTGAGGGATAATAATAATATTCTATCACATACACAACACCATCTAGCCCAAACTAAGCAGAGCTTGTACTATGCGTACTAGACAATGGATAAACATACATAATTATATCCTTTTTTTGTAAATATTTACATATTATACATAGAAACACCCAGACCAAGACAAACATCCATGTTCATACACACATAATTATTATATGTTTGACCTATGCGGGAATCGAACCCGCATCCTCAGTCGTGGCAGTCGGTTACACTCACCACTACGAGTTCGTCAAAGAGGTTTGTAAATCATTTTGATGTATATTTAATATCGATCCTGTTTGTATACTGTCCCATATTGGCAAAACGGACCTCCTCTCAGTATAACAAAGGATCGTTCACCATGCTAACCCATTCGCAGTTAACAGTTTTTACAGTTCGGAAAACCTCTTAAATACAACAGCTTTGTCCGTCCGTCTGTCTGTCTGTTATACAAATTTCAACTCAAGAACCGTAAGAACTAGAGACTCGCGGTCAACGCCATTCGACTCAGCATAGTCGATATACTTGCCCCTGAAATTACTATAACCTTTGACCTCTAACCTCAAAGTCACATGGTATTACGTGACCTTTGCATATTACTTGAACCATTTTTTCGAACTCTAAGATTTACGGCAATTCATTTCTCACTTGTTACAGCTTTTTAAGTTCTATTTTTTTACTATATATATATTTTTTGTACTACTAAAGTGGCAAACAGGCATACGATAGTAAGTGGACACCGTAGCCTATGGACGCCTGCGACACCAGAGGCATCACTTGCGCGTTGCCGACCCTTTAGGAAAGGAAGTGGGAAGGAGAAGGAGCGGGAAGAGAGGATTGGGCCTCCGGCACTCTAAAGTATGTTCTAAAGGTTATATACATCACTAAAGTGGCCATTTAGCACGCATAGCATAATTATGATCGCTTGCTATAGCCTGTTAATTGTCAAAAAGGATTTAAAGATAGAATGAAAGAAGCTCTGTTTTCTTCTTCTATTTTGTTTGCCAATTCCCGCAATAGGAATTACTCGTATCGTGGGGGACACAAAAAACTGGGTACGTTTTTTCGAACTTGGAATAACTGTTTGTAGATCATAAGTTTTGTAATGTGTAAAAATAATGAGGTAATATCGTGAAAAATTTAATAAATTTCGCATGCCCACTGAGAGCGAGATGTATTTGAACATTTTTAACTTGTAACACCTTGATTGCATGCCATGTCTCAAGCGAATATAGTTTTTATTTTATTCACAATAACATTTGTCCCGTATAGGGATCAGACCTACAAGACTCAGCGTGGCGGCGGTGGCGAACCGACTGCTTAAACCACTATGCCAATTAAGTCAAGTCAAGCCAAGATAATCAAAAGGCCATCGAAGGTAACAGTAATTATACTCTTAAGCCTACACTGTTTCTTGTAAGAGCGTTGTACTTTTTCAGGCGAGACGATTCATTTATACCGTCGAATAAAATTACCGTGTGTGTGGATTGTTCTTTTACGTGGCACGCAGACATAGATCACGAAATCTAGCTGTTTAATACGCTTCTGTTACCCGTTTGACGACGTAAGTATTATGTTTGTAAGAAAATTGCAAACTATCGTATGAGTCAAATGTATTTGGTAAAACAAACAATATTAAAAATTACCAAGATGTCTGACTCATACTATAGTGACGGACAGATCCGGTTTGAGCACTATCCCTGCCACTTTCTTGTAGAAAGTTGGCTTGTCTCGCCAAACTACAGTCAAAACTGAACTTTAATCTCAAAGTTACAGAATCCAAATTCCTTTATCGACGATTCTGTATTAGTAGATTAATCACTACCGTTACAAACGATTGATTTTGAAGTTTATTTTATGAGTGTTAGAGTTTAATTTTGTTTGTATGGTTTACAAATAAGGGGGTTTGTCATCTGTATGTAATATTTTGTAATAATGTTTGTGTATTATTCGGTTAGTAGTGCCGGATTAAGATTTGGTAGTTTAGAGTGCATTGGGTTTGAGAGAGGTTGATGACTTTTATGTAAATGTCAAAACATGTAGTAAAGTTAGAATTAGGTACTCAGCTGTTGTCATTCATGGCATCTGGTGCATTGAGGTAGCTGCTTTCGTACCGAATTGCATTATAATCGGTTAAGCATTTTAACTGTAGATATGTAACAAACAGATTGAAATACTTGCACATTTACAATATTCTTTATGGTATAACAGTGAAGGAAAACATTGTGAGGAAACCTGCATGTCTAAGAGTTCTACATAATGTTAAAAATATATGAAGTTTGCCAACCCGCACTGAACCAGCGTGGTGGACTATGACCTAACCCTTCCCACATTGAGAAGAGGCCTGTGCCCAGCAGTGGGACAGTCTAATACAGGGCTGAAATTATTATATTTGCTTAAAGAATTCTTATCTTATCTTATGTGGGGGCCAGTCAGTGCAGACTGGCGACACTTCGACCCAGTGGGATCTTTTGTGTCGACACTCTCCCAATAACGACTGCCATAGATGTTCATGGCTGCCGGGACCAACAGCTTAACGTGCTTTCCGAGGCACGGAGCAGGCGATAATTGTCAATCAATACGCACATCATTTCGAAAAGTCATATATCTTCCGAAAGTCAGAGGTGCGCGACGTGGGTTCGAACCCGAGACCCTCTGCATTGCAGTCTGTTGGTCTCCCCACTGAGCTATCGCTGCTTTGCTTAAAGAATTACTTTATGCACTCATACATGCGAAAGGTATAAGCAGGGATGTATTGCTCCTAAAATTCACCAGCTATTGTTTTATATTCCACGTAATAGGGAACGAGCCTACTGCAGCCTACCCGGCACCATCTGAGCATTATTGATGGTGGTTGGTGCGATGGTTTAAGTGAACACCTCAGCACTGCCAGTGCGCTGACTGCTGTGGGTTAGATTGCACACAGGAGTAAAATGTATTCGATCTACAACTATTTGTGTCAGGTCTGGGTATACTTAGTTTTCGTTTATATCTGTAAACTTCCCCGCGATACTCCCTCCCTGCGAAAGTTGTCTTATAAATTATATCTATACCAATATTATAAAGCTGAAGAGTTTGTTTGTTTGTTTGAACGCGCTAATCTCAGGAACTACTAGTTCGAATTCTTTTAGTGTTGGATAGCCTATTTATCGAGGAAAGCTATAAGCTATATAACATCACGCTACGACCCACGAGAGCGGCGCAGTAACGATAAACGCGGGTGAAACCGTGGGAACATGTAGTGCATACATATAAGTACTTACACAGTTCTCACGCCTCTAATCCCAAAGAAGTAGCAGACGCTGTCTATCAAGCACATTTCCAGACTTTACACTGCTTCTAAGAACTGTCTTTAAGAGTAAAACCCAACAACATTTTCTTACCTTTTTTATATATACACCGTCTCATCTTAGGAATAACTAGCTGTTACCTGCGACTTAGTCCGCGTAGATTTTACCTAAAAAGTGTTTGTCTCCGCTAAACCCTATTCTTTTTCTAAAATCAATGTAGCCTAAGTTACTCCTTATAACATCAGCTATCTGCCAGTGAAAGTCCCGTCAAAATCGGTTCAGCCGTTTCGGAGATTAGCCAGAACAAACAGACAGACACAAAAATTTTAAAAATAGATGTTTTCGCCTATGTACGTTTTACATACTTTCATATGCATTAGATAAAAAGCTGTTATTTTGACATTACAAACAAACACTTCAATTTTATTTATGTGTATAGATGTATAGTTTCATGTGTCTGTGGAAGTTTACAAACATTGAAACACAGAAAAACACCTGTGTGTTCTTTGTGTTTCGTGTTGCAAATGATCGTTGCGAAATCCGAATCTGATTGTTGACATAGATAAAACATTTGTGGATCACATAACTTTTATCCCGTGTGGGATTCGAACCCACAACCCTCGGCACAATGGTAGTGGTGACGCGATAACCTAAATTCAAATTCAAATTCAATTTATTGCATTCCATAATGTACATTTACAGGTGGTGGACTTAAAAATAAGTAAAAAGTGATGGACCCTGTCGGGCACAGCACTATTAGGAGAGAGGAGAAGCTGTTTACATAATTATTGTGTTATTTTTAAAAAGTTTAGTTTTGACACTATTTTATCAGCTTTTGGATCTAGTTAAGATAAGTTAGTATTTAACAGAATCATGAGAAAGTAAAAATATGAATAAATAAACAAACTTAATATTAAAATTAAAATTGCAGGATATATTATGATAAATCACTACGCCATGTATACAGTATTTTCTTTAACTCGTTCTAACAGTTGCATTCCCAACCGCTGCGTACCGAAACAAATAAATAATATTGTTATGTAGGTCACTGAATTTAAACAAAGTGAAAGTTGTCTATTACTTCTGAAGAAAGAAACATTTAAACAACTTACCTAATACTCTTCGCATCACAAACGTTACTGTTAGATATATTCCATTTAAACTATCGCTAGTATAATTATAACAAAAAGTTATTGGGTTTTTCTGACAAAGAAATTCTCTGTTATAGCCTAGTAGCCCAGAGTTAGGACGTTGGCTTTGTTACACAAGTTTTTTGAAGTGAAAACTTCTTTAGCGGCGTTGTACACTTTTTTTGTGATGGGTAAAAAATGCTAAACTCGCGTCGGGACACGTGACCCGATCGAAAATTCGTAAGACAGAGGGAGAATTGTCAAACTCGCCTCAGGACACGTGACCTGGTCGAAATTTCGTAAGACGGAGGGAGAATTGTCATGTTTGTGTACGATAGCGCAATAAATTAATATTGATTGATAATTAAAGCAATTTGTGCAAAATAATTCCCTAATAAACATTCAAAAATATCAAAAATGCACAACGTAATTAATATTCAAGTTTTCACTTCTGCCGGAACTCCCGGAGTGCAACCCGTTGACTTAGGGAGCAGAGAGTGCACTTGTATGCGCTTGCACACGCTGGTGGACTTTAATATCTCCTGCGCAGATGGCCGACCTCTGTTAAGATTGGTCGCCGCGACCGAAATTTAATCTGGAGAACCTTATCCTTATATAACTTTGCAAGGGGCCCTCTCCAGAAAATGCATCCTACCACAGTTGCCATTTTTGGTGTCACTCTTTCAACCCCGAGGGATACGCAGGGGTATAGTACATATCCACAGAACAGGGCAACCGTTCTACCTCGGTTTAATCGAAAGAAATGTTAGCCATCTCCGCTCCAGTCTGCTGGGAAGTTTTAACCGAAACTAGCTCCGTCTACTAGCCACATTACTAGACGTTATACTGCTATTAAAAATCTCTCTACAAAAAATCCAAAATCACTTAACGCGATCCAGTCTTGCAATCTAAAACTTCCGAAAACTAAACTTCATTCAAGAATTCAAAACTAAAACTTCTATTCGGCAATTGATTATAAGTATCAAAACTCAACATTGTACACCATTCTTCTGTTTAGGTCATTGGCCCTGACCGGCGCTCATCACGAAATGCTAAACAAATATTCTTCTTGCTTACCAATACATTTCGCCAACGGAAACTCCATGATCAGTTTCGGCGAGATCCCAACATCCTCGTGCAAGCCAAGGTCTAATATTGACAAACGATGGTTACCAAACAAACGGCTGAAGGGAATTCCGTATAGTCTCCATGAACTGAATTATGAAACGCACCAGGATATAACAAGTAGAGTGTAATGTTGTGTTAATATGGAGATGACTTTTTGTTTATTACTAGTTTTTGTGCGCAGCTCCGCCCGCGTGGTACGTACATTAATAAAAATCAGTATCCTATATCCTTGCCCAGATTTTAAACTATCTCTGTACTAAAATTCATACAAATCGGTTGAATGATTTAGCCGTGAAGAAGTAACAGACAGACAGATAGAGTTTTCGATTTTATAATATTAAAATAAGTAAAGATATTTAATTATGGCACTTCAGCGACTTATTCACCAATACATTGATGATAATTGATATCTTAAAAATGTAATTACACTGAAGAAAATTTAAAAACAACGGTGTATTAATAAAACAAGGATATAAGACTGCTTCAAAGTAAATGAAATTAAAGTTGCAGTTTAAAGGCAACGCCCGTTTTAGGAATATTTCCTGTGACTCAGGGAACTTTACAAACATTGAAATAACGGACACACAAAATATACAAATTTGGGGCAACTGTTTGTGGTTCACATACTTTTTTTTCCCGTGTGGGGATCGAACTTACAACACTAGTAGTAGTAGTAGAGCCTCGCTGATTTCAGCATGAATGGGCCGGCTCGACGGGGGAAGGACTACCCTCTCACAGAATATCGACGTGAAATAGCAGTAGTCCTACTGTTGTGTTTCGTTCGGCGAGTGAGAGTGCCGGAGGCCCAATCACCCCCTTTCCCCCATCCCGCTCCCTTTCCTTCCCACGTCCTTTCCTAGAGGGTCGGCAACGCGCAAGTGATGCCTCTGGTGTTGCAGGCGTCCATAGACTACGGTGACGACTTACCATCAGATGGGCCGTATGCTTGTTTGCCACCTTAGTTGTATAAAAAAAAAACTCGACACCGTGCCAGTGGTGAGGTGACCACTGAAATCACTACACCAGCCATGCAGTAAACGCTTATATCCTGTACCGTATTATACCCACATTTGGGCAAATGTGATTTAAGGTCCTCGTAACAGACGGCCAGAAAATAAAAAATAAAAATTAACGTTATTTATTCAACATACTAGCCTTGTTCAGCAGCATCAGTAGCAGCGATAGCACATTGGGGAGACCAACAGACTGCAATGCAGAGGGTCTCGGGCTCGAACCCACATCGCGCACCTCTGACTTTCGGAAGTTATATGACTTTTTGAAATTATGTACGTATTGATTGACAATAATTATCGCCTGCTCCGTGCCTCTGAGAGCACGTTAAGCCGTCGGTCCCGGCTGCCATGAGCATCTATGGCAGTCGTTATTGGGAAATCAGTGCCCTCTAATATCCTGACACTGGTCTAGCCTTAGGGTATCGTTAGCCTTCGGGTTGCGAAGGTCAGATAGCAGTCGCTCCGTATAAAAACTAATATCCAGTCAAATCCGGTTAGACTAGAAAGCCGACCCCAAGTGACTTGGGAATAATAAAGGCTAGGGAGAAGACTAGCCTCGTTCAACTCTGAATATTCTTTGCATCATTATTGGTAATGTTAAAGGTAAGAAATTACTTGATCAATCATTGACTTGAATATCACTTAGAAGAATACAAGTTTTTCTTACCTTAGTAAAAATATATAATAAAAAGCGCAGGAAATATTTTTCTAGAAGCTGACTCCACACTTACCAACTCTCGTGACTATTCGCTGGGATATCCCAAGTTACGCTAACTTCATTCAAACTCCGGTTTGCAAGTTCAGTACGAATATAATTTAATTAAAAAAGAACCCTAATGCCATGTGTCATGGTTTAAATTATCTTGACGTTTAAATTTTGATCGGTGATAAACTTAAGTTTGCTTAAACTTGCTTGCACTTTAGAAAATAGACTTTATGTTTATAGATATAAAGTTGAAAGTATGTTATATAAGCTATCGTAATCGGTTTAAGAAAAAGTATAGTTCAGACGTGGCAACTCAAAGTTGCTTGTTAAGTTGCTACAACGTAATCAAAGGCTAGAGGTATTGAAGACGAATATTTCAAGTCAAATTAGTAAGTTTTGCTCTTCTTCTTCTTCTTTTCGTGTGGTTAGTGGCCAACCTGTTGTCAAGAGTTGTTCAAGCCGCCTCTGACATGGCTTAACGACTGCTGTCAATTTGACAACAACCGGGACCGGCTCTTACGTGCCCTCCGAAGCACGGAGACGCTCAGATGAAATACCACTAAGCGGTCATCCATTTCTAGACTGACCACACCCAACGTTGCTTAACCTCGTTAATCGTTAACCGATCAGTGAGTGCAACTGGCTATGGGCGCCTACAATAAACTCTACTGCGACTATAATAAACTACATATCGTCCAACCTGAAAACAATTTATATTATTTCTGTCATATTATAAAGATGTCTAGTACCTTAAATATATAAAAAAAGAATTGACAAATCAAATATCTTTAAAATATATTTCGTTTAATAGTTGTGTTCGATAGAGGTAATGCCATAAGAAAGTTTTACATCAGCCTATAGAAACCCACAAAAAATCATTATTGTAAGATATTTTTAACAGTTATCTATCCAAAACTTTTAAATTATACTTTCATTCCCATTCAGGCAATTTGGTTCAATACTACATTCTCTTTATGTACATATTCGTGTATATTTATGGATTTTAGCAAATATTGTTGCACTGTGGCAAAGGCCTCCCTCTTTCTTTTCCACATCTGCCTATCATACAGTAATTTAGACTAGTCTACTATTTAGCCCTTTCGTTTGTACTGCCATTGTCTCCTTGACCTACCTCGTTACCACTTAGTACCTTCAAGAGTCTCAATTATGTTGAATTTAGTGGAAAGATCTTATGGCATACCGCAAACGTTCCCAAACTGATTTCATTTCAAGTTGAAGGTATTTTAGATGACATCCGTGACCTGTATCTTTGCGTATAAATATTGTAATTTTGTTCCAGTGTATACTCAAACAAATTGCTCAGTTATATAATATTAACGATTCGTAAAACACATACGTTACTTAACTAGTTCTTACAATCAAAATCAACATCCATCATTGAAATTACACGCAACAAAAAGTCGCCTGCTCTGCACGAGACGTCAAAGACGTTTATGCAATTCTTATGTTTTGTTATTATATAAGGTTGTTTGGAGGTAGTCGGGCCACTCTCGTCTGCAGCGCTCAGTGCATTGAACGCGATCTAGATTTTTGGATCACCAAGTTTTTGGATAATTACTTAAAAGGTAAGTTTAATTATATACTTACATAATTAAATGTTTCAGGAGGACATTTACATTTAAAATTAATTGAAAATTAGTACTTCATGTTCTTAATTGAATAATACTTACATTAATAATAGTTACATAATTATATCCGAAAATATATAAATAATATATAATAGTGATTCCAATGTCAAATTTATGCCAATAATTTGAATATCATTATTGAACTGATGATTTATATTAATTAATTAAACAACTGCCAGGCAAAAATTTACAATTTAATCAGTTGTAAAAGTCTACCTATTGTAAAATTAACGTATAAATAAATATTTAAAGGGAATTCGAGTCTACCTTAAACTTCAGAATCAGATAGCTATAACTCCGTGTAAGAATATTATCAATGTAACGTAAAGTAATGATGATAAAATACAAAACGTACCTGAAAACAAAAATATATCACTTACCGGTTTGCAAGCTATTAAAACCTAAGCATTCCTTTTTAATTGTTAACGGTTTTGATTTGTTTCAAATTGTTTTAAAGTAACTGTGCTCCGAAGTTTTAACCGGGTTAAATGACGTTTGTAATTTCTGATCCACTCCTTTAGGACATAGCGTGATATAATATCGCCTAAAGTCATCATCCATAAACAACCTTAATAACTCAATGATTTTTCAAATCCGGCTGTTAGCTCCCGAGTCCAGCATATTTAAATATACAAACTTTGCAACTTTATAATGGTAATAAATCTTCATGATTTCTTTTGTTAACCAATTGTCGCAGCGACACAACGGTGGCCAGAAACAATAGATATTTAATGATGTCTAGTATTCTAAGACTTGACAGATAAAAGAAGCACATAAAAATAACATTTTGTAAAGACTAATCTCATATTAAGAATAAATCCGGGGTCGCGGAGGTCTTTAACAGTCAAACAACAGACACAAAGAAAAACCAGACTTGGTATAACAATTTGTTGTCCACACATTTCTTGTGCCGTGTAGAGACCGAATTCAAAACACTCGGCGCAGTACTAATGGCGAGGCAAATACTTGAACCACTACACCGTGTAGCCACATCCTAACTTAATATTATAAAAGCGAAAATGAGTTTGTTTTTGTTAACTTTTCACGCCTAAACTACTGAACCGATCATCCTAAAATTTTGCATATACATTGTCAGGTGTACAGAAACGGACATAGGCTACCTTTCATACCGAAAAAAGATACTGTTCCTGAGGAAAACAACAATAACGTTCTTATGATAATAGATGGCGCCACGTGTCTTTCGAATCATGATTGAATTATATTATTACGAGCAGAGTACGACCCGAATTGATTGTCAAATTCTAAATTAACGCGAGCGAAGCCGCGGGCAAAAGCTAGTAGAAAATACATCAAGAATCGATTATATCGCTAGCATTCAAAGTCACTCAAACTTCAATAAAACATTGTCAAATAAAGGTTCAAATATCAGGTTCGTCGACACGCCTCGTTTGTCTCATAAGGATAGTGAAAGTCTCACACACAATAGAGGAAACAAGTACCCTTTCTCGGTCCATTACGTCACATTCAGACAATAAGGAAATATAGTCACTTATCAATTCCAATGTATAAAGAAACTGCTGCTTTTGTGTAGTGTATTTCAATATATTTGAATCTTTGGTTGCTTTACAAGACTTGTGCTATCGTCTCTTGAAGTAATGTTATTACATGCGAAAAAACAATAGAAAGATATACAATGTATAGCGCTATGTAGTTAGAACGTATGCATTAAAAATGCAACGATTTTAAATATAACGAATTAATGAACGCTCAAATTACGAACAATTATAGGTAGAACCCAAAAAAAAACTTGTGTGGATCAAACCCGCTACTGAGGGCGCATTGACAGTAGCCAGTACAACACATTAATCACTCTACCATTCAGCAGTTATATATAAATTTATACGATAAACTAGTTATGCCATGAGTGGCTAGCTATCGTTTTATCGATCTATCTAACTCAATACATAGGATGTCTCGCAATGACAATTTTCACGAAATATATTAAAGGATTAAATATAATAACCACCAAAAATTCTAATTACACAGCTAAATATGCTTACTAAAATATATCATAACGAGCACCTATACGCCTCAAATCACTGCATTCCGCCTCGGAAGGGTTAGGTTATGTTAGGTTCCTTCTTAAACCCACCCAAAAATAGGAGCCCCGCCAAGCGGGGCTCCGTCGACTTAGTTTGATCTCTTTAAAATATTTTAGTAAGCATATTTTGCTGTGCAATTAGTATTTTTGGTGGAACAAAGACAAAAAATTGAGGAACAGTTAAATACTACCCATATATTAATTTCTTTAAAAGTTAAAGTTTCGCGAGTGCTATGATATGTCCTTCTTCTAACAAGGTTTAAAGAGAGTTCTTCTTTCACGGTAGGCAGCGGCTTTGCTATGTCCTGATATTGCTGAAGTCCATGAGCAGCGGTTACCACTTTCCATCAGGTGGGCCACTTGCTCGTCTGCCACCAATGGCAATAAAAAAAAGAAGTCATATAGTTAATTGCATAGTCATAATATTAACAGTTCTTTTTATTTCATGATTTTAATGTTTTCTTCGCGACATTTTGCGTTTAACAAAAGATTGATGTGTTTGTCATAGCTATTCAGCCTCAAGTTTTAACTCTAAAATACTTCTAAAGTGAAACAGAGCAGTATTCAGGACACAACGGCCTACTCCATGTGTAGAAAGTTCACTCCTTCGTTATTATTTTAGTGGGTCAAGAACATCACTGTGCGAAATAGTAGAGATGGCATACGGCACCGTTTCATAAATGAATCAGTAATTTTTTAGTAATTAATATAATAAAATAATAGTTAGATTTTTAGATTTTTCATTGGTTATCTAAACCAGATAATTATATTTTGTTTAAGAACTAGTAATCTATATATTATTAATACGTGAAGCGAAAACTTTGGATCCCTTTTTACGAAAATTGGGCGGACGGAGAAGTATGAAATTTCGCACACTTATAGATTATACAGAGAAGAAGTGACGAATGCTAATATAATAAATATAAATAAATAAATATTCTATCACATACACACAACACCATCTAGCCCAAACTAAGCAGAGCTTGTACTATGGGTACTAGACAATGGATAAACATACATATATACTTTTTTTTTGTAATTACATACATATTATACATAGAAACACCCAGACCAAGACAAACATCCATGTTGATGCACAAAAATGTTTGACTTGTGCGGGAATCGAACCCGCGACCTCAGGCGTGGCAGTCGGTTACACTGACCACTACGCCATCGAGGCCGACAATTTCTAATGCATATTTTATATAAAATATGCATTAGAAATACATTAAATTAATGAAAAACCACTACACGCACACAACCATGCATTTGACACACGCAGTCGAAGTGCGTAACTATGGTTACATATATGACATAATAATGTCAATATATATTATTATATCAGCAATATCTTACAGGCAAACTTTGGTCGAATTTCGAGCACTAGGCGACCGCTAGTTACTTTAAATGTACATCTTAACTAAATGCGAATGTGAGTATGTTTGTTACGCTTTTACACCTTAATTAATCAACCGATCATCATGAAATTTCGCATATACATTGTCAAGAGTACAGAAAAGGACTTATGCTACATTTTATAATTAAAAGTACTGTTAAGTTACCGTAGGATAAAAAATGACATAACCTACATTTCCGTGAGCGAAGCCATGGGCTAAATCTGGTAATCTATACATACACAGCCACGCGTATTTTCTCGAAAGGATAGGCAGATGATGGCCACATATCGCCAGCAAATCTTTATGGTAATAGGCGAACCTGTAGTTTGTAGTATACTAACCCATATTATCAACGTCATACGCAAGAACCATGACACACAATGCCTACATGATTAGCCAAAAACAAGGTCATATGATGCGACATGTCGTTATATAAAATGAATACATTCGTAGACTGACAAAACCACTGGATTTGCAATACTTCGCTTCAATAAATAACATATAACCATGTGTATATTAGTAACCATTATGACATAACTTGGATGGCCTACATAACGGAATACAAATGAGAGTATGACGAAGTCTCATTACGATGGACCACGATGACGATGCGTCACTAGAAAGCTGGTCCTTCTACATTCGCAGAATGGGTCAAGTACGTTGTTCTATGTAGTCACTGATATATAATATAATCTTAGTCATTTTGGCATCCGAAAGTTGACATTTAACTCTGCATAGGTTTTATTTCTCATTTGTGAAATAAAAGAGTAACGTTCGCGATTCTTGCGTATCCTCCAATGTTTCCACGCAACCCGTATCGAGTCTTGGCCGCCGAAACAGTGTGTGATGTTTTTGAAGTGAAAACTTCTTTAGACGCGTTGAGCACTTTTTGTGAACAAAAATCATGGAACTCGCGTCATCGTCACGCTTCCACGCTTTATTATTTTTTTTTTTAATATTAACAATATCTCAGAAATGGTGCGTCCTACGCAAAAAATAACGAAATGTTGACCCCCTTAATAACCTCTGAGGGAGTATCAGGAACTAGCATCCAACCCGCCGCCCTTTTTTTTTGTTTTGTAAAGATGACTTTATGATCACGGATTAAAGTTTTTACTTTCTATCAGCAATCCCCAAAGATTACCCCAATTTTTATTTAACGATAACAGATTTTTCTGTGGCCATTTCGTTTCATGCTAGTGACATTATGCATATTTAAATATTTGTCTTATAATAAAAATATAATCGCGGTTTATTCATTTTCAACAAAAGCGGTAACTATTGATCTTATAATTATATACTTTAAACTTAATTATCTTATAACTTTATAGGCTTTTAATAAAATCCGAATATCTTAGAAAAAAATATGTTAAAAATTTAATAACCATTGTATGAAATTACTCGTCAAATTGGTGCTGAAGGAAAAATATCTTCAATTTACCGACACTTCAATTGAATTAAATAAATCGTGTCTTGTGTAACAAAAAGTGTTTAAGAATCTTCCGTGCCATATCCAACATCAGTTGTGACAAGAGTCGGCAATATATAATTTATTCCGTTCACGCCGGCCACAGAGAGACCCATCAATTTCTTTATAGTCCAGCACAAATTAAGTTTATTTATAAATGTTTCACTGCTTCAATTAGTCAAAATGAAGTACCCGTGGACAAATATAAATAAATGTTTATAAAAACTTTGCATAGATACAAAATTATTATTATGTTTATAAGTTTTCAATCCTAAATATTAAAAGTTGCCGAGTAGGGACGAAAACTTTGTTGAAAAGTGGACGATCAACGTTCAAGGTTGTGTGAAAGCAGCAATAAATAAGCCTGAATATTTCAATATCGTACCCAAGTTAATATTTTGTTACGTAACTCTCGTCTTCTAGACATGAATTCATAATATCTATAAATATATGTAATAATCTAGAATACACAACAACAGTAGTTTCTTCGAAGTACTTCAGCAATATTTGCTGAAGCATAAAAGTAATTTTGCCCCTATTGGAAAAATCTTTAGCGTTAAAATGGGTCATAATTATATACTTAGGCAGAGAGTTATCTATACCATATTTTACGAGTATATCAAAGCCCTACGGCAGATTCCGTTCTTGATCTAATGTGTCAACGCTCTGCCTACCGCACCATCTATAGACGCTTGCAACATCAAACAAATAAGCCATTATTAACCTTTAAAAATAGATGTAACGTGCTATAAGAGACATAAATGACTAGTCCTCTACTCAAAGCACAACAACTTAACGTGTCTGGTAATTCTACTAACCGCAAAAATTCAGCACAAGGTTGTTCGACTATGATCTTTTGAACGGTGGAGATATTCCCTGGAAATATTTCCTCATTCAAAGTGCCCAGACACAATGCTTTTTTTAATTCATCTGGTTTCCAGCGAATTAATAAGTAAATCTATTGTGCCTTGTTCTCCAAAGATAACTAGCCTAACGCTGTGGATTAGTTAGCAACATTTCCAGACTCCAGGCTGCAATGCATAAAATCTATTTCTAGATACGTACCAAGTTAGCGATTGCCAGTGTATTCATATGACACAGCACCAGCGATCGTCTTTGCATATTAATCAGTATAATTGCATTGTTGACCCACAGCGATTTCGATTCCCATAGCGTATGAGATTGAACACGTATTGAAACTTGATTGGGTTCTTTGAAGCAATTCTCAATAATAACTTGAATATTGAAACCTGCAAATATACTCATACTCTAATCGTATTAATAGGCAATAAGCTCACTCTAGTACGAAACTGTCATTGTTTAAAAACTTCATGGATGGCGTAATAGTTTAAGAGGTCTGAGTCTTTTAGGACAAAAATTTGTGTGATCCACAATTTTTTTTATACTACTTACCTAGATGGCATAAAAAGCATAAGGCCCACCTGATGGTAAGTGGTCACCGTAGTCTATGGACGCCTGCAACACTAGAGGCATCACTTGCGTGTTTCCACACCTTTAGGAAAGGAAGTGGGAAGGATAAGGAGCGGGAAGGGGGAAAGAGGGTGATTAGGCCTCCGGTACTCTCACTCGCCGAACGAAATACAACATTAAGAATACTGGTATTTCACGTCGATATTCTGTGAGAGGGTAGTCCTTACCCGGTCGAGCCGGCCCATTCATGCTGAAATCAGCGAGGCTCTACTGCACTAACCGTTGCCTTTGCACCGAGTCTGGGTGTTCTTTGTGTCCAAGGTTTTATAAAGCCGCGACACAGGAATATACATGGTACGGGAGCAGTATTGAAAATAAATAGATAATTGTTGTCTTAAGTGGCAGAAAACCCCAATAATATGCCCCCAATAATAATGCCTAACTCGGGAATCACACATCAACACGAGACCTCAGCACGGCAGCCACAGTTTTTGTTTAAGTAGTATCGTGACGTTATTATAACAACTTATGAACATTGTTCCGTGAGGTTAAGCGAGGTTATTATTTTGTAACTTAAAAGTTAGATAAAGCCAGTCTAATAATATTTGATTCGATAATATCAAAGTTCATAAAACCATATCGGTTCCTTAAAATTAAGTTGTCTTTTTTATTATTTGAATTATACCTTACCGACGCCAAGATACACTACAATATTATCGACGCATGCAATTTATATTTTAACTCCATTTCAATTCGCACGCAAATAAAAATAAACTAAAGTTTTTACCGAATCAAATGCGCACTATCGCATAATTAACTCGTTACTTTTCAAAATACAAGATGGAGACCGTTATTTGGCCGCGCATGCGCAGTCCGCCGTCGCGCTTCGTATGCCCCGCTCGTACGATGTAGGTGAAGACTGTTCCATTTGAAACTTTGTCGAACACCGTGTCTAGTTTCGCCATGTGAAATTTTGTTTTGTGTTTGAAAAGTAAGCACTGAGTTATTCTGTGTTTTATTATTGGATTTGTAAGTTGCATTTGACGTGGTGGACGTGAAAAATGGAAGGAGAAAGCATATTATAGTTATTTATGGTTAACAATATATTGGCACCAATAAAATTTAATTTAAATTTGGAATAAGTGTTAGTATAATAGAAGAACAAGTACCTACTTAGTTTTGGCATGACATTACTTTCATAAGCTGGCGATGTTGATAGTAGTGTCTTATTAACTAAACTGTAGTTTTGTTAAATAGTTAAGTTTTACGCAGAAGTTTATTAACCTCTGAATCTTCTTCGAAGAGGTTAATGAAATCACTTTGAGGGTCTGTGTGTTTGTCTGTTAGTGACAGGCATAGCTCCGGAACCACTGGACCGATTAAGTTGTAACCTGGTGTGCAGTCACCTTGGGGTCATACCTCAGTCGACTTTGAATATTGGCCCTGTGGGACAAAAGACCCCCAAGATATAGGGGTCACAAGGTCACATGAAGACGAAGAGGTTGAATCCTGGGTTTTTACACACATCTTGTTCGATATATTTTTAGTTCGTGGGACTAAGTGTTATTTACATACAGTTTATAATTTTACAGATATTGCAATTAAATTTCTAACATATTGCCCAAAAATATATTGGCGCCATTTTGTAGTTATTTATGTATGTCTGTCTTAATCAACCTATTGAGTCACAGCGGCACACCGGTGGTATTCTAAGACTTGACAAATTAATTAGTGGTATTCTATTCATACTATATTATACACTACTCTATACAGCTGTTTCTACAGTGTTTCTTTTTAGAGTATCGTAAATATTTTAGTTTTGTATTTATCACAATAAACATTTTAATGAACATAATATCTATGGTCAATTACGGGGTCGTTGACTATATCAAGATGTTATTGCACCCTCGCATATGTAGTTATTTACATAATTCATTCATTATTCGATGCAGAATGCCAAATCTAAATAAACATCAAAATAAATGTGAACTAAAATGCAGCATTGGATGTTTATTGATATTTAAACAAAATACCATTTGTAGTAGTTAATTTTGGAAAGGAATTCTATTTTGAACAGATTTTATTACAAGAATTGGCCATCTGAATCAAAGATTGCCAAAAAAAAACAATAATTCCAATATAAATCTTTGATAAGTATATTACACCCATCCCTGCTTCAAAGAACACAGTCATAAAATTTTTACTTACGATAGTTAAAACATTACTTGCAAATTCAATCAGTATTGTATAATTTTCTAACATCCAATCTTAATCTATACTTATAATAAAACTGTAGAGAGGTCAATTCTGTACATTGAATGTATATTCAAAATTAATATTGGAGGATGAATGGTGATCGATACTGATGACAAAAATGCAATCAGTAAATTTTTTGTCTGTCTGTCTGTCTATCTGTCTGTCTGTATATGCACGCATGGGTCAAAAACTACTGAAGGGATTTTAACCAAACTTGGTACGATTGTAGTCCATACTCCTGGGCAGGTTATAGGCTATATAACATAACGCTAAGACACATAGGAGCTGGGCAGTGACGATAAATTTGAAGCAAGTCGGATGAAAATGCGCTTTCGAGCTCTTGTCCTCGCATACGTTGATCATACACCAAAAGTATGTATTACAAAGCTGATGGTCTTCAAAAGATCTACAAAAAGTCCTTAATAGTATATATCTATCTTTTATAAATTAGCCACAATAACGTGTTTAATCGTTAGGCATTCCTTCAAAGTGTATTAAATACATAAATATACTGTATTTCACATAGATATATCTTTATCAAACTCCCATATTCAAAAAGTACACTTTAATATCTATTTTATAAAAAAAAAGATTATAGAAATCGGTTTATAAACACACAAGATATAGATGAAATAAAACATCCAAATCTCGCCGCGCCAGTATGGGTACGGCTATACGGTTGATTTTTGTTTAACGCGCGAAACGGCCATCGGCTGCATTTATAAAAAGGCGCGGGCGCTCACGCGCCGACTTCACTCACATTTTGTTTGTTTGATTGAACGCGCTAATCTAAGGAACTACGGGTAAAAATTAGAAAAATATTTCAGTGTTGGATAGCCCATTTATAGAGGAAGGCTATATAACATCACGCTACGACCAATAGGAGCGGAGCATAAATGAAAAATGTTGCAAAAACTAGGAAAATTGAAAATTCTCTTATGTGAAGCAGACGAAGTTGCGCGGGTCAGCTAGTATGAAATATAATTATTACATTAAATCGTAATGTCTGTCGTCACAAAACGTGAGACATATTATGCAGCTGTGTCTGGCTGAAGCCAATACCAATATACAATAAGATTTGAAAAAAGAAAATAGGTCCCATAGCTTGTGGTAAAAGTTCTGAAGCTGTATCTCTTTTGATGTGCAAAACTTTGCATAAAATACCAAGACGTTTTATTCAAAGGCATTCAATTTTATGCTCTATGTAGTTAGTCACAAAGTCGAACATGTCGAAAATGTGTAACATTCAAACATGTATTGGAGTATTATTGGCGTGTACAATGACGTATTGATAATGTGTTTCTCGCTCTAGTGCGTGTGACACTATTGTGTCATTTCATTTGGTATGTACTGTGACGTCACAAACCGAAATTTAAAATGTTGCTTTGGAAATAAGGAATTGGGTTCAACTATCATTTATTACTTTTTAGAACTGACAACTTACTTATTGCTTAACATGATATAAAATATGTACTTTATATATTTTTCTCATTGTATAGTCGACCAAGAAAGTGGTTTACAAGTTTTTTCAAAAATGTCTTTGTGATCTGATTATACCTAAGGTTGACTTTTCCAACTTGGCATATGGCATGACGTAAATATAATACATGATAAAGAGAGCAATGGTCACTATCATGATATTATCGCAAGGGGAAATCGACCTTGTGGTTTCATGACGTTCAAATGAACCTCAACCGTAGGGTTGTAGACCACAATTTTGACCGACTGTGCATCGAGACAATTTAAAAAATGTGATACAGCTGTTTTTATTCCGATATACCGAGATACTTTAGAATATTTATTATTACTGCTATATACTGTATGTTATTGTATATTCCTTTGTTGGAAATCCTTAAATAAATAAATAAATATTCGAAATGATGATAGCATCAAAATAAAAGTTTTTGGTAAATTCTATTCCCCGATAACAATCGACATCAATCTTAGAGGATCATTCGAAAAAAGTGGACGTAAGCTTTTGCTTGATCCTTTTAATGTAATATCTACTTTTGCCTACTTTTACTTTTTGTTACTTTAACGATGAGATTTTTTGTCAAAAGATATTTTTGTCATAAAAAGAAGAAATAAATTAAATCTATTTCAATGTAAAAACATCAGAAAGGGAATATTTGCTCTACTTACTAATATTTGAAATAGGAAAGTGTGTTGTTTTAATTGGTCTTAGTTTTATACAAAACAATTCAACGTGATTTCTGCATAGATAATTATAGTTATTTATGGATCGCAAAAAGGATGTTAGCTGTGTAAAAGATGCTATTGCTGTAGAATTAAAATATCTAAAGGCGCGAATAAAAACTAGCAATGAATATACAGAAAATAAATTTTATTTAAGTATGCTAGAAAAGGACTGACTAAGAAAGTTCATAAGGCTAGTGTGAATGCAACAGTCGCAAGGGGAAAACCTAGGCGAACGTTTCTCGATCAGATCGGAGGCGTTCTGGACAAAGGTCAGGTTAAGAGCTCCTTCAACCGACGGGCGTGTATGAGGAATGTGATGAAAGTGAATGAAGCTAGAGAAATATGTCAGGATCGTAGCAAATGGAAATCCGTAGTCCCTGCCTACCCCTCCGGGAAACAGGCGTGGATCTATGTATGTAGAAAAAGGACAAATATGCCATATGTTTTGTACATCAGATATGCTCTTTTGGAAATTAAACATCAACTTAAATTGTGGCTATAATTGCGGTTAAAAAACCTCATAACAGTTTATTATTATGTAGCACCCAACAATTTTGTTTTTCAACAAACATCGCGAGACTAATTTCTCGCATGACTTGACCGAAACGAGCAGACTTTCATCAAATTTAGTTTAGCCGTTAGTCACGAATACAATTGTATTATTTCCTTGTTTAGTGGATTATAAATGATTCACATATTTCAAATATTGACAGTTTTAACTTAAATGTTTATTTACGTTTGAAGCTCAGGCTGGTTTAAGTTTTGTTGTCAAATCTGTTGTGAAGTGAATGGTGTAGTACCATTGATATTGACACATAAAAAAATGTTTTTTTGCCAAAATTTTATACCATGGTATTCTCGAGAACAAAAGCTAGTGTATCATAGTTTAAAGGCTTTAGAAGTTATTACAGTAAACCAAACCATTCGTATCAATAAAAACTAAACTTTACTGCTATTTGAACAAGTCGGAACAGTCGCTGCTACCGCTGGTGCCAATTTCCTACTTTTACATTGCACGGAGTTGTCCCGCACTTTCTACTCGCTTATCGTAATGTTAAACTATGTGCTGCACTTACTGGTTTAAAGTTTAACGATTTCTGCCTACTACACTACAACCAGGAGCGTGACTGCATTGCTGGTTCAACGGTAATTAATGATACTGCTGTTTATAAAAAGAATGCCTTAGCCAAATTTATTCCATAATCAATTTAAATGTCACAAAGTAATCACAGTTTCAGACAATAATATTTTTGTTTTTTTTATTTGATTTACAATGACTTAAGTGTTTATTCAAGTCACACAATAACCACAGCTTCAGTAATGACTTACTGACTACTCTGCTTGTAATAATACAATTCAATCATGATTCGAAAGACATGTGGCGCCATCTATTATCATAAGAATGTTATTGTTGTTTTCCTCGGGCAAAGTATTTTTTTCAGGATGAATGTAGCCTATGTCCGTTTCTGTACACTTGACAACGTATATGCAAAATTTGAGGATGATTGGTTCAGTGGTTTAGGCGTGAAAAGGTAACAAATAAACAAACTCATTTTCGCTTTTATAATATTAGTTAGGATAGGATTATAAATCCTATACTTATGAATGTAGATGCTTGTGAAGATATATGGGTGTTGTTACTCAATCACATGCAAACCGTTGAACAGAATGGAATAAAATTTAACACAGAGATAGACATATTATATACAAATTTTTATTTCAGTATGTGGGTACTTTTGACCTCGGTATACATACTCGTGGGATAGAAACAAGTTCTAAATAACAAACATTTAGTAATGAATATTCTAGCCCCCTAGGAAAAGAATTTTGATAAAACAAACCTAATTCAAACTCAGTCGACCTTAGCGAGCTGACAAAAACATGACCTTGTTTTCTCAACGGCCTCAAATCCCAAGCGATGGTACAAACCAATCGGCACTACAAAAAAGGACTCCGCTATCAACACGTTCGAATAAGCAGGACAAGGATATTAATTAATTTGAGACCTTTGTTTTGAGCCTGGCAGTATCCCTTGTGCCTATAGAATAGTGTTGCCCGCCTAATAGAAGCAACAATAAAGCGCTCGCTCGCTTATGCGTAACAAGCATGCGGCAAACGAACTTCATTGTCGCGAGTGCGTCGCTTAAAATAAATGAGTCTTCTTCTTCTTCTTCTCCTCCCTAGCCTTTATTATTCCCAAGTCACTTGGGGTCGGCTTTCTAGTCTAACCGGATTTGACTGGATATCAGTTTTTACACGGAGCGGCTGCCACCTGACCTCCGCAACCCGAAGGCTAACGATACCCTAAGGCTAGACCAGTGGCTTAAAATAAATGAGTGAAGCATAGAAATTACTTTATATGCGATAACATAAATGTCGGCGGCAATCGCAATGCATTCCAAGCTTCTTATGACGCATAAATGAACCTAGCACTGTACCATGGCCGTTTGAGACTCACAAGAAGCAAAAAGATAATCAATATCCATAAATTCTGTATCACAAGGATTTTCGCAGACATTCAAATACAAGAGGCTCTGAACTACTATTTATGGATAACACCATTTTCTGTCCCGCGTGGGGTATAATCCAGAACAATCGATACACGTGCCCGGTGCACGTTTTTTTCATTTCATTAGCAATCACTAAGACTTAATCAAGGACATGATTTGTATTTTAATTCGAACCTTAAGCTATATTATAAATGCGTTATTACGTGGATATGGGCGCTTTCAATTTAGACGGTTGGTGCCGGACTGCTGCAGTCCTGGTATCGTACTGCGCACGGGCGGTTATGATTTTTCATACAAAACGACTGTTTTTGCCGTTCCGCCAACGAACGTGCGCCGCACTGCTCTCGCACGACCTTGCGTCGAGTCATTTTGTATGAAAAATCATAACCGCCTGTGCGCAGTACGATACCCAGACTGCAGCAGTTCGGCACCAACCGTCTAAATTGAAAGCGCCCTATAGCTGGAAGGAACTGCCGCTGAACTGAAGATGACAATGTTGTTATCTACTGAACAATTCGGATTTCGTTTTGCTACTCAACGTAGGTAGTACTCCTACGATTCGATAAAAAAAAACGTTTTCTTCTTTCCAGGTAACTATTCAAAATGTTAGGACAAGCTCGATGGCTAATGCTGGTGATAGCGGCTGGTCTCACGCTACAGTCGCGAGGTGACGGTGGCATCAGACTACCTGACCAACCCCCTAAACAGGAAGGCATCCCTGAGGGAAGATCTCTGAATTTCGGAGGAGACCATGGCAGATCGGTAAGTAATAGATAACTTTTTAAATAAGCATATGATGCACCTAATTGTAAGCGGTTCTAAGTTCTAAGCTGCTATAGACGTATACAATACCAGGTAATCCTGGTCAATGATACGTCATTACTGTGTTACTAGCATTGCTTCCGAGTTGTCGAATCTTCTCGTACACACTGGTATACGAAAATATAACGTGTTAAAATAAACAGAAGATATAATCCTATTATTTTTGTTTCATACATTAATTAGCTGTTACCTGCGACTTCGTCCGCGTAGGTTTTAACTAAAAAGTGTTTCTCTCCGCGGAAACCTATTTTTTCTAAAATTAAAGTAGCCTAAGTTACTCCTTATAACATCAGCTATCTGCCAGTGAAAGTCCCGTCAAAATCGGTTCAGCCGTTTCGGAGATTAGCTGGAACAAAGAGGCAGACAGACAGACAGACAAACAAAAATTTTAAAAATCGATGTATTCGTATAGGTACCTTATATACTTTCATATGCATTAGATAAAAAGCTGTTATTTTGACATTACAAACAGACACTTCAATTTTATTTATTTGTATAGATTATTAGATAATGAATGTGGAAATTGGCGTCAAACTAAGCCAGAGTCCTAGCCTGAAAATCTTTGACACCTAGTTAACTGTATTAAATCGAATTAAAATGAAAATACTTAGGACGAGAGGAACCCGCCACAGACCCTCTGCTTGTCCATCCCAGCTATTGCAATAGAAAAATGTTGACAGTTAATAAACACAAAGAAAGAGGATTTGTTACTTGCATAGGTATCCAAACAATGAATGTTTTGTATATTATTTTTCCTTATATGAACTATCAATCATTTCCTATTACAGCCTCAAGCCTCCGGTCGTGGTTTCCTGGACTGGATCGGTCTGGGAGAGGACCAGGACCCTTACATCCAACAGTCAACCCAGCAGTGTGTCCAAGGTGACTTGGCTGACTGCTTCAAGGCACAAGCACTGCGATCCTTTGACGACTTCTTTGATAAGCAAAGCTACCAGTAAGTTTTGTAATGTGACTATATAATATAAAATGCAGGCTCAAGGTCTTCTTAAAATAACTATTTTAATAGAAAAGCCAACAGAAGAATACCAATACCACAATCTTTAAAAGAACCAATATATCCTGTCTGTATTGAAAACATAGAGTAGTATGAAACTCCAGAACTCGTAAGTACGAATCCGGGAGTTGGATACTAATCCACCAATATAAATATAGATAGACTCAGGTGGCTATTAAAATGCCTAAACCTGAAGTCTCTCTTAACGACCGCATTCCAAATGTGGTAATACCAAACTGAAGTGAAAGTTATATATCCAGTAGAAGTTAATTGTGACAAAAAAGAAAAGATAATAGAAGAGAATTTCAAAAAAACACACATAAATTCTGTTTCAATCCTCATCGATAGTCTTATAAGACAAGATCTAAATATAACATCAATACCTGATGGCTCGTAGATATCATCTAACATCTTTGTAACTTTTCCAGGCTTTCAGAGAATGCTGTACTTAGGAAGGTAGAGTCACAGGCACGCGCGTTGTCTCACGAGCCCCCCACGCTGGCCTCGCAGCCAAGGAGTGAAGACTCTGACTGGGACGCGCTCGTCAAGTATGGCATGAGGAAGATTGAGAGGTAAATATAAAATAGGCAATAATATTATATATGTTAAGCATATTTTTCAAATCGCGGTATTCTCTCTCGCGGAATTTAATTGAAGGAAAAGATTAACTTTAAAAGGAGTAATGTTATTACCTATATAAACTTTCTAATTGTAATAAAAGAAAGATTTTAAAAGAATTCGTACGATTTTTTTAACTGAGTAGTATTTCATATTTTATGCGTCCAAATAGTTTAATACATTTCAGAAATAGCATACATAATAAACACTCATAATACAAAATTAAACAACGGCTTTTGATTGCTTTGGTCGGTATACAACGTTTTAATATTATAAATACCTATTTATATCTACGGTGACACGAAATAAATATATTTATTTGATGACGGTTATTTACACAAATCGCAAAAGTCTAGATTTATATAACACAGGTAGAGCTTAAAGCATTTACGGGTAATACGACAGTTTATTAATAAATTACCGCCTTATAAATCACCAGTATTTAAAGACATTTACAAACTGAAAGGTTTTTATAAGATATTGGAATCAGCACGAGCCATTTAAAGAACAAATACAAAGTTTCACCTAGTTAGATGTTCTAGAAGCAACTACGTTCTGTATTTATAGTTAACTCATTCAAAGTCACGGTACGCTTTTGAGTAAGTTCTTGGCAAACCCACTTCGTCGCATTGCCAAAACTACAACAACTTGGTATTATATTACTACATTTGCATAAAACAAGACCTAAGTCTCATTTAAATCATGTAGAATTACCTTCCAAAATGTATGTACTAGATTCTAACTAGCTGAAACACTGTGGCTTAGATTTGAATAATGAATAATATATATGGCTCTTTGCGAATGTATTTGTTCAAAAAGACTAAATTACTAAAATATTTATTAATCCTATTAGGACTCTATGCTACTTAGTCTATCATAAAGTAGAGAAGATATCATCACTTCTTTAATGGCAAAATATTAAGATAGATTGAAAAACATAGATTTATTTTAAGGCGAGTCCAACACGATGGTAATATCCCTGTATCCCTGTGGAATTTAACCATCATTTAAACGAATGGCATAAGTAATATTCCAACTAAGGAAAACATGCCCATTGCCCATGTCCCATGTGGGGATTAAACCCATAACAACACTCAGTGCACTGGCAGTAACAATATGATATAAACTCCTGGTTATTCGTGCAGTGTCGGTACGCTTTTCAGGCATAAAACTTCTATAACAGCAAAGACCGAGAACAAGAAAGCGTTCATGGCAGGCCATTCGCCTACTTTTACGTGGAACTCAACACAATTTTCGTAACCCTAAAAACAAATCTTTGTTCTTGACTGACATTCTAATGTGTTTCCAGGTTCTTAAGGTCAACGGCTCTGGAGATGCAACTCGATGACGAGGTCACATCCCAAGGAGTGCTCGCACCTCGATTCATCGGTCAAATTGCTGACGAAGTTGACATCATTGAGGACAAGAAAGCGTCTTTCCGTAAGTACCTAATGGGAGTTAAAAAGTACATAATTTTTCTTTTGGGAGGGGTTCAGGTGCAAAAGACAAAGATACAGGAAAATAATGAAATTGGCGTAACAATTGCGACAGTATCAATTTGAGAAGTAAATGTTTATCATTAAATCATTCATGGCCTTCTCGTTTTTATGTGGCAGATACCATTTTAAAGTAATTAAAGTGTACATTCTGCAAATGGCTCTTTCTCTAGATCGTGCACTTTAACCTTAACATAATATATTCTAATATTAGCGTCTTCAGTAATCATTTATTATGAACTTTATAAATTAAAACAGTTTTTAGAAATATCTTTCAAATTAGTAGGTATAAAAAATAGAAGTATTGTAGATTTAGTTTAGTAATTACTTGGAATAAAAATTTTAATAGTGGTTTTATATTTAAGCTGGCCGTCATAAGCTGAAGAAGCTGATCATCCCCATGTTGCTGATCCTCAAGCTTTTCAAGCTGAAGCTGCTGTTGTTCCTGCCTCTGATCCTGGGTCTCGCTAGCTTTAAGAAGTTCCTTGGATTCATGGCTCTTATCGTTCCCGGTATGTATTGTAGCTATCTTTATATAATTGATTGACGATGTTTTATTGTAACCTATTATCGCAGCGGTACACCGGTGGCCAAATACAATAGGTTTTTAATTATGTTAGGCATTCCAACATTTGACAGGGTTATATATTGGAGATTTTTATACTCGGTTTCATTGTGAGTAGATAGTAGGTATTTACTAAGAACAAAAATATTGCCTTTAAAGTAATTGAAAAGAAGTAAATTTAATATTATCGAATTGTATAATACCTATATTAGGTATTATAAAATCGATAGTTAAAAAGTTGTAAGTAATTCTATCACTTTGTTCTTTTGTTCCGTTTTTACGGCTAAACTGCCGTGATACTTTTCAGAAAATGTTCGGTATGAAAATAGTTGGAATGGTGATCTTTAAGAATATGGAATCGAAGTTGCATATAACTAAGTAGTAGATGATTTATAAAATTTCATATTGACATTTGGTTTCTCTCGAGGTTGTAGTTAATGAACTATATGATACCATCAAGCCTTCTAATAATCTTAACTCTACATTTCAGGTGTTATTGGCTACTTTAAGTTCTGCAAGCCCAACTCCTCACCGTTCTCTCCAAACCACTACTCGGGACCACAGTACAGTCCTGCTGGCATCGGTCTTGGATCTCCAGGCATCTACAGGGAAACACCACCAACGCATTATGCTCATGGACATTATGATACCTACCCTGTAAGTACAAGATTTTCCTTACATTGAACTAAACGAATGTTCTTTCGCACGTTACATAGCGATGACGGCATCCCACGCCGCGGCCGTTAATAAGACAGTATGAGAAATTTCGTTATGCTAAACCATGCACAGCTTATAATGCTTCTACAACCTTACAATTTATCAAAGTAGTTTTAGGAGAAATAAATGTTGTTAGATTAATGTTATTAAGTGGATATAGTGACAAGAATAGAAAAGAGTATGTTAAGCTGGTTTAGACATGTAGAAAGAATGGACGAGGAAAGAATGGACGAGAAAGACTGACTAAGAAAGTTTATAAGGCTAGTGTGAATGGAACAGACCCAAGAGGAAAACCTAGGCGAACGTTTCTCGATCAGATCGGAGGCTTCTGGACAAAGGTCAGGTTAAGAGCTCCTTGAACCGACGAGCATGTATGAGGAATGTGATGAAAGTGAATGAAGCCAGAGCAGTGTGTCAGGATCGTAGCAAATAGAAATCCGTAATCTCTGCCTACCCCTCTGGGAAACAGGCGTGAATCTATGTATGTATGTATGTGTATTATGTAAATGTTATTAAAACTATATTCACAATATATTAGATATGATTCAATACATTTGATATGTGTCAGCAATTCGTAAAATTATATTTCTATTGCATATTTACTATTTCTATGAAAATCAGATTGCTATATCTTATTTTTATGCTCTTAGTATATATTTATTTTATTATTTTATTTTACTTCTGGCACTTTTTTCGTATTTATGGAAAGCTAAACATAACATTTCGCACTAATGGAATTGCTGCTGTAAAAGTCATTAGTGTAATAACTTATTGCTAATATATTACTTTAGAAAATTTACATCCTCTATAGATTTTATTATCTCTTGTCTGACACAGGATATAATTTTCTCATACTTCTGTTTCAGGGTGGTAACAAATACGGTTCAGGCGGTGGTATCTCTTTCCGGGAACACGAGAGCCCACAAGACTTAGCTTACCAGGGTTGGGATTACAGAAGCAACAAAGGTGGCGAAGATATCAAAGCAGGAGAAGCTTAAGACTGAATCTTAGAACATGAACACGTCATAATAAAATAAGGTTTCATTACTGTTCTTCAGAAGATAGATGACTATCGGTATTTGTTCCCTTTTAATAACAGGAACGACCTGGTATTGCAGCATTGCTTTACAGTCCATATCTAAACAGATTCGACAGAACACTTATGATTTGTATTCTGCTTTCTAACAGCCAATGACTTGTAACCTTCTCTCAAGTACATACATAATTCTTAATTTATTTATAACGGACTAAATTACCTTAAGAACTAAGAAGCTCTTTTATTGTCTCAAAGGACTTAAAATAAATCTTACTTTGTGTTCTTTGACACAAATTTTAAGACTAATTACGTAAGCTTAAGTCTTCATCTCTTAAACAGACGATTAAATTTAATTCGAAAAGCATCTTCTATACAAGCTAGTGTAACAGTCAAAATATCTTTGAAATACTTTAACTCATTGTTATATATTTCATCGTAATAATCTATTTTAAAATTTACTCTATATAAACCTCTCTCTGTTCTATATGAAATGTAGTGTTCGTCTCTCTAAACATAAATAAGAACTAAATGTGAAGCCACTGTATGAACAATAGGTACGTGTGGTGAATGTGGGGTAATATAAACTCTAAATTTACTGTTACAGCTAAAGATGCAGAATAATACATTATACACGATTTTTAAATGCCAAGTGCAAACCCAGGACTGCATACGATTTAACTGCATAATTACTTGTTTTCTAGCTTTATCACTCTCGTTTAATTTAACTTTGTTGTTTCATTGTACTTCGGTTACATCCATTGTGTCTATTACTTAACTTAAATTGTTATTTTGCTCTCTTTTCATCGTTTATTTTACGACAAATTTTGTTTAAACTATTAGAGTCATTAGCTAAATAGTCATCGTAAAAAATAAGAGTAGTATTTCCATTTCGTATAGTGCCATTACTGTTGTTCGTGCCGGATTTAATACAATCTCACACGATTTAATTTAAGGCACATTTATGGATTTAAGCGTTTCACTTTTGCAATTTTTTTATTGCTTTAATCAATGAGCCTTAGTGAAGTTTAAGGTCTTTGCTTTAAATGTAATTTTATTTGGCAGTTAATCGATATTTAACAGAGCAATGTGTCTGAATATGAGCATTGCTATGCGTTTAGATAAAGAGAGGCAAGCTTGAGAAATAAATGTAAGGTTTCAAAATATTATGTTAAGAAGTCTTCTACACAGAATGACTGAAATCATTTAATAAAATAAAAAGATAGTATCTATCTTTGTGTTTGTCAAGTTTGACAAAGTAAATGTACTCTTTATTATTATTTTTGTATTACAGTTGCTTAGTTTGTAAGTTATGTAAATTATTTTTGTATAATTGTGAATAAATTGTTTTACTTTTTTATCTTTTGTCTTTCTTTGCTCCTTTTTTTTAATTGGGCGTACTTGCCTCGCTTGTCTTGCTCCACAAATCTACATAAGATTGGTTTAGCACAATCTTTGGCACAGTGAGAAGATCAGCTTTAGCCAAGTTGTGATATTATAATGCACTTATACCACAAGTATTTTTCCTTACTTATTTCGTGTATTATATTACAAATTAAATTGTGTTAGTGTAAATAATGAAAACAAAACTACGCATGCGAATGAGGCAGCATACTTATTCTATCATCATCATCCTCTTGCCCTGGTCCCAATTTATTTGGGGTCGGCGCAGTATGTCCTTCGCTTCCATACTTCTCTGTCACCCGTCATCTGATCATTTACCCTTTTCATTCATACTGTTGTTCTTTATATTTATAAAAGATGCAAATTACTGTAACAAAAGTTTCTAATCTAAATTGAACGTCTAAAATATATTAACTTCTTTTTTTTTTATAGTTTATTTGCAATACTCTTTAAAAAAAAAAACTTGGTTATCTTCATCCGCCTCTTGGTTAAAATCCAAGTTTGATACTTCAAAACTGTAACTAGTTGCTAAGATGAAAACACAGGAAGATCATAGCAAGATTATTCTCAACTATTGTATGAAAGTAAATACGACAGTTTACTGGCAAGATTACTTCTACCATTCTGCCTCAAACAAATTTTCGTTTAATAATACAAAACGTACGTTATTACATAATTATAATTACTAGCGGTCGCCTAGTGCTCGAAATTCGACCAACTGATATATATTATGTCATGTCATTATACTCGTATATTGACATATGTAACCATAGTTACGCGCTTCGACTGCGTGTGTCAAATGCATCGTTGTGTGCGTGTAGTGTTATTTTCATTAATTTAATGTATTTATTATACATACTTTATATAAATATTAGCATTCGTCACTTCTTCTCTGTATAAACTATAAGTGTGCGAAATTTCATACTCCTCTGTCCGCCCAATTTTCGTAAAAAGGGATCCAAAGTTTTCGCTTCACGTATTAATATATAGATGAAATAACGTACGTTTTCATGAATGTAATTTACAAAAAAATTGTGTAGACCATTTTAAAAAGAAATGTATTCACGTGACTTTGATTTAGGCCTTGGTTATTGAGATGTACAGCTTAGCGTAGAAAGAAGCTATCTAATGCAAATCCTACAGGGTGTTATTTGTGATACAACACACAGTAGGATCCAAGTAGCTAATTCTTCGTTATATCGGGCGATGCAACGCGAATGGCTCAAACAATAAAACTTATATGGATTGTTATATATAACATGCATAACAAAAATATGAGTTCATATTTTCAGATCAAGATCCTCATCGAAAATTCTGTATTCTATTGAAAATACAAGGGCGTTTGAAAGATACATGTTGATTTCAACGCTATTCTGGTGACGGCCACGCACCGGGAGACGCAACAGGGATAAGCCCCTGTGGTTCCATAGTGGACCGGAACACCATATCTGGAAGAATCGCGGTTGGATGCGGACAACGCAAGACCGACCTATGTGGGAAAACCTTGGCTGAGGCCTATGTTCAGCAGTGGAAATCTTTCAGCTAAGATAATAATAATGATGATAAACGAATGTCAATTCAATGAACCTATTTATACATCATTACTCATAGAACGATTCCTGTTTCCGTCACATACCTCACCTTAATTAATTTTCCCACACATTGGTTAGAATAATTGGATATTAATTAACCATCCGTAATATCATTCCATTTCCGTGGCAAGTTAATTAATTACAAAAAGCGTATTATATTATATTAATGAACATAATATCTGCTGCTATATTTCACGAGATGTTTGATGTATTATGAAGATAATTATTAGACTCGTTGCCCCTGGTATAGTTTGGTATCTTTGCGACTGCTCGTGTGGTCCCGGTTTCGCTGCCAGCGTTGGACAAAGTATTATTGAAATTTTCTTAGGTTTACGCTGAATGTGAGCTACTTTTTACGAAATTGATAGTGGTTTTTTTAATCGCAAGCTTCAGCTTTAGTGTTTTACCAATATTTAAACAATGGTTAGGTACTTTCTCCTCCTTTCTTTTTTCTTTTTTTGAATAGGAGCTCTACTATTCAGAATTATTCATTTATCGCAAGAGACTTTACAAACATTCAAACAACGGACACAAAGAACATCCAGACTCAGAACAGCCTTTTGTGAATCATACAATGTTTTGTCCCGAGTAGGATTCGAACCTACTGTTACTACTAGTAGTAAGACTGGTAGTAACACGGGTAACGAATGCAATACTCGGCGCAGAGGCAGTGGCGAGGCGATCACTTAAACTACTACGCCATCCGTGCAGTCAACTTTGAAATGACTGGACACTTGAAGACTTATACCAGAGGCTCCCAGACTTTTTTGACGTGACGACGTCTAATAAATCGATGAACGCCAGCTGCACACACGAAAAAGTATGACTCATTGTCCCGTTACGCTCATTGTCCCGTTACGCTCATTGTAACGTTACGATCGGAGCGAGAGCGCTACACGAGCGAGCGAAAGGCACGTTATGACGTTTTCACATTAAGCTATCGTCCGTAAACCGACTTTACAGACAACCAATTTTTTTTCTCATAGACTACTTTAAAAATTTAGCTGGTTCTGGTGGACCCCCTGCAGGTACATTTTTACCATATTCCTTGGCATTCGTATTTATATTGGTTCAAGTTCATGATTTTTGATCAAATCTCTAAGGACCGACCATTTTTTATATTTTTTTACGCATTCTCTACTCAAAAATCGGTAGGTTCGATACAAGTGGTACTGAATATGGAATATGCAAGTTTTTACAAGTAACAATCGCTTGCTTCTTAAAAAATTATCTGCCTACATTGATAGGTGAAGTCAAGCAAACATTTTAGTTCTTCACTATCGAAAGCAAAAAAATTTCATGGACCCCCGCTTATGAATTGTGGACCTCCACTTTTTTGTCACGCCAACGTAGACCCCATCGAGTCTCCTGTGGACCCCTAGGGGTCCACCTGGACCACTTTGGGAACTACTGATTTATATGAACACCGCCTTAGTGTTCCAGTCATTCGTGGCTAAACATCTAGGCAAACTAGCCGAAACATCTAGGCAAAATAAAAACATAACTAGTTATAAATATATACCTAAAACTTGTGGCTATATAGGCAGGCGTATTTTTATAAGTGTTATTGGGTTTTTCATATAAGAAACTAGCTATTTCATGCGGCTCCGCCTGCGTGGTATCTACATCAATAAACAATAACCTATGTCCTTCCCCAGATTTTAAACTACATATGTTCCAAATTTCATCTAAATCGGTTAAGTGGTTTAGCCGTGAAAATGTTAGGGTTAAACAGGCAGAGTTTCCTACTTCGAATGTATAATATTAGTAAGGATTCTTAGCACAGAGGCTGGCAATTTCTTACTAGTATAATTTCTTTTAATATTCTCTTAATCTTGGTGGCTCAACAGACGACAAGACAAGAAATGCAGCATAAATGTTTCCAAAACCGGGGTCAACGTTTTGACATTGGGGTCGCGTATTTGACCCGATCACATAACATAGTTATGCTTCCAGGAATAAGGTTTAGGAATGTTCTTATTCGTTGAAGAAAACACACAACTTTCTAATAAAATATTATAGTTTATAAAATATGTATTCGTTATAATATGATTGATCAAATGTTTACAGTTAAACGAATATAAGATTATTTAATAATTATTATCATTTTGTTAATATAAAAAGGGCTATAATTACGTACAAAATTAAATGTTAGTAAAAATCTTACTGGCTAAAATATAAAAACTTACACTAACAATTAGTTTTAATAATGAGTTTTGTTAATAACTTATAAATTATTACAAAAATGGTTAATAATAAAACCTGAAAGAGATTTCATATACACTTATTATAAAATGTACTGAATAGTAGCAACAAATATTTTATTTTAAAGAAGAAGTTCATTTACCTACATCCTGCAGCGTGTAAGCGCTAAGTCCGTAAATGAACTCACCTGCGGAAATCAATAAATAATATTTAGACAGACTGATCAGTCTGATAAAAATATTATCTATAAATAAGTAATAAAATTTTATTATAAAAGTACGCTTCGATTTATCTTATGCTACCAATATTTTTTTATATGAGCGTTGACTACACTTAAATCTTTTTCATCTTGTAAAAACTTAAGTTCATTAAAATCTTTTAATATGAAGAAGTCATCTCTACTGAAAATGTTCCTTCTATCTCTTTTGTGAGTTCTCATTTTCTGCATCCTCTGGAATGGCATGGGGTACCTTGCGATCTTCGAATAATTGTATTTTCTGGATTTCTTCTTTGGATTGGTCGGGGTTGTGGTCGAATCGTCCTTCCATTGTGCCATTTCATCCTGGCCGGCGTCATATTCAACAGGTGACACCTTAGGACTAGTCATCTTAATAATATATATTTTCTTAGTTTTCTGTCTGTTTTTCTTTATAATTTTTTGTATTGTCCTTTTAGGGGATTTCTTTATGAGTTTCTTTCTGCCCTTTTTATTGTTGAATTTGCCAATCGTCGGTAAACGGATCATATTCTCTGCTTTATCGTAGTAGGATGCATTGCGATGCACCTGAAATATTATTATAAAAATTAGATTAGCCTTTTATTTGCTCTTATTAAACAATAGGGACAAGTGTAAGAATAGCAGCCGACTTCTAATAAATTGCATAAATTCCAGACGACTAATGATGTTTAATTTGCTCCATTAAATAACAATATTTTATACCAATATTTATATCTATACAAATAAATAAAATTGAAGTGTCTGTTTGTAATGTCAAAATAACAGCTTTTTATCTAATGCATATGAAAGTATATACCTATGGTACCTATACGAAAAGATCTATTTTTAAAATTTTTGTCAGTCTGTCTGTTTGTTCCGGATAATCTCCAAAACGGCTGAACCGATTTTGACGGGACTTTCACTGGAAGATAGCTGATGTTATAAGGAGTAACTTAGGCTACTTTGATTTTAGAAAAAAAATAGGGTTCCGCGGGGAGACAAACACTTTTTAGTTAAAATCTACGCGGACGAAGTCGCAGGTAACAGCTAGTCTATTATAAAGTTGTAAAAATGTGTATACCTACTATAAATACGCATGCGTGTATTTATAGTAAAAGTTGCATTGGACACGCAGAGGCCTCCAAGTATGTAGATCCCAAGGTACACTATTCTCACTTTAAAAATAAGGTATAAATAAATTAATGTGGATATATGTAAATATAAATCTAAGTGGATGTTTTCAAATATGTGAAGTCTCCCTTCACGTTAATTTCCAACACGTTCACGTTAGGCTAAGGTGGAGATCGGATAACGCTGTTTTCGGTACGAGAAGAGGCATGTGTAGCTCTCATTCTCATCGGCTCTCATTAATACCGTGTGCTATAGATGGGATAAAAGGAAATAAAATGGAAATCCTGGCACTCTGACACACCGAGCGAAAGGAGTTGGTGCTGCCTCTAGCAGTAAGCAGAGATAGAGTGTTGATCTAAAGACTAAGGCGATCTGTCACATTTGTACCGTAACCAAATATTTAACAAAGGTATTATTTATACCTCAAGAACATAAATATTCTAAGGAGTATATTTATAGATCGAAAAAAATATGTTCAAAGCCTAAAATTCTATAGGAATATCCTGCTAAAATGTACGTAATTCAGTAAAGTGGAATTCTGTGAAAGGTGTAATTAATTAAAATAAGTTCTGTTTGGCATATCTTAGCAACGAGACTCTAATTAGACTCATAATATAGAAAGATTTAAGGGTTGGCGACACAGTCGCGCAACAATTATGTTTCTTGTGTCGTGCAATTCTGGTTTACACTAATTCAAGGCCAGAAGCTTTCTATAATAATATAGAAATCTTCTGGCGTTGAATAAATACAGTTGCGCAACAGTTTTGTGTTTTGTAACTTGCAAGTATATTCAGGACTAATTGAACACCTATTATAAAATTATTCGATAGTTGTAGAGATACAGTCGCGCAACAATTATGTGTCTTATACCTTGCAAGACTAGTCCAGTCTATCGTGCATAACTCGAACAGATAAAAAGAGTGACCAGTAAAATAACGAAATAAAGGAAAGTTTCCACTCTCAGACAAATAAGTTTATATCCTATAATTTTAGTGTGATAAAACTGTATATGAAAATCAACAAACCCTACAAATGGTTTTGTTTAAAAATAAAAAGTGACATTACTTTTTTGTGCGGCTTCCAGAAGTGCTGTCTCCATTTAGGAAACCCCTGTAGCAAAAATAAGGCAAAATGTCATTTTTGTTTGGCAAAGTATGATTATTTTATTTTTATTGACATCTTAAATCTACCCAGTGCAAAGGAACAAGGAAAAGAGATAGATATGTGAACTACTTACTACAAAACCTCGTGCTCCCAAGGCACAATTTGTGGCACAACTGTATCCATACAAAAACGTATTTCTATTGACATATACATTACATACATATAATATCAAAAGCCGTCAACTTCGCCACAATAAATCGTGCAACTGTGTCCAAACAAAAACATTGCCCGTCTACATTCTTAGTGAAAGCAATACTTTACCACATTATTCTTGTTTTCCACGGCATTCACCGATTTTATTTCATCGTCATAATTTTTTATGTTCTGAAAAGAATAAGAGAATTGTATGAATATTAGCATAAATAAGAACAATAGCTAATTTGTCTATGATATGGATCCCTTCTTGCACAGAATATAAAGGAGTGATCTGCTGCACCCTACAGAGTCTGACGTCACTATTCTTGACCTATTTTAAATACAAATAAGAATGAGAGCAGTAGCTACTGAATAACCACAAATAATTACTTACGATATACCGTACTTGAGTAAGAAAATAGATACAACTAGCTTTTGCCCACGGCTTCGCTCGCGTTAATTTAGAATTTGACTATCAATTCGGGTTGTACTCTGCTTGTAATAATATAATTCAATCATGATTCAAAAGACACCTGGCGCCATCTATTATCATAAGAACGTTATTATTTTTTTCTTTAGGATCAGTAATTTTTTTCGGGATGTAATGTAGCCTATGTCCGTTTCTGTACACCTGACAACGTATATGCAAAATTTCAGGATGATCGGTTCAGTGGTTTAGGCGTGAAAAGGTAACAAACAAACAAACTCATTTCCGCTTTTATAATATTATAGTTAGGATTAGGATAGGATTAGGATTACTATTCGACAACTTATTTTGCTGGCTGTATAAATTACCTTTGCCGCATTAAATAAACAATTATTGCTTGCTTAAACAGTAAAGGAAAACATCGTGAGAAAATCTGCATGTCTGAGAGTTCTCCAACTTCTCCATAATATTCTCAAAAAAGTGTAAACCCTCCCAATCCGCACCTAACCTGCACTGGACCAACGTGGTAGATTATGGCCTAACCCTTCTTAAACTCTGATGAGGCCGTGCCCAACATAGTGCCTACAGATAGTCAATACCCAAAAAAAGGAATTTGCGGTATGGTCCAGTATGACTTGATGGTATTATATGTATACCTTTCTACAACACATAAAGCATAAAGACTGAAGTACACTATAGTATATTCACATTTCATTTTATATGAGGCTCATTTTCAAAGGGTAATTGCTACGTAGCGGAGAGCTAAATTTCTCGCCCACCCATTGAAATGTGAGGGGTGCACTGAATTACTACAAAATGATTTTCATAAGTATACAAATTTAAAATTATGAGAATATGCCACTGGGCATATATCTCGCACGCTACTACATCTCAACCAACATAAATATTGCTGAATGTCCTTAAGACAGATTGCAATAATAAATAAAACTAAAAAAATAAATATATATATATATATATATATATACTAGCGACCCGTTCTGGCTTCGCACGGATAGTACAAAACTTTAACAAATTAAGTGTCATTTAAGACAATGTCCATTCTTGTTTCATCTTAACTAATATTTTAAATGCGAATGTGAGTTTATATGATTTTTACGCTTTCACGCCTTAACTGCTTGACGTTATGATGATGACAGTATGATTCTTGATATACACGTTCTCAGGGATACAGAAAAGTAGCTTTTATCCAGGAAAAAGTACTGTTCCCGAGGGATAAAAATTGAAGAGACCTATATTTACGCGAGCGAAGCCGTGGGCAAAATCTAGATTTATAATAAAATAAAACAAATCTATATAATAATATAAATAGGCAAAGACAAAACAGTTAAGCACAATTATTCTGTTTATTAACCGATAACTTTTTTGTTTAGAAACTTTTGACGAGCTTTAGTTAACAGTAAAGCTCATCAAAAGTTCTTTAATGAAAACAAAATGGAAACCGTTAGATATTTTTGTAATACATCGTTGAAAGCATATATTTTCATAATTTTCAATCATGATTATGGTAAAATTTCGACCTCTGGGCGAATACTTGTCTTCTTAAAGACCCCAAAGATTACTAACCCTAAGACACAAAAAGTGACAATTCTACAACAAGAAAAACTACAGATTACAATTAAAACGGTACATAGATGAAGTTTGTTTTGTATAAAAAGTTAGTTAGTCTTATATTGATCGTGCTTTGGACTATTATCTCTTTGATGAGCTTGTATACATTTAATATAGTATATATTATTATTGATATACTCGGATCATCGTAGTACTGTAATAGTTTCTAAATTATGTAATAACATGTTAAATGAACAACGCGATGAAATCCGTATAAAGTAGTTTAATTTCAATGAAAGGCACTATAGACAAAATGATGCTTGCAACTTCAAAATTATATTAGCTCGCATGTTGCAGACCTAAAAAGTTAGGGTCACTTGACTGCGATTTCTAAATGCACAGACCCCAGGCGCTGCTTACGTCACGGTACGTTATCTAGGGGTTTAATGGGAAACACTAAGGGCGAGAGAATTGAAAAATAGGTATTTATAAAATCTATTGCTGTCGCGCAGTGCCATGTATAGTATCATGAGCGCGATAGAGACAACTGCAGCTTGGACTCAAAATACCTATTAAAAGTACACAAAGGCAACGTTTCGTAGTCCCCTGATTCCTTCTCCAAAACTTGACCGATTTAACTACTATTTCATTAAAATTAAATAAAGACTTTGGCCGTGTTCCTATGTTTTCCTTTTTTTATATAATCTCGTCATATTTGTTTTCTGGATGTTTGAACACAGCGGGAAATCTGGTAAATTTTTGAGGCTTTTAAAGGCTCATGTCTCTTTTACTAATTAATTTATGAAAAGACCATACATTTTTTGAAAATATTTTTTCTCTACTGGCATTTTCCTAGGAAGAAACAGTGGACTACGTTTGTATGGAAAAACAGCTTGTGTTTCCTCTTAAGAAACCCTACTTATCACTGGAACAGCACAATGCTTCGACTTTGACTTTGACTGCGATCTTCCATAGTATGAATAGATTCTCAGTCAAGCTCCAAATTTAAGCGAAGACACACCGCTGTATCTTACTTATCAATAAATACATAGTACATAGTCTACTCGCGTCTATTTACCAAATTATCTCAAAAAGGGTAGGCAGAGATAAAAGATACTAGTAATTGTACCTATTACCACCTTCTTGTCACGTAGATAGAAAATTTCATAATTTCATAATAGGAAAACTCAACAACATTTTGTTATACATCTAGGTATCGAACTGGGATCACACAATGATCAGAAAAAATAAGTGTAAAATACGTGATCGATTTAAATCAAATCAGACCAAATCATGATATGGTCTAATTGTGGTTAGTACTATGAAAGATAATAAAGATGATCAATCAAAACTCACCTGATCGCAAACTACAACAAAATTGATCAAAACGGACGAAACTAACAATTGTGAGTACATATTCACATGGAAACTTTCAAATGAATGCTGAGCCAATATCGTGTAACTTTTATAAACTATTCCAGTTGTTTACAGCTATTGAAACTCAAAACACCATTGTATTAAACCATGTTATAAAAAAGAAGGTATTCAATCAACGGATATGACCTTAGTCCGTTTTCTGCGTTCAAACCTAGTTTTATTATGTTTAGTAAGACTAAACAATAAGATCTAGTGTGAAACATAGATCTACTCATACGTTCGAACGTAAATAAAGATTGTGAAGATATTGTTTTATAAGAAAAGTTTAAATTACAGTGCAATTTTTAAACATAGTGAAATTAAACAATATTTTTATCGCAGTACTGTTCTAATTTGTTTTCTATTATAAATACAATTTTCACGGAGGTACATCTTTATTTTCTTAATAGAAAAGTCGGTGTGAAAATCAAACTTGAAAACTAGAAAAACGTATTTCAGACTGTTATTTCTCATATACAAATAGAATTTTAGACAAACAAATATCTACATTATTATTTTATTCTTTGACAAATAAATTGTGTTTTTGAAAGTAATTCCATTTAGAAATATTATTGTAACTATTTGTAGTGATTCTTACTTTATTGCATCCAATATTTGGTTAACAAAATCGGCATTTTCAAATAACATTAGTTATTTATATTATAAATAATAAAACTGACTATTGTATCTTTGATAAAAATATTGTTCAATTGGTTTTCAGTGTTATATATTATGTGATTTTATAGTTCTTTGAAAATATTTATCATGAAGTGCTTGAATCAAAATTTCGTTTGTTGATTATATGCAGCTCATTTAGGAACTCAATTATGTTTTCAAAGGTAAGTTTTTTAAAGCAATCTTTATTTTATCGTTATATCATATTAAATTGATCTCATAAAGAAAGTAGAAAATATCATTTTCTATAAGATATGAAAAAACCAAACTAAAATAACAAAGTGAAAGTTTGTGAACATATTGGATATTTGTATGTGTGTTATAGCAGCGATAGCACAGTGGGGAGACCAACAGACTGCAATGCTGAGGGTCTCGGGTTCGAACCCACGTCGCGCACCTCTGACTTTCGGAAGTTATAATTATGACTTTTCGAAATTATGTGCATATTGATTGACAATTATCGCCTGCTCCGTGCCTCAGAGAGCACGTTAAGCCGTCGGTCCTAGCTGCCATGAACATCTATGGCAGTCATTATTGGGAAGTCAGTGCCCTCTAATATCCTGACACTAGTCTAGCCTTAGGGTATCGTTAGCCTTCGGGTTGCGGAGGTCAGATGGCAGTCGCTCCGTGTAAAAACTGATATCCAGTCAAATCCGGTTAGACTAGAAAGCCGACCCCAATTGACTGGGAATAAAAGGCTAGGGAGAAGAAGTTAGGATTGGGAATTTCGATGTAATGTTTCATGGAGAAGTCTTGAACTATATTTTGAAAGAGCAATGCAGTACGACTAACAGTTGTTTAAAATACTTGTTGATAAATAACTCATCAAAAAACGTCGATTTCACGTGCTTGGCCATTTACTGTGCTACGTTTGAGATTCAAGCACGTGACATTATTTGAAGTATTTTCTTCTACACACATATCTTTTAAACTGTAATTAATATTAACCAGTCAATTGTTAGAATGTCAGACATTATTAAAAACTGTTGTATCTACCCGCCGGTGTGCTGCTGGGACTCTACAGGTTAAAAAGAAATGCAGTTAATCCAATCTATACTAATATTATAAGGCTAACGTGTTTGTTTGTTTGGTTTAACGCGCTAATCTCAGGAACTACTGGTTCGAATTGAATATTTATTTTAGTATTGTTGGATAGCCCATTTATCGAGAAAGGCTATAGGCTATATAACATCACGCTACGACCAATAGAAGCGAAGTATCATTTAATAATGTTGCAAAAACGGGGAAAATTCTCCTATGTGATGCAGACGAAGTTGCGAAGCCAGCTAGTAGATAGATAATAATATAAAGACTAAGTTTGTGAGATTGTTTCTTATTATATTAAGATGGCAAAATGAGTCAAGACATTGTCAGTAGCAGCACGAAGTCTGGGACTAGGTCGGGTTAACATCGAACTAGCGAAATGTAGGTGTAAGGGACACAAGCGTTTTTCGAGCGTCGTCGTCTTGCCAGCGCCCGCACAACGTCGACGCGTCGCCTCCACTACCAATACTCCAAGTGTTGTGGGTGTGAATTCCACACGAGACAAAACCTTATGTGGTCCACAAATGGTTGTTCTAAGTCTGGGTGTCATTTGTGTCCGTTGTTTGAATGTTTGTAAAGACCCCCGCGACACAGGATTTATTTCTAGTGCGGGAGTTGTCCTCAATTAAAAGAAAAGAATGAGGTAATTAGTGCAAACGAAACCAGAGCGATATACCAGAAAATCAAAATACCTATAGAACCTCGCTGATTTCAGCATGAATGGGCCGGCTCGACCAGGGAAGGACTACCCTCTCACAGAATATCGACGTGAAATACCAGTATTCCTACTGTTGTATTTCGTTCGGTGAGTGAGAGTGCCGGAGGCCCAATCACCCTTTTCCCGCTCCTTCTCCTTCCCACTTCCTTTCTTAAAGGGTCGGCAATGCGCAAGTGATGCCTCTGGTGTCGCAGGCGTCCATAGGCTACGGTGACCACTTACCATCAGGTGGCCGTATGCTTGTTTGCTACAAAGTTGTATAAAAAAAAATATTGTTACTGAGTATACTTAAAGTAATAAGCATATGTATTAAATATAAAACGAATACCATATGTTGACTTTTTTATGCTTAAATACATAAGTCATTACTAATAATTTTTCCTCACATACCCACTGCATAACAGTTAACTTTTGACATGGAGAGTAGAGGTACGCAGAACCATGTCAGTGTTTAAAAAAGTGTCCGTCAAAAAGCGTCAAAGTAGAGTAGCGCTAGCAAGTTGATAATTTTTAAGCTAGCGCCCAAAGTTTTCCTATTCTTCTTCTCCTTAGTCTTTATTATTCCTAAGTCACTTGGGGTCGGCTTTCTAGTCTAACCGTATTTGACTGGATATCAGTTTTTACACGGAGCGACTGCCATCTGACCTCCGCAACCCGAAAGCTAACGATACCATAAATACATACCTTAGGCTAGACCAGTGTCAGGATATTAGAGGGCACTGACTTCCCAATAACGACTGCCATAGATGTTCATTGCAGTCAGGACCGACGGCTTCACGTGCTCTCCGAGGCTCGGAGCAGGCGATGATTTTATTGTCACTGAATACGCACATAATTTAGAAAAGTCATATAACTTCCGAAAGTCGGAGGTGCGCGACGTGTGTTCGAACCCGAGACCCTCTGCATTGCAGTCTGTTGGTCTCCCCACTGAGCTATAGCTGCTAAAGTTTTTCTATTATTGTTCAATTATTTTTTTATCCTTATTACAACGTTTACGTAACAGTCGGAATGGCATCCTGAAGACTATTATTGCGAGACCAGACTGTCTGATCCAAAGGCACATGGTTGGAGTGGCTTTGGGTATAATAAAGTAAAAGAAATCAGGGTTATATAGGTACTAACATTACTAACATAGAAGATAAGCCCAAAATTGTTACTAACTTATTACTAACAATTTATGGACTGTAAAGTCTGAAATAAATGATTTTGATTTTATTTTACTTTATTTAGTTTTACGGCTGTAGAGCCTATTCAAAAAAGTATTATAATAATTTTCAACAATAAATCACTTTTCACGTTATCACACCAGTTTTATAGGTTATCTTTACTAATATAATAAAGAGGAAAGATTCGTTTACAACTACTATTTTATATAATATTACTCGCAAATATTCTTGAACTTTAAATTACTGCTTTCAGCTCAAAACTGCTGACACCTTTTCAACTTGTCTTCCATTTGTCGGCCTCTATTGCGTAGTGGTTAGTGTAACCGACTGCCACGCCTGAGGTCGCGGGTTCGATTCCCGCACAAGTCAAACATTTGTGTGCATGAACATGGATGTTTGTCTTGGTCTGGGTGTTTCTATGTATAATATGTATGTATTTACAGAAAAAAGTATATAAGTATGTTTATCCATTGTCTAGTACCCATAGTACAAGCTCTGCTTAGTTTGGGCTAGATGGTGTTGTGTGTCTGTGGTAGAATATATTATATGTAAGACGGTTCACCTTGGACACCCTCTGTACATTTTCCAATTCATAACACCCAGGAAACCAAAAAAGAAAAACATGTCAAGACTTCATGATACTATGAGCTCATTCTTTAAAATAATTATTGTATTATGTTCAGGTACTTTAAAATAACTACACTTCAAGACGACCACTATTTTAGTCTTTCCGTGACACAGCTGTTGAAAAGCAACCGAAATGTCAAAAAAAGTTTTGATAGTTTAAATAAGAATAAAATAGGTGATTTTAAAATAAACTGCTATTAAATACATACATACATACATAGACTCACGCCTGTTTCCCGGAGAGGTAGGCAGAGACTACGGATTTCCATTTGCTACGATCCTGACACACTTCTCTGGCTTCATTCACTTTAATCACATTCCTCATATACGCCCTTGAACCATATAATCGACGAAAGTAAAACTATAATTTATCTGTAACTAACGACCAGCCCCGGTTTCACACGGGTAGTACAACACTTTAATGAATTATTCACTTAAACCTTTTTCATGAATCGCTCTGTGTATTGGTGAAAACCGTAAGAAAATCGGTTCAGCAGTTTATGAGTTTATCGCGAACAGACATACAGACAGACAAATGCGTCGGGGCACTTTGTTTTATAATATGTAATGATAGTGATTTTTAACGCCTCATTGAAGAATTACTGTAGCTAACTTGATCGTGCCTTTAATATAGAGAAATCGCTTATAACAAACCCATTGAATTAAAATTAATAATAATCTAAGAAACTATTTTAAATCTCACCAATCGTTCAGCCATTGTAGTCCAAAATCTCAAAGTAAACATTAGATCGATAGACAATCGTTTTATATTTAACTAACATCTGCGTGCGGCTTCGCTTGCGTGAATATTACGAGTGTGCATACGATAAATATAAGGATAAAAGGAATCCTATGTAACACTGGAGATAATTAATTTATCCCCGTATGCATACTTGTTGTCCAGGTCTATCTATGCACTAACTTTTATCGAAACTCTATGTCCAGCTGTCATTCGGATAAGATGATGATCCAAAACCCTACAACAGCTTATGCGTGATTTAATAAGAATCATCTTCACAAACTTACAGATTTTAATATTAACTGTAGGTAATATTTGTTAATATACAGTGTCCAACTTTTAACCCGTCAAGCGGTCATACGCACGTCCGCAAAAAATGAGTCACTAAAAAAAAAACAGACGAACGTATGTCCGCTCCACACTTGACTCGTTACCATAATCATGTTAATATAATTAAACTATTGTTCATGGCTTTTATCGTAATTCTATTGATTAGTACTAGATTAACTTTGTATGTCATGATTTAAATCTAGAGATGAGATACTTAAATCTCAAAACAACCCGTAACGTACTTAAATATCCTTAAAAAGTTGTAAATATAGTAAATATAAGACTCGTTACGTAAGAGAAAGAAGAGATCCTTCTTAAATTTGGGATATTTGCAACTTTATTCGGGAATTTCACAATGCCTCCAAAACTCGCACGTAATGAAGGTCGAGCCTATTTTACTAGGCGCAGTTCCAGATTCTGCACTGAGACTCCTTTGTCCGACTCCAGCAATTTATCCGAGGCATCATGAAAAGCCGCTGCGCTGGGCTAACAAGACTTTAAATATGTATTTCTAGTTTATCTTCCACAGTTAATAAACCATTATTTTGTACATTACAGGTGATCTCACTGCTGTTTGTGCTCCAAGGCGCGCAATGTTCCATGGTGATAGATGGCTTCGGCCAGAAAGGCATCTTCGTGTCCGACTACTGCCCACATATGAAGTACTGCGCTGAGGGTGCTCATGTCATGTGCATGTATTATGATCCTGTAAGTATACTGTTTTATGTAGCTAAGAAGCTTACGACTCGCATGAAAGTAAGAACTCCAGTTCCTTAACAGCTTCTTTCTTTCTTCTTTCTTTCTTTCTTTTTGTGTGGTTAGTGGCCAACCTGTTGTCTAGAGTTGTTCAAGCCGCCCGTAGGCCTCTGACATGGCTTAACGACTGCTGTCCATTTGACAACAACCAGGACCGACTTTTTACGTGCCCTCCGAAGCACGGAGACGCTCAGAAGAAATATCACTAAGCGGTCACCCATCTATAGACTGACCGCACCTAACGTTGCTTAACCTCGCTAATCGTTTACCGATCAGTGAGTGCAAATGGCTATGATATGGACATGATAGCGGAAATATTGAAAGAGAGTCTTGAGTAATCGATTCTCATTCCAAATATGTATAAGTGGTTTTAAGATGAAATTCCTTATTTTTATTTATTTTTGCACTAAATTGATCACCAGAAAAATGTAAGGACTATGGAAATAACTATGAGCTGAGGTTGGTACTAAACGAATTCGAGACAAAGATAAAACATGATAGATCATGGTACTTTTTATATTTTTTTTTATATTTAAACCCTCTACCCAACCGCAGAGCCGGGTGCCGGAGGGCGCGAGATGACCTCCAGCCACCATGAGGTTTGACCTGGGGGTGGCGGGCTTTGTGGGCCTGCCCGCCATCCGTTCAGCACCAGGTCCGAGAGGCGGCGTGCGTGTTACCACGCGCGCCTCTGTGTCGTTACCGTCTCCCCTCTAGGAGGGACAGTAGGGAATATTTAGAGGTGACCAGTGGGTAGGTCTTTTCGAGTAGTGGCCTGCCGTTTCATACGGCGGGCCGTAACCTTGGCGGGGTCGCGACCGCATGTGAAAGTGATTCGCGCGGACCCGCCGATAGTGGTTTGTCGAGGAACACCGTGGTAGGTTTAGTCGGTATTCCGGGAGGTACATTTTTCTCATTCCATCTTTCTTTTACCCCGGCGAGTCCGACATAACCCCTCCGCCCGCCTCCGCGGAGGGGTATGCATCAATGCATTACCGCACGTTAAAAAAAAAATGGTACTTTTTATATTGATTTTATTTTAATAATTTTGATATGTCATGCAATATTTCTTTTGAACTGTTTTTCCATATTAGCTAAGCTCACTTTATTGTTCAAGCTATGGCTGCCTTAAAAGGTTACACAATTGACACAATCCTCACATTACACTTTTTTATTGTATTGTTGTTGTAGTCACTGGTGGTCCTAAATAAATAAATAAATAAAAATTTTTTTTGGATACAAACTATAACCAACAGCAACCATTTGAGACCTATAAACATAAAATAAAAACATACACTTTTAATTTCTTAACAATTTCAAAACAACTACTTTTAAGACATGCGTAATATTCAATTAAAATTATTACAGTCTAATATTCAATTAGAACATTTTGTTGCTTACCGGAAAACATAAAACATCACAGCGTTCTGTAATTGGGTTTTAACGAAAATTTAATGACAGAGCAACGAACCAAAAAATACGAAACCCTACTGGCAATTGCTGACGCAAAAAATACAGTTACTTTTATTTTTTAAATACCTCATGGTTATTACCAAAAAAATATATAGATGAAGATACATGTTATAATTCATTTTTCAGTATTACAGTTCATTTTTCTCACTTGTCTTTATAGTAAACAAATAATTCAATAAGTACATAATCATTCAGTTACTGCTTGTAGACTATATTCCATCTCGAATAAGGAGAGCTGATAAGAAAGAAAGACAATACATTTAGGCTGGTCTGTATGTATTGTCTTTAGCTATCAGCACCTAATATGGATATGTTACACATTTCTTAACGAATATTATCCTTTAATTGGTAAATCGTTCTTGGTTTACTTACGTAGACTCGACTTTTAAGATAGCCCCATAGGAAGAAATCAGCTGGAGTAAGGTCGGGACTGTGTCGGAGAGTTTTCGAAAATTTAACGGCTAAGTTCCAGGAATGCCAGCGGCGAGATGATGGCCACCTGTACAATATTATTTTCAAGAAATAATTTGCCCTTTAATATTCTTCATTTAAAATAAACATTTATTTGAATACACTTAATTTTTTTTTTATTGTAAATTTAAAAGTGCAAAATCTTATGGCCCATCCTGTATTATAATTAAAGGTTAATATTTTAATGTTTATAATACTACTAAAATTGATGATGATCATTATTCGAAATCAGTCAAATAACCGGCACATCAGTATATTCGAATGTTTTATTACCGCCGCTTATAAACAGATACTAAGCTGTATATACAAGGTATCAAGGGATTACGTGGGCCTAATACGATTCTCTCGCATGATGTCGTCCGGGGACAGCGTCAAATAAATGCGGCTTTATTTTCCCGGTACTTAAAGTATTATTTACACTTTTTTTTAGTCAATATGTACCTAATATAATAATAATCCACAGTAATAGAGCCTCGCTGATTTCAGCATGAATGGGCTGGTTCGACCGGGGAAGGACTACCCTCTCACAGAATATCGACGTGAAATAGCAGTATTTCTACTGTTGTATTTCATTCGGCGAGTGAGCGTGCCGGAGGCTCAATCACCCCTTTCCCCTTTCCCGCTCCTTCTCCTTCCGACTTCCTTTCCTAAAGGATAGGTTGCAGGCGTCTATAGGCTACGGTGACCACTGTTGATTGTTTGCCACTCCAGTTCTGTAAAAAAAAAAAAAATATAATAATAATAAACTATATTTATACCAAAAAAAAACAAACCATACAAAATAATGTATACTTAGACACATAAAACAGCTAAATTGTACATCATTAGTATAGCTATAGCAGTCGTGCTAGGTCACAGACCTGTGTTACAGCTGCTATGCCTGCCATCTTACAAACTAATTATCAACTTACTTATAAATATCAATTATTTCGTTTCTAGTTATCACTTAGTACGATGCGAATTCAAGCCGTTAAGAAATTTTCTTTACTTCATACTAGCTTTTGCCCGCGGCTTCGCTCGCGTTAATTTAGAATTTGATAATCAATTTGGGTTGTACTTTGCTTGTAATAATATAATTTAATCATGATTCAAAAGACACGTGGCGCCATCTATTATCATAAGAACTTTATTATTGTTTTCCTCGGGAACAGTAATTTTTTTCGGGATGAAAGATAGCCTATGTCCGTTTCTGTCCACCTGTAAACATATATGCAAAATTTCAGGATGAACGGTTCAGTGGTTTAGGCGTGAAAAGGTAACAAATAAACAAACAAACAAACTCATTTTCGCTTTTATAATATTAGTTAGGAAGTTAGGATCAGGATTATGTGCTATTTAGTGAGTAATCGTAGAATTATGTTACCTAAACTATACCATTAGACTTAAATATATTATTATATACATATTTACGTATAACAATGAGTGATTATACCTACCTATAAAGATTGTTGAAACAATTATTATTCAAACAAAAGCTTTGTTTAAAATACCAGGGCGAACAATTGGCTTATCTTGTATATCACAAACTAGGAATAGTAAACTTTAGTAAGTATTAATAATATTGAAGTTATAGGTCATTATGTAATGTTTTGCTTGAACGCAAGCGGTTTAAGACTGCGCCGAGCGAAATGTGCCAAAACAGGCGGTCACAGTTAAGTGAATAAAATCAACACTTTTTGTTTAATACAAATATAAAATATACATTTACCATAACAATGTTTACAATTAGGTAATCCGTGTAAAAAAACTTAAAATAATTAATATTTTCGCCTACAAAATTACGTAAATTTGCACGAAAAATACAAAAACGTAAGTTCGTGTTACGTGATTTTTAGATTATAACAATAGAAATCTATATTTACAGCTTAAATGAAACATAAATAATTATATTACAATTTGTCCGTCCCAAATATTTAAGTTATTGGTTGACCATAAAGATACATATTTATCAACAAAGCACTTCAAATCCTCCATACAATTTAACTACGGCGGCCGCGCGCCGATTTGAATATGCGCCGCACGAGCTCTGTCTTACGCTCGGCGCAGTCTTAACTGAAACTTTAGCAATAGTTCGAGACTGAACATAGAATATTTTTTAAGATAAAAATTAAATCTTAATAACACTATCCGACCCTCGGAATGTTACGAGAACGATTACACTTATTTATTCATTCATCTATCTATCTATGCTAGTATTGTTAACCTGGAAAGATTATTTCGTTGTTTGAGCGCGCTAGTATGTGATTCTACTAGTCGGAAATATTTGCATTTTATAGCCAACTCATGGAGGAAGGTTAAGTATAATCTATACTAATCTGTATCTATACTAATACTATATTATTCGCAAGTCACTTGGGGTCGGCTTTCTAGTCTAACCGGATTTGACTGGATATCAGTTTTTACACGGCTGCCACCTGACCTCCGCAACCCGAAGGCTAACGATACCCTAAGGCTAGACCAGTGTCAGGATATTAGAGGGCATTGACTTCCCAATAACGACTGCCTTAGATGTTCATGGCAGCCGGAACCGACGCCTTAACGTGCTCTCCGAGGCACGGAGCAGGCGATAATTGTCAATCAATACGCACATCATTTCGAAAAGTCATATAACTTCCGAAAGTCAGAGGTGCGCGACGTGGGTTCGAACCCGATACCCTCTACATTTCCCATTGCATGTTTGTATGTCAGTTTGTAATGAATAAACTTATAAGCTAAAAGATTAATAGTTTACCTTGTCAATAGTGATGTTTACGATAACACTTAACGTTTAATATTTCATTGAAAATTAGTTTCTTTCTTTCTTTGACTTTGCCAAGGGAAATACCTATGTCGGGATACCTATGTATTCATTTAGGACATGGTCCATCTGTATGTATAGTTTATTATAGGTTTTACAAAGTCAACGTTGAAATTGAAATCATTTAAGTTTTCTTTTAGGTGACAACTTAACATTTATGAATAGCCAAGTTCAATAGTCAGCTTACTGAAGTTTTTTTTTTATTATAGGCACCTGCCATCGCAGGGTGTTGAGCCTTGTACCCCTAGCGTGGGAAAAGCCAGGAATTTTGTATAATTTTAGTTATTTGTCTACTAACTTATACTCCTGCCCTTAAGAGGCCTTACTTCCTATGTAACACTTCCATTCCAGTTCTATCATTTATGCTTCACGCACTTACTGAAGCTTACTGAAGTTAGGGAAGTTACATTTTCGTTAATTGCTTCGAAAGTGAGAAAGACTTTGAGAAGATTTATTTTATTTATTTTTATTTTATTTATAAAACAAATCACATATGTCATTACAGGAAAACCTAATGCGACATAGTGGACATAAATACATAATAATAGTAACTATACATTTTGTGACAGATATTGTAACGTCACCCTCTCAAATTCCGCCAACGTACAGCAAAATATATCTAGACGTTGTGCAACTACATTCAGCATCCTAGCAGCGCGGACCACCGGTGCGTATGTTAACACGTCTGTGCGAATAACTGGCAAGAAAGATACTGGCAAGAAGCTTACAGAGTTGGCTTTAAATTCGCAATTGAATTATTATTGCTAATATTGAACTAATAAATACAAATATTGGCAGCTATTAAATAGTACACGATGTACTCGTATTAAGGATTATAAACATCGAAATAACAGTGAATAATTATATTAATAAAATGAAAAGATGTTAAGCTTCATAAAACCCACGCAGAAATAGGAGCCCCGTTTGGCTCCGTCCAAAATTCCCATTAGTTCTACCATAGAACTGAGGGATATCCATTCGGGATTTCGTCTATTCGGGGTTTCACCCTTTCGGGCGTTTGGACATTGGTATTTTACGTTTCGATATAACGGCTACCGGCATTTAAAAATTTCAGTATTTTGAATTTCGTTGTTTTGGACGTCGGTATTTCAGTCATAGTTATTATGAAATTTCGGTATTGTAATACGTACCCAAATTATATTGCGCTTTAGTTGAATGTTTATTTTATTTTAATGGAAAAATATTCTGTCTACATATAAACATTAAAATAATGACTACACAGAACACATACTGGCCTTAATACTTTGTGGATCAAACAAATGTTTGTCCCAAACAGGGATCGAGTCAACAACACTCGTCGTACTGCTAATGGCGAGATGACTGCTTAAACTACTGCACCATCCGTGCAATTGTAATCAGTTTAGACTACTACAAAGTAATTTGAAACTATGATTCGTTTCAGAACCGCACGTTCGGACCTCGATGCAGCAATCCACAAAACGTCACCATCACCCCGGAACTAGCAAATCAACTGCTTGATGTTATTAATGCGTAAGTTGTCACACAAATGCTTTTTTAATTTGACTTCTAACTGCCTCCGTAGCGCAGCAGTCGTGATTTTTTTTATACAACTATGATGGCAAACAAGCATACGGCCCACCTGATGGCAAGTGGACACCGTAGCCTATAGACGCCTGCAACACCAGAGGCAACACTTACGCGTTGCCGACCCTTTAGGAAAAAAAGGAAGTGGGAAGGAGAAGGAGCGGGAAGGGGGAAAAAAGGTGATTGGGCCTCCGGCACTCTCACTCACCAAACGAAACACAACAGTAGGAACTGCTATTTCACGTCGATATTCTGTGAGAGGGTAGTACTTCCCAGGTCGAGCCGGCCCTTTATGCTGAAATCAGCGAGGCTCTACTACTCAAAAAGAGATGATGCGGCAAGATGATTCGGAACCCGTGTCGGGTCAAGAAAAAGTTATTGAGTTTTCTGCTAAGAAATTTCAATAGCAGCCAGGAGTTCGGAACTTGGCGTTGTCAGACACCTTTGTGTTGCACGTAAAGCCGTTGATCTTGCGCCTAATCTCGTTCCGTTCATGTATGATTGTTTTATTGGATCATGAGAGTTAGGGAACAGAACACACGCACTGCACTTGTGTTTGCGGAGACACACTTGTGCACTGTAACATCTCCTGCGGTATCCACTCTACGAAATTCGGACTGGAGGACGTTATTGTCCTAAACGCATAATAATATGTGATTGTCTTATCTTATCTTATGTGGGGGCAAGTCAGTGCAGACCGGCGACACTTCGACCCGTTGGGATCTTTTGTGTCGACACTCTCCCAATAACGACTGCCATAGATGTTCATGGCAGCCGGGACCAACGGCTTAACGTGCTCTCCGAGGCACGGAGCAGGCGATAATAATTAATTGTCAATCAATACGCACGTAATTTCGAGAAATCATATAACTTCCAAAATTTAGAAGTGCGCGACGTGGGTTCGAACCCGAGACCCTCTGCATTGCAGTCTGTTGGTCTCCCCACTGAGCTACCGCTGCTCTATATGTGATTGTCACTGATCTTTGTATCAGTCACACTCCATCAAGATAAATAAAACCACAGATTTCACAATATGGCGAATCAGCCCTTTTTATGGTACGTGTTAATCTCCCAATAGACAAGTTTTCATTTTAACTGAAAACTTCATTAAAGTAATATTCTTGACTTTTCTTTATCTTTTTGACAGTATCAGGAGCAAAATAGCCTACGGTAAGGAGACAGGCCACAATAATACAAGGCTGCCCAGAGGATATGGTATTTTTCGACTGGTAAGTATTTTAACCTTTTGAATTACAACATTTCAAACATATTCAGAATACATCCATACCTGTATACATTGTCTGATATATACATACATACATACATACAAATATTATATTCGCTGTTTATAAGGATTTAAAATTAAGCTGTTAAATTGATTTTTATGTGGTTCGGTACGGGGCAATTTTTTATTATTGGATAAGAAGTAAATTGAGTGACAGAAAAAAAGCAAATAATTTCTTTGTAATTAGCTGTTGTGTGTAATATTGATAGGTTAACCCAATCGAACCCAAGCATTCTCGATCAAGAGTCCAGTGTTAAATTATACTTTATATGCAAATTTATTCGTTTTGCTTTATTTCAGAGATGGGATAATGAGCTCGCTACTTTTGCACAAGTGTTCGCAAACCAATGTATGCTTCGACATGACTTCTGCAGAGCAACCAGTAAGTCTCTAATTAATTTAATTAATAGCTAGTCGGTGGTAACCTAGTGTAGGACTATTAGACTACCATGCAGTCTCGAGTTCTATACCATGGCACGCACCTCTCAGTTTTTGAAGTTATTTTCCTATCAAATAGCAAATTATTGGCAAGAGAAACCTGTATTTCTGAGAGTTTTCTATAATGTTCTCAAAAGGTATCCAACATGACAGACTACAGCGTAACTCTTTAAGAAATTTTTATTATACCCACATTTTGCCTTACGTCTTATGCAATGGGGTCAGCTGCTGACTCAGCACTGCTACTGAGCACTGCTTAACAAAAAAACTTATAACACTTTACCCGACCCGAAAATTGAACCCAAAATCTTATGAACAACAGTCGCATTTACCACCATAGTATTTCACTACATATGTTAAACGGGATTAAATATAATGACCACCAAAAATACTAATTGCGCAGCAAAATATGCTTACTAAAATATATCATAACGAGCACCTATACGCCTCAAATTACTGCATTCCGTCTCGGAAAGGTTAGTTTATGTTAGATTCCTTCTTAAACCCACCCAAAAATAGGAGGGCTCCGTCGACTTAGTTTGATCTCTTTAAATATATTTTGGTGTTCAATTAGTATTTTTGGTAAGCATATTTTGCTGTGCAATTAGTATTTTTTTGCTGTGCAGTTAAATACTACCCTTTTAAAACAAAGTCCCCCACTGCGTCTGTCAGTGTGTTCGCGATTAACTCAAAAACTACTAAACGGATTTTCATGCGGTTCTCACCAATAGACAGAGAGATACATAAGAAAGGTTTAAGTGTATAATTTGTTATGGTTTTGTACTAACCAGGCGAAGCCGGGGCGGGTCGATTTTATAAAGATAAATTACTTTTTTTTACAGAAAGATTTCCCGAGCCATGTCAGACTGCCGGCCTAGTGAGGTTTCCTTACCCGGGATGGGACCCCCAGCTGCTGCCTGACACCGTGTCCGTTCTAAACGACGACAAGCTATCGTACTCCGTGATGCAGATCCTCAAGTCCTGGTACTCGCAGAAGACGTTCGTTACAGACGACATGGTCCAAACACATCCCACTTGGGAATCGTAAGTTATTTTTTTATTCCAACAACTAGCTTTTGTCCGCGGCTTCGCTCGCGTAAAAGTAGGATAGGTTTAGGTCATGTTGGAACAGTAGGTACTATTTTTTAATTTAATTTATTCTATACTAGCTTTTGCGCGCGGCTCCGCCTGCATGGTAACTACATCAATAAAAAGTAGCCTATGTCCTTCCCCAGGTTTTAAACTATATCTGTACCAAACTTCATCTAAATCGGTTGAGTGGTTTAGCCGTGAAAATGTAACAGACAGACAGACAGATAGGCAGACAGAGTTACTTTCGAATTTATAATATTATATATTAGTAAGGATTACTTGATGATAGGTAATATAGGTTTCTAATAATGAAAGAATTTTTAAAATCGGTTGATAAGTTTTTGAGTTAAATACTTACAAACAAACAAACAAATCTCAAATCTTTCCTCTTTATAATATTAGTATAATAGATGACAAGACTATGGATCACAGTTTCTATTATGTACGAGATAGTTTGTAACTTTAAACAGCCTAAACTACTTAACCAATTCCAATAACTGCGGTAACGTAGGATTTAACTTATCTCATTCATCGAAAACGACATTCAATATAATAAACGCTAAACGCTAATCCACAAACATTTCAATAAATTAGATATATTTTAGGTTTGTTAATCAATCAAAATCAAATCAAAAATAAATTTAATCAAGTTAGGTTACAAGGTAACACTTATGAATGTCAAAGTTACACTAAATTTTTCCTGTAAATTTACATTTACTGCCACGTTCAGCTAAGCGAGGGTGTAGGGCTCATGAGAAGAACGGGCAAGAAACTCATGGCCAATATTTTTAATCGCCAAGTTTACAATAAAATTTTGTTTACAAATCATAACTGTAAGGTGCTGCAACCATTTCTCTATGAATTACTACTGAACATACTCAAGCATTTAATAAAATTTGATGGCTAAAGCAGCAGTACAGTAAATAGGAGCATCCACTTACATATATATACATATAAATAATCAAGACAAGGCATGATTGTAGTCCGTAGTTTAATCTAACGTTCTTACGATTTGAATGATACATAATTATATCTTAGAGGAAAACCTAGGCGAACGTTTCTCGATCAGATCGGAGGCGTTCTGGACATAGGCCAGGTTAAGAGCTCCCTGAACCGACGGGCGTGTATGAGGAATGTGATGAAAGCGAATGAAGCCAGAGAAGTGTGTCAGGATCGTAGCAAATGGAAATCCGTATTCTCTGCCTACCCCTCTGGGAACCAGGAGTGAATCTATGTATGTATGTATGTATGTATAATTAAAATTATCTTCTACTTCTATTCTTTCCTTTACCCCATCTTTAATTAATTTGCCTAGAGTCAGCAACAAGCACATTCTGATTCATGATCATTTAGAAAAATGGCATTGTTTTTAAAATTTCATCTCTCGCAATAGAATTCATCCATGCAATCAATTGTAACCAAAGGATACGGTGACTGCTTATAAAGTTGTTAGTATTCTGGACTCGAACCCCATACGGAGAAAATGTGTGTGATCCACAAATCTACTGAGTTTGGGTGTTCTTGGTGTCTGTTGTTAGAATATTTGTGAAGTCCCCCGTGGCAGGAATAATAACTATTACAGAAAATGCCTTTTTAAAAAAAATGGGTTGGTCTTTGGGGACTGCCGATAGAAGTGAAAACTTTAATCCTTGATCATAAACACTTCTTTAAAAACCAAAAATAATTCAAAAATGGAAAGCTGCATCCGGTTCTGCTAGTGGTTGTGGTTCGGGTACTGCACGAAGGTATTCCTTACGAGGTGGCGAGTACTTCTTTTTAGAAAGTGTAGGTAGTGTTAGAGGTAGAGATTTTATAGGAGATTTTGGTAGTCTGAAAATAAATAAATAAATGTAAGTATGTTAATTTAATGCACGCTTAATTTTTAAATTTAAATTACTCAATCTTTGTTTAGATTTTAAGCTTCTTAATTTCAATAAATAGAAAAATAAAATTGGGGCAGTCTTTGGGGACTGCCGATAGAAGTGAAGACTTTAATCCTTGATCATAAACACTTCTTTATAAACCAAAACAAAAAAGAGCGGGTCGGATGCTAGTTCCTGATACTCTCTTAAGAGTTATTAAGGGGGTCAAAATTTCGTTATTTTTTGCGTAGGACGCACCATTTCTCAGATATTGTTAATATTCTAAAAAAAATAATAAAGCGTGGAAGCGTGACGATGACGCGAGTTCCATGATTTTTGTTCACCCAACAAGTGCTCAACGCGCCTAAAGAAGATTTCACTTCAATAAAACAAAAAATACTCCATAACATAAACGCTCGCATTTACAACACCATAAAGCTTGGCTATAGGTCAGTGAGAAGAAAGATTTATACGTACAAACTTTGACCAAGTCCTTGATACCGGTAACTTTATATCCCCAAAACTGCCTACACTTCCGCAATAAATCACGCTTAACGCCTGCAGAATTAATTCCCACAAAAAAGATTTACTATTATTACTGACATAATATGTGGCTGTTCGATCGCGTGATCCGGTACAGTTTAACCAAGCATATTATATTCTGACTAGATCTTCCCGCGTTTTCACCCGCGTTTATCGTTATATAGCCTTCCTCGGTATATGAGCTATCCAACATTGAAAGAATTTTTCAAATCGAACCAGTAGTTCCTGAGATAAGCGCTTTCAAACAAACAAACAGACTCTTCAGCTTTATAATATTAGTATAAATATAAATAGATACAAGTACTAGAACTACGCTATTGTATTAGGTTAAGACCTGTGATAATAGTTGTATGTGAGAATAAATAAATAAATAATTTACTTGCTTTTGCTCGCGGCTTCGCTCGCGTAAAATTAGGATAGGTTATGTTAGTGACAGTACTTTTTTTAAATAGAATATAGCTTATGTTACTCGGTGAGAGGTAATATAACTTTCTTAAGATTTTATATATTGGATGAGTAGTTTTTGAGTTAAATCGCTGATTTCACAGAATATCGACGTGAAATACCAGTATTCCTACTTTTCTGTTTCGTTCGGTGAGTGAGAGTACCGGAGCTGCGGAGGCCTAGTCACTCCTTTTCGCCCATCCCACTCCTTCTCCTTTCCACTTCCTTTTCTAAAGGGTCGGCAACGCGCAAGTGGTGTTTCAGGCGTCCATAGGCTACGGTGACCACTTACCATCAGGTGGCCGTGGTAAGCTTGTTTGTCACATTCGTTGCAAAAAAAAAATACGAACAAAAACACCAAATCTTTCCTCCTTATAATAATCCTAATTATAAAAGCGAAAATAAGTTTGTTTGTTTGTTTGTTACCTTTTCACGCCTAAACCACTGAACCGATCATCCTGAAATTTTGTATATACGTTGTCAGGTGTACAAAAAAGAACATAGGCTACCTTTCATCCCGAAAAAAATTACTGTTCCCGAGGAAAACAACAAAAACGTTCTTATGATAATATATGGCGGCACGTTTCTTTCGGATCATGATTGAATTGTAATATTATTACAAGCAGAGTACAACCCGAAATGATTGTCAAATTCTAAATTAACGCGAGCAAAAGCTGGTGTTACTATATAGTACAGATCGCGCACTGTATGATGACATGTCTAAACATAGCGCGAGTGGCGTCGCTTGTACAAGTTTTAGGTCTCTTTGGTGACAGGGGGTGGGAGCGGGACGCCTCTTAGCGACTGTACTCGCGCAACAATTCGGAGACGCTATGTTCAGTCCGGCCATCATAGATTGCGCGATTTGTATAGACAGCGTTTTTATGAATTACATTAGTGCGTAGTGCACACTGCGTGAATATAATATCAACAACTAAAAATGGATCGCTACGACGCTATTGTTACATTGGATTGTCAATATGATCGCTTCATAAATCTAACTACATGGAACCGATATATATCAACTAAAATAAACCTACTGAATGTTTTACATTTAAATATTCGTTCGCTAAGAAAATATTTCAATGAATTACTTGTTTTATTGAAATATAACACACAAACTATAAATGTGTTGGTGTTATCTGAAGTTAATGTCAAGGCTGAGGAGTTACAATTATATAATATTGAGGGATATAGTTTATTCTCACATACGAGAGAGAAGAAAAGAGGAGGAGGAGTAATTATTTATGTTAAAAAAGACCTTATTTTTATAGACAAAAAATCCCATATAGATTCAGCAGAAGTCTTACACGGCTCACTGACAGTGAATAATTATACTATAAATATTGTCGCAGTGTACAGGCCACCAAAAACAAACAAATTAATATTTATTTCGGAATTAGAAAAACTACTCAGGAATATCCCAAGTAATGAAGATGTTATCATATTAGGCGATATCAATATAAATCTGCTAGGAAGTGACTCGCGTTACGTATACAAATATAAAGACAGCTTGTGTGAACTAGGCCTACAGTGTGTAATACCGGACAGCGAGGTGACGCGAGAGGCCATCGTCGCGGGTGTAAGCGAGACGTCGTGCATCGACCATGCGTGGGTGCGAGCGAGACAGCCGCGGGACTGCGTATCATATGTAATTGAATGTTATTTATCAGATCATCATATCATTGGAGTATCAATTCCGTTACCCAGTAATAAGCGTACGGATAGTATAGTTTCGAACTCTCGTTGTACAATTAGCAGTAAGTTAGTTTATAAAAAGATCTGTGATTACAACTGGTCTCAACTGTTATCTTTAGAATGTCCGTTACAAATATATGATAAGTTACATTGTGTATTTGGTGAGATATATCGTGATAGTAAAACAGTATTGCCAAACATTAAAAAACGAGAAACACAGCCATGGGTAGGAAATGTTTTAAAAAATATGTTATTGCGAAGGGACCAGTTATTTAGAGAATGGAGAGAAATGCCTAATAATAGTACTAAGCGATTGGAGTATACAAGGTATAGAAACAGGGTTAATAAATTATTATTTAAAGAAAAAAATAAGTATAGACAGGAAGAGATAAAGAAATGTAATGGTGATCCTAAAAAGGTTTGGCAAACAATTAATAGTTGGATAGGTAAAAAGAAAGCTAGTATAGATGATATATTAAATAAATATTTTGGTAATAATTATACAATGTATGATATATGTAATAAGTTTTCAGATACATTTACTGAGGAAATTAGTAGTATAAAACATAAATGTGATAAGAAATTTCTTGATAGATCTCAGTATGTTAATCTCAGTAATGTAACATTTCGATTTAAGCCAGTGACTAGTCATTCAGTTTGTAAAGTGATAGATAAGCTTAGCAATGAAAAGGCGCCAGGAATAGACTGCATTAGAATAATAGACTTAAAAGCAATAAAAAAACAAATTTCACCAGTTTTGGCACACTTTATCAATAGGTGTCTTTCGGCGGGTCAATATCCTAGCCTACTTAAGAAAGCCATAATAAGACCTATATTCAAACAGGGAGATCACACCGATTACACTAACTACAGACCAATTGCTATCCTATCTGTGATTAATAAAATAGTAGAAAAAATGGTGGTAGGTCAGGTTAGTGAATTCTTGGAACAGCATCAGATACTATCTGATACTCAGCATGGTTTTAGGCGCGGACGTAGTACCGCAACAGCGCTGTCGAGCTTTTCGGAGTATATAAATGACAGTATGGACCAGGGTCATCAGGTCCTGGCGTTATTTATAGACTACAAAAAGGCATTCGACACCTTGGACCATGAGGTACTTCTCCAGGCTATGGACGAGTGTGGAATCAGGGGATCGACTAATAAGTGGTTCCAGAGCTATTTAAGTGACAGAACTCTTCAGACGAGCATATCAGGTACCACTGGCAGGGAAACCGCAGTTACTCTGGGAGTACCAACCGGTTCCGTATACGGACCAGTTGGTTACATCATGCATGTAAATAGTGTTACCAATGTAGTTAAAAAATGCCGCGTTTACATGTACGCCGACGATATGTGCCTGTTATATTCGTCTAAAAACATACAAGAGTCGAGAGCAGCAATCCAAACAGACTTTAATAATATCACCAAGTGGGCACACGACAATGGCATTTTAATAAATATTAGCAAAACTAAAATTATGCACATACATTCACCACATAATCTAGTTGCAAAGAATATCGCTAGATCAGATATCAGTATAACTGGCCACACATATGAGTGCTTACACGCCGCGAACTTGAACTGTGTCTGTCAAAACTTAGAGTACGTAAAAACATTTAAGTACCTGGGTCTATGGGTGGATTGTAATGCTAACTGGAAGACACATGTTGATACAGTGTGCACAAAACTCAGAGCAGTACTGAGTAAGTTTCATACGCTAAACGCGCCATTAAATAGAAAAACATTACGTGTTGTCTATTTCGCGTTAGCCGAATCTTTAATAAGTTATGGACTAAGTACATATGGTCGCACATTCAAAACTTATTTAGATTATATTAAGTCACTGCAAATCCGCTTTTTAAAATACCTTGTTACCCCTAAGACAAAACGCAACTGTAAAGATAATTATGATAAATTGTTTCTTGTATGTAAAATACTTCCTGTTCACGAAAGGGTCAAATACTTGGTGGTCCTTGAGCAATTTCACAATGATAAATATAAAACCAAAATTAAAAATACTTATAATACAAAACGTGTAAGAGAACAGAAAGTAGTCCGTCAACCAGTAAAGAACTATTACGGTAAAAGAACCAACAAGTATTTGATCCCGACGTTATATAATACTAATAATTGCCTTCGGCAACTTAATAATAAAACGAGTAAACAAACATTGAAATATAAGTACAAAAATATTTTACTCACAGAGTACGGCATGCAGATAAAAATTTAGAATTATTGTAGTATTTATTGTTACCTTATATTATAACACTAAACATAGTACCTACACGGATATATGCATATTTGTAGCTATTAAATAAAACTGTTATTGTTGTTAGCTCATACCAAATGTTTATCGAGCGCTATTCCCGCCGACAAACTGTCACACAGTTTGGTGGGTATATTTATCTTGTGTAATGTATTATATTCAATAAATGTTTTAATTATTATTATTATTATTATTTTTATTTTTCCTAGCCGCCCGAACACCAGTGGTAAGCTGTATCTAGAAATAGTCCGCGGCGCTATGACTCACATGGGCTGCGGCATGTCTGCTTACACCGAGTTTCTGTACTATCATCAAAACAGCCCATTGAATGGACGAAAGGGTGGACAGAACTACAACGTAAGTAACTTATTATTATATTTAACTACAAATCAGATGAAACAATTCAATATTAAAACACTTGCAAGCCGTAGAGAAAAATTAGATTATACCTTCTTACACAAGGTAATTAATGGCACTATAGAAAGCAGTCAATTATTGAGTTTAATATCCATTAAAATTCCCTCTCGAATACCAAGAAAGAATACAATATATAACTTTTTTGTCGTACCCACCTCAAAAACAAATTTAGGTCATTATGCTGCAATACCAAGACTCTGTAGGCAGTACAACAACATATATCTAAAATCCATGAAATTGACATTTGTGAACCCTTATGTAAATTCATGAAGCAGTTAAATGAACTTCTTCAATCATCGTGCTTTTAATATGTCTTATTTGTTTATTCATATATGTACCTATTGCACTTTATACATGTTTTGGTTATGTAACACATCATATTTTAAATAGTTTAACCTTTTAATCTTAGGTGTAAATTTGCCTTTTATTATTGCATGCTGCGGTCTCCTATAATTGAAGGGGTACACGTTCAAAATACTTATGTGAAAAATTCTGTGTAAATTGCAGCATATTCTTTGTTGGAGATCCCAAATAAATAAAATAAAAAAAAATAAAATAAAACTACCGACCAGCCCCAGCTTCGTACGGGCAGTACAAAACCTTAACAAATTATACACTTAAACCTTCCTCATGAATCACTCTGTCTATTGGTGAAAACCGCATGAAAATCCGTTCAGTAGTGTTTAAGTTTATCGCGAACAAACAGTTGCGGCGGAAGACTTTGTTTTATAATATGTAGTGATTCTAAGATGGTAATATTGTACGACGTTATCTATATATTAATACGTGAAGCGAAAACTTTGGATCCCTTTTATGAAAATTGGGCGGACGGAGGAGTATGAAATTTCGCACACTTATAGTTTATACAGAGAAGAAGTGACGAATGCTAATATTTATATAAAATATGCATTAGAAATACATTAAATTAATGAAAAACCACTACACGCACACAACCATGCATTTGACACATGCAGTCGAAGCGCGTAACTATGGTTACATATATGACATAGTAATGTCAATATATATTATTATATCAGCAATATCTTACAGGCAAACTTTGGTTGAATTTCGAGCACTAGACGACCGCTAGTTTTTATAAATACGAATGTTCATAATCTGATTAAGAATAGAATCAATGTTAATTGTAGAATCAGATTAAGCGTTGCTTGACGAGAATCCATGGTAATTAAATAATTATTACTATTACAATAGAAAAAGGATGGCAATAAATAGGGATGCCATCTCTAAAATTTGGCAACCAAGACGCGTGAAAACCCCGGGTTTTAGAGCCCAGAACCCGGACATGTTAACAGATTTTTTTAAACATAGTTAGTATAATAAAAAACAGTTACGGAACGGCGAACTTTGCGAGTCGATTCGTCGGATGATCGCGGCGTGCGGGCACAGTGCGTGTGTCGTGGGCGGCCCAAGACTTTAAATTTTTAAACCCTGACTATAAATGAAGCCCCGTCCGGACGCTCCCCGGATGCCCTCTAAACTAGGACAAATCGGGGAAACCCGGATGGATGGCAACCCTAACAATAAAGAACTTCTCTGATAAAGGATAGCCGCGTCGTGGAATCTGGTCGTGCTCTTACCTGCAGTTACACTATCCGCTTCGAATTCAAAAGTGAAATACTGCAACAGAGTGATTGATCCGAAGCCTACAACTCGACTGTTCCTTATTAGAGAAGTTCGGTATTGACAACTTCTTTTTAACCCCCGACGCAAAAACCACGGGGTGTTATAAGTTTGAGGTGTCTGTGTGTGTGTGTGTGTGTGTCTGTCTGTGGCATCGTAACTCCCGAACGGATGAACCGATTTTGATCTTGTTTTTTTTATTTGAAATGTGAATTAGTCGGAAGTGTTCTTAGCTATGTTTGATGAAAATCGGTCCAAGATGGCCGCCGCCGCAAAATGGCGAATTACATATTTTTCACAACTCCCTCAATATGGGTATCAAATAAAAGGGCTTGACTACTAGAATACTATACACTATGATAAATTTCAAATCCAAGATGGCCGCCACCGCAAAATGGCGAATTACTATTTTTATTATTTTGAGTCCGGGGTTTTTAAATTTTAATTTATAGTTATTTATTGTAATAGTTGGGTGGGCAATTCAAGGGTGCGTGGCGGGTTCCTCTCATCGCAATGATTTTATCTCAACGTGATTTATAAATAGGGGAAGAATTAAGTATAACAAGTTTATATTTAAATGAATTTACACTTAAAATCTATCAATTTTTATCACAAGTTCAAAGATTGCGAATGCCTCGTCTTTTTTGTTTAGTTGATATCGTTGTACATATCTTAAAATGGTCTTTTAAATAGATTGCTATGTATATTATAAGTTAATGTAAATAGCTTATAATAAATTTGTTAAACGTCATAATTTTTAGAGTAAGTGGAGGAACAGGGTCCTCCAACACAAATGGAGGATCCTCTAACCAGGCTGGTTGATCGTGCCTGGCAGGCCGCTGCCCGACGGTTGATGTCGGGAGCTTGTATATATACTTAGGCGCTGTGTAAACTCCACTTGTGCGATGCAGACTAGTATGACGTCATGTGAAGTGCGATTGTATCGCCATCTGTTAAATGTAGGCTGAACTTCTTCGTTTGTGCGGAGTCACCACACTATCAAGCTACGAGTAATAATTTTGAACTTAAGTCTAACCAAATTAATTTCACCACAGTCAGTCGAAATAATATGCAACTTCTCGTCTCGCACGGAGCCTGGTCAGAAGACATACTGGACGACACATCCGAACAACGCGTACAACTCGCAATGCGGATGCCCAGAAGGCTCTCAAGAAGATGCCGACTGTTTGTGTAACGAAGTGTCAGCTGCCAGAGAGCAAAAGAAAGGTAAGTTTTGCCTCGTACCATAAGTATTCCCAAAGGAGTCTAGGTTGACCCCCAGGGGTCCACGGGAGACTCGAGGAATAGACGAAAATAGAGACTAACTAAAAAAAAAGTTCAGCCCGTCAATATTTGATCAAATTTTTTAGAATATGTTAGAAATGTAGCTGTCCACCGGAACCAGCTAAATTTTGAAACTGGTCTATGATAAAAAAGTCTGGGAACCTCTGATCTAGAAGACAGTAAGCTCACCCGTTATGACGCGACGCGTAGCATAAACATAGCAGGCTTTACTTGATTGTACTTATGTTTGTGAGGTCACTAGCTACTTTCGTTTGTTTGACAAAGAGCTTTAAGGCTTTTTGTTAGCAAATTTCTTAGCAGCACGCTATCTAAACATGTGCTAGTGAAGGCAATAAGCCTGCAATAACGCGGTGCTTGAAAACAGCAGTTGAAATATAGCTATTGTTTGGCTTTCCCTTTGAAAATATCCATTTGTGAGTCCTTAGCGCATAGTACTAATACAAATCGGTTAAATTACATATTTTGTCGGCCTCGATGGCGTAGTGGTTAGTGTAACCGACTGTCACGCCCGAGGTCGCGGGTTCGATTCCCGCACAAGTCAAACGTTTGTGTGCCTGGACATGGATGTTTGTCTTGGTCTGGGTGTTTCTATGTAGGTATAATATGTAAGGATGTATTTACAGAAAAAGTATATAATTAATGTTTATCCATTGTCTAGTACCCATAGTACAAGCTCTGCTTAGTTTTAGGCTAGACGGTGTAGTGTAAAAAAAAAGAAAAATGAACCTTATAAATAAATACTTAAAATAATATAGCAGTGATAACTTAGTGGAAGACCGTAGGACTGCCATGCAGAGGTCTTAAGTTCGATTCCAAAGCATGCATCTCTGACTCTTTGTAGCTATGTGAGTATCAAATAGCTAATTATCGCTTGCTTTAACGATAAGGAAAACATCGTAAAGAAATCTGTATGTCTGAGAGTTCACCATAATGTACTTGAAGATATTATGTGAAGTCTACCAACTAGGACTGGGCCAGCGATACTTATTATAAAGTCCAGCAATATTATTACACTAATACAAACTTTTTATATTGCAGCGATAAGTGTAGGGGTGCAAGCAGAACCCGAATCATGTTCCAACCCGGACAAGAACTGCGAACCGACGCTAGTACTGCTGCCTATTTTCACTGTAGAAGACGCGCCACCAGAGAAACTCATTGAAAGGGCACGAGACATTGAAGAGCCTCTAGCTAACTACGTCATGGATAGGTATGATTTATAGTAGTAGTCTCGATATGAGTAGTAGAGCCTCGATATGAGTAGTAGAGCCTCGATGTGAGTAGTAGAGCCTCGATATGACTAGTAGAACCTCGATGTGAGTAGTAGAGCCTCGATATGAGTAGTAGAGCCTCGATATGACTAGTAGAGCCTCGATATGACTAGTAGAGCCTCGATATGAGTAGTAGAGCCTCGATATGACTAGTAGAGCCTCGATATGACTAGTAGAGCCTCGATATGAGTAGTAGAGCCTCGATATGACTAGTAGAGCCTCGATATGAGTAGTAGAGCCTCGATATGAGTAGTAGAGCCTCGATATGAGTAGTAGAGACTCGATATGAGTAGTAGAGCCTCGATATGAGTAGTAGAGCCTCGTTGATTTCAGCATGAATAGGCCGGCTCGATCGGGGAAGGACTACCCTCTCACAGAATATCGACGTGAAATACCAGTATTCCTACTGTTGTGTTTCGTTCGGTGAGTCTCTCACTCTCTGCCGGAGGCCCAATTACACTCTTTCCCACTTCCCGCTTCTTCTCCTTCCCACTTCCTTTCCTAAAGGGTCGGCAACGCGCAAGTGATTTCTCTGGTCACCGTAGCCTATGGACGCCTGCAATAGCAGGCTACGGTGACCACTTACCATCAGGTGGGCCATGGGTATGCTTGTTTGTATAAAAAAGTGGTATAAAAAAGTTCTCTATCTTTCTCTTACTCTCTTTTCTTAAAATATCGTAACATTTTAGTGGTGAGATGTTTGCCAAGTTTGTTTTTTAGCACTGATTTACATGAGTCGATTACAATCGCAGGCAAAGTTTTATTTTGATTTATATACTGGCATATACTGGTCTGCTGCCGGTTCAGTCTGGAACGAATTGCGGTAAACCACAATAGGCTCGCCTATAATACATGGGAGCTTTACTACGGCGCTACGCTAAATCTATGCAGCGGGGAATTTTTAGTGCTGGCGTTAGTACTATATTATTTATAAAAAAATAAATATCTATAAGTAATCCTAACTAATATTATAAATGCGAAATGAGTTTGTTTGTTTGTTATGCTTTCACGCCTTATCTACTTAACCGATCAACATGAAATTTTGCGTACACTTTGTCAGGGATACAGAATAGGACATAGGGTACCTCATCATCATCATCATCATCATCAGGCTATAATAGTCCACTGCTGGACATAGCCCTCCCCCAAAGAGCGACATAGGGTACCTGTCATCCAGAAAAAATAACTGTTGCAAACCTAACCTAACCTAACCTACATTTACGCGAGCGAAGCCGCGGGTGAAACTAGTAATATTATAAAGAGAAAATCAATGTATTTTGTATGAATGAATGAATAAACTTAATAACTACAAGGCCGATCTTGACAAATATTTTACCGCTTGTAAGCTTCTTTGTCCAGAAGTTACACAGGTGAAACGCAGTAGACAGCTAGATTGACATAAAGTTGCCATTTACAACCGAATGTTATAAGTAAATAAAAAATTAACAAAGTAAAATCATTGTTTGGTTAGAATTAGAATATTTTTGCTGCCCTTAAACGTTTATGATTTTATCAACGATTTAACATTTTTTTATCGATTAATAGCTATTGCCTGAGCTGTATTGCCACGTTACGTCTTGTACTGCCACGCAAAAAAAAGAATTACTAAGAATAAAAAGCTTACCAAAGTTTCTTTAAAATTGAATAAACAGCATAGTATCACATACGTTACAAATAAATAGGCATTCATATAATACGTATAGATAAATTTATAATCGTAAAATATAGCTATAGATGTATGTATACGACTACGTAATATATAATACAATCCATCTTTATAAAGGTATAATGTACTGGCAACTTTAACTGTCAGTCCAATCAAGTTATTTGAAAAGGGTATGTGTTTTGCTACCTCGCCTCAAGCGTAACGATGTAATTTGGAGAGAAATTCAGAAATAAAACTTTCATGCCGATTTAAATAATTGAATTGATTTTTTTATTTGAAAATGTTATAGACTTATGCATTGAAGACGAAGTGATATAATATTGTCTTCTGTTTACGCGAATGTTATTCATTGAAATTAAACTACTATATAAAATAGGGGTCTATAAAATAGATTGTGACTGCGGACTCTCATACATTGGTCAAACCAAGAGAAGCATAGGAACCCGCATAAAAGAACACATAGTTGATGTAAAACACCAACGCTTGTTGAATTCTGCTGTGTGTGAACATGTGCAACAGGGGACCAACTACTACCTGAGATTTGACAAACCACAGACGCTCGCTAAAGAACACCGATTCCTACCAAGGATGCTTCGCGAGGCTATAGAAAACAAAAAACATCCTAATTTCAATAGAGAAGATGGTTGAAATGTACCACCAGCTTGGGATCCAGTAATTCAAATAGTCAAACCCAAGAAGAAGCAAACTACAGCTAGACTTCATGATACTTTGAGCTCATTCTGCGTAAATAGAAACACCAATGATTAAATTATGTTCGGGTACTTTGAAATAACTACACTGAAACATTGAGACAACTACCATCTTAGTCTCCCCGTGACCATGGCTGCTGAAAAGCAACCGAAACGTCGGGGAAAGTGTAAACATAAATATTAATAGTTTTTATTATATTAATAGTTTCAATAATTCAATTAGGTTAAAATTAGTAAAGTTTAATAGTAATAGTAGTGTAACAGTTTCGAAATTATGTAATAAAGTATCTAATAAACAACGCGATAAAATCCGTATATAGTAGTTTAATTTAATGACGAGGTGATATTTAAAAAAATATTGGTTAGATAAAAACCCGCCATGCTCCCTCAGACTATAGATTGTAGTAGACAGTTAGATGAGTAGTAGCGCCTCGCTGATTTCAGCATAAATGGGCCGGCTCGACCGGGGAAGGACTACACTCTCACAGAATATCGACGTGAAATAGCAGTATTCCTACTGTTGTGTTTCGTTCGATGAGTTAGAGTGCCGGAGGCCCAATCACCCTCTTTCCCTCTTCCCGCTCCTTCTCCTTCCCTTTCCCACTACCTTTCCTAAAGGGTCGGCAACGCGCAAGTGATGCCTCTGGTGGTGCAGGCGTCCATAGACTACGGTGACCACTTCCATCAGGTGGGCCGTATGCTTGTTTGCTAACTTAGTAATATAATTTTAAAAAAATTGTTTGAAAATGACTTCAAATTAAATTATGACTACACTTGGTTAATTTTGCCAATACATGAAGCTTTAGAGAATAAAGACTACACTATGAAGTACAAAATGTTCTGCAAATGTCAAACAAAAATATACAAAACTGAATTACTTACATCGACATACAAAAAAATTTTATTTAAAAGTTCTCAATTTCATGGGAAAAAGAAAATTACGAAACTAAATATTAGTTGAAAATCCAAAAATGTAGATATTTCAGATTGCGATTTTATTTATCACCAATACTTTACGAACATGAAATATATCCACCTGTATATTTCATCACCGGTTTGCCGATTTCCAGACAACCGGTACGTGTAACAAAGCATTTATTGTAAAAACGCTTAAGTTCTCAAGAACTATGAGTTTTAATACAGAGTATATTATTATCGGACTAAAACATTAAAACTAGAAGAAATTCATAATACGCTAGATTGTCTGGAATTTCTTAGGCGATAAAACTCCTTTGTTAATATATAATTCGTATTGTACATTTTACTTTAGATCTCTCTAAGCTTCTTTAAGTCTAGTGAAGTTACTAAGTATTTGACAAGCGAATAAGCTTAAGAAGATTGCAACCATGTTTTGCTAAACAATCTTATTTGAGTAATTTTAAGCTAGCTATGAAATCAGCGAGGCTCTACTACTAACAGTACGGTACGGTCCACAAGTACATTTCTTAACTCAGCATATTTACGCGATGCACGCGTTCTCATTATTAACGCCGTGCGTTCTCAATAATTATCAGTCATTAAACATATCGCGTCATATACACATTTTAGTTTATAAATTTAATTTCAATATATTCAGTTAAACAATCCATTCAGTGTTGCAATCCGTACCAACCGACGCGCCCTATCATATTATCAATCAACAAAGTTGTGTGATAACAAGATCATACAGCAATTACATGTCTCAATAAATTGACAGGCTACTTTAAGCTCAGAGTGCTTAGACTGGGCAGCCTTCCAAGCGATGGTGATGGGCACCTTATGATGTTTTTTTAAAGTGAAAACTTCTTTAGCGGCGTTGTGCACTTTTTTTGTGATGGGTAAAAAATGTTAAACTCGCGTCAGGACACGTGACCTGATCGAAAATTTGTAAGACGGAGGGAGAATTGTCATGTTTGTGTACGATAGCGCAATAAATGAATATTGTATTTTACCATCTTTTATACTGATAATTAAAGCAATTCGTGCAAAATTATTACCTAACCATTCCAAAATATCAAAGATGCACAACGTTAATATTCAAGTTTTCACTTCTGCCGGCACTCCCGGAGTGCAACCCGTTGTTTTTTGTTGTAGATTAGACAACAGAACGAACATGATGCCGAGAGCGAGATCCCTCGAGATATTTAACTTTTTCGAAGACGCTGATAAAGAGGTGAGATTTAATTTTACCCAAAATATTTCCAATTTTTTTTCACGGTTGGCGTAGTGTTTAGATAGTTTACCTCGCCGCTGCCGCCACCTCGAGTATTGTGCGATCCACAAATGGTTGTTCCGACTCTGGGTGCTCTTTGTGTCCGTTTTTTTAATGTATATAAGTCTCCCACGACACAGGAAGTTCGAAGTGCATGACTTGTCTTTTAAAAAAAATATATTTGTAAAAATCTGTTTTTATTGTTTTCTGTTAGGCAATGCTGTATTCTGCGATAATAAGAAACTATTACATAAAATCATGCACATCGAAATTCACCCCAGCTTAAGCCTTTAAGTGTATTGATTTACATTTCATGTTATGACATTTAATATCAGGAAAATATATATTTATAATAACATTTCTACCTAACCTACCAAATAAAATAAATAATTATAATATAAGACATTTATTTTCATGTCAGATAATATTAGGTGAGGTAAATTTTTGTCTTGTCATGTCACGTCATTATATTATGTCATCAAACATCGTGGTAATATTTATATTTTATTACATTCACACACTCACACACACGCACACCCACGCACACACACACACATACTCACACACACACACACACACACACACACACACATACACACACACATACACACACACACATACACACACGCACACAAACTAATAACATAATTAACAAAAATAAAATTTGTTTATGGCTAATTTCACTCGAGCCACTAATGTCCTTATGATGTAGCTTTTTCTCTTTTTACATAACAAAATAAATGTATCACTTTGTAAAAGGGCGGAGACCTGGTGTCCTGTAATACAAGCCTAAATTTAGTTTAGGCACCAGTCACCCACAATATTCAAATGTTGTCTGATTCTGATGTATAATATGATGTATGTATTTTCTTATATTGTGGTGAGAAAAATAAATATTATTATTATTATTATATTTTATTTTTCAGCATCAAGTAGCCCCTATGCCGCATTCACTGAAAACAGTACTGATGGCCCCTGAACAGGAATACGTAAAGTAAGTAGCTCGAATAAATCATATTGAATGTGACTGCTGAAAATAAGGTCTCGGTTTCGATTCCTAAGTCGTACAAAATGTTATTGGGTGTTTCTGTCAAGAATGTTTCATTAGCAGCTTGTAGTCAACAGACGGCAATATATAGGCTCGGGATGCAATGAAGTACCACAAGATATTATTCTGAAAATTACATAACAAATATAATAGAAAATACCTCATTAAGCTAAATACATTTACTGATTTATTAAATACATTATATATTACCTTAATACTGTACTTCAAAATTACAATAAAAGTTGTTAATCCTTACTTAATATTATAAATACGAATGTGAGTTTGTTTGTTACGCTTTCACGCTTTATTTACTCGACCAATCATCATGCAATTTTGTACACACGTTGACAGGAGTACATAATAGGACATAGGGTACCTTTCATCCAGAAAAAACTGTTACTAACCTAACCTAACATACATTTACGCGAGTGAAGGCGCGGGTAAAATCTAGTTATATAATAAATGCATGCTCACTACACATAAGTTGTATACGAATTAAGTTGTCCTATTAAGGGAAATTTATAAAAAAAATAAGATTATAAAGAATTTTTAACCCTAATTTTCAAATAGTTTGGCCTTAATAATTGCACAATATATTGGCACAATTATTTAGGTGATTGCAACGCCCCTACACTGCATGGAATGTTGTGGATTTCAATTCATCCTCGGGACAAAAAAACTATCTTCTTCAAGCGAAAGTAATAATTACAAAAATACTTGTCATCGGATTTTAATAAAATTTGTTAATAAGCTGCAATGACCACACCTTTCTGTGACTCATTTTATTGTTATTTTTTTTTTGTTAAAATGGTTCTTCCGCACTAGAAATAATTCCTGTGTCGCGAGGGAACTTTACAAACAATCAAACACTGGACACAAGGAACGCTCAGACTCTGAACAATAATTTGTGCATCACACAAAATATTGTCCCGTGTAGGAATAAAACCTTCAACACTCGGCGCGGCGGCCACTTAAGAGGAAACACTAAGGGCGAGAGAATTGAAAAATAGGTATTTGTAAAGTCTATTTGCTCTCGCGCAGTGCCACGAGCGCGATAGAGACAACTGCATCTTGGACCGAAAATACATATTAAAAGTACACAAAATCAACGCTGCGTAGTCCCCTGATTCCTTCTCCAAAACTTGACCGATTTAACTACTATTTTCATAAAAAATTAAACAAAGGTTTTGGTCGTGTTCCTATGTTTTCCTTTTTTTATATAATTTAGTCAAATTTGTTTTCTGGATGTTTGAACACAGCGGAAAATCTGCCCAATTTTTGAGGTTTTTGAAGGCTCATGTCTCTTTTAATAATTAATTTATGAAAAAAAGGAAAACATAGGGACATGCCAATAGAGGCCATACATGTTTTGGAAAAAATATTGCTCTACTGGCATTATCGTTTGTATGGGAAAACGGCCCTTGTGTTTCCTCTTAAACCACTACGCCATCCGTGCAGTTAAATATCCAAATACCTCGTATTCCTTAATATATAGATTACTAGCTTTTTCCCGCGGCTTCGCTCGCGTTAATTTAGAATTTGACAATCAATTCGGGTTGTACTCTGCTTGTAATAATATAATTCAATCATGATTCGAAGACACGTGGCGCCATCTATTATCATAAGAACGTTATTGTCTTTTCCTTGGAAACAGTACTTTTTTCGGGATGAAAGGTAGTCTATGTCCGTTTCTGTACACCTGACAACGTATATGCAAAATTTCAAGATGTTCGGTACAGTGGTTTAGGCGTGAAAAGGTAACAAACAAACAAACTCATTTTCGCTTTTATAATATTAGTTAGGATAGAATTTCAATTTATAGTGAAAATGCTAAGTAGGTACTCAACACCTTACTGCAAAATATTACAGAAAGACCTTAAGAGTCTTACTCTAGAAAAGTTAACATAGCCATGAATTAACTTGGCATAGAGGTTTAAATGGTCGCCTCGCCGTGGGAGAATTCTGAGTTCGAATCCCACACGGAAGAAAATATTGTGTGAAAATGTTCTTTTTTATCTAGGTGTTCTTCGTGTTCGTTGTTCGAATTTTTGTAAAGTCATTTTAATACAGGGGTTTTTAGTACTGCGAGAGTAGTAATTTTCGAAGTGAAACCTTCTTTAGGCGCGTTGAGCACTTCTTGGGTGTACAAAAATCATGGAACTCGCGTCATCGTTACGCTTCCACGCTTTATAATTTTTTTTTTAGAATATTAACAATATCTCAGAAATGGTGCGTCCTACGCAAAAAATAACGAAATTTTGACCCTCTTAATAACGCTTAAGAGAGTATCAGGAACTAGCATCTGACCCGCTCTTTTTTGTTTTGGTTTATAAAGAAGTGTTTATGATCAAGGATTAAAGTCTTCACTTCTATCGGCAATCTCCAAAGAATGCCCCAATTTCTTTTCTATTTATGCAAATTTAGAAGCTTAAAATCTAAACTAAGATTGAGTAGTAATTTAAATTTAAAAATAAAGCGTGCATTAAATTATTAAATTAACATACTTACATTTATTTATTTATTTGCAGACTACCTAAATCTCCTATAAAATCTCTACCTCTAACACTACCTACACTTTCTAAAAAGAAGTACTCGCCACCTCGTAAGGAATACCTTCGTGCAGTACCCGAACCACAACCACTAGCAGAACCGGATCCAGAGCCTGAACCGGAACCGGAACCAATACCGGAACCAGAACAGAAACCAAAACATACATACGTGCCTAAAACTATTTTGCATACGCCTAAACACCCGTCTTCAGGCAAGGTAAATGTTAAAATTTCAATATATATAAATTACGTGTCACGTTGTTTGTCCGCTATGGACTCCTAAACTACTGAACCGATTTTGATCAAACTTCGTAACCATCTGTAATTTGGTCCAACTTAAAAGATAGGATAGGATTTTTTTTAACGGGCAAAAAATATCTAATGTGAAGCTGACGTAGTTGCGCGGGACAGCTAGTATTATTATAAAATATCGACTGCCTTGATTTTCCAGCAGTCAAAGTAACTGTTGTGCATGAGGTCTAAGGTTCCATTGTCGGGTCAGATGAAGGAAAGTAGAAAGCACTACTACGTAGAACCTAAATCCAAAACTGGTGAAGAGTAAAATACTTCTATCTGCTCATTTAGGATGCAAGTCTGAAAATATTAATGTATGAAAATATATCGACATCAACTGCATTCTTATGAAACAGACGTCTAATTAAAGTGGAATGCCCAAGCGACTAAGGAAAATAGTATCGGTATAAATATTACAGTGTCAAGATAAATAGTATCGGTATAAATATTACAGTGTCAAGATAAAAACTACTGTTTAAGATTCGTATTAGTATGTATTTTAAGAAAAAATAAACTACATGTACGTAACTTTGTAAATCAAAATGTAGAAACTTACTATTTATCCTTTAAATAACAGTAAGATTAAGATCTAATTAAGCTATCGCTTATCCTAACTAATATTATAAAAGCGAAAATGAGTTTGTTTGTTTGTTACCTTTTCACGCCTAAACCACTGAACCGATAATCCTGAAATTTCGCATATACGTTGTCAGGTGTACAGAAACGGACATAGGCTACCTTTCAACCCGAAAAAAATTACTGTATCCGAGGAAAACAATAATAACGTTCTTATGATAATAGATTGGGCCACGTGTCTTTCGAATCATGATTGAATAGAGATACTAATAGAGATACTAATAGAGTACAACCCGAATTAATTGTCAAATTCTAAATTAACGCGAGCGAAGCCGCGGGCAAAAGCTAGTAAAATATAAATGTATATGTACGCGAACACAATTTAAAGATTAAGTGACTTAAAGTACCAAGTACTCTATTAGGAAGGCAATAGTTACACCGACGAACGGGACTTTCCATAGTGGTGATATTTATTGGAGTCTCTATCTCACAATCAGTATTTACAAGGAGTTTCAATCTCACAGTTAGTAAAAAATATTAAGGAGTCTTTTTCTCAAAATAAATGTAGTTAACCCACGAGCACTCGCGCTGTGAGCATTTTTCTCACAGTACATTTTAAACACTCGCCATATTGAAAAAAATACCAACAAAGCTCTCGCTCGCTCAGTAGCTGAGTTTTACACGTCCCCCGTGGCGCGCCAACCTGTGTCGTTATGTCAGTGCGCGGTAGTCGCTCGCAGAAGTCTATTGGTTGTACAGGTTATCGCCGTGCGGCATTTAGCTCATCGATCGCGCGAGCGTTGACGTCGACTATCAGTATAGTCATAGAAAATCAAGTAAAATCAATGTGCCTGTGTAATAATGTTACCACAAAAAAGAATCTGTAACGGAAAATTATTATACAAAATAAAACAACTACCTAATATTTCACGTTTATCCGGCAAAATGTGAGATTTCGCATTACGTTATAAAATCATTATAATTATGAACAAAAATTATCTATATCATGAACTTTTGTCACAGCTTAGATTTTATTCATCAAGCAATACCACATATAGTCATTCCCCTTTTAACCCACATTTTGATTTGTATTATGTACTTTACTCTAGTTAAATAATGAATTCTGACAATTATATAAAATATTTCAGAAATCAAGCATATTCACAAGAGTTGCAAAATTTAAATTGCCAAATGGACGAAGGAAATTTGGTCAATATGCACCAATCAAATCAGATGTAAGACCGCGCAAAGATTTCAAAAACATAGAACGAGTTGTCAACGATTATATCAAACGTCGAAACAACAAGATGGGATACAGAAGAAGTGAAGTGGTCACAAGCAAACACAAAGAGTCTCTGAAAAAAGTCACTATAGCTACTACCACGTTAAAATTAGAAGAAACTACCGAAGCCATATTAAGTAAAGCTGAAGAAAAAGTTATAAACTTTAATCAGTACATGAAACCAAAAGCAAATATGACTACTGAAGATAACACTAAGCATTTTGATCTAAAATACGAGGAAAGTGATAACAAATTGATGTCTCTTCTTGACACTTTGGAGCGAGAAGTAAAACATATCGAGTTGGACGGTGACGAAAAAGAAATTTTCGATGCAAAAATTAGAAAAATATACGGTAGTGTCGTTGGGAAACCGGTTGATTTGTTGGAACCAGCAAAGCCTAAACCCAAACCTAAACCTGACCCACCGTTACCAATAACATCATCACCGCCACCACCCGTTCATAATGGTGACAGAGAATCAGACTTTATTGAAAGTGACTTTGGAGAGACAAAAGCTTATGTTAAGTACGACTCAAATCATATAACGCAAGATAACATTAGAACCAGAAGTGAACTTCTATCTGAAGATGACAAAAATCCTAAAAAAAAGGCAAGACCTGATTTTATAGAACATAAACATAAAGATAAATTAGATAGAAAATATAGCAAGAACACAGACGACAAATATGGTGATATTTACGACAATAAATCTTTTAATGATAATGATATGTTTGATAATGATCAAAGGATTTTTAGTGACATAGAACGCAAATATAATGATCGCTTGTCTCGTACTTTCAGTATGAGTAATTTAGATCGAAAATATGATAATGAAAATCCAGATAGCAAATATGGTGACAACTTAGGACGTAAGTACGACGATGTTGCGGAGCGTAAACACACAAGTGCACCAGCTCCTAGAAATCAAAATAAACTTGTCAAATATGATAATCTGAAACATAGAGCAAGTTCAGGTGAAGAAAGAAAACATCGAGTGTTTGACAAATATCGTGAAAGGGAATCAAGAATTGGTCCTCCTCGTGATGACAACGACAGAAATTATTATAGAAACGGTGAAGATGATAGAAAGCTTAATCCTGTAAATGGTAAAAGAGGCAAAGCTTCCTTTAACCACAACGAATTCGAGCATGATGATCCCATGAGCTCAGAAAGAAGAAAGTTTTATCAAGATAAATTAGAAAACCTTGAAAGAAGGCTTCATAGTACTCGTTCCTATCGACGCAGGAAAAATGACGATGTAAGACAAATACTTATTAAATCTTAGTCACTCATTAGTTTATTGCCTAGCGATTGGAAAAGAATATCTAGCTTAGGTACATATTTTATTAAGTAGAGCAATATACACCAACTAAAACTATACTTTCTTTCAAATTGGGGTAATCTGTCTAAGGTAGGACCTTGTATGGTGTTTCTACAGTGAGTAGGGTGTCCAAGTTCCATGTGAGGCCGGTGTGCTATTAGACAGAGGGACCATTATATCTTCTACCCCTTGCAGTGAGGGCACATCGACCGCGTATACCCATTTTTGTTGATGTTGCAAACCCATTGCCTATTGGGTTTGCTTATACTTTTACCCTTTAGTTGAAGCCTATTCTTCTTTTATATAACACTATTCTGCGTGATTGTTAATGTTTGTAAATGTTTTCAGAGACCAAACGAGAGGCCGATGCGTCGAATGCGACCAAATGTGGAACACATGGATGCTGTTAGAAGTAGATCTAAAGCTCAAGGAGATAGTTTCTATGTACCAGACCGAGCTAGATTCCTGCACGGCTTTTAAATAAATATTATGAAAATGATTCGTTTCTGTTATTTGTAATTAAATATTAAAGTTGAATTAAATTTGCGAAAGTGATCAAAGATTTTTCTGTTACATGTTTTACGTTAAAAAAATATAAAACCGCTCCTTATTCACAAATACAAATTGAATACCTACGTTACTAAATTTATTTTTAAATAAATTTTATTATAGATTGTATCTTTAATTAGAAATAAATAACATTAGAAGTAGAATTACGTATGATATGTGATAGATATAATGCAAGATAATAAATACTTATAATTAATATCTAACTTGTCTTTTTTACATACATCGTTATCGTTTAATCTAAATCCTGTGATACCTCGTAACACAAAAAAGTCCATCTTTGGCATTGTGTCGTATGATATGAAATACAACTGGAAGCTGCAAAGCATGTCCTTATATACAACAAATTCAACCTAAATACATTCGAATAGATACCAATCTGCAAATACTTAAAAAAGTACAAAGATTCATTTTCACGGAGACAGATTAGCATTTTCGTTTTTACATTTTGCTAAGCTCATCAGAACAATAGAACAATAGAATCGTTAAATCCAAATACCTATTTCAAAGAGTAACAATAAAACTAAAATCCTCTTCATTCGCGATAACTCCAAAACCAAAACGGTAAAACAAAAATGGAACTATTGCCCGCCGTACAAGCGTTATCGGTAAAGAGAAAACAATTGCACAGGTTTTGTCAACATTGACGTACAATAAGAAGAATTAAAAGCTAGAGAATGGAACACGAGTGAAAACTAAGTGAGCGTTGTTCGTCTTAAATTTGATCATTTATAAAATGACGGTGGGTTTGAAACTAACTGTCGTGATAGGTTTGTTTGTTGCTGTGCTATCAAAAAAGCTTCACGTAAAAGAGGTAAGGTACAACTTTAAAAATATGTTAATAGTATATATCTAGGGCTTAATACCAGGCCCGTAACGATAAATATCTAAGTATAGATGGCGTAAAATGTGTAATTTTGTATGTATGGCGAACAGTTTTTCCCTATATTTACTCGTATATAGATCAAATAGTTTCCGAAATTTCAAAAACTATTCCTTTCATGAAGCTAGCATCTGTTGTATGAGCTATTTAAGTTTGTACGTTGTTTAATAGACAATAGTTTTATAGAATTTCGTTTCATATAATTTTTTCTCATATCATCATTTCATAGAATAATCAATACATGGAATACTTACTTTAAATAAATTGAACTCAATGATATTAATTAATTAATAAAAATAATAAATGTTTGCTTACTTTTCTGTGTATACACATCAAAATCAGTTTTAACTAATAAAAAATTATGATGGCGGATATTATTTTACCATAATATCCATGGTTTATGCATACAAAGGTACTGGAAACAGCTACTATATACACAACATAAGCTAAAATAGTTAATTATCGCTCGTTTTAAAGGTGAAGTAAAACATAGTAAGGAAACCTGCATGTCTGAGAGTTATTGTAACTTATCGTACATAATAAACTGGAAAATATATGAAATCAGCCAACATGCACTGAGCCAGCTTGGTGTACTATGGCCTAGCCAGCCATTTTATTGAGCCCAGCAGTGGAACAGTTTAATACAGAGCAGATATTATTATTATTTAGTATTAGTCTCTTGGTATTTTCTACCTATTTTTTCGTGTAATATATGTATAACTACATCAGCGTTATAATTTCAGGATTTGGATGAAAAAAATAAAGACACCAAAGGTTTTATGAATATTTTCAACGACGAGGATGTATTCACAACAAACGAAAGGGTAAAATCTCTTTTTATATTAGCTTGACTTAAATGTACAGACCCGGATATTTCCGTGGCAGTAAGCAGGGTGTATATTTCACTCCAATTTCGCCAGATTAAGCTTAATTAAAATTGAGATCTTGCTCAAATTGGAACAACTCAGCTGAGAAAGTACTTCGATCCTACAGGCTAAACATTTTGGTGTATTTCGGCAGTGGGTAACATACAGTGGGTTTCTAGACTCTTTACAAATATGGTATGGTGAGAAAAGAAAAGTCATATTTAGCTTTACTGGTGGCAATGCAGCAAATAATTTTTGAAGTGAACTCTTCTTTAGGCGCGTTGAGCACTTCTTGGGTGAACAAAAATCATGGAAATCGCGTCATCGTCACCGAAAGCTTTCCATTTTTGAATTATTTTTGGTTTATAATTTGGTTTATAAAGAAGTATTTATGATCAAGGATTAAAGTTTTCACTTCTATCGGCAGTCCCCAAAGACAGCCCCAATTTTTTTTTATCATCACACCGCACAAGCGATCTCCTATTGCAAACGTCCGTTAAGCTACGGCATCCCTTACTGCAGCTATATGTATTGTTTCCCACAATGTTATATTATATATTGAAAATATTTATACGCAGTCCAATTTCGTTCGGCTCTTTAATTTATTTTCCATATGTCGATATTTGGCGCGTAGAATTTATGCTTTTTTATTCCTTTATTTTTTACTTTCTTCTTGTGACATTCTTTCACTGTATTAATGAAATACAAGCTTTGATTCTAAGACAAGTAGTCGTAATAATTATTTTTGTAAGTACCCATTGCATCCATTAATATCTAATAATATAATATTACTATCTTTTGAGTTTAGTTATACGCCAGATCATCAGACAATCTCTTACCAAGTGTTCTGGTGGTCTGCATTATCTTAATGTTTCACGGTAAGGTTCAAGTTAATAATAAATATACATTTTTGTTAACAATGCAATAATATAATTATGCCTTGCCTCATCTTTGTAATCTTCATTAAAATAATATCAGTCAGCATCTGCGCCATGAGGTTGTACACGAGTAATACTTCAATGTTTGCAGTATTAATTCCTTGTATTAGTAAAACCTCACCGCTAAACTAATTCACCGGTCTATTCTAGTATTTTATATATTTAACTCTAAAAAAAATGGGGCAGTGTTTAGGTATTGCCGATAGAAGTAAAAACTTTAATCCTTGATCATAAACACTTCTTTATAAACAAAGAAAAACAAAAAAAAATTCGGTGAGGTCGGATTCCTGATACTCTCTTAGGAGTTATTAAGGGGTCAAAATTTCGTAATTTTTTGCGTAGGGCGCACCATTTCTGAGATCAGATATTGTTAATATTCTAAAATAATTCAAAAATGTAAAGCGTGGAAACGTGACGATGACGAAGCGTAACGATGACGCTAGTTCTATGATTTTTGTTCACCCAAGAAGTGCTCAACGCGCCTAAAGAAGTGTTCACTTCATTAATTTTGTTTGGGGCCTGGGTCGAAGCGTTGGCCTAGAGAGACTAAGCCCTACGCGTATACGCACTACTCTACCAATCAACCTCACTATCATACGTGTCGTGACATATTTTAGACAAAGTTCGATCTATAGAGTGACAATACTCCATAATGCAGGATCTAGGATCGCCATCATTGAATATGGGTAGATATATTTGCATCACACAAAATTTTACCTTTTGAAATCCTAAAATTTTATAATTTTCTTTGTAGCCATATTATTCCCACTCATATTGCGGTTCGCTTTCATTTATGTATTTGTTCCAGTACGCTCGCCACATGCAAACGGTAACAGAAAGCGTGCTAGATCATCTTATCAGCGAAATAAAGCAACAATATTTCACCTCAAACTACAATTCTAACAGCCCAATACGTAGACTGATACGCAACTTGAGTAGAGAGATGAAAAAGAATGAACACAACAAAATGATGAAAAGCAGACAAAAGAAGAAGATTGCCAATAAAACAAAAAGCAAAACGGGTAAAAAGAATAAAAAGATGACTTCGGAGAAACATCAACCAGCACACACAACAAAATCAGTAAATTAAATAAATTGGATATTACTTTATTATCTAATATAGTAATCACAATAATAACTTTTGACGGTGTGCTAATTTTATAATTCTTATCGCGTAATTATATGTTCTGTGTGTATGTGTATCTGATAACCATAATAAAGTTTTTAGTGTAGATTTTCATCGATGTCCTAAATGCAGTTCGTTTAATAAGGGTATATTTCGTTCGCATAAGATATTATTGATGGCTTATCTTCTTACTAAATAAAGTAAAAAACAATTGTTTGGTTTTAATTGTATAATTTAATATATCAATTATATTAAATAGCAGCGATAGTCTAATGGAAGACAGTTGGACTGCTACGCAGAGGTCTTGAGTTTGACATCCTAAGGCACACCTCTAACGTTTCGATGTTATGCCCGTATTAAAAACAAACAAAAAAGGAGAAAGAAGGTTTTCCTATGGTTGATTTATTAATTTAAATTAGGCGCTACTTAGCGGAAAACCATTGTATAGAAATATTTGGAAAGAATGGAACCCGCCACGCATCCCACCATTGCCCACCTAACGATAGAATTAGAATCTATTACGATAGAAAAAGATGACAATAGCAAACTCCTCTGGACAGGGACAGCCGTCTCGTGGGATCCGGGAGTACTCCAACCTCTTGAAGTATTCCGCTTTAAACACAAAATATGATGCTTAGCGCGAAGCATCTTTAAGACAATTTGTCAACGAATAAGCCATTAGCTCAATTATTTTATAGTAAACACAGCGACACATCAACCTAGACTGTCTGGACTTTGCACTATTGGAAGTTGAACGCTGCGAATCGTGCGAGAGAGTGCGTTATAGTTATTTTTGTTGCGCTCTATCCTTACCATTACATCGACACCACTATGCACTGTCCCTTGCCGACAATTCTCTATTTTGTATGTAGCGTAGTTATGCGTATATAGGGTGTCTAACTTGATGTGTACCCGTGTGTACATGGTTCATTAGCGCTCGCTTTAACACCAAAGGAAAACATCGTGACAAAACATTCACGGCTGAGAATACTCCATAATATTCTCAAAGACATGTGAAGTCGGCCAACCCGCACTGGGCTAGCATGGTGGAATATGTGCTATTCTTTGTCACACTGAAAAGAGGCCGTGTCCAGAAGTGGGATAGCTTATATACAGGGATGATATTATTATAATCATATTATCAATTCATAATTAAGTCTTTTTAAGGTCGCACTTTCGAAATGGTAAGACTATTGAATGGTATTCATGTCAGTACTAAAATTACTCAGCAATTTTTGGATTCGGAAACTCGAATTAGCAACATTAAAAGAATGGTTTGAAAGATTTCAAAGATTGTGAATGGGGATTAAGAATGAATGAGTTACTTGTAAAATGTCTTCTTTATGACCAAATAGTACTTGCGTCATCAGCGGAAGAGCTGCAGGCGATGGTAACTATTATGCATGGTGCTTTTGAGAGTAAAGGAATGAAAATGAATGTAAGCAAGACGAAAGTAATGGTATTTGAAAAGGAGGAGTGCATGACGATGTGTAATATTATGATTGATGGACAACAATTGGAGCAAGTGAAAGATTTTGTATATTAGGGTACTTTGTTTACAAGGGATGGTACACATGAGGGAGATATTGAAAGGAGAACGATTGCTGGCAATAAAGTGAATGGCGCTCTACGCGCTTTTATGAACAGTCGAAATGTATCCAAAAAGGCACGTTTGGCTGTTCATAGAGGACTATTATTGCCTACACTTATGCATGGAAGTGAAAGTTGTGTATGGCAAAAGAAGCATGAGAGCAGAATAAATGCTGTAGAAATGAGAGCGCTGAGAAATATATGTGGTGTGACTCTGAAAGATAGAATAAAGAATAGTGTGATAAAAGTGGATATAGTGACGAGAATAAAAAAGGGTATATTAAGCTGATTTGGGCATGTAGATAGAATGGATGAGAAAAGACTGACTAAGAAAGTTTATAAGGCTAGTGTGAATGGAACAGTCGCAAGAGGAAGACCTAGGCGAATGTTTCTTGATCAGATCGGAGACGTTCTGGATAAAGGCCAGGTTAAGAGCACCTTAAACCGGCGAGCGTGTATGAGGAATGTTATGAAAGTGAATGAAGCCAGAGAAGTGTTTCAGGATCGCAGCAAATGGAAATCCGTAGTCTCTGCCTACCCCTCTAGGAAACAGGCGTAAATCTATGTATGTATGTATGTAAAAGAATGGTTTTCTGAGCTTAATGTATTAGATTTCTTTATTTGGTCTATAATAAAATTGCTAGCGACAGCATAACTGCAAAATAAAAATTTTCAATTTTCTTCTTATATGAACAACGATTACAATTATTATAAATCCTTAGCATATTTTATATAATTAATAACTATTTATTAACATTAGGTATTTTATGTTATAACTACAAATTAAATAACACTGAAAGTGAAATATAACTTATACAATTATACAGTATAGCAATATACTATATTTGCATAATTATAATACTAGTTATTGATACAGTTTCTAACACAAATGAAACAATAAATATGTAAATAGCTTATTGTATTTTATTGAGATAAAAAAGGCTTATGTTTAACTTATCACCAGATATAATAAAATATAACAATCAAAAATAGTAAATGGTCACCAAAAATATTAAATGATCACCAAAATTAAAACCGCATTTTAATACCAAAAATATTAATTGCACAGCAAAGAGATCAAAATAAGTCGACGGAGCCCCGCGAAGCCCTATTTTTGGGTGGGTTTAAGAAGGAACCTAACATAACCTAACCCTTCCGAGACAGAATGCAGTGATTTGAGGCGTATAGGTGCTCGTTATGATATATTTTAGTAAGCATATTTTGGTATGCAATTACTATTTTTGGTGGTCATTATATTTAATCCCGTTAAAAAATGAATGCTTCACAATCCTACTATCTATCATTCCTTTTCTATCGCCATTTTACAATATTAGCATACCTATATATTTATGTTATCCTTATTGATAGGAGTAGTCCCTCTTCTTCTCCCTAGCCTTTATTATTCCCAAGTCACTTGGCGTCGGCTTTCTAGTCTAACCGGATTTGACTGGATATCAGTTTTTACACGGAGCAACTGCCATCTGACCTCCGCAAGCCGAAGGCTAACGATACCCTAAGGCTAAATTAATGTCAGGATATTAGAGGGCACTGGCTTTCCCAATAACGACTGCTATAGATGTTCATGGCAGCCGGAACCGACGGCCTAACGTGCTCTCCGAGGCACGGAGCAGGCGATAAATTGTCAATTAAAACGCACATTATTTCGAAACTGTATATAACTTGCGAAAGTCAGAGGTGCGCGACGTGGGTTCGAACCCAAGACCCTCTGCATTGCAGTCTGTTGGTTTCCCCACTGAGCTATCGCTGCTCTTCGCGCATATACGATAGTCGTTACAAACATAGATTCCGAAATAAAAATCAACACCTTACGGCCTGTCAATCACCCAACTGATATCTCTGTAGCACGCATTGAAATGCATTTTAGAATATCTCATTCCAACGGCTGTGCGTCTGCCAAACCACCATGAGATAAAGATGAACTCATATTGAGTACACCGAATCGGTGCCGTTGTCGGGTACAAGTTAACCACATGAATACGGATTAAGACCTTTGGCAACTTTCATTTTCATCGGTTGTTTTTTTTTTTCTTTCTTAATAAGACAATTCCTGCACTAGAAATATGTTCTGTGTCGTGAGGGTCTTTACAAACATTTAACCATCGAACACAAATAATACCCAGACTCGAAACAATTACTATTTGTGGATCACACAATTTTTTGTCCTGTGTGGGATTCAAACCCACAACACTGGCAGTGACAGCGGTAGTGGCGAGGCGACCACTCAAACTATTACGCCATTTGTACAGTGAAACTTGTTAGCAATAACTGATTTTAGGTAAACTCGTCCACAATTTGCAAATATCACAGAAATCTTTATCAATGTTAAAGTAAAAGAACCTCGTCAGACAAGACATTGGAAAACATTTTAGAATCCAATCAAATAGGTATTCAATATTTTACTCGGAAAAATATTTCTAGAAACGTTTCGATATCGTGCAAATGAAACAAGAAAACAAATTTTTATTTAGAAAGAAAGTAAGAAAACTGTTTATTTTGACCTCTACACTGGCATAAAACAAAAAAACCAACAAAATATTTTTTTTAGGAATACAAAAATAAAAACAAAGAAACCATAAGAATAAGCAATTTACGTAATTACATCATACCCCCAAGACCGAAAATGGCACTTATCTCAGCATAATGCTGCAGCACCGTGGTAGGTAGTGCAGCGCTGATTTTTGGATAAGTCCAGTGAGGCCACGGACAGCTACGCTTGCCAAATGACATAATAAATTTAATGTAAAATAAAGAACATATCTAACAGCATTAAGCAAAACTTAGACCCTACAGAAAATAAAGCACTAAACGGCGCAAAGCGTTCAAACCATAAGTCATAACCATAATAACTACGTACAATACAGCGCTTTCTCATGCAACCAATAGGTACTACGTCAATTCTTTTTCAGTACCACTCTGTACTGACAAAGAATCTCAACCCAATGGAGGATCGCAGCCTAAAAATCCGTTGTTGTTCTTCGGTGAATAAGGTTCTTTAGGACTTTACTAGCATTTATTATAGTAACGTTATTGCTATAATTCAACACATTTTGTAATGTGCTGTCTCGTTCTCTTCTACCCAATAACAAAATAAAAGTTATTATAAAGTATAATAACTTTTATTAATAAATATAAACCGGTAACTATCCAAATTGCTTGAAAATTACCAGAGGTAACACAAAAACATGGGTCAGAAGTCCAATGGTAATTCTGCCTCCATTTTCAACATTTGTTATTTAAAAGATGGTGGTATAGAGTTTCTTAGAGAAGCGCTGTAACAGTAACATAAAAAGATTTGAAAATAATAAAACATCATATAATATTATTCATTCATTTTAATATGTACTATAATATCGACTGGCTTTCCTTTCCCTGTGCTCTCATTTGATTCCGAATCATTGAATTTATTATGAACTGTAGTCTTAATAAATTTAGATGCTTTCTTTTTACGTATTTTCGTCACTCTCGATTTAGGTTTAGGTTCATCCTCAACCGGATTTTCTTCAAAAATTTCGTCTGCGTGCACTTTTTCCACTCGCGCTTTTTCCACTCGCTCTTTTTCCACTCGCGCTTTTTCCACTCGCGCTTTTTCCACTCGCGCTTTTTCCTCTCGCGCCTTTTCCACTCGCGCTTTTTCCACTCGCAATCTTTTCTCGCGCGCTTTTTCGGTCCGCGCTTTATCAATATTCTTTTTTTCTACATGCAACTTCTTAGGTTTAACTTTACGCTTAGGTTTTAGTTTCTTCTTGTGCTTTTTAACCTTTTTCTTTTTCTTGTGGTGTTGATGTGATCCTTTGGTTTGTTCAGTTTGATACAACACACTCTGAAAAATAAAATTAGAAATGAATACGGTTTGTTTGGCCAGAAGATTAATTCTAAAACCTAATCATTTCTATAACTGTTTTGACACCTTCATCCAAAAAATCTTAAAACAATTTATAACAAATTACGTCTTCGTTTCGCTTATGTTTGCGGTTGTTCATGATATCTCGGGTTCGATTAGTTTGTAATACGAATTTCGATAAAGCAGTTAATAAAATCTACTTTATAGAACTTGATTTAAAGCTAAGCAGACATTATAATACTTATTTGATTTATATTTTATTTAAAGTTGGAAGACATATGGCCTTTAGTCTTTTAGTCTCTGAATATGTAAAGTACATCTATAGGTCCTCTACATATTTTAGAAGACGAAAGCGGACACTCAGTTAAATAAATGTATGATCTGTGTAACCACCGTTCAAAACTTTTGCGAGAGGAACCTTTATCCAACTATTTGAGAAGTCTATATATTTATTTTTGTTATATTTCTCAGATTTTTGCATTTCTGAGTTAATATTAAGGTGCAATAAGATCCGTTTTTAAATTTGCCATGAAGACGTTTTGTAGCCGCTTTTAAACTTACATTTTCTTCAGATAACCCACTAGCATACTCGTCTCCATAATTCATATAAGATGGCTTTAATTTTTTAGAGTTGTCTAGTGTTACATTTGGATATGTATCTTCATAATTTGTACCGATGACAAAATCTTCATTATTTGTACCGAATGTAATATCTTCAGTTATTGCATCGTCTGTAGTAGAGACATCTGGTATAGTGTACATTAGTCTTCTATGAGGGCTAACACGAAGCGGCATATTTTGGGATTTTTGGAGAGATTGGATTACATCGTGCATCACACCCTAAAAATTTATTTAGATATTCTATTTTGTAGCATTTTAAGACAACACTTTATAGTATTGAAAAAGAAAGAAATGAATGAAACTGGTACATAGTGAGGGCGTTACTGAAGAAAAAGTGAGTTTGACGAATAAAAGGTTAGAAAAGAGGCCATAATCTTAATAAATTTCGTATTTGTCGTTTTATTTCAAATTATATTATAATAAACCTGTTTTTTTAAACTGGTAGGTTCCGAAATGAATCCCTTTTACAAAATGTACTGTCAGACTATTCGTTCAGCCAGGACCAGGTACGTGATCCTGATACTGACTCTAATATTATACCTGACCAAAGAAGTTGGAACAATGTATTTGCATGAAAGAAGTACAACACAATAATACTGTCATACTTAATTCTAGTGTATTAAAAGTTTAATTTACACAAAGTATGACATGTATAACCAAAACTAAATCCAGAAAAACATAACACGATATTTTGATTTAATTGTAATTAGTAAAATCAATTCATTCAATTTATCTTAATAATTATAAACTTACGGAGCTTTCTTTTATTGATATTCCTATATACGTGTATACATATGTATTATTCCTGTATTATATATTCCATATGTATATACCGTAAGCGGGGACAATTTTATTTGTCATGCAAATGTAAAGTAAAATAATATATTTAAACATTAACAAATTTATGTACGCTACAAAACATATTAAGATTGGACCGAAAATTTTAATAATTATGCATACCGTCATTATAACGTAAAAATACCTTTATTACATTTAATTTATTTTCCACATCACCGAACCAGTTGCCGGGCGATAATGTATGATGTTCTTCTGCTTCTACCTGTAACACACAAAATATAATTTACAACACTGAGGCACAGACTTAAAATCAATCAAAGAAATATATGTATGTATTTAGAAATACTTTTAATAATTTAAGAAACCAGTTAAATACTGCGAAATATTGGAATAGCTTCTTCCTAGTTCTGAAGAACCTCTAGATATCCTACATGAGATCACAGCTGAGCAACTTGGTGTTATAGTCCAGACCTTCTTTATCCTTAAGGAGACGTTGTGTTGTCAAGTCAAATCGCAAAAGCAAAAACCAATGGTAACTTTTTCCTTTTGCGTTGATAGAGCAGTAAGTCTTAGTTCTCTCTAGCAGCAATCTGATTACAATCCTGAATACTTTCTTTAAAATAAAGTAAACTTTATTGTTATGTTTTATAACACACGTATCATAACTAATATTATAAGTGCGAATGTAAGTTGGTTTGTTTGCTACGCTTTCACGCCTTAACTACTTGACCGATCATCATGAAATTTCGCATACACATTGTCAGAAGAACAGAAAAGGATATAGGGTAACATTCATCCAGAAAAAATAATGTTACTAACCTAACCGCTACAGGCAAAATCTTGACTATACAAACAAATAAAATTGAAGTGTCTGTTTGTAATGTTAAGATAACAGCTTTTTATCTAATGCATATGAAATTATATAAGGTACCTATACGAAAACATATATTTTTTATTTTTTGTCTGTCTGTCTGTCTGTTTGTACCAGCTAATCTCCGAAACGACTGAACCGATTTTGACGGGATTTTCACTGGCAGATAGCTGATGTTATAAGGAGTAACTTAGGATACTTTGATTTTAGAAAAAGTAGGGTTCTGCGGAGACAAGTACACTTTTTAGTTAAAATCTACGCGGACGAAGTTGCAGGTAACAGCTAGTTTAAAATAAAACTAGTAGCTATTAATTCAAATAAGTTTGAACTTACACTAAAATGGCTAAGAATCAACATAATGTAATCATGAGTCAGAATACAAGTCGCCTTTCATACCACGTGCCATAGAAATGTTTACGAAACATTCAAACGTGAGACCAAGTTAAGTAAACTATAACTACCCAATCTTAGCAAAGAAACAATGAGTAAAATGGAAAACTATCCAGTATCCATCCCAATATTATGAAATCATAGCGTGTTTTTTGATTTATCATAGACTCACGCAGTATTTTACTAGCATATGTTTTTTAAATTACTAGTATAATATAATAATAATATCAGCCCTGTATTAAACTGTCCCACTGCTGGGCACGGGCCTCTTCTCAGTGTGAAGAGGGTTAGTCCACCACGCTGGCCCAATGCGGGTAGGCTTCACTTATCTTAGAGAACATTTAGAAGAAATGCCAGAAAAGCATCGTAATGTTATCCTTCACTAACTATTTAATACGCACATAACTTCGAAACGTCAGAGGTGCGTGCCTTGGGATCGAACACGAGACCTCTGCGTGGTAGTCCAACGGCCCCATTGGGCTATAGCTAACACTACTACTAGTATAATAATCATTAACCTCTGAATCTTCTTCGAAGAGGTTAATTAAAATACTATGTAGATCTGTGTGTCTGTCTGTTAGTGACCGGCATAACTCCGGAATCACTGGACCGATTGATGAAAACAAGGTATACATTAAGAAATAAATTTAAGGAGATAAATATATTAACAGTAGCCAGCCAATACATACTCGTATATGAAAATTTAATTTATTTATATAAGAACATTGATTTATTCTATAAGAAAAGCGATATACATAATATAAATACAAGAAACAAAAACAGACAAATAGCGCCGGCCTCCCGGCTTCAAAAAATTAATAAGTCGTCTAAAGGTTAATGTGTGTGCTTTTGCAAAACACTTCCAAGTGACATTTAAAATTTAAGTTTTAATAAATTTAAAACATTTGTAAAACGTAAATTATATTCGAAAGGTCTCAGTCACTGAATATATAGGAGATAAAAATGCTTGGGATTGAGTTGCTTCCACTCACAGGTTATTTCTATTCACAATATAACATAATATATTATATCATCTATGGAAAATAATATAACATTGAATTGTATTGATGTAAGCATTTGGCGATTGAAAAGAGTGGCCGTGAGTTTCTTGCCTGCTTCTTCTCATGAAAGCTCTACTCCTCGAAAAGGCTTTTTTTCAATGCTACATTTTTATTTCCGTCTATTTATTTTTATAATTTTATTTTCTTAATATAATAGTGAATTGACGTGTCCAAGAATTGTTTAAACATTTTTATGGAAATAAAGATTTTTGACTTTGGTTGACTTGTAACTTGTTGTGCAAACACCTTGGGGTTACCTCGCTCGAGTTTGAATATGGGCCCTGTGGGTCAAAAGACCCTCGAGATTTAGGGGTCATTTCTTTTCATTACTTTTACATTTAAGACGAAGAGGTTGAATCCTGGATTTTTACATCCATCTCGTTATTGTTTTAAATGACTGCTATATATTTACAACCATTTAAGCAACACAACAGACACAAATAACACCCGAACTTGTAAATGTGAATCACACAATGTTTTGTCCCCTGTTGTGATCGAACCTACTAACAACACTCAACACAGTGGCTGTGACGAGTTTCCCTAAACCATTATAATATATGATCCGTGCATTTATAAAGTTTTTATTTTTTAGAGATTTTACTACTAATTTGTGTTAGAAATATTATTACGTCTCCCACGACACAGAATTATTAGTATATAATTTAAGCTTGTAGAATCAACACAGGATGGATGAAATAGCGACTGATCTCGGGCACAATATGCGATCCTAAACTGCCTTTGAAATTAAAGGGTCGCATGTATAAGGCGACCAGGTGGGATGACGATCTGCGAACGACTACAGGCAGATGCTGGATACGGCAAGCTGAAGGCAGGGCGCTATGGCGCCTTTTGGGGGAGGGCTATGTCCAGCAGTGGACTAGTATAGCCTGATGATGATGATGATGTATAAGGCCTGTTGTACTGTATGGAGCTGAGTGTTGGGTTACTAAGAAGACGGATGAGTAACGATTGCATGTAGCAGAGATGAGAATGTTACAATGGATGTGTGACGAGAATGAAAAGAATTAGGAATGAAAACGTAAGAGGCAGTCTGAAAGTGGTGCCCATAGACGAGAAGGTAAAAGGAAACCGTTTGGCTTGGTATGGACATGTTATGCGAAGAGATGATACTTATGTAGGTAAGCCAGTGATGAATATGAGGGTAGAGGGACGAAAAGGGAGAGGAAGGCCAAGGAAAAGATGGATGAACTGTGTGAGGCCATATGAAAGGGGAAGGGGTAAATGATCAGATGACGGGTGACAGAGAAGTATGGAAGTGAAAGACATACTGCGCCGACCCCAAATAAATTGGGACCAAGGCAAGACGATGACAATGATCATTTAAGCTTGTAGAATGCTTATTTTTAGCATAGATTCCCGTTGATGGTGTATGTTGATGGCGGTAAATCAATGTTATAAACTAGGCTATTATTAAAATACCAAAAAGGGTTTTCCCCACAGCACATTATAATAAAGTCTGTGGCTATCCCTATCGCTTTTGATTTATTATCTATACTAAATAATATAAAGCTGAAGAGTTTGTTTGTTTGGTTGAACGCGCTAATCTCAGTAACTACTGGTTCGAATTGAAAAAATATTTTAGTGTTGGATAGTCTGTTTATCGAGGAAGGCTATAGGCTATATAACATCACACTACAACCCACGATGACGGCGCAGTAACCATAAAAGCGAGTGAAACTCCGAGCACATCTAGTTGATCATATTTCCTTATTGATTAATTATACGGACTCTGAAATAATCTTCGAGGACAGCCCCACTATTTTATTATATACTGTTAATAAAATAAAGATTGAAGATTTATTGATTAAGCTATTTTTGAATGCAGAACTCTAATACCTAACGAACAGTGATTAAATTCTTAACAAAACTGAATGATTGCTCGCATTTTCAATAAATTGCGACAATACTTTTATGATTGGTACACAATTACAGGCAAAGTGTTAGTAGCATGATGGCAATTTCCCAGAAGGGCTTCTCCAAGTATTATATATTTTTACCAGCTTTGCACGGATAGCAGAGCATCAGTGTCGCATCAGCTTGTTGCATCAAGGGAGACCCGTCATCGATGTGAGATCCGATATCTCCTAAGATATTCGTTTAAATTGTATAGTGTAAAGAGCTATAATAATGTGCATAAAAGGATTAAGGTTACCAACGTATTTTAGTTGATTAGGATTGATACTGTATTCGTCAAAATGTATTTTCAATTACCGCATTGTACGTGACCTATCTTTAGAAGTTAGAATGGGTTATGGTTACAATGGCTTGTATATTCAGCTAGCCTTAAAAGATAGACACATGCCATCGCGGTCTTTACTGTAAAACAATGCCCCCATACATTGTTTTGGTATATTTCAAAGTGATAAGGCAGTGTTTTCGATGAAAACATAATCGGCTTGATTTTTGACGACATCTTCAACAATTATCGTCATACTTTAACCAATTTATCCAAAACCTTAACGAATTATACACCTAAACCTTCGTCATGAATAACTCCGTCTATTGGTGAAAATCGTATGAAAATTCGTTCAGTAATTTTTGAGTTTATCGCGAACAGAGAGACGGACTCCACGGAGGTCTTTGTTTTATAATATGTAAAGGTGAAGTGAAAAAGCAAATCAAATTAAAATTATCTCACCTCATTAAAAAACTGATATTGTGCTAATAAAATGGCGAATGTGATCGCTTGGCCCAGAACAATCCACATCTTCATCGCAGAAGGCGCCGTGCGTTTGACGTTCAAAGCCAAAACTTACTAACCTATGTTTTGATTTTCTTCTACTAGGCTTTCCTGTTGACACTTCTTGGTTAAAGTACACTTGTAGTGAAAAGTATTGATCGATTTTAATAGTTTATTTTAGGTATTAATTATTATTTATATTATTATAAAGTTTAAAGAGCTTGGTTTGCTTTCGCTACCGTCTCTCTACATTTATGAAATTTGTAATTTTGTAAGGAAATATAAAGAATTATTTAAGACAGCAGACGAGATAAATCCAAGGAGTAGACGAGACCCCCATAGACTTGTGCTTAGTGATGTTGCAAGGTTGACTAAATATAATAAAAGCTGTCTAGTGATGTGTGTACGCATATTTAATAAGATACCTTGTCACTTAAAAGGGTTAAATACTAGATTATTTAAAATACATTTATATAAATGACTAAATGAAAATAATTTTTATTGTCTAAAAGAATTTATTGAAAATAAATCGTAACTTTGTGCGACTATGTGTTAAATGTATTGCGTGCTATGTTTTTTATTTTTTTACGTGGGGAAATGCATTGACGCATACCCCTCCGCGGGGGCGGGCGGAGGGGTTATGTCAGACTCGCCGGGGTAAAAGAAAGATGTTAAAACTATAAAATGGACCTCCCGGAATACCGACTAAACCTACCACGATGTTCCTCGACAAACCACTATTGGGGGGCCGCGCGAATCACTTTCACATGTGGTCGCGACCGAGTTTTCGGCCCGCCGTAAAACGGCAGGCCACTACACGAAAAGACCTAACCATAATCCTCTTTAAAAAAAGTCTCTACTGTCCCTCCCTCCCCCCCCTAGAGGGGAGACGGATACGACACAGAGGCGTGCGTGGGAACACGCACGCCGCCTCTCGGACCTGGTGCTGAACGGATGGCGGGCAGGCCCACAAAGCCCGCCACCCCCAGGTCAAACCTCAGGTGACTGGAGGTCGTCTCGCGCCCTCCGGCGCCCGGCTCTGCGGTTGGGGAGAGGGTTTAAACGTTCCCTCTCTCGCTCCGCCGCCTCCTTGATGGAAATCACTTCCTCACAGAAGGAGGCGACGGCATTCCACGACCTCTCACTCCGGACCATAAACTGAACTACGGCCGAGAGCGAGAGGGCAACCGATCCGACTGCCGCGATCAACTCACAGCGCTGCGATGCCCAGGCGGGGCAAACCGCCAAAATGTGCAGCGCCGTGTCCTCAACAACGTCGCGGCAGTCACCGCAGTGGTGACAACGGGGCGTCTCTTGCCGGCCTATACGACACAGGAACCGGCCAAAACAACCATGGACGGTCATTACCTGTGTCAGCCGGATGGTGAGGGCGCCATGCCGCCTCTCCAGCCACTCCTCAAACACGGGACTTACCGCCACAATCGTGGCGTGCCCGGCACTGGGGTGCACAAGTCGCTCCATCCAATTGGCCACTAGGACCTGGCGGAGCTCGGACCTTGCCGCCTCGACGGCGGGAAGAGCAGGTCCTTCGCCCCGGGCTAGCGCCTCCTGGCGCCAACGATAAAGTGGCGCCAGAAGCGCCGCTTCCAGGTCCCATGGCAATTGCGTGCTATGTTAAGCTAAACATGGTTAACTTATTTCACAATTGTAACATCTTTATATACCATGTTTGATGCAAATAAATATTATTATTATTATTGTATTATTTATTCTGAATAATATTTATCTCGAATTAAGTACAATTGAAGCATAACAACCTATTCTTTTTAGATAGGTACAGTTCTTGTTCAACGTACCTACATAATATTATCTAAAACCAACTACACTTAGAGCTTAAAATTTTTATCAATTTGGACTAGAATTTTAGTTATAGTTAGTAATTATATATTATAGTTCTTGTTCAACGTTCGCAAATTAAAAAAATATGTATTTTGCTAAGGACGTAGAGATTAATTTTCCATTACGGTCCTAATGGGATAGCGATTTTCACTATTGCAATCGAGTGCTAATCATATTGACCTACTGTATAGTTATATTTGTTTTGTATTCATAAATACAAACGTTATTACATAGACCCACACCTACACATCCCTGAAGGGGTGGTTGGAGGTGAATTACATCTACATATCTATCATAGATGCAATATACAATATCGTTCTTTGTCTCGCTCGTTTATGATATACTAGATGTGCCCGCGATTTCATCCGCGTTTATGATTACTGCGCCGCCCCTGTGGGTCGTAGCGTAATGTTATTTAGTGTATAGCCTTCCTCGATAAATATGCTATCCAACACCAAAAGAATTTTTCAATTCGAACCAGTAGTTCCTGAGATTAGCGCGTTCAAACAAACAAACAAACTCTTCAGGTTTATCTCGCTCGTTTATGATATACTAGATGTGCCCGCGGTTTTACTCGCGTTTATGATTACTGCACCGCTCCCGTGGGTCGTAGCGTGATGTTATATAACCTATAGCCTTCCTTGACCAATAGGCTATCCAACACTAAAATAATTTTTTAATTCGAACCAGTAGTTCCTGAGATTAGCGCGTTCAAACAAACAAACAAACTAACTCTTCAGCTTTATCTCGCTCGTTTATAATATACTAGCTTTTGCCCGCGGCTTCGCTCGCGTTAATTTAGAATTTGACAATCAATTCGGGCTGTATTCTGCTTGTAATAATATAATTCAATCATTATTCCAAAGACACGTGGCGCCATTTATTATCATAAGAACGTTTTTGTTGTTTTCCTCGGAAGCAGTAATTTTTTTCGGGATGAAAAGTAGCCTATGTCCGTTTTTGTACACCTGACAACGTATATGCAAAATTTCAGAATGATCGGTTAAGTGGTTTAGGCGTGAAAAGGTAACAAACAAACAAACAAACAAACTCATTTTCGCTTTTATAATATTAGTTAGGATTAGGATGTATATACGAACGTGGCAGTCTAGACATGAGGAATAAGTAGTGACCTAATGAATGTAATAATTACATGTTCTGTCAATAACATAAATAGGTTTATAAATTATTTTCCAGCACATACACCTGTACCAATATTTGGACAAATGTATCTTCCGGATAACACTTACGTGGCCAGTAAGACAACTTACATCAAACAGGCAAAATAAATACAAGCAACAAATTTAAAAATTAAATAGATAAAATGTTTGCTAACATAATATGACCGACGAGACCGAATTTCGGCCACGACGGCTAATATTAATGGAGACTGGGCATCTACACAAGAGATATTATAGTTCACAAGTGTGATCGCAAACACAGGGGCAAAATCAAAGTCAAAGTCAAAAATCATTTATTCACTTACGTCACAAAGTAACACTGATGAACGTCAAACGGGTTAGTGAGTTTGTTAGTTGCAAGGTTCAGGTAAAAGGTTGAGCCTATGAGAAGATACCTGCAAGAAACTCAAGGTCACCCTTTTAACGCGTTCTCTATTGCCTAACTCGCATGATTCCATGGGACGATTCGACACAACTGAAGAGAGTTCAGGTGCAAAACCAACGGCTTGACATACTTTGCGAGGCACGGGGGTGTCTAACACCGCCAACTTGCTAACTTCGGGCTGCTATTGAGAATTCATAGCAGAAAAACGCAATGACTGTTCGTTGACCTGAGCCGAGATTAAAACTCCCATGATCCTCATGACAAGACCTCATGCACAGCAGTCGCATTCATTGCGCCACGCAGTCAATTGGTTGGTGAAAACCGCATGAAAATCCATTCAGTAGTTTTTGAGTTTATCGCGAACACACAGACAGTTTTATAATATGTAGTAATAGTGATCTGAATGTTTTTTGGTTCGTGTTATTTTAACGCTGATCAAGTTCACGGAAACACAGGTATTATACCTAACGCAATAATAATATATATTTACAAACGTATTAAAAAAGGGAACATAATTAATAATAATAATAATAATAATAATAAAGTTTATTTCACCACACATAAAATAACAGTACATAGTTTTAAAAATAAAAATATTGGTAATTAAACTATAATTCCTTATAACTATTACAGTCTCACACTATGTGGTGACCAGCACCTTTGCTAAGTTGTTGAAACAACTTGTATTAAAGGTGCCAGGCCCGTATGCCTGTTGTAGGTACATTTAAGTAATAATTTATTGTTAAAATAAAAAACTACAAAAACATAAATAATTATACTACTAAATATTTACAAAAAAGGTTTAGGCATCGTAGAATTCTTCACCATCGCTGTCAACTAGTAACGTGCCCGGAAGACTGGCAGCATTGCCACGTTGAATGGCAATGCTGATTCTTTGGGCCAAAATTAGACCAGCCTTCTGATCACGCGAAACGTCGATCAGGCGTTTTGCGATCTCCCTGTACAAAATACGAGCGCTCGGATTCCATGAACCTAGAGTTTCCACCCTAAACGGGTTAAAATATGTAATTTCCTACTAAATTACTATATTTGCGCCGTTTGAGGGTTTCCGCGGTTGCAGCAGCAGCGCCAGCACATCCCGCAATGCTTGGAAGATGTGATTAACCCATGACGCAAGGGTGTCAACGCACGTTGCGTCGTCGTTTTTGTAAATATACATTAGACTAGCTGTCCCGACAGACGGCCTGTACACAAGAGAAAAAAAAATAAAACATATCTAAACCATTCTCGAATCCACTTGAACACACACAAAAAGTTTCATCATGATCGGTCCAGCCGTTTAGGAGGAGTTCAGTGACATACACACGTACAGTAGAATTATATATATAAAGATTAATTCGTTTTAAAATTAATAATGTAAATATATTGTAAATCTCTATTCTTCAAATATGTTAGACTATTGTGAATTCTCACGCGATAATTGTCTTTAGAAAATGTCATCAATCTCGTAAATAAAATAACTTTAGCTGACGTGTCCATAGCTGAAATTCGTCCAAATTAATATTAACATTATAATGCATTCAACATTAATTTTAATACATATTTATGAAATATTTGCGCAGCTGTGGGACTTGAATATATTATGTAAATATATACTATAATATATACCAGCGCCTCGAATGACTAAAGAATGTGAAGAAACTTATAACAAAATATTAAATAATATTATCTTCTCCCTAGCCTTTATTATTCCCAAGTCACTTGGGGTCGGGTTTCTAGTCTAACCGGATTTGACTGGATATCAGTTTTTTCCCCGGAGCGACTGCCATCTGACCTCCGCAACCCGAAGGCTAACAATACCCTAAGGCTAGACCAATGTCAGGATATTAGAGAGCACTGACTTTTCAATAACGACTGCCATAGATGTTCATGGCAGCCGGGACCGACAGCTTAACGTGCTCTCCGAGGCACGGAACAGGCGATAATTGTCAATCAATACGCACATAATTTCGAAAAGTCATATAACTTCCGAAAATCAGAGGTACGCGACGTGGGTTCGAACCCGAGACCCTCTACATTGCAGTCTGTTGGTCTCCCACTGAGCTATCGCTGCTCCTAGCTTAAATAGTTGAGATGAATTTATAAATAACACTGATTAATGTTAAATTTACTAATCATATTACATTTAATACATTCGTACGTACTCAGTCATATTGAATGAACATATATTATATTATATCAGTGTGTTATCAAAATAGGTCTGTCATAAGCAGGCCCGTTCCTGACAGCTGAACGGTCCATAATCGCAGCGGGTGGGTCCAACTATGTGATGACGATCCAAATAGTGTACGAAACAAATTGTTTTTTATCTCTTGTATTGGTGTGCGAATGGGCAACGGAGATATCGTACTATTAATAAAACAGCGACTTAACTCAAAATTTGGAAGTAAGGTGAAGTGAACTCTAATTGTATGATATAAATTGTTCTTTTATATCTGTCTTAAGTAGTTGCAACAGAGTTTAAATTTGATAATTCAAAATACTCAGATAAATCTCTGTTTTATTAGGAGTGCGATATGTTTGGGCTGGAGAATATAACATTAAGTTTGGCTATTTGGATGGACTGCATAAGTGGGGCAGCGGTAGGGAATCATAATCATTTATTCTATTCTATTCTATTCTATCACATACACACAACACCATCTAGCCCAAACTAAGCAGAGCTTGTACTATGGGTACTAGACAGTGGATAAACATACATATTATATACTTTTTATTAGCAAACTAAGTGTAAATAGTGTTGTAACGTTTTTGATGTCGAACCCGCTTTAGAGGCGGGGCTGACTTGGGTTGTAATAGAGATAATGTTCTAGCAGAGATAATTTCAAACAATTTTCTACACAATTACTAAGTTTTAATTTCAATTGAAACAATAATTATAGAATACTAGCTTTTACCCGCAGCTTCTCTCGTGTTAATTTAGAATTCGACAATCAATTCCGGTTTTAATCTGCTTGTAATAACATAATTCAATGATGATTCGAAAGACACGTGGCGCCATCTATTATCATAAGAACGTTATTATTCTTTTCCTCGGGAACAGTAATTTTTTGCCCGCAGCTTCGCTCGCACATGTTTTTTTATTTATCCATTACTTCCCAAAACCGTGGGAATTTCGGGAAATCCCTTCTTAGTGCACCCCTACAGTACCCAAGGAACATACATGTTAAATTTCAGCTTCTTGCGCCTAATAGTTTCGGCTGTGCGTTGTCTGTCAGTCACTCAGTAACGGAAGAGTTTTATATATATAGTTTTCGATTAGTAAGCTCTCAATAGCACCATAGAATTTGAGAACGTGTAAGGAACACAGAAATAAACTCGCCGTAATAAAATAATCATGTCGAGTCTATTAATTGAGACGCTGACTGTACGCAAACGACTGTTAAAATTACGGTTTTACTGCTCGGTTTTCATAGTACTTTCTTTTTTGTACCCTAATATAAAAAGTTATAGTCAGGAAAATGTCGCAGTTTCTCCATTTTGCATAAACATAAACATATCTATTCAAATATTAAAAAGAGGGAAGATTTGATGTTTTGTTTATTTTTTTATAAGGATTTAACTGAAAACTATTTAACCGATTTTAAAAATCATTTCTCCTAATCTATATTATCACCGAGTAACATAGGCTATATTTAAAACATAAAGTGCTAAACTTAAACCAAACCTAGCTTTACGCGAGCGAAGCCGTGGGCAAAAGCTAGTATATAGGCGAGTCTGAATTGTATGCATTTCTGCTTATCCCTGAGGTATTTCGACACAAAAGATCTCACTGGGTCGAAGTGTCGCCGGTCTGCACTGACTGGCACATCTGACACATAAGATAAGATATTCCTGATGTATAAATATTATGTATACCCCATATAAGCAGAAGTTCATTTCACCTAGATTTCGACAACTGTATTTTTCTGTCAGGTACACCGCACCTAAAGTATTATTAGGCTCTTCGGCTAGGCTACGGAGTAGCCTAGCCGAAGAGCCTAATAATACTTTACCTTATCCAAGCATCGATTCGGGAACTGACTATCACGGACTTTAGACATTGAATCAGCTAGGCAATTGTTTTTTTTTTAAATCTTTATTTATTTAAAGGACTTGGTTCACAATAAAGAAGCGACCATGTCGTCCTCGTAATACAACGTACAATAATCTATACTAATATTATAAAGCTGAAGAGTTTGTTTCTTTGTTTGTATGTTTGTTTGTTTGCTTGAACGCGCTAATCTCAGGAACTACTGGTCCGATTTGAAAAATTTTTCCAGTGTTAGATAGCCCATTTATCGAGGAAGGCTATAGGCTATATATCATCACGCTAATATCAATAGGAGCTGAGCACCAATGAAGAATGTTTCAAAATCGGAGGGTATTTTTTCCTTTTGAGAGCTTCCGCTGCGTGCGCTGTGTAAACAGTTAAAGTTTCGCAAAAATCATGTATGACAGAATTGTTTCCCTTAAAAAGTTCTAAAAAAAAGTCCGCGACAGCATATGTCTATCTTTTAAGGTTGGCTCACTATAAAATTTTTATGCTAACCAAATTTGTTCTAAAATAATGCATTATTTGCGAAGGTATTATTATAAATATGATATTAATCCTTATCCAAATAAATACATTATTCATCACAAGTATTTAATTTAAAACAAATTTGCCCTTTACATCATTCGATTTCAATGAATATCTTAGGAGATATCGCAGTTTTAAAATAACATTGCAGCAAAAGAATTACCCATTACAGACATAGTACAAACGATGTTTCTCCTGGTTTTATTCTGCGTGATTACTACTGGTTCGATTTGAAAATTCTTTTAGTGTTGGGTAGCCTATTTATTGAGGAAGGCTATAGGCTATATAACATCACGCTACGACCCACGGGGGCGGCGCAGTAACGATAAACGCGGGTGAAACCGCGGGAACATCTAGTTATTACATACATTTAGATTATACTTGACATACATGATAATTTGGGTTCTTATACTATTAGTTACACTTATTATCTATTCAGAATCGTGCCTTTAAACAGACCTCCACTAGTTTCTATAATGCTTTGGCATCCTTTGGGTCTGGTTGAGACAACTCACTATTGAACCTACATTATTAACAATATTAATATCTATACTAATATTATAAAGCTGAAGAGTTTGTTTGTTTGTTTGTTTGTTTACTTGAACGCGCTAATCTCAGGAACTACTGGCCCGATTTAAAAATTCTTTCAGTGTTAGATAGCCCATTTATCGAGGAAGGCTATATAACATCACGCTAAGATCAATAGGAGCTGAGCACTAATGAAGAATGTTTCAAAATCGGAGGATTTGTTTTCCTTTTGAGAGCTTCCGCTGCGTGCGCTGCGTAAACAGTCAAAGTTTCGCAAAAATCATGTTTGACAGAATTGTTCCCCTTTAAAAGTTCTAAAAAAAAGTCCGCGACAGCATATGTCTATCTTTTAGTGTTGGCTCACTATAACCTTTTTTATGCTAACCAAATTTGTTCTAAAATAATGCATTATTTGCGAAGGTATTATTATAAACATGATATTAATCCTTATTCAAATAAATACGTTATTCATCATAATTATTTAATTTAAAACAAAATTGCCCTTTATATCATTCGATTTCAATGAATATCTTAGGAGATATCGCAGTTTTAAAATAACATTGCAGCAAAATAATTACCCATTACAGACATAAAAACGATGGTTTATTCTGCGTGATTTTAAATTAGCACTGTAGGTATATTTATAAAATGTTGTTGAATGGTTCTTATGTGGTTCGTGGATTTAACAAAGAAAGTTTCAGCTCCTTTAAAATTGTGTTATACCTATAACACAATTTTAAAGGAGCTGAAACTTTCACATAAGAGAGAGAGAGTGGGTCGTAGGCACCTGCCTACGACCCACTCTCTCTCTTATGTGACGCAGACGAAGTTGCGTGGGTCAGCTATCTATACTAATATTATAAAGCTGAAGAGTTTGTTTGTTTGTTGGTTTGAATGCGCTAATTTCATAATAGTCTATTTATCGAGGAAGGCTAAAAGCTATATAAAATCACGCTACGACCCACGGGGGCGGCGCAGTAACGATAAACGCGGGTGAAACCGCGGGAACATCTAATTATTAAATATATCGCGTCTTAAAGTTTCGTTGCGGACACATTCCACTAAAATATCATAAGAAGATACTTCCAATGTACGTAGCATGTAATCTCAACATAATAATACGAACAATCATGTTTATAACTTGTCTTAAAGTACAGTACTGTTATATAACAAATCTCTCTCGCACTACGGCTGATCCTCGAGTCACGGAATATGTACTTCACAATGAATGGGACACAGATTCATGCACTATATTATCTGTACATTTATACTAATACTAGTTTTCACCCGCGGCTTCGCTCGCGTAAATGTAGGTTAGGTTAGGTTAGGTTTGCAACAGTTATTTTTTCTGGATGAAAGGTACCCTATGTCCTATTCTGTACCCCTGACAACGTGTATGCAAAATTTCATGTTGATCGGTTGAGTAGTTAAGGCGTGAAAACGTAACAAACAAACAAACTCATTTTCGCATTTATAATATTAGTAAGGAAGTAAGGATTATAAAGAGGAAAGTTAGATTTTTTGTTTGTTTGTTTGTAACGATTTAACTACACAAATAGATTGCCAAATTAAAAAAGAAATATCATTTGAAAGCTATATTATTTATTTATTTATTTAAAGTTACACCATTGACACATACAATTAACACAAACATAAATATACAATTATAAATTAAAACAGTTAGGGAATGGCACAAAGTGAAATGCCTTTACAGATGTATACAACACTTACGATTAAAAACAAACATACATGATAAAGCAAAAAGGAATTAAAAAGAAATAACAATAGTTCTAATAAGGCAGCGATAGCTCAGTGGGGAGACCAACAGACTGCAATGCAGAGGGTCTCAGGTTCGTACTCACGTCGCGCACCTCTGACTTTCGGAAGTTATATGATTTTTCGAAATGATGTGCGTATTGATTCACAATTATCGCCTGCTCCGTGCTCAGACATGCAAGAACTCTCAGACATGCAAGAACTCTCAGACAAGCACGTTTCCCCTTGATGTTTTTCTTCACCGTTAAAACGGGAAATCTATTTAATACTTACATAACGTCGAAAAGCCTTGGGAGCGAACTCGAGACCACCGTGTGGCAGTCCATTGGCTTCGCACTAGCCTATCACTGCTAGTAAAACAAAATTAAAGAGACAGGAAAATAAAATAAATGCAATGCCAATTAAGGCGTTCAGAACTATGTACGTATATGTGGCGTGTGTCTTTAAAGAATAGAATAAGGAATCCTAACTAATCCTAATCCTATCCTATCCTAATCCTAATCCTAACTCCTAACTAATATTATAAAAGCGAAAATGAGTTTGTTTGTTTGTTACTTTTTCACGCTTAAACCACTGAACCGATCATCCTGAAATTTTGCATATACGTTGTCAGGTGTACAGAAACGGACATAGGATACCTTTCATCCCGAAAAAAATTACTGTTCCCGAGGAAAACAACTATAACGTTCTTATGATAATAGACGGCGCCACGAGTCTTTCGAATCATGATTGAATTATATTATTACAAGCAGATTACGACCCGAATTGATTGTCAAATTCTAAATTAACGCGAGCGAAGCCGCGAGCAAAAGCTAGTAGTGTAATAAAATAGCGTTACGGCGTGAGATAAGATATGATAGCCCAATGGTTTACATATCAGACTTGCTACTGAGAGGTCGTGGAGTTCCCCTAAAGCATTACTTGTATTCTGTATTTTGAAAACTTATCTCCCGCACTGGGAATGATTACTGTGCCAGCCTCTTCACGAATATTCAAACAAAGGACATCCAGATATAAAATAAAAGCGGGTTGCACTCCGGGAGTGCCGGCAGAAGTGGAAACTTGAATATTAACGTTGTGCATTTTTGATATTTTGGAATGGTTAGGGAATAATTTTGCACGAATTGATTTAATTATCAGTATAAAAGTACTATCATTTATGTGGTAAAATACAATATTCATTTATTGCGCTATCGTACACAAACATGACAATTCTCCCTCCGTCTTACGAATTTTCGATCAGGTCACGTGTCCTGACGCGAGTTTGACAATTCTCCCTCCGTCTTACGAATTTTCGATCAAGTCACGTGTCCTGACGCGAGTTTAACATTTTTTACCCATCACAAAAAAGTGCACAACGCCGCTAAAGAAGTTTTCACTTCAAAAACAGATAGAACAAACAGAAATACATTAAAAATTACTAATTACTAACATTTAATCGAGACAATTATTTAAATTGTCTCGATTAAATGTTAGTAACTCATTATTGCATGCTAATAAGCGGAATGTAGTAGATCTAAATATTTGTTTGTAACAAATATATATGTAAGCACCTTTTGTACCTATGTTCGCAATAAAGAATTTTTAATTGATATGATTTGAAAAAAGAAAAATGCATGTTTGCGTAAGCATGGGAGGGGAGTGATGGGAAACTGCTTACTTTTGCTGACAAGGGGGATGGGGGAGTAAATAGTTGTAATAAATCTGCTTACGTAATACTTGAACGGCCCCTTAGATATTAATGAAAAATAAAAACCATAACCTAAATTCACTTATTTATCGGCCTCGATGGCGTAGTGGTCAGTGTAACCGACTGCTACGCCTGAGGTCGTAGGTTCGATTCCCGCACAAGTCAAACATTTGTGTGCATGAACATGGATGTTTGTCTTGGTCTGGGTGTTTCTATGTATAAAATGTATATATTTACAAAAAAAAGTAATTATGTATGGTACCCATAGTACAAGCTCTGCTTAGTTTGGGCTAGATGGTGTTGTGTGTATGTGATAGAATATTATATTATATTATTATTTAAACAGATTATACTATTTGTAAATCAAATTTTTACCCTGTGTGGGGATTGAACCTTCAACAACCAGCACAGTGAGAGTGCCGCGGCGAACACTTACACCATTACGCCAACCGTGATAACAAAACTCAATAGTAACGCGGTCTGAAGATGTGGTTGAGGGCAATAACCTCTATTACGTGGGACCTTTATCATAGCTGGCAAAAAAACATCACTTGTTACAGAGTAACACGTATGAATAGGAAAGTTACAATTTAGTTTTTACAAGAATTCAAGGTTTTATTTAATAGAACATGAAATCCTAACTAATATTATAAAAGCGAAAATGAGTTTATTTGTTACCTTTTCACGCCTAAACCACTGAACCGATCATTCTGAAATTTTGCATATACATAGTCAGGTGTACAGAAACGAACATAGGCTACCTTCCATCCCAAAAAAATTTACTATTCCCGAGGAAAACAACAATAACGTTTTTATGATAATAGATGGCGCCACGTGTCTTTCGAATCATGATTGCATTATATTATTACAAGCAGAGTACAACCCGAATTGATTGTAAAATTCTAAATTAACGCGAGCGAAGCCGCGGGCAAAAGCTAGTATATCATAAACGAGCGAGACAAAGCTGAAGAATTTGTTTGTTTGTTTGAACGCGCTAATCTCAGGAACTACTAGTTCGATTTGAAAATTATTTTAGTGTTGGATAGCCTATTTATCGAGGAAGGCTATAGGCTATATAACATCACGCTACGATCCACGGGGACGGCACAGTAACGATAAATGCGGGTGAAACCGCAGGAACATCTAGTCAGTACATACAACTAAACTAATATTAACAAACCAACTTATAAGAAAAACAAAATAAAAAGGAATAAATAAAAAAATATATATTTACAGGCAAAAATAAAAAAAATTTTGGTAAGAGAGGAGTCCGCACACTCGGATTATAGAGGTGGTCGTTAAATCAATAAACTGTTTTTATTAACGGATTTTGTTCTTTGACGAATCAACTGTTTTTCTTCAATGAAAAAACCTGTTGAAAATATTAACCTAATAAATTCTATGAACGTCTTCGCAACGCAAGTCGCAACTCGCAATAATGTATATATAATTTGCATCTCATAAAACAACTAATAAAATAACGAAAGCAGTTTTGTTCTAATACAATTAGTAGCTACAAGACGGTTTTCGAAGTTGCGACCGAAAACGTTGACATAATATGCATTTACATAACTTTATACGAATCTAATGAATAATCAGTTCATTGAAAAACCAGTTGACGATTTAACAGCTTTTTTAACCTGTTGACCATTGACGAAGAAAAGTTACATTAAATTAACTAAAAAACCATAAATGACCCAATCTCTATAGGATTGCCCACACCAACTATTGCAATAGAAAAAGGTTGACAATTATACTGATCTCCTCTGGATAGGGACAGTCACGACCCACGACCCGGGCGTACACTAACTTGTAGTATTCCGCTTCAAACACAAAATAAAAGTAATTTTTAGGGTTCCGTACCTCAAAAGGAAAAAACGGAACCCTTATAGGATCACTTTGGTGTCCGTCTGTCTGTCTGTCAAGACCCTTTTTCTCAGGAATACATGGAGGTATCAAGCTGAAATTCATATCAAATACTCAAATTTACTGTCCCTTGGAGCTGTGAAAAAATCAAACTTCTAAGCCAACGCAATCAAAAGATACAGCCGTTTATGCTGCAAATTTTCGACACTCGCAAGGGGATCAAAATCTACAGGGTACTTCCCGTGAACTCAGAATCTTAAAATTTTGTACGAAACAACGTCTTATAGCATAGATAAAGGAAAAATTGCGAAAAGCATAAATTTTTAGTTACATCATATAATAAAAATATTTTTAATAATTTTAAACTTACTACCCCTTTCCTCATGAACGCGTAAAGGTATTAAATTGAAATCCATATCAAATACTCAGGTCTATAACATCTTTAAGCTGTAACAAAATCAAACTTCTATGTCAACGCAATCAAAAGAAACAGCAATTTAAGCCGCATATTTTGAAACTCGCTACTACTCGCAAGGGAATCAAAACCTAAAGGATACTTCCAGTTGACCTAGAATCTTGAAATTTGGCATGAAGCAACGTTTTATAGCACACATAAAGGATAAATTACATCACATACATAGTTACATCACATAATAAAATTATTTTTAATGATTATAAACTTGTTGAGTCACGGGTTTCGGGGATTTATAAATAAAAGATGTCCTTGACAGAATTACACTTATATTGTTCAAGAATGCAATTATACTAAATATGCGACCCGCTCGCAGCCCGACAATCCCGTGACTGGCTGAGCAAGTGCATAACTTCATGCAACGTACATAGGTAGGTAAGTAGTATCATATGTATACGTAAACATGTGTTCCCACAAACTTAAAAAATAAATGGTATGTGTTAATATAAAATAAAGGATTACTGAAACGATTAAAAAGACCTTTGTCTTAAATTTATGCTCCTCCAGCTTTCCACATTGTAATGTTATGGATTTCATTTAGCAATAAAAATACCATAACTTTTACTTATATACCTACAGGTTTGTACGGAACCCACGGTGCACGAGTCCGACTCGCACTTGGCCGGTTTTTTTTTTATTTATTACAATGGACTTCCGCCATGTGACGTCTATTTTGATTCAATAAAAGTCTTTAATACGTAATAATAAAAATCATGGTCGTCCCCATAAAAAAGATAAAACGGCAACGCATTCGAATCCCGGACAGGACAACGTCAATTTCGAAAAAAAAAATCTGATTAGTAACACAACATCTTTGAAAATGCTAGCAATAGGCTAGCTTCTTGTTAAGTGGGATATCAAAGCGACTAACGATATGTGTCTCTAAATACCTGTGCCTACACCTAATGGAATAAACAAGCGTAAATATAAAGAATATAAAAATCTCTTAATGCAATTATATATTTGAGCGCCACTGTTATCAGGTAAATTAACAATATAATTGAAGGCTTGAATGGCGACAAGCAATTCAACGAAGTTCATTCAACTTTTCGCGTTGAATTCGCATAATTACTTATAAATAACCTTATCATGCTTCAATAGAAAAATACTACCGGAATGCGCGACAAAAGGAGGTCAAAGGACCTCAAAATAACAGTAAAAACATAACTGTCCTAAAATGTCTTCTTATTTTGATCCTTAGCGGTCATTGACAGCCAGATTTCACACCTAACTGGTAATTATAACTCCGTCTCGCTCTTACATTAACTCGTGTGTATAAGACAGACGAAGAGAACAAATAGAAACGGTACATATTTCTTGTGGTACCAGAGTTCAGAGTCAAGGACGAATGCACTCGGTGTTAGAAAAAGACAGGCACATTCGAAAGAAAGGGACGATGACGTAGTCTCTGTTTGGACCAAAAAAGATTGTTGAGTCGATGCTCGTGCGCCGAACGCGCCATTTGAATTTAAACTTCCACGTTATTTTTACTAATATTACTTATTGAGTGTTAACATAGTAAAATTATTAGTTGTTTTTACGTGTAGCAACATTTTTATTTAAATAATGTATACGTGTTTTTACGGTAGTCGGTGAAACGAGTCATGGACTGTCATATTCGTATCTTAGTGGTGAATCAAGGTTTCCGATAATTTTATTTTAATACTGATAAACGCAGTTGTAATTACCTTAGCACGTACCGTGGTTAAGTGAGGTGTTACGTTACAAATCGGAATAATAATTAACTGAAGGTAAGATAAAACCTTTTTATAAATAAAAAAGAAAATAAAGAATTACATTTCAAATTTCAAATTAACTTTTTTATTTCTGTATTGAGCAATACGTAAAGGAGGTCGCATATATGAGAAAATATATTCTTTTTAATATTTTTCTGAGATCTTTCTTTATGCTTTTCCTTACGGCATGGGCACTGCTGACCTACCGGCATAACTGCCGTTAAGTAACTGTTATATTAATCCAAAGATTAATCATTGCGATATTCAGAGATATAATTACTTTTATCGTGTAAATACAGTTGATAAATTAATAATTACACATTAATAATGAGATAAGAAATTTTACATTCATATTTTATTGGTGATTTAAAAATAATGTATTTTTACCAGATGTGTACCTACTCAAAAACTAAATCGTTTTGTTTCGCTGGAACTTGTAGGTGCCAACATTTAATATAAAATATTTTAAATAAAGAAGTGAATTTAGGTTAAGGTTTAATTTTTTTTCATTAATATTTAACTCAAGTTACGTTTTTAAGTATACGGCGTGTATATTTTCCAAGTTATGTCTGCATTAAATAGTTGCTTATTCCTCGTCCCAACTGGAGGGAACCAGTTATCCATATTGCTTTCGAAGATATGTAAAGCCTACCAAACTACTACGCCAGCGTGCCTTAGGAGACTATGGCCTTATCCTTCCCCTACTGTGAAGAAATTTGTCACCAGCAATGAGGCAGTTTATGAACAGGGTTGATTTAATGTCGTATTATTGGTATAATATTATTATGGTATGGAATAATGTCCTCCAGACGAAATTTCAGTCTCGGCGGCCAGTCTTAACGGAGACTGGCCATCTGCGCAGGAGATATTATAGTGCACAAGCGTGTGCGCAAACACAAGTGCACTCTCTATTCCTTAACTCTCATGATCCGATGGGACGGTAATCTGACACGACCGGAGAGAGATCAGGCGCAGGTTCAACGGCTTTACGTGCTTTCCGAGGCAATGGGGTCTCTAACACCGCCAACTTCCTAACTCAGGACTGCTATTGAGATTTCTTAACAGAAACCCCCAATACCTTTTTTCGGCCTGACCCGGGCTTTGAACCCGAGACCTCATGCACAGCAGTCGCATTCACTACCGCTACGCCACAGAGGCATGTAATATTATGATTTCGTCATGTATAAGGTTCGTAGGTATAGGAGACCTTATAAATTAAAACCTATAAACCTATAATCTAGCTTTTGCGGGCGAAGCCGCGCGCTCCGCCTGCATGATACCTACATATATAAAAAGTTGCCTATGTCCTTTCCTAGGTTTTAAACTACCTCTGTGTCAAATTTCATTCAAATCGGTTAAGTGGTTTAGCCATGAATAGATAACAGACAGACTAAGTTACTTTCAAATCTATACTAAAATTATAAAGCTGAAGAGTTTGTTTGTTTGAACGCGCTAATCTCACGAACTACTGGTCCGAATTGAAAAATTATTTTAGTGTTGGATAGCTCATTTATCGAGGAAGGCTATAGGCTACCATCACGCTACGACCCACTCGACCGGCACAGTAACCATAAACGCGGGTGAAACCGCAGGCACATCTAGTTTATAATATTAGCACCTTAAACTGACGGGCGTGTATGAGAAATGTGATGAAAGTGAATGAAGCCAGAGAAGTGTGTCAGGATCGTAGCAAATGGAAATCCGTAGTCTCTGCCTACCCCTCTGGGAAACAGGCGTGAATCTACGTGTGTATATTAGTAAGGATTACAGGCAAATTCAATGCATTTCTTATAGAGGCACTTTTTCAGACTGTTCCGCTTGACCGACATAGTATGCTCTTATGTTTGCGGGTATCCCTGGGTTGTATTTCGGGTCTGGACCGTATAATTGAGTTTCTTTTTTCCGCTTCTATTGGTTATAGGCTATCTAACATTAAAATATTTTTTCAATTCGAACCAGTAGTTTCTGAGATTAGCGCGTTCAACCAAACAAACAAACTGTACGAGCAGTTTACCCGTACACTGAGATGTGTTGTGTTGTAGATGTTATGTAGATGTTACAGAAAAGAAACTTCAGTTTTTTAGTGTCCGTAAATAACTATAGCATTTATTGTATAGAGTAGAATAGAATGGAAATCTTTATTCGCTTGAGACATGGTATACAAAGAAGGTGTTACAAGTTTTTAGGGTTCAAACACATCTCGCTGTCAGTGGACATGCTGTTGTTTGTTTAGTTTGTTTAGTTTTGTTGTTAGTTTGTACTGAAAATATATTGTAAAGATGTATAAAAGTTGTTTAGTATTAAGCAATAATCGACGCATTCGTTTATGCAGACATGTATCGTCAGCAAAACGTGCGACATACTTATTATTGCTTATACATTAAAAAGTATAGAGCAGCGATAGCTCAGTGGGGAGACCAACAGACTGCAGTGCAGAGGGTCTCGGGTTCGAACCCACGTCGCGCACCTCTGACTTTCGGAAGTTATATGACTTTTCGAAATTATGTGCGTATTGATTGACAATTATCGCCTGCTCCGTGCCTCGGAATGCACGTTAAGCCGTTGGTCCCGGCTGCTATGAATATCTATGGCAGTCGTTATTGGGAGAGTGTAGACACAAAAGATCCCACTGGGTCGAAGTGTCGCCGGTCTGCACTGACTGGCCCCCACATAAGATAAGATAAGATATTAAAAAGTAACAAGTACAATTATGTGGCGATGCTCGTACACAAACACTTTTCAGTTTTATAATATTAGGATAGATTTCGAATGCATAATACAAAGTGACGAGCGCAACAATTTTATAACATAACATGTGTTATTACACTGACCTACTTGACCACAAACATGTCTGAGTCAGCAATGTCTGTAAATATACCTAAGACTGCGCCGAGCGAAATGTGCCAAAACAGGCGGTCACAGTTAAGTGAATAAAATCAACACTTTTTGTTTAATACAAACATAAAATATAGGTACATTTACCATAACAAAGAATGTGTTTACAATTACTCCGTGTAAAAAACTTAAAATAATTAATATTTTCGCCTACAAAATTACGTAAATTTGTGAAAACGTAAGCTCGTGTTACGTGATTTTTAGATTATAACAGTAGAAATCTATCCTATTTTACAGCTTAAATGAAACATAAATAATTATATTACAATTTGTCCGTCCCAAATATTTAAATTATTGGTTGACAATAAAGATACATATTTATCAAAAAAGCACTTCAAATCCTCCATACAATTTTACTATGGCGGCCGCGCGCCGATTTGAATATGCGCCGCACGAGCTCTGTCATTATAATTTTGCCCGTTCTTGCAACATTTGTCATAGATGCTCCGCTCCTATAGGTCGTAGCGTGATCTTATATAGCCTAATATCCCTCCTCGATAATTGGGCTATCCAACACTTAAAGAACTTTTCAATTGAACCAGTAGTTCCTGAGATTATCGCGTTCAACCAAACAAACAAACAAACTCATCAGCTTTATAATATTAGTGTAGATTCATAATTTCAGAAACAATAAATGATTTCAAATCAAGGACATAAATATTAGATGCGCAATTAAATAGGATCTCCTTTCGACAACAACTCAACTGAAAGATAACTTGTCGCATGACATTTTAATTATAAATATAACATTATCGTGTTCATTCATATTAAATTAAATCTAAAATACACGCTTTATTAAAAAAGTAGAAAATAATTTAATAATTTTAACGTAAAAAAGCGTGGGGTGGGAGTTATCAAATTATCTTAGAAAGAACCCCACGCTCTTTTACATTAAAATTATTACATTATTTTCTACTGTTTTTTATAAAGCGTGTTTTTAATTTTTTTATAATAAGTATTATTTATTTTTTTTATTTTTTTTTCTAAATTATTGTATTGTCATCGGTCCTCGATAAGTGTGCAAAGTTTCAAATCAATCCGTCGGTTTGAAAGGGGTGAAAATCACATTCAAAGATTCCGTTACATAGATTCATAGATACATACCAAGCTAATAAAAGCATGTTAAAAATAGACATGGACACGTTTTTATGCGATCTAAGGACAGTGGGAGGACTTCTATATTTATATGTGTACTAATATTACAAAGAGAAAAGATTTGAATTTTTGTTTGTTTGTAAGGATTTAACTCAAAAACTACTCAACGATTTTAAAAATCCCTTCATCATTAGAAAGCTATATGATCAACGAGGAACATAGGCTACCTACATATATATTTTTTTTATTCCTGCTAGTCTAACCTAGCCTACTTTGACGCGAGCGAAACGGTAAAACAAAGGCTAGTGATTTATATCTTTACTAGATGTGCCCGCGATTTCACCCGCGCTTATGATTACTGCGCCGCCCCCGTGGGTCGTAGCGTGATGTTATATACCCTATAGCCTTCCTCGATAAATAGGCTACCCAACACTAAAAGATTTTTCAAATCGAACCAGTTGTTCCTGTGACTGGCGCGTTCAAACAAACAAACAAACTCTTCAGATTTATAATATTAATATAGACTAGATGTTCCCGCGTTTTCACCTGCGTTTATCGTTAATGCGCTGCCCCCGTGGGTCGTAGCGTGATGTTATATAGCCTATAGACTTCCTCGATAAATAAGCTATCCAACAAAAAAGAATTTTTCAATTCGAACCAGTAGTTCCTGAGATTAGCGCGTTCAAACAAACAAACAAACTCTTAAAATATGTAAGTATATATAGCTCTCAATTTATAATAATTTAACTAAACCGCGATAAAATAAATAGTTTAGAATAAAACGGTAACCAGTTATAAATATCAGCAATTAATTTCTGCTAGCGGTTTCGCTTGCGTGGTTAGTACAGACATGTATACCGGGATGAAAAGACTAGACTGAGTTATTACTCACTTATTACTCAGTATTACTGAGTTATTACTCAGTCTAGTTATCAGTCTAATATCAGGACATAGTCTATCTATGTGCAAGGCTTTTTTCAAATCCGTTGAACGCTTTACGCGTGATTGAGTATCAAACATCCAAACAGCCATCTTCGTAAGCCTTAGTACCATGAGTAATACATGTCAGATATATTTTTTAAAATATATTTAAACTAGTGGACGCCTAACGATTGAGGTTGGGATGTAACACACATATTTTTTTAAATATAATTTTAACTTTCTGCTCTTTTCTCCATATATACTTTAAACATACCAAATCTGACACACCTCAATGCGTGAAATATACTTAAGAAGCGATACAAAGTTTTTCTTCACGTATTAATATATAATATTCTACCACATACACACAACACCATCTAGCCCAAACTAAGCAGAGCTTGTACTATGGGTGCAAGACAATGGATAAACATACATATATACTTATTTTTTTGTAAATACATACATATTATACATAGAAACACCCAGACCAAGACAAACATCCATGTTCATGTACGCAAAAGTTTGACTTGTGCGGGAATCGAACCCGCGACCTCAGGTGTGGCAGTCGGTTACACTAACCACTACGCCATCGAGTCGTTATCGATTAAATACACATAAATCATTTTCCATTCATCACCCTCTTATACTCTAACATCGTACCACACATTCACCCACACTATCATCAATCTAAAAAAAAAGTTTGGAATGTGACCACAACCTGCAAAAGCTTAAAAAAAGCATGGCTCAGCCGGCCAGCGGTTTAAAATACATAATAATTGATGTATAGGTCGAAATAGCAACAGGTAGGTCAACGACTCGTGACGTCACTCGGTGTACCGCTACTTAAGGTGCCTACACACTCGAGCGACGCCGCTAGTTGCCTTGTTATTAAAGCTGGCTGGTTTTAGTCAACGCCTTCGTCTATTGACGTCATAGGAACATGGCGAGAGCGTCATTGAATTTATTAATAAACTAGCTTTTGCCCGCGGCTTCGCTTGCGTTAATTTAGAATTTGACAATCAGTTCGGGTTGTACTCTGCTTGTAATAATATAATTCAATCATGATTCGAAAGACACGTGGCGCCATCTATTATCATACGAACGTTATTATTGTTTTCCTCGAGAACAGTAATTTTTTTCGGGATAAAAGGTAGCCTATATCCGTTTCTGTACACCTGTCAACGTATATGCAACATTTCACGATGATCGGTTCAGTGGTTTACGCGTGAAAAGGTAACAAACAAACAAACTCATTTTCGCTTTTATAATATTAGTTAGGAAGTTAAGACTAGCATTTATCCAATTGAAGTACTTAGAATTTAATGTTGTGTTCACTAGCAGTCGTCTCCGGTTTAACCTATGTGTGTGATTACTACGCCGCTCCTGTTGCTTGTAGCGTGATGTTACTTCTGGATACAGTAGCCTTCTAATGATGTACTGATGAATGGCGAAAAGAAAAAGACTTGGTTCAGTAGTTTCAAAGTTCATTTATTATAAACAAAAATTCAAATATTTCTTCTTTAAAATATTAGTATAGAAATATGGTTTATACAGGTTGTACGCCGAACCCGTTTAGTTTATTTTTTTAAACAATCCGACATCGCAGGTAAACCCGTTTAGTTTACAAACTAATTGTAAAGATTATTAGGTATAGAGTATTTGGCGAAATTGATTACTTACTACTACTCTTGATTGTCAAAAGACTACGGTAATCACGTACCATCAGGCTGGTCAAAGCAAGTGTTGCTTTCTACCATTCTCCTCCCTAGCCTTTATTATTCCCAAGTCACTTGTGGTTAGCTTTCTAGTCTAACCGGATTTGACTGGATATCAGTTTGTACACGGAGCGACTACCATCTGACCTCTGCAACCCGAAGGCTAACGATACCCTAAGGCTAGACCAGTGTCAGGATATTAGAGGGCACTGACTTCCCAATAACGACTGCCATAGATGTTCATGGCAACCGGGACCGACGGCTTAACGTGCTCTCCGAGGCACGGAGCAGGCGATAATTGTCAATCAATACGCACATAATTTCGAAAAGTCATATAACTTCCGAAAGTCAGAGGTGCGCAACGTGGGTTCGAACCCGAGACCCTCTGCATTGCAGTCTGTTGGTCTCCCCACTGAGCTATCGCTGCTTGCTTTCTACCATTATTGTAAAAAATACACGGCATTACCCTAATGTTATTTATTTTTTTATACTACTACTAGCTGTTACCTGCGACTTCGTCCGCGTAGATTTTAACTAAAAAGTGTTTGTCTCCGCGGAACCCTATTTTTTTCTAAAATCAATGTAGCCTAAGTTACTCCTTATAACATCAGCTATCTGCCAGTGAAAGTCACGTCAAAATCGGTTCAGCCGTTTCGGAGATTAGCCGGAACAAACAGACAGACAGACAAACATTTTAAAAATAGATGTTTTCGTATAGGTACCTTATATACTTTCGTATGCATTAGATAAAAAGCTGTTATTTTGACATTACAAACAAACACTTCAATTTTATTTATTTGTATAGATGTTTGGACCTTTGACAACAGACTTAACTGCTCCTAACATGGTCCTAACAAGAAATATCCAATAACACTACCAAACTTCACATGAAAATCTAATCTAATTCTAATAAAATGTTGAAGTTACCTTTATTGAAAAACTTTGATATTTATGTACAAAATTTAGTTTTTAGAACCAGCTCGTTGAATTAGAAAAATCCAATTTGAAGTTGTTACGGAATTTCTTGTCAGTTTCATAGATTTTATTAAGATTTTTATTTTATTCTAGCAACCATTAGACTATAGTGAACAGACTAGTCTAGACCTTAAGGTCTTAAATATTCCATATTCGACGAAGAACCGCTTAATATGAGAATCGTGTCGGCACGCGCCCAGTCCGGTGCTCATAAAGCACTTATCGACACTCCTTAGTTGCTTCATAATAATATCTGCCCTGAATATATATTGTCATCATCATCATCATCATGTCAGCCAGCAGACGTCCACTACTGGACATAGGCCTCCCCAAGGTTTTCCACACAGAACGGTCTTGGGCTACCCGGTGTTTTGTATACTAAGTACCTAAATATTATTAGCTTTTAAAATACATTTCGTTTAGTGGTTCAAAGGACTTATCGCCACAGGAGCCAAGATAAAAAGTTTTACTAAACTTTAACTTCTTTTGCATAGAAATTGATTTTCCAATAGAATAGAATAGAATAGAATTCGTTAGAATTCGTTTATTTCTCAAACATAGGTGATTACAATTTGTGGTCTTAAGTCTATAATAAAAACGCTATGTTTTGCCATGAAGGCATACAAATGTTAATTAAAAGCGACATTAAAAATACAATACAAAATAATTAAAATAAACATGAAATAATTAATATCCCTTTAGATTTAAATTACATAAAAATATTATTATTGATATTCATTCTTACATTACATTGTCGGATTATTATTACGCATTAATTACAATATGATGTCACAGTTATTATTATTACATTATTCATAAGTTAAATTTAATTACAAAATTTATTATTCTATTAATGCCAAGGTTATTTTATTCAAAATTATTTTCATTAAAAATATCTACAATATTATAATAAACTTTTTCAGTTAGTAATTTTCTCAGTTTTGTTTTGACATCAGAATAACTCAATGATTTCCATGATCTAGGTAATTTATGGGGCCATGCAAAAAAATACTTTTGCGCATGAGAGTCGTTTTAGCATCATGCAGACACAGTTTGGAATTGTCACGCCTATTCCTGGGAATCATTTCTGACAACCGTGGAAATAAATTTGTATGAGCCTTTACGAACATAACTGTTTCCAAAATGTATAGTGATGGTAACGTTCACAATTTATGATCTTTAAAATAAGGTCTGCAACTGTCTATTACTTTTAGTGCAAGCATTGACCTAATGCATCGTTTTTGAGCACGAAACACACTATGTCACTATCTGTGCTATTCCCCCAAAAAATGTCCTATTGCTGGGCTCGTGCTACTTCTTACACCGATATTCCAAAATAAGGAATGTGCCGTTTAGTAACACATCACAAAAGCCAAAGATAAGTGATGTTTATGACGCATACTAAGCGAATTTCATTAAAGTATGCCAAATATGCGTCAAGTGACCGATGAACGGATGCCGTAACGGAGCCAAGTAGACACGTCATTGACTGTCCTACTTATTCAAATAATGGGATTTTTTTTTTCGAAGTTCGGTGACTTCGCATAATGATTGTGAAAGGTAAGGCATTTTGACTGCGATAAGGTTTAACAAAGCTATCATACATTTCTTTGGTACGAAAAATATATCTAGAATGAGTAAGATACACAATCATTTTGAATGGGTACGTATTACAATACCGAAATTTCATAATAACTTTGACTGAAATACTGACGTCCAAAACAACGAAATTCAAAATACCGAAAGTTTTAAATGCCGATAGACGTTATATCAAAACATAAAATACCGATGTCCAAATGCCCGAAAGGATGAAACCCGAATGGACGAAATCCCGAATGGACGAAATAGAACTAATGGGAGTTTTGAACGGAGCCCCGCGGGCGGGGCTACTATTTCTGGGTGGGTTTACAAAAGAGAACCTAACACAACCTACCGCTTCCGAGTCGGAATCGTACGGATGGCCTAAGCATTAGGCAGCCAGGCGATTTTAAACTTCGGGATATGGATCTTCGGGATTTTAACCTTTCGGGCAAATTAACTTTCGGGATTTAAAACTTTCGGCCAAACAATCATCCGGCGTTTAATTTTTCGGGATTTCTTCCATAGGTATTTTAAAATACGGTCTTTTAATTTTCGGTATTGTAATATACCCTTTTGAATTGCGTTTGCATTTAATTCCATAACATAAGAAGAAAAATATTATTTTAACGATACAACTTGACTTAACAATAAATAGTAAATCAATTATATGATAATATTTAAAGTTAGAAAATGTATTAAATGTATTTATTTTTCTTGTCGCATTTATTTCTTTCCCGGGATTATAGACGACCCTATTCTAGTAGTTTTATTAAACATCCCGGTGGCTTAAGAAATGTTAAAGCAGCAGACACAAAGAAACCCAGACTCGGAACAATTATTTCTGGTCTTCTGTTTACGCAAATGTTATTAAATGAAATTAAACTACTATACCTATACGGATTTTATCGCGTTTATTTGACACTTTATTACATAACTAGATGTGCACGAGATTTCACCCACGTTTATGAAAACTGCGACGCCCCCGTGGATCGTAGCGTGATGTTATATAGCCTATAGCCTTCCTCGATAAATGAGCTATCCAACACTAAAATAATTTTTCAATTCAGACCAGTAGTTCCTGAGATTAGCGCGTTCAAACAAACAAACAAAAAACTCTTCAGCTTTATAATATTAGTATAGATTTAGAAACTGTTATACTACTACTATTAAACTTTACAAATTTTTAAGCTAATTAAATTATTAAAACTATTTATATTTAAGTTTACACTTTCCCCGACGTTTCGGTTGCTTTTCAGCAGCCATGGTCACGGGGAGACTAAGATGGTAGCTGTCTCAATGTTCCAGTATAGTTATTTCAAAGTACTCGAACATAATTTAATCATGGGTGTTTCTATTTCCGCAGAATGAGCTCAAAGTATCATGAAATCTAGCTGTGATTTGCTTCTTCTTGGGTTTGACTATTTGTATTACTGGATCCCAAGCTGGTGGTACATTCTAACCATCTTCTCTATTGAAATTAGAATGTTTTTTGAATTCAATAGCCTCGCGAAGCATGCTCGGTAGGAATCGGTGTTCTTTAGCGAGCATCTGTGGTTTATCAAATCTCAGGTAGTGGTTGGTCCCCTGTTGCACATGTTCACACACAAGGTTTACTTAATCTTTATTCTCCATAAAAACAAAAAATGTCACTTACTTGAGAACAATAATAACTTAAAGTAAAGTTACAAGTTCGTCATTTCACTCATTTATATTATTGATGGTAGGAACTTAATTAATGTATTCATTTGCCCAAGGACAAGTTATGTGAATGATGTACGAATGAATGAATACATCAAATTGAGTGTACATTTTGAATGTGCGATGGTACTTTATTATATAGCTGCCCTTCATAATGTTAACATTTTTTACCGTAAATTACGTATTGAAAATAAGCTTTTAATAGGGTCACAACTGTGTGCCACACTGAATATAGTCTACTTGTTTTCTTATTTGTTACTTCAACTTACAACAAAAAAATAAACAGTTTGAATGAACAATAGCAAAATAAAACAGAAAATATAAATAATATTATCTGCGGTAAATATTTTAAAACTTATGTCGCTGCGCTAGATGACAGTTAACGTCATGAATGTCATTATTAGTTCCTACATATCCCGCTGCGTCGCTAGTAGTCACTGCACTGCATGCGGTGTCGCTAACACTGGAATCGCGAGACTTATCGCCATACCGAACATACGTACATTCCGCCATGCTACCAGTCCAGAGAATGCTAGCAAAACCACCAGTGAAAACTACACTGACATAATAAATCTTGACTTTCCCATTACATTGTGCATACATAGATACAATAGTGCCACAGCTAGCATAGAAAATTACTCTTTGAGATGAATGTGATAGAAAACAGATTAAACTAGATGAAGCTACGAACACAAATTGAGATTGCTATAATTTAGCGAAAGTATTTAATGTGTTCTTTTATTGTAGTAAAATGGGGCATACAAACGGTATCTAACTTGGCGACACTGATTGCTCCTCGGGTGAAAAACATTATCTATAGATTTGAAAACGCAAATAAATGTTTGAGGTTTGTAAACGCAAATACGGCTAATTATGTGATATGTTCATCAGTACAGTATTATTGATGATTTTATAATCTATAAGGACCAAAGATTTATTTTGGGTGCACCTTGCCACGTCACCTTTCTGGACGTCAAGTTTTCTTCTTGTATTAGATAAAAACAATGCCAACATGACATACATATCTTTATAATACAAATCTTCTGTGCGTCTGTTTGTAATTAAACTCCTCCTAAACGGCTGGACCGATTTTGATGAAATTTTTTGTGTATTCAAGTGAATTCGAGAATGGTTTAGATTTGGTTTTCTATTTCTTTTTTTTATCGTGTGTACAGGACTTTGTTTGTTTGTTTGCTTGAACGCGCTAATCTCAGGAAGTACTGGTCCGAATTGAAAAATTCTTTCAGTGTTGGATAGCCCGTTTATCGAGGAAGGCTATAGGCTATATAACATTACGCTACGACCCACGGGGGCGGCGCAGTAACGATATCGGCCTCGGTGGCGTAGTGGTTAGTGTAACCGACTGCCACGCCTGAGGTCGCGGGTTCGATTCCCGCACAAGTCAAACATTTGTGTGCATAAACATGGATGTTTGTCTTGGTCTGGGTGTTTCTATGTATAATATGTATGTATTTACAAAAAAAAAGTAGTATATGTATGTTTAACCATTGTCTAGTACCCATAGTACAAGCTCTGCTTAGTTTGGGCTAGATGGTGTTGCGTGAATGTGGTAGAATATATATATAAACGCGGGTGAAACCGCGGGAACATCTAGTCTATACTAATATTATAAAGCTGAAGAGTTTGTTTGTTTGAACGCGCTAATCTCAGGAACTACTAGTTTGAATTGAATAATTCTTTTGGTGTTGGATAGCCTATTTATCGAGGAAGGCTATAGGCTATACAACATCACGCTACAACCAATAGGTGTGGAGCAGCAATGAAAAATGTTGCAAAAGCGTGGAAAATTCTCTTATCTTATATGAAGTAGACGAAGTTGCGCGGCTCAGCTAGTTTAAAATATGTGTCCCGAGTGTCAATAACCCATAACATTCACTAAACCCTCGCTAGTATCAGGATACCTAGATTTGGTTTTGTTGTTTAACCAAACGAACGTACAGTTATTTTCGCATTTTAATATTAGTAAGTTAACGTTATTGGAACATATTCCAAAAGTTTGTCTAAGTTATAAACATTTAAAGATGTCAGTCACTATGTGCCGTTTCTATTTAACACCGTTGAACGGTACACGGTGTTAATTTATATTACTTGTACAGCATCATACATACAAAATGTTTAGGAACCGTTATTATAAACCGAATTTCAGAAGATAGTAATTTTAAGGCATTTCTTTAAACCAAGGTCCTCTAGAAGGACTTTCAGCCATGACGGACAACCTTAGGACTGCGCCGAGCTTAAGACAGATAATGAACTCGTACGGCGCATATTCAAATCGGCGCGCGGCCGCCATAGAAAAATTGTATGGAAGATTTGAAATGCTTTTTTGATAAATATGTATCTGTATTGTCAACCAATAACTTAAATATTTGGGACGGACAAATTGTAATATAACTATTTATGTTTCGTTTAAGCTGTAAAATAGGATAGATTTCTACTGTTATAATCTAAAAATCACGTAACACGAGCTTATCAGCTTACGTTTATGCATTTTTCGTGCAAATTTACGTCATTTTGTAGGCGAAAATATTATTTATTTTAAGTTTTTACACGGAGTAATTGTAAACACATTCATTGTTATGGTAAATGTATATTTTATATTTGTATTAAGCAAAAAGTGTTGATTATATTCACTTAACTGTGACCGCTTGTTTTGGCACATTTCGCTCGGCGCAGACTTTTTTTTTTAATAGTTTATTCACTTATATTACATAAATTACAAAATTCAAATTTCCTCGCCAAGCTACACAGCTTGTTGGCGACAATGCGCTCGTTAACAATATTACTAAATAAAGCTAAATTCAAGCGTCAACCGCACCGTGGGAGTGAACCTCAATTATCCTAGCATCACCCTCGCCGAGCAATAGACACTTGGAGTTTCGATTTTAACAAATTTTTACTTATTTTAGGTTCTGTTCTTAACATTTTTATATTATTAAATATTTTAGGGACTAGATATTCATTCATTCGTTCTCCGTAGTAATTGTTCGCGTTTGGTTTTCTTAATAGAGACTAACCATTTCCGCAGGGCATGTCATAGTGCATAAACATAAGCGCACTATATCATTACGCTCATAATTCAATGAGATGGTATTCCGAAACAACCGCAGAAAGATATGGCACAAGACTAACGGCATTACGTGCTTTCTATGGCAGGCGCGGATCCAGCCCTCAAAAAAGGTTGTGGTCACAGCCACCCGAAAATCGGCCAAGTGCGAGTCGGAGTACGAACTCGCTCATGAACAATCATGACTCATGAACGACTTTTGAATTTGATTACATATTCCTTTTTTTCCACGCATTAGGACTTTGGCCTTAGGAATGAAAATAATCATTAGAGGAAGTCATACCCGAAATCGTCCAATTAAATAGTCAAACAATTTCGATTAAATTCCAAACCAATTACAATCAATAAATTATTATTTTACTTCTTTGCTAGTAGTCAGTAAGCCAATATAGGGACACTAGACTGGGTAAATAGGTATCTTGACGCTGTCTCAGGAGTCGTATAGCGTTTATTATCATCAGCCTGTCAATCTCAATAGACCGTGAAAGTGTGTCGTCACAAGTCTATTAGGGTTGTGGGCATGCCTATCGTGCCCACAACGGTGGATCCGCCCTTGTCTATGGCACGGAGGTGGAAGCCATAGTATATTACGCTGGCCCAGTGAGGGTCAGCAGACAGAACGTTATAGAGAACTTTCAGACATACAGATTTCCTAACGATGTTTTTCTTCAACTTTAAAGCGAGCGATAATTAATTATAAACCTCCGAGTCTTCTTCTAAGAGGTTAATGAAAACACTTTGTGGGTCTGTATGTCTGTCTGTTAGTGACAGGCATAGCTCTGGAACCACTGGACCGATTGACTTGTAACTTGGTGTGCAGACACCTTGGGGTCATCCCTCGGTCGAGTTTGAATATGAGGCCTGGGGTCAAAAGACCCCCGAGATATAAGGGCACATATTTTAAATGGAATATATTGACTTGTAACTTGGTGTGCAGACACCTTGGGGTCATACCTCGGTCGAGTTTGAATATGGGCCCTGTAGATCAAAAGACCCTCAAGATATAGGGGTCACAAGGTCACATGAAGATGAAGAGGTTGAATTCTGGGTTTTTAAACCTATCTCATTTAATACTGCATATAACTCTAGAAAGGCATGCACCTTATAATAATAATAATATTCTACCACATACACACAACACCATCTAGCCCAAACTAAGCAGAGCTTGTACTATGGGTACTAGACAATGGATAAACATACATATATACTTTTTTTTGTAAATACATACATATTATACATAGAAACACCCAGACCAAGACAAACATCCATGTTCATGCACACAAATGTTTGACTCGTGCGGGAATCGAACCCGCGACCTCAGGCGTGGCAGTCAGTTACACTAACTACTACGCCATCGAGGCCGACAACCTTAAGATTGAACTAGAAAGATCTACGTGCCAGTCCAGCTGTCTCCCACTAGTCTATTGCCGCTATAATTTGCTACTGATTGGGTATGATTGAATTAACCGCTTTTTGTAATTCTTAAACGGACGCTGACCACTTTCCATCGGAACTAAATGCATTTCCTTTCCTCTTGAAAAGACAGAAGGAATCTAATCTTGAGTTTCACTTTTTATTGGTGTTTGAGAGAGTGGTGATGCGTGGAGGACATGCTAGCTTTTCATCTTTATTCATAGCACTTGCATATATGGTTAGATCGGTTTTGGACGGTGACAATGTAGAAAGTTAATCTATACATCTATACAAATAAATAAAATTGAAGTGTCTGTTTGTAATGTCAAAGTAACAGCTTTTTATCTAATGCATATGAAAGTATATAAGGTACCTACACGAAAACATCTATTTTTTAAATTTTTGTCTGTCTGTCTGTCTGTTTGTTCCGGCTAATCTCCGAACTGGCTAAACCGATTTTGACGGGACTTTCACTGGCAGATAGCTGATGTTATAAGGAGTAACATAAGCTACTTCGATTTTAGAAAAAAAATTAGGGTTCCGCGGAGACCAATACTTTTTAGTTAAAATCTACGCGGACGAAGTCGCAGGTAACAGCTAGTAAATAAATAATTGCACCTATGGCGTAGTGGTTCAAGCGGTCGCCTCGCCGGTGCCACAGCGCCAAGTTTTGTGGGTTCGATCTCCGCGTGGAACAAAAAAATATGTTATCTACAGTAGGCAGGTGCAGGTTAGGTAGTAAAGCCTCGCTGATTCAAATAAAAAAAGAACCATCAAAATCGGTTCACCCAGTCGAAAGTTATGAGGTACCTAACAAACATAAAAAAAGTTATAAAAATACAGTCGAATTGAGAACCTCCTCCTTTTTTTGAAGTCGGTTAAAAAAGGAATGACGTATAGAACCATGCAATATTAATAACTCATTTTCTTTTTAAATGTAACATAGAACTAATCCAAATCCGTAGTCTCTGCCTATCCCTCTGGGAAACAGGCGTGAATCTATGTATGTATGTAACATAGAACCTGGTAATATTGGACCAGCGATTTATTTATAAGATAAAAGTCTCGCCATCTCTCTTCTTTAAACTAACAAGAGTGACACAGCATGCGATTTATCTTTCGAATAACTTTTGCTTGTTAGTTGTGGGACAGGCCATTAGAGTTCTCGAGGCTATCTTTGACTCTTTAAACTTGTGCGTCGAAAAAAGAAAATTCATTGAAATGAAACTGCTATATATGTATCTATATCACGGTTTATATTTTACTTTTTAATATCTTACTAAGAGCAGCGATAGCTCAGTGGGGAGACCAACAGACTGCAATGTAGAGGGTCTCGGGTTCGAACCCACGTCGCGCACCTCTGACTTTCGGAAGTTATATGACTTTTCGAAATTATGCGCGTATTGATCGACAATTATCGCTTGCTCCGTGCCTCGGAGAGCACGTTAAGCCGTTGGTCCCGGCTGCCATGAACATCTATGACAGTCGTTATTGGGAGAGTGTCGACACAAAAGATCCCATTGGGTCGAAGTGTCACCGGTCTGCACTGACTGGCCCCCACATAAGATAAGATAATATCTAACTAGCAATTTGGGTTACAAATGACTAATTCCGGTTAATCCATACTGCTAAGCCAGTATGCTTCTGTTAGAGTGGGCTCACGTTGGCAGTGCAAAGGGTGGGATTCGAACCCGCAACCTTGCGATTGCAAGTCCAATTCCTAATCCACTGAGCTACTGGCATTTAGAAAATCACTGCATTAAGATATTTTTAAGCTTGTTAAACTATTTAAATGCATAGTTTACTAGAAACTTCGGGTGTTTTCAGAAGTCATGGTCACAAGGAGACTAAGGGCTTGTACTACCACCTCCAGATAGAATATATCTATAAGATAAAAGTCTTGCCATCTCTGTTCTTTAACCTAACATGAGTGAGACAGCATGCGTCTTATCTTTAGGATAACTTTTACTCGTTAGTTGTAGAAGTGGCCATAAGATGGTGGTCGTCTTAAAATAATTTAATCTTTGGTGTTCTTACTTGAGACTGCGCCTGAGCGAATTGCGCCGAAACAAGCGGTCACCGTTAAGTTGATAAAATCAACACTTTACTTTTTGTTTAATAAAAATATAAAATATACATTCACCATAACAATGAATGTGTTTACAATTACTCCGTGTTAAAAACTTTAAATAATTAATATTTTCGCCTACAAAATTACGCAAATTTGCACGAAAAATGCAAAAACGTAAGCTCGTATTAAGTGATTGTTTAGATTATAACAGTAGAAATCTATCCTATTTTACAGCTTAAACGAAACATAAATAGTTATATTACAATTTGTCCGTCCCAAATATTTAAGTTATTGGTTGACAATAAAGATACATAATTACATATTTATGAAAAAAGCACTTCAAATCCTCCATACAATTTTACTATGGCGGCCGCGCGCCGATTTCAATATCGAGCTCTGTCATTCAGTCCAACTGCGCAGAATGAGCTCAGAGTATCACGAACTAACATTTTTGAATAGAATAGAATAGAATAGAATATCGTTTATTTCTGAGTATATGGTATTACAGGTGGTACAATAACAGAATAGTTCACATATACTACCGTGTACACGGTGTAGAAATATTAATTACTTATTACAAATTCACTACAAATACATAAATAAAAAAAAGAAAAGAAAAACAATTAATACTATTTAAATTAACATTATTATTATTATTCCCATTATAACATAACATATCTATAACTTATAATCTAGGAACTCTTTATTAGTGTAGAAGCACATATCCAGCAGCCATGAGAAAACTGTGCTCTTAAATTTATTTAAAGGCAGTAGTCTGATATGTGGTGGCAGTTTATTAAATATAGTTACGGCCATGCAGGGGACATTTGCTCGGACTTATAACAATAAATAAGTAGGTAAAGTATGAGTATAACATATGCAATAGATAGGTATATCGTCTGCTACGTGGGACGTATAAAAATATAAATATATGTTTAAAAGTAGGTAATATAAAAAGCATGCATTCAATAGCATATCGCGTGCAAAGCATCAATGCTATGTGTATTCGCACGAACGATGTTATCATATTTGTGTGCAATGCACTATGAGATGCTGAGTTATTTATAATGCATGTTATTTTTATAATGCGTTGCGTGTAAGTAGGTATATTATTATTTTTTTAAATACGTGTCGTGTCGATTATATTATAGAACTTATTACATAGACTATACATAATACCTAATACCATAATAGGCTGTATTTGTGTGAAAATGTTTTCTGCCAGCTCGGTGTTATATAGAGGGCCAATTCTGATAGTTTTGTTCAGAATAGTGTTCGATCTAGTTACCTAGTCAAATAACTGTTAGGCATGAACTGAAATGGAATTTGTTTTTTTTTATACTACTAAGGTGGCAAACAAGCATACGGCCCTACGCTGCCTAAGCCTACGACCTGATGGTAATTGGTCATCGTAGCCTATGGACGCCTGCGACACCAGAGGCATCACTTGCGCGTTGCCGACCATTTAAGAAAGGAAGTGAGAAGGAGAAGGAGCGGGAAGGGGGAAAGGGCTGATTGGGCCTCCGGCACTCTCATTCACCGAACGAAACACAACAGTAGGAATACTGCTATTTCACGTCGATATTCTGTGAGAGGGTGGGTAGTCCTTCCCCGGTCGAGCCGGGGCGGGATCATGCTGAAATCAGCTTTTTTTTCACGTTTGATGTTAATTTTCTTTTAGGGGAATACTATTAATTTGTGATAACTATGACACTGATACTAGATAGAAACTCTATTTTGAACAGCTTTTTACGAGAATTGGTTCTCTGTATAATTATCATCGAGCGGATATGTGGAAAAGAATTACATACAAATACTGCCTGATAGTCTAATAGCGATTGTCCAACACAGGAATTGAACCTAGGACGTCCCGATTACTCATAACATAGCGAATTAATAACAGTTGATAACTCAAGTTTATTCTAAATCGACATTCGAACTAACTGCCTGACTATGATCCCTAGACTATGGGTGCCATAATAAAACTGTAATGCATGCCCGCAAATTAAATTAATGAGTATCATTAAGAGGAAACACTAAGGGCGAGAGAATTGAAAAATAAATATTTGTAAAATCTTGGAGCAAAGGGAATAACTATTTTCGGCTTTGCGTAGACAAATTGCTCAGTAAAAAATCTACTTACAAATAATTATAATTAATTAACTAAAAAATATTAAACAATACCTCGTTGCAGTAAATATTTCGGTAAAAAAGGACGCATAAATAAATATTTAAACTGATAACAATCGTAGGCACCGACATTTTTCTTCTTTTGCGCCCCATTCTGGATAAGCATATAAATAAACGTGCATTTTTAATAAGATACTTGTTTTTCTTAACATGTTCTTCTTTATTACATAAATAAGGTATCGTTTTTATAATAAATATAGATATTATTCAATCAGTGAAATGCTCATTTTCATTCAATTATAAGTGACAATATTGCAATATTATGTATATCAAGAAAATGCATATTTTAACGACTTGCTGCAGCTTTTTTTATCATATTTAGTTTGATTTCGGTATAAGATATTAAAAAAGCAATGCATTTGTTACTATAATTAATGTCCACGCCAAGCCGAAGCATCCTAACAAACTGAGCAATTCCCTTTTTGCAGATTAGCGCGGGATGTAGATACCTCAAACACCTTAGTTCTTGGCGCCTGCCGCAGTATTTGATACTGAAATGAACAATTCTCTAAGTGGAGCGAATTGCCTGCATTTACTATTATAAAATCAATAATAGAATCGTTGTCAACATTGCCTCTAATCACACTGTCGGAACTTATTAGTAGTAAAGTACTATTAGATTTACTACGGTTGTAGGACTGTAGTCACGGTAGTTGGTGACGAAGGTTAATATTGGCAAGCAACTGCAATTTCGATTACATGCAATTATGACGGCCTCAATGGCGTAGTGGTCAGTGTAACCAACTGCTACGCCTGAGGTCGCGGCTTCGATTCCCGCACAAGTCAAACATTTGTGTGCATGTACATGGATGTTTGTCTTGGTCTGTGTGTTTCTATGTATAATATGTATGTATTTACAAAAAAAAGTATTTATGTATGTTTGTACATTGTCTAGTATCCATAGTACAAGCTCTGCTTAGTTTGGGCTAGATGGTGTTGTGTGTATGTGGTAGAATATTATTGTTATTATATTATTATGTAATAGGTATTTATTTAAAAAGTATGTAATGTACATCCTAATCCTAACTTCCTAACTAATATTATAAAAGTGAAAATGAGTTTGTTTGTTTGTTACCTTTCACGCCTAAACCACTGAACCGATCATCCTGAAATTTTGCGTATACATTGTCAGGTGTACAGAAACGGACATAGACTACCTTACATCCCGAAAAAGATTACTGTTCCCGAGGAAAACAACAAAAACGTTCTTATGGTAATAGATGGCGCCACGTTTCTTTCGAATCATGATTGAATTATATTATTACAAGCAGAGTACAACAAGAACTGATTGTCAAATTCTAAATTAACGCGAGCGAAGCTAGCTAGTAATATATATTTTGATATTTGTATAGTTATATATATTTTTATTTTTGTTACAACAACTGCCGCACTAGGATTTAGGTACTCATGTGTCGCGGGAAGCTGTACAAACATTCAAACAACGGACACAACACACCCCGACCCGGAACAATAATTAATTAATGCGGGTGAAACCAGGGGCCAGAATTGGTTAAACAAAAATACCTTTATCACCAAACCTGACCCATTATGGCCGTAGGTACATTCAACGTGTTTTGATTTACTTCACAAATAGGCTACTCACATTACCTAGTTCGTGTAAGCGCGGCCATAACTTCTATGTTACGACAGACCTTAATAAACGTTGCGTACCAATAACCGTAAAATTTCCGTCAAATATATCACACGAATACATGCGACCGTCTGTTTGAACTACTGACATTTGTCCAAGTATTGGATGAGACATTTATGGAGCTAAAACTTTGTGATAATCGCAATGGCGATATTATAATTATCACTTAGTTCCACCCAATAAATTTCTACTGTGAAAATTTTTATAAAATAGGATAATTTTCATCATAATTACATACATTCTTTCGCGTTCCATGACAAATTTAATGGTAAACTGGTAGTAATCCTGCTTAGTATTTACATACCTTTACCTTCATAAAAGACTTGTCGTTTCAGCCAGGTTGTACTGTCTGCTGTCACAAGAAGACTCATGAAATCAGCCATATGCTATATATATTATACAAATAATAAATTAACTTATAATATTATAAAAAAATAAAAGCGAAAATGAGTTTGTTTGTTTGTAACCTTTTCACGCCTAAACCACTGAACCGATCATTCTGAAATTTTGCATATACGTTGTCAGGTATACAGAAACATACATAGGCTACTTTTCATCCCGAAAAAAATTACTGTTTCCGAGGAAATCAACAATAACTTTCTTATGATAATAGATGGCGCCACGTGTCTTTCGAATCATGATTGAATTACATTATTACAAGCAGAGTACACCCGAATTGATTGTCAAATTCTAAATTAACGCGAGCGAAGCCGCGGACAAAAGCTAGTATTATATATTTTTTAAATACTTCTAGAGTAGCAAACGTACGTTCCGCCTGAAGGTAAGCGGTTAATGTAGCCTGTATACTTATGCCACACCAATGGTAACATTTATTATGCCAGCGCAAGCAATAAAGTTACTAGAGTCCTTCTGACAGAGTGAGACTGAGCACAGTGCCCTATTAAATAGCTTTCTAAAAACTACTCAAGGTACTCAAGTAATTTCTCTACAGGGCTGCTTTAATTTGAGCGAAATAACAGGTTGAGAGAAAACAAACTGAGTAAAATTTTAAAAAACCTTTTAAACGTCTCAACGCTTAAAAGGTTTTTTAAAATTTTCGTGTGAGGAAAGACCGCGTAAAATATCTTATCTTATCTTATGTTGGAGCCAGTCAGTGCAGACCGGCGACACTTCGACCCAGTGGGATCTTTTGTGTCGACACTCTCCCAATAATGCCATAGATGTTCATGGCAGCCGGGACCAACGGCTTAACGTGCTCTCTGAGGCACGGAGCAGTCGATAATTGTCAATCAATACGCACATAATTTCGAAAAGTCATATAACTTCCGAAAGTCAGAGGTACGCGACGTGTGTTCGAACCCGAGACGCTCTGCATTGCAGTCTGTTGGTATCCCCACTGAGCTATCGTTTCTAAAAAGAAATATAACCTACTCCGTAGTCAAAGAAAATTTCTTTTAACTTAACTTTGCTGCGTATGGATACGTTTTCAAGATCGGCAATAATCACAAACGTACCGTCATGCCACGCTACCTAGAAAGTGTTCAATTATGTGTATGGACTTTTAACACGTTCACTGTGCAGCTATAATGAGAGAGACTACCCCATAAATGCAAACGCAAATTGTAGATAATAAGTTGCGTTAGGTATAAAAATGATATTATTATAGCATTGTTTTTCATTTTTTATATCCCTTTCATATAAAAAATATAGATTTTATACACGTATGATCTCGTAAATTCATGCCCCACCCGTGTGGCATGCACGTATGATCTCGTAACTTCATGCCCCACCCGTGGGTCATGCACGTATAATGAGCAATTCGATATGCCCCACCGGTGAGGTATGTACAAACGTGTTAAGTAATACATTGTCAGGCAAATTATCTACTAATTAACGTGAAGTATCAAACACCATTAGGTATATGAAGTAAGTACTTACTTCTTAATACAATACCTGACAAATTTCGTTTAAATTTGACATAGAAAACTCAGCAAAAGTTCATACTTTGTTCTTACCGTCATCCGTGAAATTTTGCTTGTTAAAAATAATGTCGTGATTTAATTTGTAATTTCAGATCCTATCCTTGTTAAAAAGGGCATATAGCCTTATTATAAAACGTGAAGACCTAAGAAAGTATTTGTTAAGTCTTAGGCTATCCGTTACAAAATGTATTTTTTGTTTTAACTCATGACTCGCGCGCTCATTAATATAATTCGGGTTATGTTTAACTTATCACCAGATATAGTAAAATATAACAGTCAAAAATTGTAAATGATTACCAAATTGCACAGTAAAATATATTTAAAGAGATTAAAATAATCGACGGGGCCTCCGACGGCTCCTATTTTTGGGTAGGTTTAAGAACCTAACATAACCTAGCCCTTCCGAGACGGAATGCAGTCATTTGAGGCGTACAGGTGCTCGTTATGATATATTTTAGTAAGCATATTTTGCTGCGCAATTACTATTTTATTATATATATATATATTATTATAAATTCGAATGTAACTCTGTCTGTCTGTCTGTTACCTTTTCACGCCTAAACTGCTCAACCGATTTAGATGAAATTTGGTAAAGATTTAATTCATGAATGTGTCCTACAATATTTAAATATGGTCGCTTTTGTGGCACACAAAGCCAGTATGACATCTGAATTAATATAATAAATATAGTAATATTTTGGAGTTGTACACTATACTTATCTGTCTAATGTGTATGATCGCTCTTCTTGTGTAGACACTTCTTTGTGTGATCTCATTTCGGTGAGGCTAGTATCTCTAGTAATTATTTTTGACGTGACAACGTCTAATAAATCGATGAACGCCGGCTGCACGCACGTAAAAGGATGACTCATTGTCCCGTTGCGCTCATTGTCCCGTTACGCTCATTGTCCCGTTACGCTCATTGTAACGTTATGGGAAAGAAATGTTGTTATGACGTTGTCACGTTAAACTATCGTCCGTAAACCGACTTTACAGATAACCAATTTTTAAACTGAACCTGACCACCACCGGCTAAATATATTTTTTGCCTGTTACTTTTCCCTTTCCAGTAATTGACAGATTCATAAAGTTAACTTCTTTAAATTAGATGAACTTCTAATCTGCTTCACTTAACCGAAAATCAACAAAACACTTACATCATAAAACATTTTTATAATATGCAAAGCAAACCCGCAACTGCCAACTAGTTTTAAACCAATAATAAAGTTATCAAATATAGTGCAATATATTCAAACTTTATTGATTTCAGAAATATGGCGAGACTCGGCTTACTCCTCGTGGCGTGCCAGCTATTCACCCTACCTTTAATAGCAAGAACTGACAATGACAACCCTTTCGCGGACCTGGCATCAGCGTTTCTTCAGAATATGGGAGGTGCAGGTGGCGATGGTGGCAATAACATGGATGGGTTAGCAGCCATTGGCAGTCTTATCGGCAATTTGATGCAAGGAGACAATGCTAAGAATCTAGGTTCACTTCTTGGACAAAATGGCGGGGGTAATGCCGGTGATTTATTATCTGGTAAGTCAAGTATTATTATTATTAGTATTTCTATTAGGCCTATGTCCAGTACCTAGTGGATGTTTTTCAGCTGAGATGTTGATAATGAAGTCAAGTCAGTGCAAAATATATGAAGATGTTATGGTGTGGATATTTGCAGAGTCTGTAACAACCTATTATAGTCGTGATGGTAAGCCATTACCGTTACCTATATATAATTCTAAAATTTAAAATATGTTGATCAAGTCCTTGAGTTCGAACACAAATCGCTTTTGCAACTAAAATAGGCAGAAGGATAAATAAAAAATAAGTTTATTTTCCACCAAACATAATTTTACAATTTCGCACAAGTGTGATATTTCAACTGGGTAGCAAAGTAAATATAACAAGTAAAACAAGGATAATACTAGCCCGTTCATAGTCAGTAATTATTAGGTTTACTAACAACCAGTTAAATATACGATACTGGTGGATGGCCACCAGTGTAAGCAGAGAGGAAAGACTATGACAATTATAGGGTTTGCGACATCGATGACTCTAAAAGGATGGATCACATATACTAATCACCAGGGGTCGGAATAGGTAGAGTTTTTAAGTACCAAATGACGTCAAATATGCTACTACGAAATCTTAATATGGATATGCCTTTTTTAATCCTGGGATTGATTTAGTATTTAATTCTTTAGTAAATGATGTGGACGATGAACTTTTAGCTTCCACCAGTGTTTCTAATATAGTTGAAATAGATTCTGATTGATTTGTTGTTATTTCATTTCATTTCATTGATTTGTAGATACTGTTTAATAAAAAAATATATACTTAGAGTCAAGTTTGTTTCATTTTCCATCTCTCTACTTTCTTTGCACATAAAATAGAAAATAATTCAACTTTATCAAGCCGCCAGGCGGCGAGTACTAAAATTCCGTCAAGCGCCATTTGCCGGCGTGTTACGTGTAACGCTAGTTAGTTTGTGTTTAAAACAGGAAAAATGAATTTTATAAGACAATAATATCAATCCCGGCAGTTTGAGAAAACAATTTTTATTAATCCCCAATTCCGGGTTTAAAACGCATATCCATTTTGTATGTAGTTTTACGTCATTTGGTACTTAAAAACTCAACCTATTCCGACCCCTGCTTATCACCTGTATTGCAAGCGAACAGATTACACCCAGCCAGTGTAACTGTCGCACTGCAAAACTGTCTGCAGCAAAAAGATCTTGGGATTTCTTGAAAGTGCAACAATTAAGTATATTGAACAGTTTATATAACACAAGAACAAAACTGTCATTTGCCGAGTGGTAAAGTAAAGTAAAATAATACATTATATAGAAAATGTAATAGCGCTTCTCCGCAATATGTATACGGTCGAACTTTCAATGAGACTCCAGGCTAAATCTTCACTTTAAAAAGCAAACAATTCCCCTAGCAATTCGCCAGCGCTAGCCATTCTATTTCTCAGAAAACTGTAGTCAGTAATACAAAGAGGCTGAGCTCTTCAGTGATAATACAAAGTGCTGATTAAAAAATCCTTTAGTACTTTCTTACCACTGTTTGGGTACTTTTATTTTCTAAAATGGACACTGATTACCCTGGCAGGTTATATAGAAGTAAAAATCTAAAGTAATATAACCACATTCTGTTATACTATATGTAGTTTAGATACCACGTAATTGTTCCCATGACATAAGTTTGTGCATAAAATCCAGTCGTGCAAAATGATATTGAGTTTTCCTAATGAGATATCCGCAGTAACAGTTTGGAGCAGTTCAGAAGTTTTGTTACTTCACCAACTATATACTGTCTCGGTGGTCAGCCATAGAAAATACAACTCTCGGGCTCCATTACCTGGTAGAGCAAAGTTTATTGCTTCCAAGAAATTGACAGTAGCAGTTCGGTATCTGAAACTGTGCCCAGTTGGTGATGATAAGCTCTTTTACATGAGAACCGCCTAAAATAAAAACATTTTACTATAAAATTATCTTGAAAATTCAACTTTGGACAAGTATACGGCAATAGACAATAAAATCATTGTTTTTACTATATTTGTCAAGGTCTAAGTATTACCTATAATAAATAAAACAAAATTAAGCACAAGGCCAGAACATATGAAAAATTCGTGGGAAACTGTATTTAAAATATTTTTATATCTAATAGTAATAACAATACACTTTCTGTGTGTTTCTTGTAACAATGTTACCTTCAGACTAATTTTGGTTGCAATGACAAGTACATTCGTCCACTTGGGATGTTTAAGTGGGTTATCTATATAATAAAATATCATATGGGTAGCAAATATAAAAAACCATGGGATATTTAAGAGGACTGCACCAAATCCCGCGTCGCTTACCTATGTAGCCTTCCTGGGAAACCACATAATATTATTAGCTCGGTATATTAACTGACCCACTGCTGGGTAAGAGCCTTTTTTAAGTCTGAGAAATGTTAGGTCTTAGTCACCACCACGCTGGACCAGTGCGGGTTGGCAGACTTCACACATCTTTGAGAACTTTCAGTCATACAGGTTTCCTTGATGTTTTCCTTTGCCGTTGTTCCCGCAGTTTCACCCGCGTTTATCGTTACTGCGCCGCTCTCGTGGGTCGTAGCGTGATGTTATATAGCTTGTAGCCTTCCTTGATAAATAGGCTATCCAACCATAAATAAGTTTTCAAATCAAATCAGTAGTTCCTGAGATTAGCGCGTTCAAACAAACAAACTTTTCAGCTTTATAATATTAGTATAGATTATTAATCATGCAAGGTAATAGGTAACCAAATCCTACTTACTTTTTGAATTATGGAAGGCAAACGAATAAATCTCTAATTCTGGTAATATATAAACCAAAGGACACTTTTGTCACCTTTTCCTAGCTACATGACTCTATCTGTATCTGACGAGCACTCAGCTCGTACTAGACTATTGTTTCTAGGCATAAATATTAAATAAGTCCTATTTCCACAGGTCTCGGCAGTTTACTCGGAGGACAAGATGGCAAAATAGACCCATCTCTAGTTGGTTCGATGGTGTCAATGTTTGCCCAACAAATGATTACTACGGAGCAGCCGAAAAGGCAGAAAAGGGAAGCAACAGAAGGAGAACTTAACTTAGAAAGCATGATGAGCCTGGCTTCTGGTCTTCTGGGCAACAAGAACGGCGATGGTAACGGAGCGGCAAGCTTTTTACCTTTAGTAATGAATGCTATCAGTGCATTTTCGGAGACAGAAACCCAAAAGCGTGCCCACGACCATAAAGATCATGCTTCATTCCTACCACCGTTCCTAGAAAAGGCTCACTTATACTGGGATATCTTCATCAATTCTGAGTTAGGAAAGAATATTTGGGAGAAGTCAGGTCTGAAGAAGGTGCTTAAAGCTTTCACGGGTGCTGATGGCAAGCTGAGTTTCGAGACCATGTTCAAGAACTTCGAGAACCGTTCATTCAGAAGGCACTGGATTAAGGCTGCTGCAAAATATTTGACTGACATGGTCATGTGGATTGCTAAACCTGAGGTTTATAACAGGTGAATATTCATTATTTCTTTATCTTTCTTATTCCTGGGATTATTTGTGGATACAACTATTTGTGGATCACACAAATTTTTGTCCCATGTGGGGATCGAACCCACAACACTCAATGGAGTGGCAGCAACGAGACGTTCACTTAAATAGTGGCTTATTGCCAGCATGTGCAGCCATGAATCAATAGAAATCAAAAGAATTTATAATAAAATAAATAAGTAGGTAGGTACTTTGTCGCTTATGGTTTAAATAATTAAAGTCAATAATCCCCGCTGTGCGAATTAGATCGGTAATTTAAATTAGAAAACATATATTTGTGAATTAGTATTTGCCCATCTGATGTATTGATGCACGATTATTCGAATAAAATATTTAAATGTCAAAGTCAAAAATCATTTATTCATTTAGGTAACAAAGTAACACTTATGAACGTCAAAGTATACAGGTTAGTGAGTTTACTAAGGTAAATGTTTATTCGATTAATCTAATGTTAACGAATGTTCAGATGTATTTTAACATAAATGAAATGAAATGAATTGAAATGAAATGAAATGAAATGATTATTTATTTGCATGAAACATGGTAGTTGGTTGTTCAAATGTACATGATAAAAAATGTTCACATATTTCGCCGGTTTACCCGACATGCAAAGAATTTATAATAATTATAAGTAGCCACAAACTTTAAAAATCAATAAAGGTCCTAATATTAAGTATACATTTTAAGGTCATGTCAAAATAAAATTAGAAAGTAATGTCGATAATTCATTTAAATACAATCAAAATAAAAAAATAAAAACTAAAATTATATAATGTCAAGTAAAATATCAAATTATGATTTGTAACAATTCATCTACCTTATAGAAACATTTCTGTAATAACCAATCATTTAGTGATTTCTTGAATTTCCCATTTGGCAATTCTCTTATATATTTTGGGATTCTATTATATATTTTAACAGTCATGACATAACAATTTTTGTGAGACAAGGCAGTTTTTCTCATTGGCATTATCAGTCTTGATGGATCTCTTTTTTTGATGGCCCCGTTAGTCGGCAGTAAGCTCGGCCATAGGGCCGTGGAACCTAAAAACATACCTGACGTTTTTTGAGGAATTCTCCAGTTATGTTTAGTCCCTCAAAGTTAGTTAGTAGATAATCTCCCGGCGGTTGTAGTCGGTCGAAATATCGCATCGCATTAATTATATATTTTAGTAGTAATACGAAAATTGATAATATTACAACTATTTCATTAAGTGGTGGACAAAATTGATGACGTTAATTTACGCAACGAACTTTGTAGTCATTAATTATCAGATATTCATCCTAACAAAAGGTACTATTTGCATACAATAGTTATCACACAATTGGGTAGACAGAGACAATGGTGAGGACAACCCTTTATTCGAAACACGAAGATGACGAATATTAACGGCTGTATTACAACGTGACTGGGTTCAGGAGATATTTGAGGACATTTCTTACTCTCACGTGACAAATTTAAATATTAATAAAAATCTCACAAATCACGATGCCTTAATGCAGAGGTTCCCAGACTATTTTTCTCTTCTCATAGACAACTTTCAAAATTTACTCTACGGGCAGACCTTCTTTATTTAGAAATTCTCTTGTTCTTCACTATCGAAAGCAAATAAATTTTCGTGGACCCCCGCTTACGAATTGTGCAATCCCATTTCTTTTCACGCCAACGTAAACCCCCATCGAGTCTTCCGTGGACCCCTGGGGGTCCACCTAGACCATATTGGGAACTAATGTCTTAATGTAATAAGATGCCTAAAGAGCGACTTTCCTACTAACACTAACGCGTCTATATCCCGCAACATTCGATCATCAACACGAATGACATTGAATAAGGCTTACTGTCTCTACTTCAATATGCCTCTCATCAAACCAGTTATGCTATATAATTACATAACTACATCCTATAATTTCGTTCAGATTATCATAAAGTAAATCCTTTTTTTTACGTGGGGAAATGCTCCCTATGCATACCCCTCGCCACAACGGGAGACGAAAGGATTATGTCGGGCTCTCCCATGACTTCGGGCATTCAGGGTAAAGTAACTCCTAAAACAAGCGTTACAGGCTTTCGTCAGTACTACATGGAATGGATGGAGATCTTATCCACGACCTTGATCACAAGTCCGATGACTTATCCATACCGCCACTTGACTTTAAAGTTTTAAACTGAACAACCTATTTAATTTTTAAACAAACACATATTATATTTCTTCTCCAGATACCTGCTCACTACTCAATACGTGGTGAACAGCTTCTTGGACACACAGGGCTTACCTAAGAGCACACATTTCAACATGAAGAAACCAGAAAAGTCACTCAGCACTTTGATCAACTTCGTGCTCAAGAAGTACTTGGACATGGACACCGATGTTGAAGACTATGTTGTACCTGCCGTTGAATATATTAAGGTAAGCTAACAGTATTCTTATCTTACCTTGTGTGTGGGGGCCAGTCAGTACAGACCGGCGACACTTCGACCCAGTGGGATCTTTTGTGTCGGCCCCAAGATTTATCCCTTAACTATTTCCTTATGAATGTACTGCATTGGCCACAGTGTACAATTCAAAGGGAGAAGCCTCAAGACTTCAGGGTTTGGACATGCCAATCCCATCAGACCCATCCTCAGTCCAGCCAACGCGTCGCATTCACACAGTAGGTGCGATATGGACTCGTCCTGTTCACCACAGGCTCTGCAGATCCAATTGTGTGTCAATCTCAATCAGGAAGTAATTGGTGTCAAAATGGCCAGTGAACGCTCCTGTGAGCAGGCGCATTTGGCTCTTGCTATACCCGCAGAAGTTCCGGATGAAGCCTGTGGCTCCGTTTGCAATGAATTTCTTGGAGTGTTCCAGACTCCTAAGGGCCATCCACTTTAACCTGTGTTTATCATTGCCATGTGCAATCAAAGCTGCCTCTCAGAGAGTCAAACTAACAATAACACGTCTGCTTATTCCCAAGAGGTAGGCTGTGTATATCATACATAGATCTTCGTTAGATTCACAATTTATTTTTTTACTACATACCCACATACATACATAGATTCACGTCTGTTTCCCAGGGGGGTAGGCAGAGACTACGGATTTCCATTTGCTACGATCCTGACACACTTCTCTGGCTTCATTCACTTTCATCACATTCCTCATACACGCTCGCCGGTTTAAGGTACTCTTTACCTGGCCTTTGTCCAAAATGTCTCCGATCTGATCGAGAAGCGTTTGCCTAGGTCTTCCTCTTGAGACTGTTCCATTCACACTAGCTATAAATTTTTTTAGTCTGGATGCTTTTTGCACATGTCGTTTAAATATTTCAGGCTGAAATCTCAAATTTGCCAGGTACGCTATTTTAGCACAGCTGATGATTTATAGTAAACTAACTGTACCCGACATACGTTGCAATGCCACGTAAAGTAAAAAAGAGTTTGGATGATGAGGATTTTTTTGGCCAGAAACCCTCACGGGCGTCCTCAGAACACCCTACTGTAGTATATTTATGTGGGTATGTCTCAAACCAATATCATTGTAGTGGAGGGTGTATAAAAATAAATCAGTATTTAACCAACTTGCGTGTGTTTTACTACATGGTGACAGCGGTGTGTCGTTATTAACTATTTTAAGTGTTAAAACAGACTAGAACCTATTTAATATCGCGTATAAGTACAAGAGTACGTTGTGGTTATACGTAAATTATGGAACACGCACGTCCTCCGGGTGAGTTATCACTCGACGGCGGTCCGGCCGCACGATTCGAAGCGTGGCGCAAATGGCGGAAGTTGTTCGAAGTGTTTCTTAAAGCATCTGGAGTGAGCAAAGAGCCGAAAGAAATTCAGGCTGGTTTGTTGGTTAATCTCATTGGATCGGCCGGTTACGAGGCGTTTACGACATTTAAGTTTGACGTTGGAGAAAGTGAGGATGATATCAATTGTCTTCTAAAAAAATTCGACAATTATTTCGATGTGAAACCGAATGTCACAGTGAGGCGTTTTAAATTCTTTACGCGGAATCAAGAAGAAGGCGAAAATATCGATCAATATGTGACCGCGTTGAGGGTAGCGAGTCAGCATTGTGAGTTCAATGATTTGCACGAAAGCTTGTTACGAGACAGAATCGTATGCGGTATCATCAACAATACAGTGAGAGATCGATTACTTCGCACTGATGAATTATCATTAGCGAAGGCCATACAAATCTGTCAAGCAGCTGAGATGTCTAAGGAGGAAAGCAAATACATTGACGGCGCTTCAGAAACTGTGCAAGTGAATGCAGTTGACGGAAGCGGTGCAAGGGGCGGACGGTCCGCGAGAGGACGACGCGGCGGCAGCGGCGGCGCCGGCGCGGGCGGCAGCGCCCGAGGTGCTAGAATGGCGCGGGCGCAACGAAGCGCTTGTCGACAATGCGGCAGCGGGCGGTGTGTCGGCGGCGAGCTTTGTCCGGCACGTAACGCTTCGTGTTATGTTTGTGATAAAAAAGGTCATTTTTCGCGAGTGTGTGAGCGTAAGAAAGTAATTCGCAAAGTGTTAAATTTAAGTGTCGAAACCGCGAGCAGTGATAGTGAAGACAGCTCCAATAAAGACATGTTCTACGTCCATATAATCGCAGGTAACAAAAAACTATGTAAGTCGTCTAATGAATGGGTTGAAGTGATAAAATGCAATGGAAAAAATATTTCATTAAAAATAGATACTGGGTCAATGATAAATGTTATTTCTAAAACAGATTATGTAAATTTGGGTTTATCGATTACCAACCTTATGCCCTTCACAAAGCGCGTACATTCTTTTACAGGGAACCGGTTACCTATTATAGGCACTGATAAGCTAACTTTTGTTTTTAATGATAATCATTATATTTTGTCATTTGTTGTTGCCGATTTCAACTGTCAGAATGTACTTGGTTTGGAAGGCTGTATTACTTTAGGGTTAATTAGTCAGATACATGCCATAAATATTGATCAATTTGCCGATTTGTTTAAAGGACTTGGCAAATTGCCAGGTAAATACAGTATTGTCGTAGATAAAAATATACAGCCTGTTGTGTGCCCTACTAGGAAAATTCCTTTAGGACTCAAGGGAAAATTGATGGACGAGTTACGTAGAATGGAAGGGTTGGGTGTAGTTAGGAAAGTCACACACCCGACTGACTGGGTTAATGCAATTGTTTTAGTTGCGAAAAAAGATGGCAGCATTCGTGTTTGTTTAGACCCTCGACCTTTGAACCGCGCGGTGCGGCGTGCGCAGTATACACTGCCGACAGTGCCCGAGCTGGCAGCGCAATTGCGCGGTGCTACCGTATTTAGCGTGTTAGATGCACGTTGTGGATTTTGGATGGTGCAGATCGATGATGCTAGTGCCGATCTTTGCACTTTTAGTACACCGTTTGGTCGGTATCAATTTTTACGCCTACCGTATGGTATAAACTGTGCACCTGAAGTTTTTCATGCGAGACTCAGGCAGCATTTGGAAGATTTAAACGGTGTGGAGTCCTTCATCGATGACGTCATCGTGTGGGGACGTACTACGGAGGAGCATGATCGTAGATTAGAGTGTCTTTTACAACGGGCTAGGCAAATTGGCATAAAGTTTAATAAGGAAAAATGTAAATTTGGGTTATCCGAAATTACATATCTAGGGCATAAGTTTGATGCTAATGGCATGAGACCGGATGACTCAAAAATCAAAGCTATAATGGAAATGCCTTATCCGACTGACAGGAAGGCATTGGAAAGATTTCTAGGTATGGTTAATTATTTAGCAAAGTTTATTCAAAACTATTCAGAGAGTGTGAATGTGTTAAGGGCGTTATTAAAGAAAGAATCCGAATGGATGTGGCATTCATAACACTCCAAGGCTGTGGATAGTCTAAAGAGTAAGTTGGTGTGCGCGCCCGTGCTGGCGCTGTACAGCGAGAGCGCGCCGGTGGTGGTGTCGGTGGACGCGTCCAGCGTGGCACTGGGCGCCGTGCTACTGCAGGACGGCCGCCCGGTGGAGTTCGCCTCGCTCACACTCACCGATACTCAGACAAGGTATGCGCAAATCGAAAAGGAGATGTTGGCCATTGTGTTCGGGCTTGAACGGTTCAGGCAGTACATTTACGGAAGGTCTAACGTCACTGTACATAGTGACCACAAGCCACTGGAAGCTTTATTTAGCAAACCGTTAGTCTCAGTTCCAGCCCGCTTGCAAAGGATGATGATGAGAGTGCACGGGTATGATTTTAAGGTAGTATATACTCCGGGAAAATATATGTATATAGCAGATACATTGTCTCGGGCTCCTTTGAATGAAAAGATGAATGACCAGATTTCTGCTGAAGTTGAGGTGCAAACGTGTTTTATGATTGAAAACATGCCATATAGTGATACAAAAATGGAGGCAATTAAGAAAGAAACAGAGACGGACTCTGACTGTAGATTATTACTTAGATACATAACAAATGGCTGGCCCAATAGTAGGCGCGATGTGCATGATAATATGAAAGTTTTCTGGCCGTATCGGGAAGAACTTCATTATGTTGATGGAATAATTTTGAAAGGTGAACGCGTGTTCATTCCCCGTGCCTTACGACATAATATGTTGTTGCGGGTTCACGAAGGTCATTTAGGAATTGAACGGTGCAAGAGGCGCGCGCGCGAGGTGATGTTTTGGCCAGGATTGTGCGAGGGCGTGGAGCGCGCAGTGCGCCACTGCGCGGCGTGCGCGCTGCACGCGCCCCGCCCACGCCGCCAGCCCTTGCTGCAGCATCAAGTCCCCTCGCTGCCCTGGCATAAATTAGCCTCTGACACGTTTGAATATAAAAAGAAAAGCTATATTGTTTTAGTGGATTACTTTTCTAATTATGTAGAAGTTGGCCAGTTGGCGAGCGTAAGCTCTAAACTTGTAATAAATTTTATGAAAGAACAGTTTGCCCGTCACGGCGTACCGGCGGAGTTAGTAACTGATAACGGCCCTGCTTATAGTTCACAAGAATTTAAGAAATTTATGCGTGACTGGGAAATACGGCATGAGACGTCATCGCCGCATTACCCACAGTCAAATGGTAAAAGTGAGAGGACAGTTCAAACTGTTAAGAAATTGTTAAAAAAATGTGTAGACTCGGGACAGGACTTCTGTATGTCTTTATTAAATTTTAGGGCTACACCACGTAACGGGTTAGATTCGCCTGCACAAATTCTAATGGGTAGGCGTTTAAACACTAAATTGCCAATCAATTCAAAACTATTAAATGAGAAAGTAGATAATGATAAGAATTATAAAGCAGTAATGGCAAACAGAGAAAATATAAAAAAACACTATGATAGGTCGGCAAAATCAATTGAGAATCTGTTATCAGGTGATAAGGCAACATTGATCAACAATGATGGCGTTAGGAAACCGGTTACAATAGTAGAACGCTCATCTCAACCTCGCTCATATATTGTGGAGGATGAGCACGGCAGTCATTTTCGGCGTACTCGTAGTCAGTTAGTTGTGCGCACGACTTCGCCTATAGCGAATGTAAGTAATTTTTCAAGGCGGTCGAATGTCAATTCTAATGCTGGTAATAACATAACTCAAACTGTCGTTATGGGTTCAGGTATTCGTAGACGTAGAAAAAGAACAGCGAAGACACAAGGGGAAGTAGTTTCGGTCAAGGACTTGGCTTCGGCCCAGGTTCAAATACAAGCTGCAGCCAAAACTCCAAGTTTGGATGTCAGTGATACATTTGAAAGTTCCACTTCTAACACTGATGGGTCACCGTCGCCACCCGCGGTTCCTATAACGAGGTCTAACGAAAGAACTGCACGAATGCTGAAAAGATTTGTTTTTGAATAATCATGATTAATTTGGTTGTTATGTCAGTTAGATACCTATGCTTACTATGAATACTGTTTTGTCTGATTAATCTATAGAAGAATTTTACACTTGCTATTTACACATTATATAATTATTTCTAGCAGGGAAAAAGCTGTGCGTGATCATTCTAAATGTAACAACCTTATAATAATCCGATTATGTTGTCTGTTATAGTAGCTTTATTTTTTGTTCAAGTATAGTCTGACTAGTAAATAAAATAATGTCTCCTGCAGGTGAAAAACATCTTTATTTATAAATTTATGATAGTATTTTTTGTTTTTGTTGTTTCGTATGAAGGGAGGAGATGTAGTATATTTATGTGGGTATGTCTCAAACCAATATCATTGTAGTGGAGGGTGTATAAAAATAAATCAGTATTTAACCAACTTGCGTGTGTTTTACTACACCTACCAAAGCTTCCTTACAATTTTATTAATGGTTTAGGAACGAATAGAGGACAAACATATAAACATTATTTTTACACGTTATATATGTATGTAAACAACGTATGCATATTCCCTGATTGAAAAGTGTGCTTTCTGCATGTCTTTTTTGACGTGACAACGTCTAATAAATCGATGAACACCGGCTGCACGCACGAAAAAGGATGACTCATTGTCCCGTTACGCTCATTGTCCCGTTACGCTCATTGTCCCGTTACGCTCATTGTCCCGTTACGCTCATTGTAACGTTACGATCGGAGCGAGAGCGCTACACGAGCGAGCGAAAGGCACGTTATGACGTTGTCACGTTAAACTATCGTCCGTAAACCGACTTTACAGACAATCAATTTTTTAAACTTATTAAGGAATAAGTTTAAAAAATTGATCTGTCTGCTTATAAATCGTCTTAACATCTAAATAAAGCAAATAAAAAATATATTCTAAGCTACACAAGATTAAGAGACTGGTGGATTGAAAAATCAACACTAGTTACCTACTAACAAATTTGGAATAGAAGAACATCTCCTCATCTAATCACCATATTTCCACAGCAAACTCTCAAAATGGCGGAAGCCAAGACCAAATCGATGTCCACCCGCGGAGACCAGAACGCGATCGCCGACCGTCTCACAGACACCCTGAACTTGGAATTCATCGAGCCTGTCCTCAGAGTGTACAGGGCGTATCAGCACTCTGTGAAGGCGCCACACTGCCAGGAACACTTGATGTGTCTCGTTAACAGACACCATGACCAGGACAAAAAGGGTGAGCACAAATACTAAGTATATATTACTCACAATTTAGGTATGAATCGATTGCCTGATTACGGCATGTTTTCATTTATATGATAAACTAGCTGTTACCTGCGACTTCGTCCGCGTAGGTTTTAACTAAAAAGTGTTTGTCTCCGCGGAACTATATTTTTTCTAAAATCAAAGTAGGCCAAGTTACTCCTTATAACATCAGCTATCTGCCAGTGAAAGTCCCATCAAAATCGGTTCAGCTGTTTCGGAGATTAGCCGGAACAAACAGACAGACAGATAACAACTTTAAAAATATATGTTTTCGTATAGGTGCCTTATATACTTTCATATGCATTAGATAAGAAGCTGTTATTTTGACATTACAAACAGACACTTCAATTTTATTTATTTGTATAGACTAGTGACCCGCCCCAGCTTCGCACAATAGTACAAACCTTAACAAATTACCTAAACCTTCCTCATGAATTACTCTGTCTATTGGTGTAAGCCGAATGAGAATTTTTAATCCAGTATGGCGTTTTTATTTATACAACAAAAGATGCTAAATTACTACCTCCATAACGTAGTAATATTGATTGCGGCAGAGATATACCTAAGTAGATAATATGTGAGCCGGAAACGCATACTCACTTGTGCTTATCTAATTAAATAAGGTCACATAACTATCTAATTGAACTTTTCTCTCATCACTTATGCATAAATAAAACAAACCTTTAAATACAAATTCAGATTACTACTCGCGCTGAATAACAGTTTAGAATTAGTTTTTGCTCAAAAATTCTTGTACAAAGGGGAACTTAAATACACATTTTGCTAAACGGAATGTGACGACATTTATATTTACGTGCTTAAACGTAACATACATTTTCTGAAACGTTCAGATTTATAATACCTATTACTAAAATTAGTATAGATATAGGACACAGCGACTCGGGCACTGTCCGAAATAAGTTCTAGCTTTAATTTGCGGCTTCAACCACTTTAACCATTTGACCGCCACAGCATAAAAGTAGCGTCGTGCCCCCTACGCCAGGCGATGATTAATGTAGTTTTAAATAATAGGTAACTGTACTGGGACCTGTGCTATATACAATTTATACCGCTGATCTACCCGTCTCAGAAGAACTGGTAACTGCAACTTATGCAGATGACACTGCAGTCCTCTCCTGTAATAAAGATCCTAATATAGCATCAATTAAACTGCAAAACCACCTGAACAAAATTGGATCATGGCTGAAGGCGTGGAGAATAAGAGCTAGTCCTGCAAAATCGGTGCATATAACGTTTACACTAAAAAGAGGAGACTGCCCACCTGTGACACTTGAGGGAGCTGTCTAGCCAGAACACACGACAGTTAAATATTTGGGTATGCATCTGGACAGACGGCTAACATGGCGAGATCACATAAAGATGAAAAGGGAACAGTCAAATAAAAAGTTCATGGACTTGTACTGGCTACTGGGCAGACAATCATCACTAAGTCTGGAAAACAAACTCCTTATATACAAATGCATCATAAAACCGGTATGGACATACGGCATACAGCTATGGGGATCAGCAAGCCACTCAAATGTAGAAATCCTCCAGCGCTTCCAGAACAAAGCATTGAAGACTGTGAGCAATGCCCCATGGTTTATACGGAACACGGAAGTGCATGAATATCTTCAAATGTGCACAATAAAAGAAGAAATAGAAAGGTATTCCAAGGCGTATAAACAAAGACTTGGAATACACAGAAACGATCTTGCCTCATCGCTTCTGAACACCAGCGACTGTATTTTCCGGCTGAAAAGACCACGATTAGCCTCAATCTAGTCTAGTAACCTAAATATGAGAAGACATGTCACTGGATGTGCATATCTCAAAATCAATAACATAAATTACAACAAATCTGATTATGGCTTTCGGGCCGATCGCAGATAGTTAAAATATAAAAAAAAAAAAATAGGTAAAAGGAACACAACAAACATATTTTTTTATGTTTATTTTGAACTGTAAAGTAGTCGTATTTTCGACGTGCCGTGCCGTTGGGGGCGTCGTGAGCACGGTTTAATTTGACGTGAATGGAAGTCCGTGGCGGTCAAAAGGTTAAGCCTACGGGTTCCGAGATATAATACATAGTAGGTAGGTATTTGCATTCGAAGTTTATTGGAACACTAGATGTTCCCGCGGTTTCACCCGCGTTTATCGTAATTGCGCCGCCCCCGTGGGTCGTAGCGTGATGTTATATAGCCTATGGCCTTCTTAAATAAATAGGCTATCCAACACTAAAAGAATTTTTCAAATCAAACCAGTAGTTCCTGAGATTAGCGCGTTCAAACAAACAAACAAACTCTTTTATAATATTAGTATACTTAGATGTTGACTACACTATGATCTTAAGTACCTACCTACGCTACATCCTTACAGAAGGCTATGCAAAGTATGCATCGCGTTGAGCAGCGATAGCTCAGTAGGGAGACCAACAGACTGCAATGCAGAGGGTCTCGGGTTCGAACCCACGTCGCGCACCTCTGACTTTCAGAAGTTATATGACTTTCCGAAATTATGTGCGTATTGATTGACAATTATCGCCTGCTCCGTGCCTCGGAGAGCACGTTAAGACGTCGGTCCCGGCTGCCATGAACATCTATGGCAGTCGTTATTGGGAGAGCGTCGACACAAAAGATCCCACTGGGTCGAAGTGTCGCCGGTCTGTACTGACTGGCTCCCACATAAGATAAGATGCATCGCGTTACGCGCAACTAGTTATCAACAAATATCAGAGATTCATAATCTCATACTCTTGACTGTTATTACTTTACCTCGACAATTATCGAAACATGACGCAAAACTGGTAAGAGATAGGTGCAGGCCTTCGCGCCTCATGTGGTGTTAAAAGTAGTGTAGCAGAGTTTTCTGTAGGTCCACGGATGTTTTCCCATGAGACCACGATCACCTATTTCTCGTTGTCCTATTCTTATTTATGTAAGTACCTATACAAAACTCTAAAGGAAAACATCGTGAGAAAATCTGCATGTCTCAGAATTCTCCAAGATATGTGAAGTTTGCCAACACGAACTGGGCCAGCGCGGTGGACTATGGGCTATGGTCTTACCCTTCTCACACTGAGAGCCCAGCAGTGAGACAGTTTATATACATTTTTATTTATGAGAACTAATGCATTAGTTCGAAACTGTAAAAAAAAATGTAATATTAAAACAACGTGTATAAAATAATAAGAAGTACTTTAATCATGCCTATTGTCATGTTGCAGGTATCCCCGGCTTCAAGGCTGCGTTGACAAAGCTCAGCAGTTTGGCCGCGTCTGCAGCTCTCAGCTTCCAACACGGAGGAGGATTCCTAGACCTGTACAAAGCTATCCAGGAGGATGTCAACTGCGATGTAAGTAAAACAACACCCATAAAATTTGTCTGCTAAAATAGTTTTAAGTACACCTACGAATAAAGCTTAAACTACCAGTCCGTTTTAACAAATATAATAGCAATATATCATCCGTTTATTGAAGAAAGTTAAAAGCTAGAGGCATCTGATTATCAGTGAAGCAATACTTAAAAACATCGTACTTATAAACTCACAAACAAGACCTAAAATTAAAAATGAGAACGTAAATAATTAGGTATATCTATTTTGAACATAGAGATATAATATAATATTCTATTACATACACACAACACCATCTAGCCCAAACTAAGCAGAGCTTGTACTATGGGTACTAGACAATGGATAAACATACATAAATACTGTTTTTTTTGTAAATATGTACATGCATATTATACGTATAAACACCCAGACCAAGACAAACGTCTCTAAAAACATAGCACCTAGAACAACACTAGTAACGATAACAGTTAACCTCATGAAAAATACACAATTTGTGTGACCAACTAACCAAGTTGACTTTATTTTGTCTAAAACTAAAACCGTTTTACAACATTACAACACAGCCTTACACCTGGTTTATACTTTTTCAGGCTGCCTACCCAGCTGACTGCTCATCGTTCCACGAACACGAATTGAAAGTGACCACGGAGGTCTACCACAGCGAATTATAAGCATTTATTTAAGTATAGTCAAACTTTTTGAGGCATATTATTTGGTAATGCATTTAATAGTACCAGAGTTATTCTATACATAAGTCATCAAGTTTCAACTCTAACATAGTTGATAAAAACACAAGTTTCATAATTTCCTCGCGTTACATTCTCATTTCATCTCATTCTCTTCTTCTACCCTCTGGGAAACAGGCGTGAATCTATGTACGCATGTATGTATGTATGTACATTCTTATTGCTTAAACCATTGGTTCCCATAGTAGTCCAGGTGGACCCCTAGGGGTCCACGGGAGACTCGACGAGGATCTACGTTAGCGTGACAAAAAAATGGGGGTTCACAAGTTGTAAGCGGGATCCACGACTGTTCGACAAACTTAGCGACTGTAGTAGGTTCAGTAGCGAGAACTTAAAAAAAAAGGTCTGCCTATAGAGATTTCATCAAATTTCTTTTTAATTGCATGATCTTGTTTAGCTACAGGGGTCCACCGGAACCAGCTAAATTTTGGAAGTGGTCTATGAGAAAAAAGTGAAATAGACTAATATTTTATGTTTTCGTTATCGTCTACAGAATGCATGCACAAAATATCCAAATATCAGCTTTTTTATGTACTTGTCGCAGCTCATTACATAATTTCATCATCGATAATATTTTCATGTTAATTGCCAATCAATGGTGGCTTGTTTAACATTTAAATGATGTAGCAACGCTTTGATCTACCTACACCCTTTGCCGCCCACATCCATGCTCACATAACATAATACGCGATCATTTATGTACATACAGCGCATAACAGAAAGGTGAGATCATATTCAATTTAATTTAACTTAATTCAACATCGAATTGCACAACCAACTGTATGACTTTAACTTTGAAAAATGTTAACTACGTGAACATCTCTGAGCAGCTGAGGTGAATGAACCCTATAAGCGCAGAGGATATAGATCAGTAGTTCCCTAAGTGGTCCAGTGGACCCCCAGGGGTCCACGGGAGACTCGATGGGGGTCAGTTCGCTTACCGTGGGTTAGGTTCCTGTGGGTTTGGTAGGTATAGTACCGAGAAATTCTAAAAAAAAAATAGGTCAGCCAAGCAAAAAAATTCAAATCTCTATCTGATTTGATTTTTTTTATTTTAGTCAAGGAATATAGAAGAATGTAGCTGCAGGGGGTCCACCGGAACCAGCTAAATTTTGAAAGTGGTCTATGAGAAAAATGTCTGGGAACCTCTGATATAGATGAAACGTCCAGAAACGTCATCTTTTTGTAAAATAACATCAAGCATTATGCCTCGTACGCACGATTATTTTTGTGCGCCTGATTACTATCAGAGCAAAGGATTGGAGTTGCGTCATAAAGTCGGTAGATGATTAAAAACATCAACATCAAATTCAAATATTAGTCTTGATGTGGCTATGTGCGTGAATATTTTCTATTAAGTCTATTTATAGCAAGTTATGGTAATCAATTTAATATGACCAAACCGTTTTGTTCAACGCTGTCAAACATCAAAACAACATTCTAACACAAACAATTCATTATATATTTTATTATTTCTTATTATTTTTTTTTTGTTCACTACATGTACTAATAATCGATTGTTGTAAAATATATTTACGTGTGTTACTTAATTATCATAATAATATATCGTGATAAACTATTATAAAATAATTTAAATGTTTTACTAGCAGAATATTGTACTTAAACTATTATTATTAAGAAAAGCGATCTTATTGATATACTTACTATTTAAAAAATGTTTTGAATAAGTTTATTTAATAATTTTGTGATTTATTTAAATCGATACTGTTGGTGAAATATTTCATTTTTATCAGGATTTGTAATATAGAAATGGAATATTATCACAGCATATTGATACCTACATAGTTATTTAATAAGTACCCTGAAATTATATATTGTAATAGTGTCTAGTGTTGCTAGTAACTATTGAAATTTGAAAATACTTATTTAAGTTAAATTAGATTATTTTGCTGGACATAATGGTGCTAGAAAATATTTTTATTGCATTAAATGCTCTCTCAGCTTGAGGATATAAGTAGATAATTCATCAATATTTATAGAATCTCTAAATATACCGCACAGTTTAATAAAACAAAGATTTAAATAACACGAAAAAACCGGCGGCCCAATCACCCCTTTTCCCCCATCCCGCTCCTTCTCCTTCCCACTTCCTTTCCTAAAGGGTTGGCAACGCGCAAGTGATGCCTCTGGTGTTGCAGGCGTCCTTAGGCTACGGTGACCACTTACCATCAGGTGGGCCGTATGCTTGTTTGCCACCTTAGTTGTATAAACAAAAGTCAACTTTTGTAGTACCTACTTATAAAATTCAATTAAAAAATTAAAGTAAGTAATCAAAATTTTGGTTATTTGGATCAGTTTGGCAGATCTGGCTTTAAAATACCAACGTTAAAAATACAACGTTTCGATATAAACTTTTGTTTTGTTAATAGTGCGACATGTTAAAAATATTTTTATAGTTGAGAAATTCAATGTTTTATATTTAGTTTCAAAATATTAAAATTATATTTAAAAGCCTTTTATTGTATTATGTAAATACATTCCACATTGGTTTAAGTTGAATAAAAGACTAGACTGAAAATCGTATTATTTATTTATATGGAAGGTACCCAATTACAATATTAAGTCAACAGGCAAACAGTGCAATATTTTACTAAGTTTACATAGTAATAATAATTATAATAACAGCATTTAAATCACACCAACAAAATAAAATAATAAATACCTATTAAATAAAAAATAATAAGTAGGTAATATGTTTTGGGCCAGGTTCAATTAATTATATTCAATAGCAAAATCAAAGTTACTACCTAATAAATTAAAATTATTACGCAATATTTATTGAGTTAGTATGTAATGTATGTAGTAGGTACCTACATATTCACTTAAGCACCTAATTAGTGTACCTACTAGTCGTACCTAAAATAAAATTAAATGCACCAAGTACCTGTTCAAATTATAATAAGTAGGTACCTATTAAGATCCGGTTTGTTCCGCATTCGCCCCTACATTACGTCCCACATTCCAAAAAGTTCCTCATTCGTCCCTCTTTTTTAATTATTCCTTTTTCGTCCTACATTTTTGAGCATAATATGGTTAGCAAAACAAAACATGTTTAAAAATTATTTTAAATCTTTTCAATGTCAGGCTCGTGATCTCATGCAATCATAAGCCCAAACTTTTGCCGCGAAAACAACGAGGTAGTGTAAAATATTTTTCGGCAGACGGTACAACAAAAAATCTATACAGAAAAAACAGGGGCAGAAAAGGAACACAATTTAGGACGAAAAAGGAATTACATTAAGAAATTAATATTTATTTTAATTTCGGGGCATATGAGGAACAATTTTTGGGGCGAATGCGGATTTTTACATTCGGGCCGAAACATGAGGCTCGAATGCGGAATAAACCTAAGATCCACACGAGAACCCTTGCAACCCAACCAATAAAAAATACAACTCGGTGAAGGCAAGTGCGAGAGTCTTCTGTAAAAAACAATTAATTAGGTAGGTACTTATATTATTTCTAAATAATATACGTTAAAGTTAAAGCTACAATGCATTTACGTATTACCTACGTTTTGAATAACGAACAAGATATGCACTAACTGAAGCTGCTTTTTTTTAAGTGAAAACTTCTTTAGGCGCGTTGAGCACTTCTTGGGTGAACAAAAATCATGGAACTCGGCGTCATCGTCACGCTTCCATGCTTTGTATTTTTTAGAATATTAACAATATCTCAGAAATGGTACGTCCTAGAAATGTTGACCACCCTCAAATATTCTTTTTTTAAATTTTTTTTTTTGCTCTTTACGGAACTGTTTATGATCAAGGATTAAAGTTTTCACTTCTATCTGCAGTCCCCAAAGACTGTTTATTATGATTTCAAAATAAGCTTTATTTTTTAACCACCACACCATTGGTCAATTTGAAAGTTGTTTGTTTACAAAGATTCTACACTGAATTTGGCTACCTACACATATACTTAGGTATGCATATGTGTAGGTACACATACCTACATTCAGTAATTATAGTAATGAACAAGTTATTTCTTTTATTTAGTGTAGTTTGATTTTTTTTTTTTATTTTGCTCGTCAAAATGACCACACTCCTGATGGTAAGCAGTCGTGTGGTCTAAGAGCAGTGGCCTCCACATCGCCCCCACAATAGCCGAGGCGATGTTGAGGTCTCTACTTTGACGGCCTGAGAAGATGCTTTTTCACGCCCCGCTTAAAGAACCCAGGATTGAAGGAAGAAGGAAACACGTGCCTTGGCAGAGAATTCCATGCCTTGGTCGTTCGGCAGAGGTATGAGGACCCAAAATTTTTGGTACGCGCTCTAATCGACTCTACCGTGTAAGGATGGCATCTGAGCCCAGCACGCGTTGTTCTGGATAGAAAGGGGAGGGCGGGATAAGGAAGAATAACTCTTCAGAGCACTCCCCGTGGTATATTCTGTAGAAACATGCCAATAAGGCAATGTCCCTATGGAGTTGCAGAGGTTCCAGTGAACTCGTGACCTCTGGATCTCAGATGATACGGACAGCCCGCCGCTGTAACCGGTCGAGAGCGTCCAGCAAGTACTGCGCGGAGCCATCCCAAAGATGAGAACAGTACTCCACGCAAGGGCGCACTTGTGCCTTATACAATAGGCACAGTTGCCCAGGCGTGAAGAACCGCCTCACCCTGTTCAGAACTCCGAGTTTTTGCGAAGCTTGCTTAATGACGCTCTCGATATAGGTTTTCTGATTAAGGGAGCGGCAAAGATCCATACCTAAGATGGAGAGGCTGTCACGAATCACCAGTGGAGTGTTCTTCAGAGAAGGGAGGGGAAGGAACGGAGACTTTTTTGTTGAGAACGCGCATGCCTGGGTCTTCTTGGCGTTGAACTCGACCAAGTTCTTGGCACCCCATTCATAGATGCGGTCCAAGGTCTGGTCAAGTTCAACGACAAGATTCTGCCTTTTCCCCTCAACCTCAGCCTGTTTGGCCCCAGGATGTCCGAGATATCGCCCATGCACGGTACTGTCGTCCGCATAACAATGTATGTCGCCGAGATTCAACATATCATTGATATGCACAAGAAAGAGCGTAGGGGATAAGACAGAACCCTGAGGCACTCCTGCATTGACCTGCATAAATTTGGAAGCGCCACCGTCGCAAAGGACCCGAATACGACGCTTCTGCAGGAAACTTGCAATCCAGGTGCACAGTTGAGGGGACAAGCCATAGGCCGGAAGCTTGGAAAGAAGAGACCGGTGCCAGACTCTGTCGAAAGCTTTGGCTATGTCAAGGCTAATAGTCAAAGACTCGCCGTGCTTGTCCATAGCCTCACCCCAGAGGTGCATGACGAACGCTAGAAGATCACCCGTTGATTGTTTAGCCCGAAAGCCGTATTGGCGATCATTGATCAACGATTGATCCTCCAGGTAGCGGACAATTTGGGTGTTTATAATCCGCTCGAACACCTTGGAGAGCACCGAGGTGATAGCTATGGGTCGATAGTTGCTTGGCTCGGAACGGTCCCCCTTTTTAGGAATCGGTTGAACGTTCGCCTCCTTCCAAGCCTCAGGCACAATGCCTGCGGCGTAAGACGTCCGGTATAGGCGCGTAAGCGTGGGAGACAACTCCGCTGCACATTTTTTAAGGACCACAGCTGGGATGCCGTCAGGTCCACTGGCTTTCTGAACATCGAGAGACTGCAGTATCGCACGAACGATTCGTTGCCTGATACATATATCAGGCATGGTGTAGCCGCAGTTGGCAATGTTAGGCGGCTGCGAACCGCAGTCATCGATTAGGGAGTTGGCCGCAAAGAGATTTGCAAGCAGATCTGCTTTCTCCTGCGGCCGATGAGCCAGTGATCCATTCGGATACCTCAGAGGGGGCAGCAAGGTCTGGCAGAAGTTGGACTGCACGGCTTTGGCCAGGCGCCAATAGCTACGACTGCCCGTAGGATGCGCCATGAGTTCCTGGCCGAACCGTGCGACGCGCTGGGCATCCGCTCTTAAGTATGCCCTCTTGCAGACCTTTGTGGCTTGGTTGAACGCTGCCTTCAGGTGATCCACGTTAGGGTCGTGGAGAGTGCGAGCCCTGATCCAAGCGCGGTACGCTGTCTGTTTGCGTTCAACAGCATCAGCGCATTCACGACCGAACCAGGGCCTTTTCCTGCCGCCGCTCGTGACATCACTGTATGGAATATAATATTCCATACCCAGGATGATTTCACCAGCGACAGCAGTAGCGCTCTCTGATGGATCCCTGTTCTCAAAGCAGCGTTGAGCCCAAGGGATGGATGCGAAGTATTCCCGCATTCCATCCCAGTCTGCCGACGAGTAGTGCCACAGTCGTCGTCTTGCCTCCTCGGGTCGTGGGGGCGTAACAACAACAGCTGTGGCACAAACCAGACAGTGGTCCGAGGTGCCCAGAGGAGCATGAATCGACACACTGTACCGGTTCGGGTTACTCGTCAGCAGCAGATCGAGCAGAGAGGGCGCCTGACCTGCAATGTCTGGTATCCGGGTGGGCTGGAGTACCAGTTGAGACAGGTCATGCGTGAGAGCGAACGCATGGGCAGTTCGTCCCGCGTGGTCTGTTTTGGGGGAACCCAACCAGGTCTCATGGTGGGCATTGAAATCTCCCAAGAACACCAACTCAGCATTCGGAAACCGCTCCTGCGCGTCGTCTGCCGCCTGACTCAGGTAATTGAAGAGTCGAGTTGTCTCAGCGTCTCCTGAATGGGATCGGTAGAGGCAGATGTAGATTTGGCTGAAAGAGCCATGATCTACGTGTACCCACAGGACAGAGAAGGAAGGGTCCTCTAGGCATTGTAGACGGCGACAGCAAATATCCGCCCTAACAAACAAGCATACCCCGGCTTTCGCGAGGAAACACTCCTCTAGCACGTAGCCGGGATATTGCAGATAGTTCGTGTCTGCAGGACGGCGTATTTGTGTCTCCGTTAGAAAAAGCATTGCCGGCCGAGCCGTCTCCAGGTGGTGATGGACGGCATTAAGGTTAGTGTGGAGTCCTCTGATGTTAATAAACTCCACGACACAGGAAGCTGCAGTGGGGTTACGGCGATTGGCTGCTGTTGAACGACAATGCTTTGTTCGTACTGCCATAGAGTGAAAGGAAGGGGAAACGTGAAAGAAAAAGAGGCGGCTATTCTCGCAGCAAAGTGGGGCAAGGCGCAGAGCAAGTTTTGTCATATAACTGTATGGTATGGCGATAGCCGATCCGACGGACGGAAGGACCCCCGTACCCTCCCGAAAGTGGACGCCGGGCCCACCCTCCGGTCACCATCCGGCACGACGAGCCACCTCGAGATTATGCGCGGCATGATAAGGCAGCCAACCTAGTTGGTTAGACTCGGTTGGGCCTCTGGACTATACCGCGGGCGGCCAGCAAAGCACCGTTTCTACGGCTCTCCCTGGCCGCCGGGTCGACTCGCGCCACCGACACAATGACTCTACGGATACTCTGCAGATCCCTCATAAGCTGCGAGAATCGTCACCTCATGCTTAGACCTCCGGCGCTCTCATTCACCGAACGAAACACAGCAGTGAAACACTGTTGTTTCACGTCGATTTTCTGTGAGAGGGTAGTACTTCCCCGGTCGAGCCGGCCCATTCCTGCTGTAACCAGCTTGGCTCTACTAACTAAATAACCAAATGTCAAACCCTAGCCACAGAAAAGAATACTTAGGTATAAGTAGTTGCCGATTACGACCCTGGCCGAAGTTACGTAGGTACTTACCTACTAGGAATAAAGTACAACGTAACCAAACCATTGTATGATCGGCAATCTTGTCGGCGAACGAGATATGTTTGCGTTTAAGACCTAACTCTTTTGTTAGATTAGTTCTTTACGTAGCTTAGTTAGGCCTAAAGTTAGGTCTCTGCTTAACATTAGCTACACTATGTACCTTCTTCTTCTTTCTTTTCGTGTGGTTAGTGGCGAACCTGTTGTCAAGAGTTGTTCGTCGCCCGTAGGCCTCTGACATGGCTTAACGACTTCTGTCAATTTGACAACAACCGGGACCGACTTTTTACGTGCCCTCCGAAGCACGGAGACGCTAGGTACCGTGGGTGTGATAATAATTATCAAGAAACTTAACTGAATGTGTAGAAAATATGATCTAGTCTAACCCTAAGTATTGTAGCTATGTGAAAGCAGCTTTCGAGCATAATATTTATAATAAATACTATTTTGGACGGATACATTTTGACTTGAATACCATAGACAATTATTTTTAATCAAAATAGTAATATCATTTCAAATTATTTATTTATTTCGTTGTAACAATTTTCCTATAGTTAGTTTGTGGAGTCTCCTTTTAAGCATTAAATGCCTGTGTTAGGAGGTCCTCCGCTCTTCCATACCGACCTTGATTCGTGGTTGATTATCATTATTAATTACAATCATTAGAATTATAAACGTAGTGATGGAATCTAATATTAATTACCTACTAAGCGTAAAGAATTATAATAGTTAAAATTATTTCTTAGTTGGAATATTTTTGCAGACCCACTCCATGCCCTCCTATAAACAAAAACATAATAGTATTAGCAATTACCAACAAGGAAATATGTATATATTAAAATAGTGTCAAGGTGCAGTCTAGTCCTGAGCACCCCTAGGGATATCCGAATCACCCCCACCTGTTTATTTTTGACATATTTATAGCTAGTCTTCCAATTATTATTTTAATAATATTGGTTGTCTACATAGATACTAAAACAATGGCGGACATAATATCTAATACACCTGCCCGATAACTAATTGTTAAATCCCAAAATTGGCTGGAAAGACCTAGCTACTGTAAAAAATATTATCATACTAGCTTTTGCCTGCGGCTTCGCTCGCGTTAATTTAGATTTTGACAATCAATTCAGGTTGTACTCTGCTTGTCATAATATAATTCAATCATGATTCGAAAGACACGTGGCGCTATCTATTATTATAAGAACGTTATTGTTGTTTTGGCACAGTAATTTTTTCGGGATGAAAGGTAGCCTATGTCCGTTTCTGTACACCTGTCAACGTATATGCAAAATTTCAGGATGATCGGTTCAGTGGTTTAGGCGTGAAAAGGTAACAAACAAACAAACTCATTTTCGCTTTTATAATATTAGTTAGGATTAGGATAATTATACGACATTGGGATCGAACTCGAGACCAATACATGACAGTCCAACAATCGCCCGCTTTACCTGGCTAGCTCGCTGAATAAGGCTCGCTTTAACGGCGAAGAAATAAATCGTAAAACCCGTATTTTTAAAAATTCTTAATTATTTTCGAAATCTACCAATCTGCCTTAGGCCAGTGTGGTGGACTATGGCCTAACCCTTCTCATGAGAAAAGGCCGTCCAACCAGCAGTGGTAAAGATTATAAACAAGACTTTCCCGAGCGCTATGATATGTCCTTCTTCAAACGAGGTTTAAAGAGAGTTCTTCTTTCAAGGTAGGCAGCGGCTTTGCTGTGTCCTGACATTGCTGAAGTCCATGAGCAGTGGTTACCACTTTCGATCAGGTGGGCCACTAGCTCGCCTGCCACCAAAGACAATAAAAAAAGATTGATATCATTATATTATATTACCTTAACTCCGGTCCCATCAGTAGCGACGCACGCCTGTATCTGCCAGGTCCGAGTCCTTATCATATGGAGTCCTAAATGTTGAGCTATCTCACTTGCTGGCAGAGCTACAAGTAAATGCTTACTGATTAAAAGTTGTTCATGTTTACTGAAGTGTCAGTAATAAGTTAATTGTATATTTTATATTTTAGTTTTAAAACTATGACTGAACACTTAATTAATTATAATATAGACAATAATAATCACATCTATGAAAAGTTCCATGATCATAATAATTATAATATTGGCCTATTTTTGCATATATTTATATAATAAGTATGGCTAATTGTATGTAACTTAGTTCCTAGTAGTATACTGTAAGTGCCCTTAACGCCTGTGGCACAGGTTTACCCTAGTACAGGCACCCATATTACATTACCTATATTAAGCACTCTATAGACTGTATCATGTTTTACCACTGTAATCAATAAATACATTATTATTATTAAATTTTTAAAAACAATTCGCATATGTCATGCACTAGCATTTCGTTAGTTTTACATCAAATCCATTGCCATACGTCTATATTGCCGACAACACAGTTTTCTTTCTATCTTTCTAAAAACGACAACTTCTGCACTAGGAATAATTCCAGTGTCGTTGGGGAGTTCACAAACATTCAAACACAAGGAAGACTGGTAATAACCATTTGGGGATCACACAAATTTTTGTCCCGTGTGGGATTTGAACCCACAACACTCGACGCTATGGCAGCGGAGTGCCGAGCACATATGTAAACCATTACGCCATCCGTATAGCCACATATAGTTCTTACACCATTCCACTTAAAGTAGGTAAGCCTTATTCTATAAGGCAAAGTTTCAGGCTCTGGGACGCTTGTGGGTATTCTTCTTCTCCCTAGCCTTTATTATTCCCAAGTCACTTGGGGTCGGCTTTCTAGTCTAACCGGATTTGACTAGATATCAGTTTTTACACGAAGCGACTGCCATCTGACCTTCACAACCCAAAGGCTATCGATACTCTAAGGCTAAACCAGTGTCAGGATATTAGAGGGTACTGACACCCCAATAACGACTGCCATAGATGTTCATGGCAGCCGGGACCGACGGCTTAACGTGCTCTCCGAGGCACGGAGCACGCAATAATTGTCAATCAATACGCACATCATTTCGAAAAGTCATATAACTTCCGAAAGTCAGAGGTGCGCAACGTGGGTTCGAACCAGAGACCCTCTGCATTGCAGTCTGTTGGTCTCCCCACTGGGACGCTTCTGGGTATCACTAGAAAAACTATGTATTCTAACCCGAGATTTCATGCACAGCAGTCGCAATTACTACTGCTCCACTAAAGTCCGCAGGGGTAGTTGTATAGTATTATACATAACTTAGTGTTATCATTCATTCCTGTTTCCCAGATGAGGATTGACTTGCTGCAACCTAGCATGTGTCTATCGCATCACATTGATGCATAGGTAGTAGAGCCTCGCTGATTTCAGCATGAATGGGCCGGCTCGACCGGGGAAGGACTACTCTCTCACAGAATATCGACGTAAAATAGCAGTGTTCCTACTGTTGTGTTTCATTCAGTGAGTGAGTGCTGGAGGCCCAATCACCCCTTTCCTCTTTCCCGCTCCTTCTTCTTCCCACTTTCTTTCTTAAAGGGTCGGCAACGCGCAAGTGATGCCTCTGGTGTTGCAGGCGTCCATAGGCTACGGTGACCACTTACCATCAGGTGGGCCGTATGCTTGTTTGCCACCATAGTCGTATATATGGGATTCGAATCCACAACAACATTATTACCATCCATGCCAGTGCCATTCACTCTCTCACCACTTTGATAATTATAGTTATCTGATTGGTCATAAGTGAGGATCCAGGAAGCGGTTGGATGTGGTGGCCCAAGACTGGTCTGTGTGGAAAGCTTTGGGGGAGGCCTATGTCCAGCCGTAGACATCTTTCAGCTGTGATGATGATGATATCAGATTGGGAGAACTATATACAGAAATTTGTTTACCAGTAGCCAAATCCTGTTTATTAGCATACACCAACACAGGCACTCCTTGTAATTTCTCATCCTCAAGTAACTCCAGTAACTCTTGGTTTGTCTCGTCCAGTCTTTGCAGGTCAGAACAGTCCACTACATAGATCTGAAAATAATTTATTATTAGAATTGTATAACATCAACCAGCTACAAAGTAGTGTAAGTATTGTACAATGATGGAAGGACAGTTGTACTGGGATTCTTTGTTCCAGTAGTGAAGCAAAATAAATTAAATAATAATAATATTCTATTACATACACACATCACCATCTAGCCCAAACTAAGCAGAGCTTGTAGGTACTATGGGATAAACATACATCCTTACTTAATATTATAAATTCTAAAGTAACTCTGTCTGTCTGTCTGTTACCTTTTAACGGCTAAACCACTCAACCGATTTAGATGAAATTTGGTACAAACCATACAGATATAGTTTACAATCTGGGGATGGACATAGACTACTTTTTATTATATATGTAAGTACCACGCAGGCGGAGCCGCGCGCAGAAGCTAGTACTTATATAATTTTCTTTTTGTAAATATGTACATACATACTAAATGAAAATAAACTCTCAATGGTAGTGTGGATTGTGGTACTATGCCTGGTAGATAGCAACAGACTACTTATTATAATAATAATAATAATGATTTTATTTCACGTGGCAATCCGTGGCATACGAATAGATAAATAACCTTACTAACATATGTCATACATAACTATACTGATACTATACTTGAAATATGGGTGATATATTCCTCTGCCAACACTTTTGAAAGAAGAGGTGAGAGCCTATGTATGTGTATATTAGGAAATATTCAAATTCATTCAACTCCTTTTCGAAATTATACAAGGCCTAGTGTCTGGCAAGACTTGGCAAATACTATTTTTGAATTCATTCCCAAATTAGGGATTAAGCCCTGTATTACAAAAATTACATTTAAAAAACACAAAGAGCACCCAGACTCGGTCCAATCATTTTTGAAACACAATGTTTTGTTTTTTTTTTTTTTTATTTATTTATTTATTTATTTATTTGGATCGCCAACAAATGATACACATTTCTTACTTCTAAGTAATAATTTACAGACATGCCTTGTGCTCATTCACTTACAGGCAACCACATCTAACAAAAAATAAAAAATTTCGCCACAAAAACTAAGTAAAAAAACTCTAAATACATTAACATAATATTAAAATTAAAATTATATTAAAATTAAAAAGAAAGAAGAAATAGAAAAGTTATAGTAAAAATGGGAAATTATACTTAGTCTAGTATGGTAGCATAATTACCGAAGCCTGGAACCCAGGTATACAGTGATTCTTTTTGTTCTGTATAATAATAATAATAAGTCATTTATTTCAGGTTCTTGTCCCATAAATTGTTACTAGTACAGTGGAAGCTTAACCTATTGCTAGTATTTCAATTATATTTTATTATTGTTACATGTCAAGTTTTTAATCCAAGACATGTCAACTCTGTTATATACATTGTCATATTGTCAATTTCGGCATTTACTTAATCTTATAATAAATGAGTATGTATGCTTCCTTATAGTTGCATAAAAGTATATTTATTTTTATTGTATGGGATACGAGCCTAATGCTCGGCAAGTGTCACTAGCAAGAGGACTTAAACCACAACACTATATGTGCAGTCAGAGTTATTAGAAAATACATATCATCTTTATATATATAATTCTACTGTACATGTGTATGTCACTGAACTACTCCTAAACGGCTGGACCGATTTTGATGAAACTTTTTGTGTGTTCAAGTGGATTCGAGAATGGTTTAGATACTTGGTTGTTTTTTTCTTTTGTGTCAGGACGTCTGTCGGGACAGCTAGTATTATATAAAAATCTCGTGTCACAATGTATGTTCTCTGAAACTACTGAACTGATTTTGATCAAACTTCGTTACTATTTGTAAATTGGTCCAACTTAAAAGATAGGATAGTTTTAAGTTACAAAAATGGGCAAAAATTATCTTATGTGAAGCAGAAGAAGTTGCGCGAGACAGCTAGGTATAGATAAATAAACCTTACCAAAATATCAGTGTTCTCAAAATAGTTCCTCCAGTACGGCCTGATCTTTCTCTGGCCGCCGATATCCCAAACGTTCAGCTTAAACCCGTTAGACAACACAGACTTTATGTTGAACCCTGCTGTAGGGGTCACATGGTTTACATCTTCAGAAGCCAGTTGCTTCAGAAGTGTTGTTTTACCAGCATTGTCCAATCCCAGCAACAGCAAACGCAACTCTTTTTCAGGATTAGACCGCAACTTTTTCAAAATATTCAAAAGGCCCTACAAATTACAACAAAATAAATCCAAGAATACACATTATTTCATACGATCTAGGAATTAATATGTATAAGTACCATCATGAAAATATCTTTGGAAGTCTGACTAGATAATAATTGATTTGATTTTATTATTTAACGATGTTATTCCATCGTAATTTAATTAATACCGGGCGACTTGCGTAAAACAAAGAAAATTGTTGACATATCCGTTTCTATAGCAACGTGCGAGTACAAAACACTCCGTTCTACGAAATCATGAAAAATTTTGTATTAACGTTCAACACTCTTTTTACGTAGAACGAAACGTTGCAAGTCATGCATGGCTCAAGCTCAAGTCGCTTTGAATGAAGGAGTGGGTAATTACCCACCATGGAACCCAATTGGGTAACAGATATATTATTTACACTGTTTATATATTTACTGTCCCATTACTAGCCAGCTTATTCTTTTTATGGAAAGGGTTAAGTTATCGTCCAATTTGACCGCCACGATTGGCCAATGAAGGTGGGCAGACATAAGTAATGATAATGAATTAATGACTATAATGAGTAATACAGCTTCGGGACTATGATAAATAACTATCACACATCTAGGATTCCATAGATATTTTTCTTCGCCATTAGTAGGTAAGTGATAGTGGCTATTGACTCATTAATGAGCGGTAATGTTTGCTGACGATACTGCCCTTTTGTTTAGCGGCAATACGTGGAGCGAAGTTTATGAAAATGCTCAATCGGGTTTCAACATTGTGCTTAATTGGCTAAAGAGTAATTTATTAACCCTCAATAATGATAAAACACACTACATTACATTCTCACTCAAACAAAACCCTACAGCCCTACCAATATCTTCTTCTCACAAAATACTAGCCCACTCGTGTAATCAATCGCACAGCAGTACGTGTACCTGTACAGTCTTACAGAAAAAAGATACTGTGAAATATTTGGGAGTTGTGATAGATAATACCCTTAGATTTCATGAGCATATAAACGCACTTAATAATAAATTACGTAAATTAATATACATTTTCAAGTCAATAAGATGTGTCCTAGACCAAAAGCAGGTGAAAGCTACTTACCTTGCTCTTGCTCAATCAGTGATAACTTACTGCATTACCACTTGGGGTGGAGCGCCAAAAACCACTTTAATAGATCTAGAGCGAGCTCAGCGGACCATCCTAAAGGTTTCATCATTTAGGCCATATCGTTATCCTACTGCATTGTTGTACAGGGAGAGCGAGGTTATGACAGTGCGCCAGTTGTTCATACTGTGCACCTTGTTGAAACAACATTCCCAACTGACTTATAACCCTAAGCTGTCCAGCGGCAAAAGGCGTTACAATCCCGTACAACGCATTAGGCTATCAACAAAGTACTCCAAGCGATTTTTTTGTCACTTGGGTGGCTACTTGTACAATAAGGTAAACCGAACCATACCCATATTCCATCTTACCAAGGCTGCATGCAAGAGAACTCTTACTAATTGGTTAAAAGGTTTAAACTATGATGAGACTGAAGCTGTGCTTTCCATACCAGTTTAAGGTGTAGGCAATTGGTCACTCTTCATGAGATAAACACACACACACACCCACGCACACACGCACACACGCACACATACACATGTACACACACACACACACACATTCACACACATCACACACGCATACACACTCATAAACCAACTAACATCTATTGTTCAATATTATTCGATGTATTCTTTTTTGTTTTCTTTTTATCTATGCAAACCTGTCTAGTGTAACTTGTAAATGCTAACAGAAACAACATGTAATATAAACTAATTACTTTATTCTATAAAAAAATTATGATATAGCAGTAATGACCAACTTGTATATTACTTGAAATGTAACTAACTAAGGGGTGGAGACCTGGTGTCCTGAAACACAGGCCTCGAGCCTAGCTTAGGCACCAGTCTCCCACAATATAATATTAAGGCTCACATGTACTTTTTAAATGTAATGTTACTATATTGTGGTGAGAAATAAATCAATTATTATTATTATTATTAATTATTATCAATCTCTAATGATAATTTACAATAAGTTAAGTCAAAAGCCAGAATTAAAACACAATAAAAATAGCATTGTGTCGGAACACGGGGTCTGAGCGTTGATTTTTAATAAGCACATAACATTGAAAGGTCGAAGATGTGTAACTTGAGATTGAACTCGAGACTGTTATGTGAACTTGCTAGAGAAGGTCCTATGGGCTAGTTACAAAGAAGTATCGCAGCGCCGCATACTAAACAGCATAGGTTGTAAAAAATGTGCATACTCTCAATAAAATCCGTAGATAGGAGTTTAATTTCGTAAACGGAACGCAATGCTAAGTTAAGCTGCAACCATTTTACTAAACTTGATATTGTTTTGTATCGAGCAACTACTTGCTCGATACAAAACAATATCTAAGTTATACCTACGTATTACAGCTTGAAGTCTACTGTCTAGGGTCCACAGAAGGGACATCCATATTATTTATTCCAGCAGCGTAATAGTACTCGTAGACTATAATGTAATTAACTAATTACATTAATACTATATTATAATTTTATTTGTTATTTTTTGATGAATAATAAAATACCGTTCAAAAATTGATTATTAAAAAAATATCAAGATGTAGTTACGCCTAGTTTCACACCCGATCACCGATCATATTATTGTATAATTATTTTCCGGTTGCAGCATCATACATCACATCGAAGACAAATAATACAATGATTGTCGATTCTAAAATATAGGTACTGACAAACAGGCGTGTGTCTATTTTAGAACGTAACATTGATTGTCAAATTCTCGTACCGCAGCCTGTTGTGCCGCACGCGCGCACGTGTTTAAAACGTAAACTTAATATAAAATTATCTATATACAATACTATAATGGGCAAAGTAAAAAAAGAACCCGTAGAAAATGAAGAGCAAGTTGATGCAGCTGATGTTTCCATCAAAACTGAGCCACAGAGTTACGATGAAAAGGTTGATCATTGCGCCGTGATTGCCAAACCAATGGCGCCTAAGAAACTCAGCAAGAAGATTTATAAACTGATCAAGAAGTCTAGTTCACACAAAAATTTCATCAGAAATGGATTAAAAATCGTACAAAAGCAGTTGCGCTTGGGTGAAAAAGGGTGAGTAAATGTTTGTGGATTTTGGAGGTTATGTGTACACGATTGCGTCGCATGTTGTTATCGCAAGTTTCTGTATAGTTTCATAAGAGTTACACTACACAATACGGACTCTACTGTACGGCACTTGAATAGTTAAGAGTTGAATTTTAGTAAACTTGTTCTTGTCATAGGCGTATCTGAGGTAACCCCTGGCAAATAACACGCCTGGCGCCTAAACAATGATGGCCTACATACCGCCTAGGGTACTAGATAATTCTAGGGTATAAATAGTTCACCTAGCACACCTTATATATACCAATGCCACTTGTGTATTGTAACCTACTTGTACACAAATAGTCAAGGGGTCTACTACAATCGTTTATAGGAAAGTATTCATCTAATATTTGTTTGTGTAAAATCAAATTAACACTTATGAACATCAAGGTTACACTAAACTATACTATGAATTATACCCCTTGCGACATTCAGCGAAGCAAGGACAAAGAACCAATGAGGAGAATAGGCAAGAAACTCACCATAACTGTTTTAATCACCAACTTAAGAAGCTATAAATAGTATACCATTTACCTACTACTGAAATGAGCACACTTGGGCATTAAATTAAAAAATTATTCCTAATACTAGCCTCGAACGGTATGTATGGCAATATAGAAACATATACTCACATGGACTTAAAGTAATATGGTCGCTGATTGTTATTGTTATCTATCAGCGACCATATTGTAGTCCTGGTGAGGTATAGATTACAACTTCTTTTATTAGTTACTAACAATAACCGAAATCAACGAACTCAAGGTTGACCAAACATCACAAGTAGTAGTAGTAACCCATTAGTACGACCTATGGGCCAGCCATTTTCCTTTTTTACCAGGGACAGGAAGGTCAAGACCCAGTCTATGATGCCACCATAAGCCAGGGTATTTCAGTGAGCATAATGTACCTTGGAGTGTAAGCTCAGAATAAAATAAACAATGGTACTACCCATGATTACAAATTGAAGGTCAATTTCACTTTGCACACATATAGTACTTTCCTTAAAAGGATTCTATATTTTACTGCTATATACAACTTTGAAAACTATAATTATTATACTTTACTCAGTTGAACACAGCAAAAAAATTTTATGTCTAATCTTAGGATCTGACATGATGTGACAGGATAAAAAGTTAATAGAATAATCGTGATTTATTTACAAGTAACTTTTTTTTGGTTCCAGACTCGTATTCTTTGCTGGTGACATATCACCAATAGAAATCATGTGCCACCTACCTGCCGTGTGTGAGGAGAAGGACGTCCCATACTGCTACACTCCAAGCCGCAAGGATATTGGTGCTGCGATGGGCACTATGAGAGGGTGTATTATGGTGCTTGTTAAAGAACATGACGATTATAAAGACTTGTACGATGAGATCAGAAGTGAGATTAAGCTACTCGGACATCCACTGTAGGTTAAGGACACTATAACAAGATTTGGGACATTTTGTAGTATGTATTTTTTAATCTTCTGGTAAGTGCGTAATGGCAGTGTACGCATAATATTCTTTTAACTTATGGTAGGTACGTAATGTAGTGTCTGGTAGGTGTGTGTATGTAGCCAATTATGTAAAATAGTTACTAGTGGTGTACAATTGCTTTCAAATCATATTCAAATGTATTGACAACACTATGTGTGTGTGTGTGGTACATTTTTATTATGTGTATTAAGGCGCAGCGACACACCGGCGGCCAGACACAATAGGTTTTCAATTAGGTCTGGTATTCCAAGAATTGACAGATTAATTACGTTATTTTTATTAAAGAGAATTTCATTATATTGTCTTATGTTTACACAACTGTTACATTGAAATGAAACAAACTTTATACAGATTTTATTGCATTGTTTATTTTTTATAAAACACTATTATTACATACGGATTTCTGTATGTAATGGAAATCCGTAGTCTTTGCCTACCCCTCTGGGAAACAGGTGTGATGAGGATTAGGTGTGATCAGGATTTATGTGTGTATGTATTATTACATAATTTTGAATCTTTAAACAGCTATTGTTAAACATTTGGCATTCTCGACAAAGGCCAGGTTAAGAGCACCTTGAACCGACGGGCGTGTATGAGGAATGTGATGAAAGTGAATGAAGCCAGAGAAGTGTGTCAGGATCGTAGCTAATGGAAATCCGTAGTCTCTGCCTACCCCTCTGGGAAACAGGCGTGAATCTATGTATGTATGTTAAACATTTTTACTAGTTACTGTTTACTTAAATTTTCTTGCTTTTCAGCAGCTATGATCATGGGGAGTCTCCCTGTTTTATAAAAAATAAACAATGCGATAAAATCCATATAAAGTTTGTTTAATTTTAAAGAATTACATTACAAAATGTCCTGAATAAAATACAAGCTTGATTTACATAATTTGTTGTTCCAATTTACTTCCAATTATATTGGTCGGGCTTATATCTAATTTTAAGTTTAGGTTAAGATAAATTATAGTATATGAGAATTTCATTTTATACAAAGTTCTTGTATACTAGATTTTAAATATAGACATTATTAACAATATTTTTGTATTTATTAATACCTATGTTCAGAAAATTACTTATTAAACCATTTGTGGAGGTTATATGATGTCTCTCCAACACAAAGGGAGGACAACCAGGCTTGCTGATCGTGCCTGGCACGCCACAGCCTGACAAGCCACAGCTTAACTCTTGCTGCCAGGAACTTGTATAGTTCAGTCAGTTGCTGTGTAAACATTATTTACATGATTCAGACATGTATGGCTGAAGTGTGTATTGTGTATAGCGCCATCTCTTGTCAATCGTCGAAACTTCTTCGTCTAGATGATGATGTTCTTATTGAATCCTGAACACTAATCTTTGCATATTACTTGAACCATTTTTTTCGAACTCTTAAGATTTACGGCAATTCATTGTCGTTTCTCACTTGCTTAAACTAATTGCTTATCACGAAGACAATCACCCCAATTATTATTTACAAGCTTTTGCTCGCGGCTTCGCTCGAGTAAATATAGGTTAGTAACAGTCCTTTTTTCTGGATGACAGGTACCATATGTCCTATTCTGTAGCCCTGACATTTCATGATCATCTGTCAAGTAGTTAACGCGCGAAAGCATAACAAACAAACAAACTCACAATCGCATTTTATAATATTAGTTAGGATTATCGATAATACGATGCAAGGTTGAGGTAAATGAAAACAAAAACATAATTACACATACATTTAATACACTTATTAAAATCTATGGGTACGTAAAAAATGGCAGATTGTCATTATTATTGACAGTGAAGATTGGCAAAATACGATTTTTTTAATTACGCACTAGAATCACTAGAATGTCTAAGCTAGAAGTCTAGATCGCGTTGTGGAGCAGATTTCAGTAATTTTACTACATTCAACATAAAAATACTGAACTGCAAAGATGCATAGGTACCAACATTGATCAAACATTTGTTGTCCACACAAATATTTGCTCCAAGTATGTAGGTACCTATATTTATAATACATAAAAGAACAATGGTTCAAATACATAAGTAATTACGTTTCAGAAGACTCGCTAAATTTCCACAAATTAATTTAGATGATTTTTGTGAAATAATAAGATATATATTTTCCATTACCTATAGTCTATAAACAATTGTTTTTTTACCTAAAACTATAACAAATACAGTCTTTACAGGCTAAATTATATTCCTTAACGGCTGTTTATATAATACAGCTTACTTATGTAATACATAGATATTCAATGTGTTGAACTAAAGTATACAGTAGGTACTAGTGTGCAATAAAATCTACTGAAATCTAACCTTAGTAGTAGGTACTAATAATTGAAGCAGTTTTTAATTTAATAGAATAACCCTGCTTTTGAATGAGTGCTCAGTAATTTATGAGATCATAATTCAATAAAATTTACACTTGCTTGCAAAAAAAATGGCCACATTATTGGTGAAGAGTCAAAATAAAAAAACTTATTATGTTGGGTTATTTCAAAATTATAACCATGAAAATAATGTGGCTGGAGAATAATATTATAACTTTCGAGTCTACTATATTGTTACTTATTTCAAAGTAAATAAATATTAACTGCCGTTAGTGGCGTACAAACGTTAAAGTCCATCTCGAAAATCAGTAAAAAAGCTGTAACCTAGTTAATAATGTCACCGCAGGGCAGTAATCTTTATTGATGTTTCAATGCCGGTGTGACTGGTCCTTATTAACCTTGACCAAGATTCAATTCATTTCAATCTCTTAGCGCACACTGTCTGATGGGATCCGTCGATAAATTTTATTTTAATTTAAAAAATATACTAGGTCAGGGCATTTTCAGTGTTACATACTATTTAATTCCAGTTGTATCATTTTTTTGCAAGCAAGTGTACCAATAAGAAAATACAGCGTTACAAATGTACAGTTTTACGGCGTGCTCGTTAAAACAAGATAGTTTCATATCGATCTATAGTAATACAAGTGTAAGTAATCCAGTAACCTGTATGTTGATAGTGATGATGACACTTTGTACTTCAAATTCTTAGGAGATTACCTACGTGCATCTTGGTGGATTTATTTTAAGCAAATTTTTTTATTTGGGTGGGTCAACATTTTGTTCTGAAATGTAAAAGATTTTTTTACACTGCAGGCCACAATTTGAATGCCAGGATGTTTTTTTTGTGGTTGTTTTAATGAGTACTTTTTGACCATCGAATGGCTTGAAAAATCTAACAATAGATTAACACACATTTAATAATACGAAGGGTTTTTACTACTGTTCTTAAAACAAATCCATCAGAACACCACTTAACATTATTAAAACGTTAAAACTACAAGATGTGTCAAATGAACCATTTCCAATCGCATTATCTACATTCAAAGCCGTACGTACCATTTCAGATCTTAGTACGTTCACTTAAAGTTTAAAATCGTTCGCACAACTAATATAAGCTTAGTTAAAGCTAGTCAGGCTTTAAAGAAGAGGGTACTCAATCGTTGTGCGTGAATTTCAATGGATTTTAATTAAGTCTTAGTTATTATATCATTTTTATTTTTACTAGAAGACAAATGCTTATGGGAGTTAGCAGATTATAAGCAACAAAATTCATATATACAGAACTCCGCTTTGGTATACCTACCTAGGAATTAAACCAAAATTGTTCTTGGTCTGTTTGTAATAAGGTCGCCACTTTATATTTATTTAATCTTGTTGAGTCGCAGCGGCACACCGGCATCTAGACATAACAGGTTTTTAAGTATTAGCTTTTCAAGACATGACTTAATATGTACCATCTACGTAATTTGTCTTAGTACTTGTTCGATTTTATTGGAAATCAAAACAAGGTAAGTACTTCCTTTCTTTTTGTTTTGGAGTAATAAATCACGCACTTGTCTTCTAGAGCAAATACTTTATTTGAAGTTTTCATTATTCGTAACCCTTAATTCTTTATAGTGACAGTTTATTAATATTTAAATTTATGTCTGACCCAGTGTCATTATTTACCATCCTAATTAATATGATAAAAGTATATCCGTAGACGATATTTTATACTTTAAAAACTTGTAGTGTTTTCTTAATGTGCTCTTTATCAGAAGTAGTAGAAATATGCCGTATTACACAGCTAATTATGGGTCAGCGCCGACGGACGGAGTGGCGGCGAAGAGACTAATTCAGTAACAATTTAAATTCAACCTGAAGTGCTTCAGAATACGACTGTATTTGGTACAACGAAATAAAATGACGGCGAGTGACTCAAAGCGCGGTCATTTTATTTCGTTGTACCAAATAGAGTCGTATTCTGAAGCACTTTAGGTTGAATTTAAATTGTTACTGAATTAGTCTCTTCGCCGCCACTCCGTCCGTCGGCGCTGACCCTATATTGCGGGCGACAGCTAGTAGTTTAAAAGACAAATGACGATTATTTCTGTTCCGATGTGTACATTACAAACACCAAAAGCACTCAGATTCGAAACAACTGTGAGTAGATTAAACAATTTTTGACTAGCGTGCTCAACAAAACAGCACTTGCGTGCTCAACAAAACAGCACTATGGGCACTGACAGTGGCGAGGTGTCCACTTAAAGCAATACGCCATCCGTGCAGTCATATTCGAATAATCGACGAATAATCAATATATTCGTAAATTCGATATAGTCAAAAAATGTATGGGTGTTTGAATTATTTTAAAGTCAATATTACTGTAACCTGCTTCTTTAATAATTATTTGATCGTAATGTACCTTTACGTCATAAATTAAAGAGTTAGGATGATAAATATGACACGTGGAGCAGTCTCCTTTCTCTGGCTGGCCCCTTAAAATATACACAGACACGCAAACAAAATTACGTACCCACTACACTCAACAATCAATAAATTCTCTCAAACACTTCACTTACAATTGTATGGTCAGCAAAGCTACTTGCTCTACAATTTACAAAATTTTAATAAAGACATCAACAAAATAAAAAAAAACTATATTTCTCACTTAATATGAAATGGATCCATGAAGATTATATTCGTTCGTCAGTCTTGATATCTAGACAATTTAAGATACTTTCTTTTGTGGTTGACTATGATTAATGTTACCTACTAGCCGGTAGTGTATTAATTTCAGACCTCAATTAATATCCCAATCCAATCTTTCCAATGTTCTTTCTGTTTCATTTATAGTGCTTGCCATAACTATATCAGAGCTTGACAGATTATTATCTCTTTATCAGGTCAAACGAAAGAAAAATTGGTTACTAATGTTGGCCTTTACACAAACTTAAAAGTACGCAGAAGTTAGTTATACCACAGTCTAGCTTAAGCTAACCTAGCCGGTTAACAAACTTTAAATTAAGATGTTGGCACCGGCTAATCATTGTTTTCTGGACGAAAAAAAATATTTTTGTGTGTTCACATAATTATACCTATAGTAAAAGGGCCAGAGATCATGTCCATGATCGATTGTGTGTCTAATGTATTATTAACTCGTACTGCTTTTCCAATAGTAATAAGAAAAACTTGTTGATATTTTCATAAACAAATAGGTATTCAACTAAACTATCACTTAGAAAATAAACTTAAATACAATGTTGTATCGCAAGTAGTTGTGTTGGCCGCACACATCTTTGGTATGATTACGCATGGTTCGACCGAACAGATCACAGTTCAGGTTATACCTATCACAGACTACACACGAGCCCTCAAGCTACACTAACCTCCACTCATTTTGTTGGACTTGACCTTGCAGTAAATAACACCACCACAAACCACAATTACATTAGAATGTTTTGACAACACTATACGTAAGTTCACCCTTGGTCATGCAAAGTAGGTCGGTAGTACTGCGTGGTGAAGAATTGTATTCCGAATGCAATATCGTGCATCTCTAGTTATCCATATATGCTTGACATGCTTGCATTGCTGTAGCAACACTTTCTAAAAAAATTTTTGTGTGAATTTGACGTTTTGATGTAATTAACACTTTATGTTGCTATTTCAATGGTAACACTTGTGAATGTCAAAGAATCGGTGGGTTAAAAAAAAATCTATATAGCAACAATGTGCAGAAATTATTTGTCTTTTAAAAAATATTCACGCCGGTTACACTGCCGATTTTGTTGGCGGATATTTTTAAAAACGCACTTCTAATTTAAATTACTAGCATCTTTAAATAATTAATGGTTAGGATCTTAATTTACGGGAAACTAAAAGCCCTATTCTGTAATAACGATTGGTAAATATGACATTGTCCTGAAAATAAGAGCTACCGCGCTTGAATTTACCGCTAGAGGTGCTAGTGTATCGTATGGTCTAGACGTCAAACTTTAAAGTCACTTCAACAGTAATCATAGAAACCGACAATTATTACCACGAAATTCGGCTTTTGACAGTTTTGACAGGATCTGACTCGCTAGTGGCGACGTCTAGTGAGCACAAAAACGTTAGTCCTCATTGTGACAGTTCATATATGTATTCTATCAAATACACACAACACCATCTAGCCCAAACTAAGCAGAGCTTGTACTATGGGTACTAGACAATGGATAAACATACATATATACTTTTTTTTTTTGTAAATACATACATATTATACATAGAAACACCCAGACCAAGACAAACATCCATGTTCATGCACACAAATATTTGACTTGTGCGGGAATCGAACCCGCGACCTCAGGCGTGGCAGTCGGTTACACTAACCACTACGCCATCGAGGCCGACATGTATTGTATGTATTGGAACGAATTACCTACATAAATAGAAATATCCGATTTTACAGCGAATTCAAGTTAATTACTGGATTTGATAAACTGCATCCGAATACTAGTGTGTCTCTCTCTAGCTATGTGTACTGCGGCACTGGTTAAAAGCAAATATTTAAATGATAATATGACGGAGTCGATTCGTCATCTTTAGATATCTTTTTACATAAAAGTGATGTGCACAAGGCCAAGTCCAACAAATCCCTCGCTAACAGAATCAACTATTCAAAATATAAGCATTAATTCGGCGCCTTATTCTAACTTACTTAATTAATAAAAGGATTGAGGAATCGTGATGACACTAAAATGGTGTACAAAAATATTTTGATGAAAAACCATGGATTTAAAATTAATATATTTATAGATAGCAGTGATAAACGTGGCCCATTAGATGGTTAGCAAGATTGCACGATTTAATTGTACGGATTAAAATATACTTGAGTATTTAAGCTGACCTCTTTAGAGCCGACCGACCAATAAATGAGATATAATATATCCGCGGTTCAGGTTAACGGTGAACGGTTTTTTGATGTGTTGGTAGATAGTTTAGTGTTCTGGAATATCCATTAATCCAATGAGCTACAACGAGTCGCCGGCGGACAAGCACAATAGGTTTTTTAATTACTTCTGATATTCCAACTATTTACAGATTATACAGGTTCGCCGAGCTAACTGTCACTAGATGGCGCTGTCACGTTTATCGCGTTAACCGACATCCAGGTAAAAGCAAAAGTAGTAAAAGTAATGGTAGAAATGCGTAAGTAACAGTGCGTTTGTTTTCGCGACTAAACCGCTTGCCAGAGTTGAATTAAAATATTGCGAATCCAGAAAAGGTTATTTTAAAATGCGACGGGATAATGAATAACAGCTAGACATATTTTAAATGCTAAATTGTGTCTCTGGACATTAATCGCACGACGACAACAACAACAACAAGTTTTTTCTTGGTACATTAAGAATCGGCTTCGTGAACAATCTAGAACATTGCAGAAGAAATTTTCTTAATAAATCGTACAATCTTGCTACAAAACAGCGTCATCATTTGACCGTTTGTCCTTAAGAGTCGATACCGTAAACGTCTACAAGCACCAAGCTAAAATCTATTTCCAAAACGACCGCGTTCATTTTAACTTGCTATTTTAAACCTTACGCGATTGTAATAAGAACTAACAACTTAAAGCGTGTACAAAAATATTCATTTTATAGATTTTGATATAATATCAATGGAATGGAAATAAAATGAAGAATGCAGACTACTTTTTACGTTTATGAAGAAATAGCAAAGGTGGCTTTTACTATACCTACTATTTATATACTTAAAATATAAATGCCACAAAATTCTCATGCTTTCCATATTCCTATATTAAAATAATTTTATTTCTGATGGCCATAACTTTAATGACAAAAAATGTGTAGTTAAAATACGAAGGAATGGACTGCAGTGAAGATGCCATCGAACTATTACTCCCGCAAGAGAAAGAGAAATAGGTGGAGATGAATTTGGCATAAACTTTCAAAGGTGACTCTCCTCCTCTCACTCTAAAGAAGATTTGCTTTCTCTAGTTGGAGAGGCATATAAAGTACGCGAATAAAATTGTGAACATTATTAGTCTGACCGTATCTACATTAAAAATGTGTCAAATCCAAAAAGTATTTTTTATGAGGAATTATTGATGCGTGATGTCATTGTTATAAAATATAACATAATCTAATGTGAAATGATATTTTCGGTAAGATGTTGTGATGGTTTCTGAGTATCCCATTATCCATGCCGAATAAATAAATGTGGTAAAATAATGGAATAGCAACAGCCTTTAATGAGAATTTGAAAACAATAACTACTAGACAAGGAAGAATTTCAACTAAATTATCGACGACAAAATACATTTTAAGGCAGAGATTTTAGTTATATTAGAAGGTCTATGCGTTTAATCCATCTTTGCGATATTTCTGCATAAACCTAACCACTCAAACTACGGTATTGTACAAAACAATGGGCGAAGTGCAAAACGAGACCTTAGTGTTAAGAGATTGAGCTCAATTTCGCTAAAATTAGCTGCGATAGCAAATCAACGTTATACTTAATGGAAAGTAGACTATATATCTATGTTTAATAAGGTCGAATTTCGCTCTGCGCTTAGTGATCATACTTTGAGGCTGGTGTTCCCATATAACTACGAAGTTAATACTGTTAAAAGACGGGGATCAAACCCCTTCAATCCCTCTCTCGGTACCCCTATAATGAACGAGAGGTAAAATACACAGGTATAAATATTTCTAATAATACAAGATACAAAATATAATCAAATATTTGATACAAGTTAATATTGACATATTTTACAATAATGTCGTCAAAATGGCAAAGGCAAGTGAAACTATACATATACCGTTTATCTCGTCTTTTTTAAGTAAGAGTTTTAAGAGAACAACATTTACGTCTATTTAGAATAACCAGTACAGCTTTTAGCCCCCTACAGCTTTTTTCAGATTTAAAAGACCTGAAATTATTACCAACTGTTGATTTAATCAGATCGCTCAGTGAAAAATGTCTCTTTCTTGCACGACTAGTAATTTAATCAGATTCTTCATCTTATCAGATTCTCTTATAAGGAGAATAAAATATGTGATTGCAAACTTAATTTAGACGAGTTTGTTCGTGCAGAATCTTTTTGCATACATGGCAATTTAGTGAGATTCCCTCAAATCCCTTATTGAAGAACGAGCCTTTCTGGATCTATCAATTGACTACATTGATATATCCAAAATTAGGTTCTACCAAGTTTCCTTTTAAGGCTGTCTATTAAAAGATTTGACAAAGAAAAATAAAATGTCTGTACATTTTATTTTTCTTTGTTAAATCTTTTAATAGTTTCTTATGTATGTTTTTAATGAAGAAACAGTTAGTGAGGTATAGACCGCTCATGCAGTCAAATACAGCTTATATAAAAAAAAATGTTCATTTGACCTTACCATAGAATAAATCACCAAGACAAATAGAGTTCTACACTGCCCTACACACCAGCCTCCGAACCGAATCTCTCCGTGTAAAGTTAATAATAGTGCAATGAGATCTATTCTAGTGAGCAGTGTTTATTCGTTTATGTGTAGACGTGGAACAGTATGAGAATAGTCAGTATTGTGCTCATGAAGCACATCGATACTGGCAGGAGCACCGCGAAACGGAGGGACCTGTAACAAGAACAAGGATATTACACCATGTTTGATATGGGGCACTCTGTAGGATAGATACATTTGTATAGGGGTTTGGGGGACTCACACGGGGCTCTCTGCAAGATGTTAAACTTCTAGCATATATTTGACTTCTAGCATACGTCTGTATTTGATTTTGTATATGGGTTTGGTAGATATGCATATGCATGATGGCGTAACGCGTGTATTAAATTTTGTATGTGAGTCTAAGAGACCCACGTCGGATAATTCGCGGAGTGCTCCGTGAAATGGTAGGCATACAAATAATAATAATTATACAATCGTGTTAAAATTCGTGTGTGAGTCTGGGAGACTCACATGGGGCGTTTTGCGGGAGGTTCTGTAGTAGTAGAATGTTAAATACACAAATAATACATAATATTACCTATACACAAACGTATAATATATTTAATTTTGATTTTATATCTGTTTTCGGAAGACTCTCATGGGGAGCTTGGTGCTGCTACCGCCAGCGTCATCGCAACGTTGGGCGCCACAATTCACGTTGCCTGCATAATATGTAATGTTGTCACTAGTGAGTGTAGGTTACCTCCAGTAAGGCAGGTGTCAGAGTGGCGCGTGCTGCAGCGGCAGCGCGCCGGGTGCGGCGGCGGGGGTGCACAGCGCCGTTGTCGCGTCGGGCGCCGCCGCGCTATCGCGCCTCACCTTGCCTACATACAAACTGACCCGTCATACATGCTACAACTCTAACGGAAACACATTCAAAACTTTGTTTGTGGTTTGCCACTGCCATCTATTTCAAATTTCGAATAGGTGGCGCTACTGGTATGTATTATTATGACAACCACACGCTAATCGGTAGCCAAAACATCATCATAAGCAGCTAGTGGCAGTTCACTACTGGACATAGGCTACAAGAAATATGCCGCCTATCGCCTATACATACCTATACAAGGTGATTTTGAAATCGTGTAATTCCTTTTAACCACGCATTCTACTGGTGATATAGAATAACCCTGACCATATTTCTATTTTACAGAATTATGTTTTTGGAGAAATTAATGTACCGATTTTTTACGTGAAATGGTTTCAGATAGTCATATGTTAACCACTCGACACAATTTTAATATTTTACTAATTTAAAAAAATAACGTAACAATAACTGATGTCGTAAATACTAAGGAGCAATAAAAAGGACCGCCCGTTATTACTTACGACATTAATTAGGTATTGAAATATTTTTTTTTTATTTCAAGCCTGACTTCAACGGGCTCACGCTTTTTGGAACTGACCGATTCGAGTAGTACTCTCATATTGCAAGTGGTCGCGGTTCACTACCTTTGCCATCTTGCATTTCTTCCTCTTACGAAACCTTCCTAGTTAAATCTTGTGCTACCAGCAGGGCGACCACTGGCTTTGTCTTTTGTATTAGCAGTACGGCGACGCCTTATTCCAAGTTCAGCCCAGTCTTTAACTAATGCTAATGCAAGCAAGCCGTACACTTGTTAGCAGCAGTATAAAAAATATCAGCTCTTTACTTCTATAAGGCGGTGGTCCGACCGCCGACGATGAACGAGAAACGAGTAGAACTAGAAACTATAAACGAGTTGACGATCAGCGGGAAGCAAGTGTGTAGTTTCGATAGCTTTGTCGCCGGGCTATAAGCGAGTGTGCAAGTGCGACGAGCGATTACTCGCGCCACTCGCCCGCGGTCGCTCAATCCTGTGTAAATCTGCGCGCGACGAGCGAGCATCGCTGAACGAGTATCGCTGAGCGAGTTTATTTTTGAAAGCTCTTGTCGCTCAGCGACAAAACTAGTAAAGCGACTTGTCGCCGGCAGTGTGAACAGTCAGAGAGCAACTTTTAATATATGCATCTCTTTCGTTTACACGGAATGTATATTAATTTTGCGCTTCTTGAGAGAGAAAATCGCCGATAGTTAGTCGTTTTCTCGCGGCGGTCGGAACACTGCATAAGAATCCTATAGTATTTTACGACAAAATTAATGGGTAAGGCAAAGGGACTTTGTCTATCAAGAAATTCATAATAGCAGCACAGAGCTGTGCCTAGTAAACCGCAATAGGTTCGCCTGTTATTACGTAGGACCTAAAACTATATCTAGTTATTTGTAATACACCTCTGCCTAACCGTTGAGGAATATAGGCGAGACTATTTTTTTTATTGATAATAATAATAATAATGTCCTCCAGACCGAATTTCGGCCACAGCGGCTAGTCTTAACGGAGACTAGCCATCTGCGCAGGAAATATTATAGTGCACAAGTGTGTGCGCAAACACAAGTGCACCCTCTGTTCCCTAACTCTCATGATCCGATGGGACGGTGATCCAACACGACCGGAGAAAGATTGGGCGCAGGACCAACGGCTTTACGTGCTTTCCGAGGCACGGGGGTGTCTAACACCGACAACTTCCTAACTCGGTGCTGATATTGAGATTTCTTAACAGAAAACCCCAATAACTTTTTGTTGGCCCGACCCGGGATTCGAACCCGAGACCTCACGCACAGTAGTCGCATTCACTACCGCTGCGCCACGGACGCGCAGGCCGGAGGCCGCGGATTCAACTAAGGTGGCAAACAAGCATACGGCCCACCTGATGGTAAATAGTCACTGTAGCCTATGGACGCATGCATCACCAGAGATATCACTTGCGCGTTGCCGACCCTTTAGGAAAGGAAGTGGGAAGGAGAAGGAGCGGGAAGGGGGTAAAGGGGTTATTGGGCCTCCGGTACTCTCACTCACCGAACGAAACACAACAGTATGAATACTGCTATTTCACGTCGATATTCTGTCTCTGTTCCCCGGTCGAGCCGGCCCATTCATGCTGAAATCAGCGAGGCTCTACTACTCTATGTACGAGTATGTGTATTTAATACTCACTAGTGAAACACAAACATCCAGTCTGCTGGTTGGCTTGTAACGACGTCGTCAGTCGTAACTCTTTCTGTTCTTTACTCTGCTCGTTCACACATTTCTGGTAGTAGTCGTATTCTTTTACGTACCTGGAAAATTTTACACAAATTGTTAATGGCCGACTAAAAGTAAAAAGTGCAAAGTGACTTTTCTGACTATTTTAGTTAATCGTTCCATAACGATAGCTCAGAGGAGAGACCAACAGACCGCAATGCAGAGGGTCTCGGGTTCGATTCGAACCCACGTCGCGCACCTCTGACTTTCGGTTTGACTTTCGAAATTATGTGCGTATTGATTGACAATTATCGTCTGCTCCGTGCCTCGGAGAGCACGTTAAGCCGTCGGTCCCGGCTGCCATGAACATATATGGCAGTCGTTATTGGGAAGTCAGTGCCCTCCTAATATCCTAACACTGGTCTAGCCCTAGGGTATCGTTAGCCTTTGGGTTGCGGAGGTCAGATGGCAGTCGCTCCATGTCAAAGACTGGATATCAGTTTTTTCTAATCTAACCGGATTTGTCCGGTTAAACTAGAAAGCCGACCCCAAGTGACTTGGGAATAATAAAGGCTAGGGAGAAGAAGTTCCATAACGACTAAACAGGTAAACGTAATTCATCCTCAAAGTGTTGATATAATAACCAGTTTTTCACTAAGCTGTCGTCCACTAACTCAAAACACGTTAAGTCATATGCGTTTCATATCAGTTAACGACCGTGGACGGCAGCTGTAAGACAAGTTGTATAATGCAAAGTGAGGTACAGACGGTACTTACCACACCGGGGGGTAACGGTTGTCGGAGAGGTAGTCGCGCGAGGCTGGCGACAGGTGCCGGGCGCGGCACACGCGATCGTACGCGCCGCACAAACGCCAACGGCACCAGTCCGCCAAGTTGTGTGCGTTGTGTAACTGGAATATATGTACCGCCATTTATCATATACATGCGACATAATGTTGAAGAATTATATTGAGTCACACAGTAGACTAGTAAAATACAAATGTAACATACCAGATGAAAATCTGTGTGGCTTTACAAAGAGAAAATCTACTCTAAATCCATAAGAGGTAATTTAAAACTAAGATAATATACGAAAATGCCTTATCTTGACCTTTTTAAGGCTTTTGACACTCTTTATTCCAATTCTCCTTACAAAGCTCCACATGAATAACATGAATTACATTTTTAAGACTACCTCACAAAACGTACAGTGTCTAATGATAGATAACTAGTTATTAAATTAATGGAGTTTCGCAAGGAAGCATACTGGACCTAAATGTATACTTAATTGATGGAGTTCCGCAAGGAAGCACACTGGACCTAAATGTATACTTAATTTACATAAATCAGCTGTGCCATCTGTAGTGTTCACTTTTTAGGTAACACGTAGGTTTAGTATGAATGATTAGAAATGATCAATAAATGTATATCGGCTGGCCGTGCACGCACTCTGTCTTCACCCCGCGCCGGTTAGCTAGCTAATGCCCCCGCCACCGCGCCGTCAGCAGAGCACGTCACTCGAGAGAACAGATAAATAGATATATAAATATATATTAATGTACCTATATAATCTATTTCATAGATGTATGTACACTACACCATCTTTGTTTAGCAAACTGCAAATCTGTTGTATAGTGAGTTGATACTATCCTGTTAGTTAATGGTTATGATGATATTGCATGGCAATTTAAAATAGTGGCTGTGAGTTTCTTGCAGGTATCTCACAGGCTGAACCCTATGCCTGAAGCTAGCAACTAACCTAAATGTCTGCGGATCAAGAATTGTCTAAACCTCGTCATTGTAATATAATTGTCTTAGCTTCACCATCACGATTCTCTGTAATCTATACTAATATTATAAAGCTGAAGAGTTTGTTTGTTTGTTTGAACGCGCTAATCTCAGGAACTGCTGGTTCGAATTGAAAAATTTTTTGAGTGTTGGATAGCCTATTTATCGAGGAAGGCTATAGGCTCTATAACACTACGCTGCAACCCACGGGGGCGGCACAGTAACCATAAACCCGAGTGAAACAGTGGGCACATCTATAATATATCAGATCATAAGCGACCCGAAAAAAATAGCTAATGCTTTTAATAACCACTTTATTGACCAAATAAAAAATAATACTATAGTGCGGACTGAAACAACTAGTTTGACTTGCAACCCTCATACAATGTTTATGTTACCAGTGTTGCCGCAAGACGTAATGACAGCAATAAAATGTCTAAAAAATAAGAATAGTGTTGGTTTCGATGGCATAGCCACAAGAGTCCTAAAATTTGTGTCTGATTGCATTGCAGTACATTTTAGCCATATAATAAACTTGTGTATTTCCTCTGGCGTATTTCCAGATGCATTAAAGACAGCAATCGTAAAACCTCTTTTTAAGAAAAACGAGAAAACCAATTTAACAAATTATAGATAAAAATTATTTATGATTCAATCATAAAATTCCTAATAAAGTTTAATATTTTGTGTAACGAGCAGATGGGGTCCAGGAAAAACAAGGGCATAAATACAGCTATATTTGAACTACTCAGTATAATCATGTCATCATGTCGACTAAATGCACCCGACAGGGTGCGCAAGGGCTAAAGGGAGCATAATAGTCAACCGATGAAAGAGATAGCACAATACTTTTAGCTGTGTTACAATGAGACAAAACATTTTACCTGCTCAATTGAATAATTTAGGTTTTCACCCTTTTAATGCATTCGTGACGACAAACCGGTTTTTGTTGAGTTACCTGGTTAGTTATGATACATATTACATACCGTTCGAAAGAGTATTAACTAGAGAAGTTTTTAAAAACATTTGTAAATGCCATACACCGTAAGTTTTTTTTATTTTACCATGTGAAGTTGACATAAGGATGTTTTTTTTTATTTATGAAAGTTTGATACTTCACTGTTATTTCTTTTTTAAATTGTTTGTATGAAATTATGAGTAAATCTGAATAAGGTAAGACTACACTAACAAATGACATCATTTTTTTAACATTTCAGCGGTTATTAAAAAAATAATTAAAGTTTTTATACAAAAAAATGGAGATTTTCTAGAAAAATAGAAAAAAATATATTACTCATTAAACTTAAGGCAAAATGTTATTTAAGTAGGCGCAACACGTAGCCAACACCATCACCTATCGACCATATTCCTATGGCTACTCACCCTCCAAACACCCTGTATATCTGAAAATAGAATTATCAAATACGGCGTACCACAGGGTAGTGTGCTAGGCCCACTTCTGTTCTTGGTGTATATTAATGATTTGCCACGCTATATTCAGTACCCAATGGTCTTATTTGCTGACGACTCCACCGCAATTATAAAATGTAATCAAGTCGAAGAATATGAATATGACATAAATCGTACCCTTAAGGATATAATACATTGGCTTAACATGAATAATCTGATCATTAATTTATCAAAAACAAATATTATGCATTTTTATCAAAGGACGTCGGTAAAAAATTATCCATAGAATATAACAAACAAAAAATTGATCAAATACGTGTGACAAAATTCCTAGGCATATTGATAGACAGTCAGTTAACGTGAAAACCTCAAGCTGAAGAGGTTTGTAAAAAACTGAGCACTGCCGCGTATGTCCTCTTCAACCTATCAAAAAAAGTTAACACAGCCACAATATTAACAGCCTACCACGGTTTAGTAGCATCAATCTTACGATTTGGTATAGTTTTTTGGGGTAATTGTAGTTTAAGAGAACACGTATTTAAGGCACAAAAGCGATGTATAAGGTCAATGTGCGGTCTAAAAATGACTGACAGTTGTGTACCTATGTTTAAGTCCCTAAAATTGTTAACGTTTCCATGTATATATATATATATATTTGAAATGTCAGTTTTTGTGAAGTTTAATATACATAACTTCGTATCAATATCGGCAACTAGAAAAAGCCCTATCAGAAATCAATACAAGAATATGTTGCATACAGGTGGCTATAATACTGCATTACTAAGGAAAAATGTGTTTGGCATGGGCCCAGTTATATATAATAAAATTCCTGATAATATTAAAAATGAAACAATCCAATTATTCAAAAATAAACTAACAGGACTATTAATTACAAAATGCTATTACTCTATTGATGATTTTTTAAATGATAATATTTAATTGACATTGATTATGATGTTTTTAATAACATTATTTTTAAATTTTGATGTATACTAATTTTATTTTTTATTAATTCTTACTATCATTTCTTCAAATTGTATTGTACGCAGCATGTTTTTTTCTTTTTATTGGTTTTATTTTTTTATTTGTTCTACATTTATTTTAATTTTATTTCTTAATGTTTGCATGCCTAACGTAAGGCAGATTGTACAAGGAACAACAAAAATTATTTTATCATCAATATTTCATGTACCTACTTTCTGTGCAAATAAATGATTATTATTATTATTATTATATATTATTATTATTATAATAGTGCCAAAAATTAACTATGTGGTACCTTAACGGGCTCCAGTAGGGAGAGCGCTATATCAACCACCTGGTCGTCATCACCGCACACTCTGCCAAAGATAAAAATACATACATACACGGACACATGTCTGTATATCCTTGATGGGAGGCATGTATTACCAACATGTTTCGCCAACTATATCTTTAGATATCACTAAAACAGTTAGCGAGTAACAATGGGCGAGCCTATAATAGTAATGTACTTCAGACGGAATTTCAGTCAATCATAACGGAGACTGGTAATTTGCGCAGAACATATTGTAGTGCACGAGTATGAGCGCAAACACAAGTGCACTCTCTGTCCCCGAGTCTCATCGTTGGGACGGCAATCCAACAGGACTAGAGAGGAATCAGGTGCCGGACCACCTGTATGTGCTATCTGAGGCAAGGGAATCACGCGCAAATATAATATAACTCTCTACTAAGAATCAAGTTCTGTGTTACTTCACATACATACAATGAAAGGACACGAAGTAAATCCAGACTCTGCACAGTCACTTGTGGATCGCACAAATTATCCCGCATGGGAATAAAATACATAAAATGAAGAAATTATGAATGATACTGAAACATAATAAAGTATTTGATCTAATTCTCTATCGTAAGCTTATCAGTTTTGATTGGCCAAGGTCAACTTACCTATCCCTCTGTTGTAGTTGGTCGATGACCCTGGCCTCCACCAGAGTGACGAGGCGGTTCATGCACAGTCTGTTCGCGAGCTCCAATAGCTCCAGACACCTGTTCGGGTCCACTGCTGGGATCTTGTCGCTGTATATGTAGCTTAATAGTATGTGGAACGCGTACATTTTTACACCTGGGAACGATATCTGGGGAAAAATGTTACATTATTGATGTGGATTTCATTATACATATACATATTACTTCAGGTCAGAAAACCTTCGTCTTTTAGTCTTCTATGTTTTGGTTTTATATTATTATTTTTAATAAAAAGCAGGATATAGCAAAATTTCGATTTACCTGGAAACAGAATAACTGTAGAGGAACTGCCAAACTGTAGATTCGTCTAAGTATTTTAGTCTACTTTCTTTTAGTATTATATTATTATTTTTAACAAGAAGCAGGGCATAGCAAAATTTCAAAATATTTATACCTGGAAACGGCCCGACTACAGAAGAACTGCCGCTCTGCAGAAGATCACTACCTATAATGGTGTTCTTAGAATATCAGAAGTTTCTAGAAGTGTTCTGCTCTCAACGCGATCTACTAACAGCGACTGCCCTTTGGAAGCTCTGAAACTCGCTAATGATATCTCGTGTTGTTAGCACTCAAGACTATGGTTACAGCGCACCATCAGGTGGGCCGTACGCATATTATTTAGGATACAAAAACAACTCGACCGCAATTGAAGGCACTAGAAACGTCTTGCCCAGGCAAGTACCACTCTCCTACGAGAAATGGGTTTAAGTGTAGTAACAGTTACTGAGTTTTGATCGAAGATTAAGGTTACCAGAGGTTTCCACTTTCCTTTAATTCCTTTACGTAGTAATACCTCACCCTGTGATCGTATGATTGCTTGCTATTATTTTAGCTACAAAAATCTCATAAAGAAAGTAGAAGGCCTAACTAAACGTACCACTCTTGACGTGCTTTCCCTGAAGTGCCCCTGGAACATAGCCTTCATAGGGTCACATCGCGCCATCAGCACCGCGCGGTGAGCGAGGTGGATGCCGTCGTCCAAATCGAAGGTCACATCAGCGAATAGATTACGTTCTACATACATGTCTCGGAGACGTTGTGGAAGAGGCTGCAACAGAATTAGTTATCGAGCGTATGACACAACCCCTTCTTATTCCAGAATTTGTTGTGGGACTAAAGGCATATAAAACAGATCATTCTAGAGCAGAGGTTCCCAGACTTTTTTTCTCATAGACCATTTTCAAAATGTAGCTGGTTCTAGTGGACCCCCTGTAGCTACATTTGTACCATATTCCTTGGTATCCGTATTTATATTGGTGAAGAATCAAACATTTAGTTCTTCACTAACAAAAGCAACTAAATTTTCGTGGACCCCCGCTTACGAATTGTGGACCCCATTTTTTTGTCACACCAACGTAGATCGCCATCGAGTCTCCCGTGGACCCCTGGGGTCCACCTGGACCACTTTGGGAACTACTGATCTAGATTATAATATAATTAACCCACGTCGGCGGCCAGACAATCCGTTTTTAATTTTCGCATAGGTATACTTTGCTACACCTATCAAGGCTCATCATGAAAGCGTACGCTGACTTATCGAAATGAATATATAGAAGTAATATCGACTTACCGAATGAAACTGCAGCATGAATCCTTTATCGAATAACAGGTGCTGGTCTAGTATGAACTGGCTCAGCTTCGTCAGCTCGTGGAAGCCGAGCAACTCCGCCGCCTGACGAATCTCCTGAACACATCGTTATGTAACAATTCAAAATGCTCAGTATAATGTTGTCTAAAACCTGCTCAAACTTTTAGAGGTTATAAGTTATAACAGAACACGGACATCATTCTCATACCTAAATTATAAAATATGTAATTGTTTTTGGATATGATTGGATGTTTATTACACATTCACACCTAAACCGATGAATAGATTTCGAAGAAACTTGACACACGAATAGACCCGAAATATAAAAAGAATATTTTCTATCCCAGTAGGTATATGTTCCTATGGGTTTCAAGGGAAACGACGCGGACAGAAACCAGTCGTATATATTTCAGATTGTCTCGTTAGGTCACTATAAATAATAACCTCTGTAGGTTTTTCTAGAAGACATTTTGTTTAGGATTTGTAAGGATATTTAATTTTAAGGCCGCTTATCGGATTTGACCATCAAAAGATTAATCAAAATTCAGTATATATTTCAAATTGTCTCGATATGTCACTATAAATAATAACCTCTGCAGGTTTTTCTAGAAGACATTTTTTTAGGATTTGTAAGGATATTTAAGGCCGCTTATCGGATTTGACAATCAAAAGATTAATCAAAATTCAGATGGATCTGAATATTTTTATCTTTAGTCAGTATGGACGACATGTCATTCATATAGGATTTATTTCTTATTATTTAATATTAAAGGTGTAGAGATTATTCAAAATTCTAATTCACATCACACACAGAAGGAAATTAACGTAAAAGCATTAAAATAGTATTTATAAATAGCAATGTATTAGGTACTAAATAGTGTAAATCTAAGAGCAAGGTGATAGGTAAATCTAATATGAAGAATAATAAAATTAATATAAAATTAAAACCGTGCTTTCTTAAGTGATTAGTTAGGTACCTGTTTGTAGCTAGTACTTAAATAAAGCTTGTATTAGTTAAAAAAATACAGGATTTGTGGGTAAAATGCTATCATCATTAGTTATGTTCTCTGCGCCTATTTTTGATCACAGTGGCCATCTTTACAGAGTTTAGGCTGAATTTCGGTCAAGGCCACCAATCTTAAACAGAGTGTGAGGGATGTTGCGATTATACGCATCCGCATCCGCAATTGCTTAGCTTCCGCATCGATTTGGACAACTGCATCCGCATCCGCAATAATAAACGCGGATGTTAATGCGGATCCAGATATAGCCTAGGTTACGAAATAAACCAGTTGTTCAGTAGTACGTGTTTAATTTATGAACCTTTGCAAAACAGGCTTGAACCTGCGAAGCCGGTGATATTAGTTACTTTTATTAAATGAGATTAACAATGTTCATCAATTGCGGAGCTTCCGCATCGATTTGGACATCCGCATCCGTATCCACATCCGCGGATCTGAGTCATCAAATAACCGTATCCGCATCCGCGGATGTCAAAAAATCTGCATCCGCAAAATCCCTGGTACCTATAAGCCGAATTTCGAACCCGGTGGCCATTCTTTAATCAGTATAATATGCCGAATTTCGGTCACAGCGACCAACTTTATTGGAGCCTAGCCATCTGCGCAAGAGATGGTTATTATAGTGCATAAATGTGTGCGCAAACACATCAATTCTACATCAATTATATTATATCACTTTGCGTTGCGTACAAAATATGGGTAAATATGTTATAACAGGATTCTAAAAATATTGAGGATGCATCTTTTGAGCATATATTAGTTTTGTACATATAACTGAATGGAACAGTCGCAAGAGGAAAACCTAGGCGAAAGTTTCTCGATCAGATCGGAGGCGTTCTGGACAAAGGCCAGGTTAAGAGCTCCTTCAACCGACGGGCGTGTATGAGGAATGTGATGAAAGTGAATGAAGCCAGAGAAGTGTGTCAGGATCGTAGCAAATGGAAATCCGTAGTCTCTGTATGTATGTATGTATGTATGTACATATAACTGGATTCTATTTTTAATACATATTTTGTCAATTATTTTGATAAAATATGTATTATATATATATTAAAATTTAATCTGAAATTGAATATTATCTCTATAACATATTATATTTTAATGTTGCCATCTAATATTTTGTATGCCTATCGGCGGGACATGGAGCGCACTATATAAACGATTGTATAACATCTTGTAAACCTGTGTTCACAAAATAAAATTATTTGAATTTGAATTTGAATTTGAATAAATGTATTAAATATAATAGATACTGGTATCTATTTGATATTATCAATTATTTGATAAATATATATTTTTGTTAGATTTCAGTCTTGTGTACATTTTTGATCGTTTATAGGTACCTACGTAAATTGCAACGCAGTAATTCTCGTTTAAACGGTTTTTGTCTATAAATACTTATAAAAGTATTTATTTTTCTCACATTAATTTAATATATTTATCCTTAATTTATGTATATTCAGATTTACAGACCGTAAGTATATAAGTCGTTAAAATAAATTAATTATTAAATAATAAAATAGTAATGAGCATCACTAAACACACAAGTTGTTTAAGAAAGCACAGTACCAAGAATGATAAACTACAAAAATACGTTAAGAAAAATACACAAAAGGATGCGTTTTTTATAATAATAATAATGGTAGAAATCAATAATTATGAATTTGTTTAATGAATTAATTATTTATTACAATAATTATTACAATAGTTTACCAGTAACAATCCGATAGCAGCCGACTGCAGAACACATTGTTGTTATTATAAAAAATATTAATTTTATATATATTTTTAATTGGCAATACTTAATTTGTGGGATATATAGAATATTATAAAATAGAAGCATAGGATTGGAGAGTATATTAATAAAGGAAAGGCTGTCTCCTTATTAAACTAGAAATTTTATCAATAATATGAAACAAAACAAAAAATAATAATTATATAATATGTGATGACTTTGAGTAGTATAAAACAGATATATTTTCTATAACTTTCAAAGTAATAATGTATTTTCCACTGCAAGGAAAAATATAAAATGATGCAGACAATATATATTCGTTCTAATTATTTATTTCAGTATCATTTAAAAACGTATCCAAGCCCTAAAGACTTCAGGCTTCTCCCTCTGAATTGTACACTGCGGCTAATGCAGTACATTCATAAGGAGATAGCTAAGGGTTAAATCTTGGGGCCGACACAAAAGATCCCACCCCCATATAAGATAAGATAAGATTTAAAAACGTAAAAGATTTTATTATATTTTAACCGTAGCCATTTTAATAAGAAGACAGCATAAAAGTAGCTTATGTCAAGAATAATTAATTGAAATCGTATATTTAATAAAATAAAAATATATAATTAAGTTTTAAATATTTATACGAAGCTTAAGCTTTTGGAAATAGAATAAACAGTGTGTTAGTGATGAAGTGACCCATATTTTTATCATGAGCGTTAGAGGTAAAGACTTTGGACTGTACATAACAATAATTAAAAATACCTACTTATATTAGATAAACCTTGTATTTTTATCTCCAACTAGCCGTACCATTACCAGTGCGGCGCATCACACCGCCATTTTCCTTCCAACATGATGGTCTAGAATTGTTACCTATTGCAGCTTACGTTTTCTATTGTAATAATCAAATGCATTCTAAACCCAGCTAGATCATTAATTTCCATAAAATAATCGAAAACCTAATTGATTTATTTAACAGTTGGCAACACGCAAATGATACCTCTGGTGTTGCAAGCTTGTACACTTAGTAATCGCTATATAGCGATAGTATGTGGTCAGTTTATTTATGTACCAAAATAATTCTAATAAAGTAATAATATAAATGCGAATGTGAATTTGTTTGTTTATTTGTTACGCTTTCACTCCGTAACAACACACTCGACCTATCATCATTAAATTTCGCATACACGTTGCCAAGGGAACAGAAAAGAAAATATCTTCATTAAAAAAAATATACTTTTACTAATCTAACCTAACCTACATTTACGCAAGTGAAGCCGCGGGCAATATCTAGTCTTCCATTATATGTTATTCCACCAAATTAGTTCAATACAAATAATTTTAATCTCTTTGGTTCTAAGTCACTTCATCACTAATGTACTTTGACTGCCAACCTTATGTCCTTCAGAATAGAGTCGAGTGTGCACTGACCTGCTGTTTGAAGGCACTGCTATCGAGCGCACCCGTGTAGATGAAGTTGATGATCTCCTGCATGACGGCCTGAGAAATCAGCTTGCTCATCGTCACTATTGTCTGCGTTTGGGATGTCGCATGCTGGATTTTATCGCACTGGAAACAAATCAAGTCATATATAGTGAGGGAAATAAAGAGAACGTTAGAGACGTATAGCTAGAGAGAAGGACAGGTAAGAGATATTTAGAGAGAGAGAGAGAGAGAAATAGAGAAACATAGATATCTAAAGAGAACAAAAATGGCTAGAGTGAAAAATAGCTACAGAGACAAAAATATGGCTAGAGACTTATAGAGATAGAAGGGGATAGATAGAGTACCTACGAGAGTAGGGAGGAATAAATAGTTAGAGTAGAAGATATATAAAGAAGCAAAAATATTCGACAATTTTAGATATCAATATGAACTAAGTTAATATAAGAAATATTTTAATATTCCGGAACAGGAAATTTAGACTTGTCATGTTGGGAAATGCACAGTTAAGACAGTACGACGTCTAGCAATTCGGCAATAAGGTCGCCGTCTATTAAGTGTGGTATAGCAAAATATACACAATAAACCCCAAAATGATAGGCAAATGTCATTTGGCTATCCTGTTGGGCAAACCTGATGTGAGTCTATATACTATACCTTAACGATCCTGATAGACAATATAGCTGGATGGTTGACTTCTCTGTATAAATCCGGCGGTTTCTTGCAACTATCGCTCAAAGGTAAGATTTGGCAGGATGAACGTCGTTTTATCTGGTCCCATACTCTGCAATGGTTTGTTATACTAAAGGTAGGTAAGTAAGTAGTAAAGACTTGCGGGTTTCAGTATGAATGGGCTGGTTTGGGAAAGTATTACTCAGCATTCCAATACTGATGGCTTCCTTTAGTGAATGTGTGCGCTTTTCAATTATTGCCGAAAAAATGTCAGGAGTCTAAAATCGTATCTCATCGTGCCTTATATCAAAAGTAAGTTACTATTTTAAAGCTATTAACGGTATTTAAAGTCACCCTTTCGCCGGCATTTCAGTAACTTTTTAGTCTCACTGTCTTGAAGTATCTTTATTGTCTTAGTTATTTTAAAGTATTCCAACATAATATAATTCTTGTTCTTATTTACGCAGAGTTTATTATATTGCTCTTTTGAATAAGTTGATGATTGGATCCCAGTCCAAATAATAGAGAACATGGTTGCGTGAGATATCGAAAGTACACTGAATACACTTTTACTAGATTGAATATAATAAGTTATTCTAAATTTTATTGCCAAGTCGGCTCAAAGCAATCAGTTGATTTTACTCGCCATGTAGCTAAGTACTTATATGTAATTTATATCTCGCTCTGGCAGTACCTACAGCAGATGACCACTTAAGCAATTAAGTTTTTGTGAGAAGTCAGTTGTCGTATTTATATCTCGACTCACCGCATTTGCTTAGCTTGATCTTGTCTGATTAAATACTCGGTATCTTCATTGAACTCGCCGGTGGTAGCTTCTCCCATACTGCTTACCTACAAATAATATTGATATTAGGTTAATATATATGACGTAAATTATTTGTCTCCTGTTGTCTAAAGACATGATAACCGTTGACGTGTTAGACTTATGGCCTAAAGAAGTCCTCGAGTTAAAGATTCATCCTAATTATAATCAGTCCGGTGACAGACGACGTGGATATGTGACCGCGACTTTTCGAACCATCGCCAACTACATGCACTGATTTGAAGATTCTGGATTAATTGGAACTCCCCACTAAAGCTGACCTGAAATTATTTATATAGTACCACAATTTCATAATTATATTCGCTGTTCTATCTTTCATACTGTGGGAGACGGCTTAGCAGCATCTATGTCACATACTACCACCTTGAGTGGACCGACATAAACTTAACCTAGTGCCAGCTGGAGATAGTTCATATACCTACCACGCTGCTCTAGTTAGAGCTTCTCGCTAGTTCCACCAATAAGCTCGCACACTCGTCGATAAGAAGTTAGAATTTAAACTAGTGCTAGCTGGAGAACGCTCATATGCCGTACCATGCTGCTCTCGCTGGAGCTCCTGGCCAGTTCCGCAGACAGGCTCAGGCACTCATTGGTGAGGAGCCGGTGGAAAGCCTCGCACGCGCCCGCCATCATGAAACGGTGCACTGGGAAGCCTTTAGCGCCGCAGATTATGACCATGTCCGAGAAATACTGCCAACAAACACATAGTAAGTAAAACCTAAGACAAAACATTATTGTTTTGTGTATGATAAGATAAAAATTTACATATAAAATTTACTTTTGTATCACACAGGTTTCACACACCTGTCTTGGATTAAAATATAGGAAGCTTTTGTCCCACTATGCATTCCCAAAGGCCGGCAACGCCAAGGGTATAAACTAGTCTATACTAATATTTTTTAATATTATTAACCTTGGTTTAACATCGGATTAATTCGTCTTCTTTCGGAAAAAAATAAAACTAGACTTAAATATAAGAAGTACAAAAATCCACGCGACAAACTTGAATACGACATACTTAGAGAGCGTTGTCACAAACAGGTAACATTATGTTACAATAATTACCTGTCTAAAGTAGAAGCGAATATAGCAAAGAATTCTAAGGCATTATGGAGATTTATAAAAGACAAACGCAGGGGCGACCTTTCCCTACCTAGTACAATGTACTCGAACAACTTGAGTGAGGATACAGGATCCGGTATAGCTAATCTTTTCGCAAGGCAGTTTTCATCTGTTTATAGCACCTGTGCTTTTAACCAAAACTCATTACGCTCCATTCAAAACATATCACAACATCATGCCTTAGGTCATGTACACTTCACTAAAAACGACATTTTTAGAAAAATAAAACAGACATTTCAAAGGGTGCTGGTCCTGATGCGATACCTCCAGTATTTGTTAAACACTGTGGTTCTGCTCTTACACTTCCTTTATCTTTAATTATCAATCGTTCTATTCAAGATGGTGTTTTTCCTGACGAATGGAAAAAAGCCCGCATTATACCCATATTTAAGAAAGGTGAACAAAACAATGTCAAAAATTATCGTCCAATTTCTATCCTGTCCTGTCTTTCAAAATTGTGTGAGTCTCTCATATGCCCCATTATTACACATCATGTGAATAACACAATCACAAATGCTCAACATGGCTTCAAGATTGGTCGTTCTGTTGACACCAATTTAACTTCATTTGTTTCTGATCTATCTGCAGATATTGATAAAGGTAGACAAGTTGATGCAATATATACGGACTTTTCCAGTGCTTTCGACAAAGTAAATCACAGTCTGCTATTGAGAAAACTTGAAGCTCATGGCATATATGGTAACATTTTGAACTGGTTTCGGTCCTATCTTTCAAATAGACCATTAACTGTGTCTGTTAAGGGATATGATTCACAAGTGTATTATGCTGCATCTAACGTACCGCAGGGATCCCATCTTGGACCTATATTATTTTCCATCTTCATTAATGATATATCTCATGAAATAATGCACTCAAAATTCTCCTTATTTGCTGATGACCTCAAAATTTATCAAACAGTTGCATCCCAATTAGATGTTGATACAATGCAGAGTGAATTTGACCGAATTCAGGACTGGTGTCACGCTACTATGACACTCAACGCGGCAAAATGTTACCATATAAAATATACAAAAAAGACATCCTTTTCCTTCTAAATATCATGTCGACGGATCTATACTACAAGAAGTGGCTGAAATGAGAGATCTCGGTATTACACTTGATAGCAAATTAAATTTTACACCACACATAGACGGAGTCGCTAGAAAAGCAGCTAAAATGCTCGGATTTGTTAAAAGAAACACCAATAGTTTCCATCTAAAACAAACAAAGACACTTCTTTACAACGCCTTGGTACGAAGCTATCTCGAGTATGCATGTATAGTCTGGAGCCCTTCGTACGCTATACAATCACAGAGAATCGAAGGCATCCAAAGAGCATTTACGAGACACTTAGCATACGTATCATCTGGTGTCTCGCATAGAGCTCCCTAGACTAACAGTCTTAAATTCTTCAAAATGACTAGCCTTAACCATCGGCTTAAAATCAAGGATCTCTTATTCCTTCATAAACTCCTCAACGGTGGAGTAGACTGCAGTTAACTACTAAGCAACATTAACTTAACGGTACCTAATAGAATCCCGCGACACCCCGTTACCAAAACTTTTCACATTCCATTCTGCAGAATAAATGCTGGCAAACACTCACTACTAGTGCGTATTTGTCTCGAATATAATTCTTTATGCGGACGCTCAGACGATCTTGACATTTTTCATCATTCATTCAAAGTGTTTAAGCGAAAGATAGTGCAGAAAATGCTGTGCTAGATCTCGTTGACTGTTGTTGTTTTTTGTTTTTTTTTACCTTTCTATTTTGTAAATAATAATTATGTCTTGTTAAATTTGTATTAAGTTCTTAGTTTATGTTTAATTTTTATTCTTTATAATTCTGTACAGAAAATGTTGTGTACATCTATAATAGATATACATATAAGTTTTTATTTTCAGCTTCTTATGTGAACCGATTTTGTATATGTATATTGTTGATGTACATAAAAAAAAAAAATATTATAAAGCTGAGTTTGTTTGGTAGAATGCGCTAATCTCAGGAACTACTGGTTCGAACTGAAAAATTCTTAGTTTTGGATAGCCCATTTATTGACGAAGATATATAAGATCACGATACGACCAATAAAAGCGGAGCATCAATGAAAAATGTTCCAAAAACGGGCAAATTCTCTTATGTGAAGCAGGTCAGCTAGTACGTTATAAAGTATTAAATACTTTCTCTTTGTTCCTAGACCCCAAGTAGCCATGACACAGTATGCGACTAGTATGCAAAGCAGGCATATTCGGATGTTTCTGAATTTTCAGACAACTGGCTTTTTTGCCTATGCTTTGACGGCGGCTCTTGCAACCGCTTAGTATCAGGCTGAACGTACCTATACTAGTTTATCTAGTAAGTATTAGAAAATGCTAACCTGTTGTCGCAGAAGCGTGGTCATATTCTCTAGGTATGTGCTGTTAACTACCGCTACTTCAGGCTCCATCGGTCTGGGCGGTCTGAAAGGTGCCTGCACACAAAAGTATATAATTAGTCGAGATTATTTAGGTATCTAAAAAGGATATGATACTTTAAGAAGTTATGTTTCGAAATTTTTTCTGAAAAAAAGAATGAGCAAAAAAACAACAAAATATTCTGATAAAAAATTTCACTAGAAGCACGAGGTCAGGTAACCAGGTATAAGGCAATAGGCTAGACTCTATTACATAGAACTAATGAGAATAGATAAAATGTGAGTAATAATACATACACCCTATAATACGTACCACTTTTGGGTTATATAGATGTGACACAATATACATAATATTTTGTATTAGTCATTCAGCTATTTATTTACTCACTAAGCGATCGGCAACCCGCGGCCCGCGACTGTTTTGTAAATAAGGTTTTATCATTTGGAATTATTTGAATTTCATCTCCATCCTCGAAAGCTGGCGCTGGCCCATAAATCTACTCTGCGGACGAGAACGTAATGACTCGATTTGCATTTTTAACATAATTAATATAGGCACACATAATTAAGAACATGCGGCCCGGCCCGCCTTTATTTTATTTTGCCAATATGGCCCATGCCTGCTAACAGGTTGCCGACCGCTGCTCTAAATCAATAAAGCAGCTTTTTTACTGCCGTTGTTCTTAATTGTCATAGTAAAATTAAACGATTATTTAAAAAAATATTAAGACCAGTTTCCCTTGAGGAAAGGGAGGGGAGTAATCGGGATTCCTGTCCTGCTCATTCCAATCCCTACTTGATGTGTGAAATACACATACTACTCTAAAGTTTAAGATCACACAAGTTACTATTTTGTCTGGTGATCCATTATTAGTAGCCAATATAGTGGTCATTAACTAACCATCAAACGAGCTTTCTTTTAGGAAGTACCTGCAAGAGAGGCCGTTGCACTCTCTTCAGATTGGTCATCCAGAAGCGCTGCTGTCTCCTCGCGATGAGCGCCGCCCTGATCGCGTTCTCGAACACCTCGTTGACTCCGTAGTACGTAAACACTGATGTCTCGTAGTAGTAGATACCGAACTCGTGCGCTAGAGCGCGCCCTTGGTCTGGCATTACCAGGTCGCTTTTTCTTGGCGCCCTACAAAGAATAAAGAGATATTTGTTCGAACGCTAATCGTCAAACGATAGCGGGAACTACGGGAACACGACTTGGTGACAACGCCAATGAGGCATCTCACGCAGGCAAGTACAATTTTCTTACAAAAACTTGGCGTAAGAGTTCTAACACTATTATTGCGTTCTACTCCATAAATCGGCGCCTCACATACTTTGCACTGTCATTATGAAGAGATCAGATATCTATGAGAGAAGTCTTTTATCCCATACTTAATCCAATTTCGCTTGATATGGCTATGCGTGAGTGTTTACCCAGGCGAACCATCATCTGGTGTACATTAGGTTGCCACCAGAATTGAATTTGGCTACTTTTAAAAAGTAGTAAATAGTAGCCAAATTCAATGTCGTATGTTTAAAAAAAACGCCATTACAAATTGTTAAATAATAAGATATAAATAAATAGAAGCAGATAATTTTACACCATGTAAAATTTAAAATATCGTGTTAGGTTAATTTAATATGTCAAGGATCATTCATGGTACTTCAAATATTACCTTTAACTGGGATGACTATATGAGCCAATAAAATAAATTTTATCTGTTTCAGACACAAGTTAAACTTACCTTATAAAAGGACTGCGATCTTTACAATAGTTCAAGTAGGTCTCATCTCTGTACATGTAGCGGAGATCGTTCTTACATCCCACTAATAATATTGGTGTGTTTGGACAAAACCGCCTAGAAAACAATTTTGCTTTAACAATTAGATTAGAATTTGTAGGGCTTCTGGCAAATTGGATTTCGTCTACTGAATAAGGCGATAATTAATTAGTTGTCAGCTGCCTATGTGGCATCATCGAGATCGCTTCATTCGTCACTATTTAGTCTGACCATATTTGTTACTTTTGCTAGAGTATCTGTAAATGTGGGTCTACGCTAGACGAACCGAGCACGAGCAGAGCACGGGCTGAGCACAAATTCGTGTAGTGTGGACCGACTTACAAGCCTCGAACGAGCGCGCTTCAAGCGTTTGGTTCGTGCTCGACTGTGCTCCGCCTATCGGTTTTTTGAAGAACACAAAGGGATTTGCATTGCGCTAACTACGTTCGAGGACAGTGATTGTTCTAGGCTCGTTGTACGTCCACACTTGACACCGCGAGTATGCGGCTCGGCTTGTGCTCAGCTCGTGCTCGGCTCCTCTAGTGTAGACCCACCTTTAGTATGTACGATCATGTCATAATAAACGCGATAAGTGGTCGCATCTCAACCTTTGCTGGTATACAATCACTCTATAGCCTAAAGAACAAAACGGTAGCTTGCGACAAAACAGTATAGATATGGATATATTCTGCTTTCATTTTCAATACTGTGATAGTAACGTTAAGGTCCTATATCGTGTAGACATAGGACATAATAATATATATTGACTTGACTTTGACTTTATGTAGACTTAAGCGACTCCCAGACTCGAAAGAACGGAGCGGAGATCAACCTCGTAATATTTGAAGAACATTCAACGGCGAGTTGACTTCTTAAAATGTTATATATTACTAGCTTTTGCGCGCGGCTCCGCCCGCGTGGTACCTACATCAATAAAATGCCTACGTCCGTCCGCAGGCTTTAAACTGTCTATGTACCAAAATTCATTCAAATCGGTTGAATGGTTTAGCCGTGAAGAGGTAACAAACAGACAGAGTTACTTTGGAATTTATAATATTAGTAAGGATTTAATAGCGACATAAAAAACGGCCAATATGAAGAACTCACCTGATTTCTGGATACCACATGGCTCCACAATTTCTCAGTGAAATTGGGTTGGTTATTGAGAAACATAAAAGAACTACGTCCGATCTGAAAAATGTAATTATTATTTTAGGTTAAGATTTTTTTTTTTAAATAAAATGGCCTCAATAACTTTAGTCACACTGAACAAAGGGCGCATAGAGGACGAGCGTAGTTTATAATATATATTTTATTCTAATCTAGAGCTCCTACAATTGTGCTATTAGCAGAAGGCAGGTCCCTCTCCCTTGCCGTGATGATTCCTTTCTCAGTGTCGACAGCTGACTGTCCTTAGCTATAAGACCTTTGGAACAACAGGGGTCTACAGTCAACGGCAAAGGCTTACTAAGACAAGCCGTTACTTTACCTCCATAGATCAATAAAAGCATCTTTATCCAAGACTTTGTTAACCTTACCTTCCATAAGCAAATCTTCTGTCCTTCTCGTGGTCACCGAAGGTGTCCCACAGTCGGAGAGAGACATTCACGCCGTCCACCACCTCCCATGATCTCTCTAACACCTGTTTAAGCAATAGAAAATACTTATTTACCTAGTTATAATGTATATCTATTGGTTATCTGATCACGTAGGTCAGTTTTGGTTGAAAGTTACCAACTACAACATTGTTGGAAGTTACCAATGTCAACAATATGCTGTTTCTAGGTTTCTGTAACTCAAAAGAAAAACGGCACCCTTACAGGATCATATCCTTGTGCATGTGTCTATGTGTTCGTATGTATGTCTAGTCAAGATCCTTTATCTCAAGGAGTAGAGATATTTGGTTGAAATTTATATCGAAACACTCCGAATGAATTTATAATCTCGTCTGTAAATTCAGTGAGATTGAATTCCGCTTAACCCAAGAGTAATCCGTCGAGAGATGATCTTAACGAAGCTAAGAGCTAAATATCGTTATGTTGTCTTTCTACGATGAGCAGAGCCTCCAGGTCTTTTAATAGTGGCGCTGTGCTATTCGCAAGGAAACTGTAGTCGAAGTTCGTTATCCCTAATAATGGTAGCGTAGCGACTACTATTTTGGAAGTTCGACATCACGCTAGTAATAAAGCTGTGGTTACAAACATACACTAGGGTAGCCATAGACTACGACAGCTTTTTTTTACGTGGGGTATTCTTTGACGCATACCCCTCCGCGAGGGCGGGTGGAGGGGTTATGTTGGACTCGCCGGGGTAAAAGAGAAAGATACATAGAATAAGAATAATGTAGCACCCGGAATACCGACTAAACCTACCACGGTGTTCCTCGACAAAACCGCTATCGGCGGGGCCGCGCGAATCACTAGCACATGCGGTCGCGACCCCGCCGAGGTTTCGGCCCGCCGTATGAAACGGCAGGCCACTACACGACAAGACCTACCCTGTAGTCATCACTAAGAAAATCCCTACTGTCCCTCCTAGAGGGGAGACAGACGAGACACAGAGGCGCGCGTGGGAACACGCACGCCACCGGACTACGATAGCTGGGTCATTTTTCAAGACACGTTTTTCAAGCGGCATCACCTTAAAAGAATAGAAATCGAAAAGTCAGCGAGCCACTTTTTTTTTCGGAAAAACCTTTAATCCTCTTGTAACTGGGTTATTGATTATTATTCAATCATCTTTATATTTAATATCATAAAAAAAATCAAATATTATATTCTTTGATTTTCGTGGAGTGTCCCAAACCCTGATCTAGTCACTTAGTAAATTATATATTTTAAACAAAACGGTACATGCTTACCAAAAAAAAGACTAAGTCCTAAGAAGATGACAATGCTATGAAAAATTTGACCGTAGTTCTAAAAGACTTACATTATCTAGAAAATTAAAATGTAACTGTCCCGGGGTAGTTACTGATTTGCGTGGATCATTGTAAATTCACTTGCACATCCCTCTACGTGGCCCGATGTTGCGTCATTCAGATAATTCCCGTTACAACTAGTCGCGTTTCGACGGCCGGGCAGATGGTAGTGTGACGACGCGTCATGTTGCCGAAAAATTAAGATAAGAACCTCGTTGCGTGGGTATGGTTTCTCAAAATTTTGATTTGCGTGGTGCAATTTTCTCCTGAGTTTGTGAATTTATTTATGGGATAAAATATTGTAGCGAACAAATATAAGTTAACGTAACTTATAATCGAAACACAGTTTATTTGCTTAAAAGGTTTTATATATTTTTAGAAAAAGTATTTATTTTGATTTTCATGGTCATGATTTTCGTGGTTTACATGGTAGTTTTGACCCACACAAATCAATTATTGGCCATGCATGGTAGTACTAGAGCTTTGATCTGCTGTCTTAACAACGAAGCCGATGAAAACTCGGACAGTTCCAATTATTCAATTTTTTAAGAATTTTTAGTAATATAAGCAAATTATTGTGATAATTGAAACTGATTATGTTCCTAACAAATGACTGAAAGAGAAATAAGAGAAATTTTTATTTTTTAAATCAAATCAAATCAAATCAAATAGTTTATTTGTGATACATGGGTTATATACAGGTGCTCATTACATAATTATATAAGTAGTTAATAACGTCCATTCCATGATCAGCCACTTGGGCGTACAAATTATTTAGAAATAATTACAAAAAAAGTAAACAAAATATTATATTATAGTCTTGATATTATAAATTGCATTTAAGATAAAACATAAATTATATTATTACTATTAGTCAAGACAAACACAAGATAATGAACAATAAATTATAGGCAAGCGCACATAAATCAATTTAAAAAATTATATTCGATAAAAATTCATCTATATTGTAATAACAATTTTCTACAAGAAATTTGAATAATTTATTTTTGAAACATGAATATTGCTACATTCTTTTATGTGATTAGGAATTTTATTGTAGATCTTTGCGGCCATAGCAAACACTTTTCCCAAAAAGGGTAGTTCTATATTGACTGGTAAGGTTATTGTACAAGTGACTTCTATTTCGCGATTTAAGCTCTAATGTAAATAGTGACGGATGGTGTCTGATAAACAGCCATTTCTAAGATATATAAAGATGGCACGGTAAGTATTTTTAATTCTATAAAATATTTCTTGCAGCTGTCAGTTCTTTTTATGCCACACATAGCTCGCACGCACCTTTTTTGACATATGAAAACTTTATCCCAGTTGGTTGTATTTCCCCAGAATATGATTACATATCTGAGTCTAGAAGCAAAATTACTATGATAGGCCACAAGCAATGTGTTAAGATTGACCTTTTTCGCTAGCATGTGTAGACTATAAGATGACTGTGACACTTTTTTGCAAACAAACTCTATATGACTTTGCCATTTCAAATTATCATCTATGTGTACGCCGAGAAATTTGGTTGTAGTCGCCAATTCAACTTTTTCACTGTTAAATTCAATTTGAGTATGTAAAATATGTTTTGTTTTCTATTTAAATTGCATTAATTTAGTTTTATTGATATTAATTAATAAATTATTATTTTGTAACCATTGAATTATAGAATTTAAACTACTATTTATAATATTTTCATTATTGTATACAACAGTGCAATCATCAGCAAATAGTATCATACGATCTGTAGTAGATTTTGGCAGATCATTAATGTAGATAATAAAAAGTAGTGGACCCAAAACACTACCTTGTGGAACGCCATATTTTATTTTTCTACTCCTGGACTTATAGTTTATTTCATGTTTCGTATTAGGACAAATTTTGACAATGCTCGTAGTCTGAGTTCTATTACTGACGTAAGATTTCAGTAAGTCTAAAGTGTTGCTCCTAACACTGTACGTTTCCAGCTTACTCAGCAGTATAATTATTATGATCCACGAAGTCGAAAGCCTTTGACATATCCATATATAAAGCATAGACAGGCTGTCTTTTATCTACTCTAGGATATATTAAACTTAAGAAATCATATATAGCTAAATTTATGGACATATTTTTACGAAAGCCTTTCTGATCCGGTGTAAAGATATTATTATTTTCAAAGTAGTCGTACATGTTATTGTATATGGCTTTTTCAATTACTTTAGAAAATGTTGGAGTTAGGGCTATAGGCCTGTAATTTTTAATATCGGATTTTACATCCTTTTTATGGAGCGGATTAATTATGGTATTTTTTAACATTATTATATAAGTGTTATAATATGTTTGTAATGTCTTTAACAAAGAATAAATAGTGCTTGACTGATTCTAATATAAATAAAATGTTTTAGAAAATGATTTCTGTGTTAGTTACTTACTTATTCTTTTACCTGATATCATAATAACTTCTTTTAAATATGAAGTAAAATAATAACGTATTTTAGAAAGTTAAATTAGAAAAATATCATTTTCGTGGGATGTTTTGTGATTTGCGTGGCCTCAATTTTTTTAAACTCGATTATCTCTGTAAGTATATCGCTCTCTGAGGTGCCTCTTCTATAAAACATATTACTTTTACGTATATTTTAGATATACAAATCGATTTCTTAAAAAATATTAAATTTGAAAATTGCCACGCAAATCACTAAAGAATGCCTTGCTTGAAGAAGCACCCAGCTGCCATAAGTTACGCAACCTTCTATAGACTTTATAAGTAGCTTTCACCTAATTATGTATCGCTAATGTACAATACATCGCATAATTATAAAACAGCTACTTAACTCGATATTTGAAAGTTACGCAATTTGAACTCTGATTGTGTGACTGTAAATTCTAATATTTTAATTGTGACGCTTTCGAAAAAGCTGGCAGAAGATACCAAAAGAAGCAAGAAATTTAATGAAGGCCTTTGGCCAGCAGCACTACATAAAGAAGAAGAAAAAACCACGTTAAGTAATTGCAACATAGTTTAAATTTGTTTAATCCAAAATACTCCAGATAAGTCTCTGTTCTATTAAGAGTGCGACATGTAGGTACGCTTACTAGAATGGCACGTTTGCAGTAATGATCGTATTCTGACGTATGTATATACATATATTAAGTTTGATTTTGCCACCACATTATTTCAAAACTTAATCGCACACTATATGAAAAAGCATAAATAATTTTTAGCAAGACACCCAAATAAAATAACTGCTCCAATTCCTCACAATAAGGTCACGAAAGGACGAAGTAATATGGATAAGTAGTTCTTGGCATTTCATGTCAACAATATTCTCCAAAGGTCTTTATATTAATGGGCCATTTAAAACGATATGCAGATGTGTACCTAATTGTAACGATACGCGATTAGGCAATAAGTATTCGAATGCATTACGTAATCGATGATTGATAAATCTGAAATTGCACTATGATCAATTTGTCATAAATCTCATTCATTATTAGCTTATTATGATTTGTGTTATAATGAGTGAAACTAAGCAGATCGAGTCCTGCAATTTTTGGATAATTCAATAAATCGCTGAAATATTTGCGCAAAGCCAATTCATACAGGTACGTAAGTGAAGCTAACCAAACGCCCAATGTATTTAATCAACAATTGGACGTGCTGTCAAAGCGAAATATACTTCCTAAAAGAGTGAAAATAACAGGTGCTCGTTATTTTTTTCTTTTGAAACCAAGCTATAAGTACAAAAGAATACATATGAAAGACTAGAGTATTAATCCTGATTTTAGGGCTATATAATGTTAATATTAAATATTAAAGTAACGCAGTTTTCTCTTTGTGATATACTATTGTGCCTAATTGATAATTAACTGCCACTAATTTAGGTTTGGATAATACGAGAAGAGGTCAAAAAGTTCGTGGAATGGCGGGGTTGGCGAGGGTGAGTTAACTCATCCATGTAAGCGCTAATTGAGTGACTCATTGTTAGTATATATATACCGATTTTCGGCCTAATCGGGTCAGTAGCTTTTGAGTTTTCAACGAGTAAAGAAGTCAATCGGGAAGAAACTAGCCGTTATGGAGAAATTTGAATATTGCGCCGTCATTAAGTTTCTCACCAAACAAGGAAATACGCCTCAAACCATTTTTCAAGAGATGCCAGCGATTATTTTTGTTTCCAAAATGAAGAAAGAACTGCGTGGAAAAATTTTGCGACGATGATGAAGTGAAGTCGGCAATTTTGCCTATTTTGACGCCCAAGACAAATCTTATTTTTTTCGTCGGTACTAATAAGTTATTTGACAGATCTAATAAATGTATTAGGGTTAAGGGAGAATACATTGAAAAGGAAAAATAGTTTGATGTTTCATTTCATTATCCTTCCCTGTCATTCTGCGAACTTTTTAACTTCCCCTCGTAGATATGGTAAAATAATAGAGTCCTACTAGGGTCAAAGCAGTCTAAACACCTCCATATTAAACCAACTCGTCTTCAGATATCTAAAAAGAGTGTTACTTACGTCTTTATAAATCCTGTACTGGTCGATGGCCCAGACCGTGGGCACGTGTGTGGTCATGAGCTGTGACAGCGACACGTGCTTGTTGCATGCGCGGGCGCATATTAGCCGCGTCTTGCCGACTGCTGTGTCTCCAACCACCACGCATTTCACCAGCTCCTGATGGGGCTGCTCGTTGTCCATAATCTTGAAATAATACACACTTTTTAATTGAGCTAGTAGCATGATAATTGCTGTTCTGGAAACTGGCAGAGCAGGTTTGTAGTGAAAACTACGATTGCGTGTTCAGAATGCTTATTTATTTGATAATGATGAGAGTATTTATAATACAAGTATGTGTGAGCATACATATATAGGTACACATGTAAACAGTAGGTAATATATGACTAAGTAAAATATAAAATAATATTTAGCACAATTGAGTCGATACTATTGAGGTCGTAAGTACGTCTAAGATATTGAGGAGACATAGTTGTAATATGCCTACAGGTTTATCGACTTAACCTGAAATTTCGCTTAGCGGTACCTTCAGGTCAATTCTTCTAAAAAACTCATCTTAAACTCGGTTGTCCTCACCAACTGTTATTGCAATGGTTACTGTAGAAATATCAAATTATAACAATCGAATCGAATGTGAGTTTGCTAATGAAATTTAACAGAATTGTCCGGCTGGATCGAAAATAAGTTCCACTCCACAAAACATTACAGTAAACAATCTTGCATTATGTTTATTAGGTGAGCTACATGGTATTATATATTAAATACTAGATGATCCCTCGGTTTCACCCGCGTTTATCGTTACTGCGCCGCCCCCGTAGGTCGTAGCGTGATGTTATATAGCTTATAGCCTTCCTCGATAAATAGGCTATCCAACACTAAAATAATTTTTCAAATCGAACCAGTAGGTAGTTCCTGAGATTAGCGCGTTCAAACAAACAAACAAACTCTTCAGCTTTATAATATTTATTAGTATAGATATAGATTACCTCATTATTTAAATCAATGTATTTTCCAAGTTTAACTAAGACATGTAGCAAATATATGATTATCGGCAGGTAAGTTCCTTAAAATATCTTTACCCATATGACAATGTGAGATAACCAGTGCCGGATTAACCACGTAGCAAGAGTAGCAATTGCTCCAGGCCCCGCGCGAAAGGGGGCCCCGCATATTTAAGCCCACTTATCTCTGCCTGAGTGTAATTTTTTGAGTATAACCTTTTACTTAAGATGTGGTATATTGAATTTACTTGATGTCACAAAAACGTGAAATGTTACAACTTTTGCTACCAAGACAATCCGCGTCATACAATCGGTAACCGACTATTTCCTTGGCGTAAATAAAGCACCGAATTTCATACGATAAACGCACAAGTTCTACAAAAAGTCGCTCGTATAAATGTGTAGAATTTCAGTCGGCCCAATAATCAGCTCTACAAAAAGTCTGACGTATGCAAGCACTCTTACCCGAAATAATTTGCTATGGGCCCCGCGCTTGCTTAATCCGGCACTGGAGATAACAAATAAAGTAATTTCGTAAAAAACTAATTTAGCCGTAGCTTTTCTGTTAGGTTGCTATACTGTTTCATATACCTACTCTTAAGTCGGGTATGCAACACCGACATCTCTGACCATCGGTAACTCATAACTTGCACTGTGGCAATGTTAGAGAGTTTCTTCTGGCCTCGAACCCTAAGGGTCAGAGTCTTGAATTAGTTGGAATTTCTCCCTTGACGCTGACTCTGAGCGAGTTGGTTCTACCATTCTGCATATTTCGGCCGCCACGCAGATTTACGTGCCGCATATAGAGCAGATTGATAATGATGATTTATGTTGTCATTTCCCCTTTCCTTACGGTAGGTAGAAACTTGGCTGTCTTTCTTAAATTGCGTATTCTATGTCAACACAGTCTATCATCAGGTTTCAAACTGGCTCGACTACGATCAATGGCATTAAAAAACTTACCTTAACTACATGAGTTATCTTATAAACTATGTAGGTATATAATAATAATATTCTATCACATACACACAACACCGTCTACCCCAAATTAAGCAGAGCTTGTACTATGACTATGAATGTAGAAGATGCAGTGTATGCTGCATTTTTCTACGTCCAATTCTATTGTGAATTACATCAATATATCGTCGTACAATAACTTTAGTACGACAATTCATAGCTAGATCAATAATTAATTACTATGCACGTGGACGTTCAAACAACATGTAAGAATAAACTGCTTTTTAATACATAGTCTAATACTAATGGAAACATTGTTAAATCAAAATAGTATAAACGATTCTATTGTTACACCCAGTGCCATCTCTCGGCATTGTGGGGAAGACTCGGCAGTTCCGTCTAATAATTTATTACAGCGCCATCTATTGACATCTTACGGAACTTCGCACGAGAAGAGTAGAGAGAACGCTGGCACATTCTCGAATCTTCGTATTGTTTATATACCGGGTATGACGTTTCTAGAAAACTTTGGAAACGCTTTAACCGCGTATAAATAGAGCGCACGCGCACCGCCAAGTCAGTTTACAATCGTAAGCGGTCAAGAATTCATCGAAGCGAACAGAAGCAAAAATACTACGGAGTTTGAAGCAGTTACAGTGGAAAAGTGTAGCAGGTATATTGTTTGTTGTTTTAAATTTAATTCTGTGCAAGAATAAAACGTGTTTTAGTCGGTAATATTGTTTACCTACATTCTTATCCGTCGAACCCAGCACGTAACACTATTAAGGCTGCCACAGTAAACCCTTAGACATGGTCAGTACGTATAGGGTACAGTAATTATACGATAGCCTAATGAGAAACTGTTGGATTGCCACGCAGAAGTCTCGAATCGATCCCAAGGCACTCATCTCTTACTTTTCGAGGTTATGTGCGTATTAAATAGGTAATTATTAAACTGCCTCCGTGGCGCAGCGGTAGTGAATGCGACTGCGGTGCATGAGGTCTCGGGTTCGAATCCCGGGTCGGGCCAACAAAAAGATATTGGGTTTTTCTGTTTAGAAATCTCAATACGAGCCCAGAGTTAAGAAGTTGGCGGTGTTAGACACCCCGTGCCTCCGAAAGCACGTAAAGCCGTTGGTCCTGCGCCTGATCTCTCTCCGTTCGTATCCGATCACCATCCCATCGGATCATGAGGGTTAGGGAACAGAGAGTGCACTTGTATTTGCGCACATACTTGTGCACTATAATATCTCCTGCGCAGATTGCCAGTCTCTGTTAAGATTGGCCGGCGTCGTGGCCGAAATTCGGTCTGGAGGACATTATTGCTCACTTTAACAGTGAAGGAAAACATCGTGAGAAAATCTGCATGTATGAGAGCTCGCCATATAAGAAGATATGTGAAGTCTGCCAACCCTCACTAAGCCGGCGTGGTGGACTGGCCTTCTCACATTGAGAAAACGCTCTTGCCCAGCAGTGGGACAGTTTGTATACAGGACTGATATTATATGTAGCTCGCAACGTAGAGAGATTTATCTCATCAAATTACATGATTAAATTGATTTCGAATCTGATCACAAATCGTGTAGTTTGATAATGTGGTCTGTTTTCTCTTAGTATCATCCACCTGTACTATGAGTCTTTCTGTTAGGAGGTACCACCCAATGTCGTTACAATGTTCTTGATATTATGGCAATTAATATGGGCAATCAAAGCCCTTAACATATTGGACAACCGGTAAAATTCACCTTATTACTATAAGCAATCAGAAGATTTCTGAGATTAGATTCAATACTGATTAAAATTAAAAAACAACAACCATCCACAAAAGGTACATTATAAATATATTTATTTAATGGAACCTTTGATTATGTTTATAGGTAAATGCAAATATAAACAATATTTGTTTTAGTATATTAATCGCCTAGTTGAGTAGTTGCAGGCTTATCTATACTAATATTATAACGCTGAAGAGTTTGTTTGTTTGTTTGTTTGCTTGAACGCGCTAATCTCAGGAACTACTGGTCCGATTTGAAAAATTCTTTCAGTGTTAGATAGCCCATTTATCGAGGAAGGCTATAGGCTATATATCATTACGCTAAGATTAATAGGAGCTGAGCACCAATGAAGAATGTTTCAAAATCGGAGGGTATTTTTTCCTTTTGAGAACTTCCGCTGCGTGCGCTGCGTAAACAGTTAAAGTTTCGCAAAAATCATGTATCACAGAATTGTTCCCCTTTAAAATTTCTAAAAGAAAGTCCGGGACAGCATATGTTTATCTTTTAAGGTTGGCTCACTATAACCATTTTTATGCTAACCAAATTTGTTCTAAAATAATGCATTATTTGCCAAGGTATTATTATAAACATGATATTAATCCTTATTCAAATAAATATGTTATTCATCACAAGTATTTAATTTAAAACAAAATTGCCCTGCACATCATTCGATTTCAATAAATATCTTGGGAGATATCGCAGTTTTAAAATAACATTGCAGCAAAATAATTACCCATTACAGACATAGTACAAACGATGTTTCTCCTGGTTTATTCTGCGTGATTACTACTGGTTCGATTTGAAAAATTCTTTTAGTGTTGGATAGCCTATTTATCGAGGAAGGCTATATGCTATATAACATCACGCTACGACCCACGGGGGTGGCGCAGTAACGATAAACGCGGGTGAAACCGCGGGAACATCTAGTTAACTCATAAAACTCTCACTCATACACACACACACACACACACACACACACACACATACACACACCCTCACACAGCACAGACATACACACACCCTCACACACGCACACGCACAGACATACACACACACACACACCCACACGCGCACGCACATATTGACCATAGAGGCAAATTAATAGTTAAAATTTGTACTTGTTTATTTTAGATATAGTTCTCACAGCAAAGGTTTTATGTTACCTAACTTATGTTCTGTGATCAGTTTATGTTCTGTAATATGTACCTATATGCGTTAGATATAAAATGCCTTTGTGGAAGAGAAATAAACGTTATTATTATTATTTTTATCTTTATTTAAATATACATATATAAAAAATACATTTAAAAATATAAAATATATGGTACCCCACCGGCATCGGGAACAGGGCCCAAGTTGCCGCCGGGTAGGGGTCTAGAGAGAGGCACCTCCTCACTATGTGTGCCGTATAAAACTATTTTGCAACCTAACCCAGAGTAACTTCTATATGTGTGATTTGACTCCAAGACTAGGAATGACAAACATAATTAAATGCCTATTGTATCTGGCTGCCGGTGTGCCACTGCAACTCAAGATACATGCCTAGTCATAACTTAAATATTTGAAAGTATGTCATAAGCAACACTGTTTATGTTCATAGTAAATATGTTTAGTGCAACCAATAATGGCATTATATTAGTTGCCCATGGAATAACGGACATCAGACCCCATCTATCTAATGAAATAATGGAATTCTAGAGAAAGTCCAGATATAAGAATATCTAAATGTGCTGACTGCCCATGCCAATGGTCATAGATGATTGTTACAGCCGGGACCGATCCCTTTACATGACTGAGGTGAGTAGAGAGTAAGTTATATTTAATGTTTACCTATGGATAACAATGGCAATGTCAGTTAGCCTAACTAATAAATATTAACTTTGTGCTAGCAATACTGCATCACAAGCCCTCATTTGCCAATATTATAGATGCAAAGGCAGCTTTGTCTGTTTGTTACGCTTTAATGACTAAACCGCTATAGCAATATTAATCAAATTGGCCATAGGGATAGCTTGAAATCTAGAGAATAAAGACTATTTTTATGACTGTAATTGTAAATACTTGTTTAACTATATATGACGATTTATAGCTTTCAATGCTATTGATTGTTATAGAACATGTACAAACACAATTAGTCTATTTTCTAGCAAACTCTTTTATGTATAAACAAGTATTTTATATGCATTGAATTTGTTTATTTATTTATTTGTTGTACAACTAATTGTTTATGTAGTGCATAGTCAAGTACAAAGCTTTTGTTTTCTATAGACTGGCTGGTTTATTCTGTTTAGTAACTGGCATGTAAATAAAAACCAAATGATAGATTAGCAACTTTCAAGCCTCATATAAATGATACCAACATATTTATTGGTAAAGACAACAAGAAAAATATACATTTTATAAAAAAAGACACATTTCTAACAAACAGTATAGAAGACAATAGAAAAATCATATTCTTGTACCAATTTAATTGCTAGTGTTTGATGAGATCAGGTGAGCTGGATTATAGCAGTATTTAAATAGTTTTATGCAATTAAATAAGTTTGAAAGCTCTCAAATTACACTGCAAATTAAATCAAAACAAAATCTTAGAAATAAAAACAAAAACGTAGAAAATTAAACTGTCAGAATATTTTTGACAATTGACAACTAAATTACATTTTTGGAAATTGTTAGTCGCGTTCAAAAGGGGCAAAACTAAAACAAAATTTAAAAAAATCTCTGAATTAAGATTATATCTAGTTTTGTATTTGTTTTCGTATTAAAATATCGTTAATACTGTCCATGTTGCCAAATACAGTATTTTTATTATCGTTCTAAATAATTTTAGTAACAGAACATTGTATAACAGAACCAACCAAATCCCTAAAACATAAATATAATATTGAGTACCCGTTCTACTTTTTCTTTATTCAAAATATCTTGTCTACACTCATGAAAATGACACAATGATACAGCAAGAGTTTAATTCACTTACGTTTTCTTCAATGAATACTTAATTGATTCATACACTCGAAACCTTTGATGTTCACATAAAACATTGAAAAGGTATCATTCACTATCACTTTCTAATGATCACTAGTACACAGACAAATCTGCATTATGACGCGTAGATATTATTGCAAAAAAAAGATAATCTTTTCACGATATTTGAAGCAATGGAGTGAAGTTGATTTTGTAGCATTGCAGTGATCTGCGCATGTTGGACGTCTTGCGCAGAACTGTAAGACCGCGTACAGGGCAAGTACATTTTAATTTTGTTATTGACAATTTTGAGTCAACGAACTTTACGGCTATTGTTGAACAACTTATATCCTGAATTGGATTTTGTGCACAATGTAGTAGGTACAATCAAAGTATACAATAAAATACACCTATTGTAAATAAATACTTCCTTTGGTTGCTTACGGATGCGTTCAAGTTAAAGTAGAAATGAGTTACAAGAATTCCTACAGTTCAAAAGATTCTTCCCTATAAATACTAGAAACTCTTCAAATGTTATTGTTTAAAAACGGTTATCATTTACTGTCCGATTAAATAAAAACGCCTTACAAAAATACCACAGCAACACGCACAAAATTGTTTCGAGTCCGGAAGGCGCCGAAATTCAAACAACGAACGTTTGCAAATATTTTTGATGGCAGTTAATAATAAAATTTATTTCTTATCAGTATGTTTATACATGAACGACGCACTCGGCAATTTTGGGAATAAAGAGTACCTACCTATTTAGCGAAATAAAGTTATGATCGGTTATTATTAAAATGTGATGACCACCACTGAATTTTGGTTGGCTATCACAATTTTACAACAGTTTTAACTAGGTGATAGACAAACAAAATAGATTTCTGTAGGTAAAGTGAAACATTAAACAACATTATCTCTTCATCTAAAATCTTATTATTATAAGGTTTTATTAGTTATGGAAGAGCGTAGTCACCTGTCACAGGCATAATTTGCTTAGTAAATGACTTCGACCACTTCACTAACAATTTATTGTTATTAAAAATAAATAAACGGTGCTCTAATCGCATACATGCCTATAATTACACCTTGTATATTATCTGTGACCTTGCTTATAAATCGCTGGTTAGCTGCGGCTACATTAAGCGTTGATTACTATGATAAAACATAGAAATACATATATTGAACATGCTCATGTCACAAAACTCATTGACAAATTTTAAAATTAAATGTTAGACTTTTCTCGAATTAACGCAACTTTAACCAGCACCATGCTGGTTAAAGTTGCGTTATTCATTAATTTATTGTAAGTAAACCTATGTTATATATAGCATAGTTAGACAATCTAGAATTCTTATAAATGCATTATTACGACCAATAATAGAATTTTTATTTACAACAACGGTATAACCATGTTCATATTCATAAAACTTACAGTTTTATATATATGGCGGTAAAAGTTACAACATACAACAAAGTTTAATTTTGCATAATACATAATAATATATTGGTGCCAATTCTGTTGTCACAAAATTCTCTAAGCTTAACTAAAAATCACAAAAATTTAGTTTAGTCCTCTCAAATGACATTTCGTATTCTGAAATCGTTAAAAATGACAGGACAAAAAAAAATTTTGTGATTTTTAGTTAAGTTTAGAGAATTTTGTGACAACAGAATTGGCACCATTCTCAAATTTACGGTAACTTAAGCTAAGTTCAGACTAAGACACTTTACACGGTACACTTAGTGTATACACGAAGTGTCTATGTATGAAGGCGACTGTGTTTAATTGCGAAATTTATTGTGACACTAGATGTGCCCGCGGTTTCACCCGCGTTTATGATTACTGCGCCGCTCCCGTGGGTCATAGCGTGATGTTATGTAGCCTATAACCTTCCTCGGTAAATAGGCTATCCAACACAAAAATAATTTTCAAATCGAACCAGTAGTTCCTGAGATTAGCGCGTTCAAACAACCAAAACAAACTCTTCAGCTTTATAATATTAGTACAGATGATAAATAATTTAATTAGTGCTGTAAAAGGCTGTAAAAAGTTTTCGAACAGGTTCGACATTTTCATAGACACAGACCCCGGGTTTGAAGCACTAAATGTGTTTCACGTGGCGCAAGAAGACTACAAAGAGATTTATCGTTTTTGTAGAAGGACGACCAGATTTTTGGAATGTTTCATCCAGTGATTCGCCAATTAAATATTATTATTATTATTAAAAAATAATCGTTCAATTAAGTACTCTCAAGCAATTGTATAAATTATTGATTTAATGTTTTGTTGATCATATTACTATGTAGGTACTACTTCTAATAAGGCGGTGTGGTCGCTAAGCGCCAAAGCCATTCAAATAAATTAAAAAAAAATATTAAGTACTCATTTTATTATAGGAGTAACTTCTTCTAATAAATATTCAGTCCTTAAAAGTACATATTTTAGTTTTCGCTTTATGATTTTCTGTGCATTTCATTTAGCAGTCTATGGTTAACTCCTAATTATTCTTATCTTTTTTTAATCTACTGGTGTACCCAAATACTTCTTATGTGTTTTCGTAGTCTTTTGACTACAATATAAGCAGCAATAGCAGCTGCACGTCGTCGTTTATTCATGGTAACCGAGCACCACTCACTGGAATATGCTTGGACACAAATCCCGTAGGTACACTTATAAACAGACACTACTCGGACACAAAAATGCCGTAAAAGTATGAACAGTAAAGAAATTAATGTCTAACATTTATCTCGCAATTTGTCGTAGTCTGAACCTAGCTTTACTCACAAGAAGTTGCAATAAAAATATAATAAAATCTCTTTCATCGTTGCTCTGTGAAATTTAATTGGCTGGATGCAGAAATTAAAAATAATTTCTCTGTCACTCGCCATTTTACGATCTGCTAAGGTTTTGTATCGACGCAAAAATGTATTTCGTCTCACCAAAGACGACTGCATTCATTATAAATGTTAAATAAAGCTATTAACCATGGCTTTCTTCGCACTTCTATGGAAGTCGCGAAAAATAGAAAAATACAGACTGGATTATGAAAAGGAGAAGATTAACTCGATAGTGATGGGAAACACACATATGGAACAGACCCTCTCGCAGAGATGGCGTCACTATCGATATGATACTCAGAAACGGATATCGAGCACATTTAAAAAGTGGTACCCTGAAGGAAGCGGGGTTGCTAACTTTTTTTTATATTTGAGGACGGACCAAACATTTCCTAATTTTTTATTGAAAAGTTTGATGGGTTTCGTCGGTGGCATAATACTGACGTACCTTTGCTTCATGTTCTTCGTGTTCCAGCTGTCGATATCTCTGATCCATGCGACTATCATGAGTTCTATCATTGGAGTGCTTCTTACTTTGGGCCTTGCATTTAGTTATAGAATAAGGTACGTATCGGTTTTCTATTATTAGCAGCTGCTTCTTACTGAGGAGATCCTTAATAATTCTGACTACATTTTCTATAAAAGTATTTCCGGGTTTGGCAGCTGATGAGCTAGGAGTCCATCTTATCATAAGTTGTATAATTTATATTTATTGAAAGATTAGGAAATCAAAAGAAAATAGCTATCATGGTTTGAAAGCTGATGCTTCAAAAACCAGGGTCGCGTGATCGAGTCATACATGCACGGAGGTTACAATTAGAACGAAATAGAATTACCCTCTGACTACCCTCTCTATGTCCCATATTTGAGTATGGTTGATATTTATTTATTTATTTATTTATTCATTCGATCTTACAAGCTAATATCTAATAGCCCTCTCTAAGCCATTGGCGTGCTGGTATAAAAACCATCCTTAGAAACTTATTTTATACGAACGAGCCGAGCCGAGGTGACCTGTTAGTAAAAGTTTCGAAGACTCATATTAGCTCTTTAATTTTTTTGATTTTATACCTATTTCAACAGTAAGTAGTAGTAGCAGCGATAGCTCAGGGGAGAGACCAACAGACTGTAGAATGCAGAGGGTCTCGGGTTCGAATCACGTCGCGCACCTCCAACTTTCGGAAGTTATATGACTTTTCAAAATTATGTGCGTATTGATTGGCAATTATCGCCTGCTCCGTGCCTCGGAGAGCACATAAAGCCGCCGCGCCGGTCCCGGCTGCCATAAACATCTATGGCAGTCGTTATTGGGAGAGTGTCGACACAAAAGATCCCACTGGGTCGAAGTATCGCCGGTCTGCACTGACTGGCCCCCACATAAGATAAGATAAGATAGTTCAACGCGAGTGAAATTACGATATATTGCTAGTTTTACATAAAATGGAACTGGTGTTGTTTTAGGGACAAAGTTCGCCAAGTTTTGGCATGCAACTGAAACTCATAAAGTTTCTCTAGAAAAAATATGTAGCGAAAACGTGATTGTTTTAAACCGAAATATTTTATTGTGCCGCATACTGCATGCGGCTGTTACTATGCTCTGTGTCATAAGACGGCTGGATTTTTGGAGTCTATAAATGACATACCTACATACTTAAAAACGTCTCTAGATATACCCAGGATTTCGTAGACAGAGATGTAACTCTAACTACCAAATCGTAGCGAAATGTGTTATGACAAGACACTTTTTATTTTTATTTTTTAAAGTATGGCTTTTTTGTCAATATTGTTGTCCGTAATGTTTATTTATTAACAGACGGTTAGACCGTCCCTTAAAGCTGAAGAGTTTGTTTGTTTGTTTGAACGCGCTAATCTCAGGAACTACTGGTTCGAATTGAAAAATTATTTTATTGTTGGATAGCTTATTTATTGAGGAACGCGATAGACTGTATACCATCACGCTGCGACCCACGGGGGCGGCGCAGTAATCATAAACGCGGGTGAAACCGCGGGCACATCTAGTTGCAGATAAATTTGGATGATGTAGATATTATTTCCTTTAAGTATCAATAATTAATTCCGTATTAACTTCAAAGTTAAATAAAATGTGAGTGGTAAATAAGAACATGCCCTGCCTGATGGTACGCATACACTGTAGTTAGTATAAAATTGCAATCGTAAGCATCACTAGCGCATTGACACCTACAGAGAGATATTATATACAGAGAGTGGAGGATCGCATAAAGAGAAGAAAGAAGGGAGCGAGCTAGTTTGGGCAATTATGCTTTTTCTCATCGAACAAAACGTAACAGCACGTATACCTACTGTTACAATCAAACAAAAAAATAAAACTTAAAAACAAAATTGTAAATTAAAGCTGATAATTTATCCAAAACAACATAACCTTAATATTCTTTAAAAGGGTAGTACTTCCTCGGACGAACCTGCCCTTTATACTAGAACCAGCAAAGTGCTACTAGCCCGGTTGCTAGTAAGTACCTACTTTCCAAATTAAGCTACTCCAGTTGGTCCCAGACCTGAGTGGGGATTCCATAGGTAGTGCTTATACTCCCTTAATCTCATATAGCGTTCTCTTCCAGATGCCTGGTGTTCCTCCTGATACCGCAGCTGTTCTCCCGCGTGGGCAGATACACTCTTACGTGTTACGCGCTGGTGCTTATACTAACTGGACCTGCTACTAACACTCTAAAGAACTCAGAGGTGTTATCAGAGTCCATGGCTTGTACTCAAGTAAGTTGACTACATTATATGTATTGAAGTATTAGGTTCTGCCCTCATCTTCATTGTAAATCTCACGGGAATAAGAACTCTATGTATTAATTCAGGACATGGTCTTTAAATGTGCCAAGGTTTTACCCGAATCCGGTCAAAGTTTTATGTGCGATTGAGTAACAAACATTTAAACATCTTCACAATCTTTGACATTCGTAATATTAGCAGTCAGTAGGATTATGGTGAGATGGCCCTGGCCAAGTGGACTGATTGTCTAAAGAGGGAGGATGGACTTACGCGAAAAGTGCCAAAGGCTGTAACGCGGTCTTAGAAACTTAAGTCCAGTGTCTTCTACAACCGGTCACTCTTGTGCTATAAAGATAATTTATTATAAAGCCCTTTTGTTGTAAATCTTTACAGTAGCCTATGGACGCCTACAAAGATTGACGCTTAGTATTCAGTTGGTGTAAATACTTAGAGATGGTAGGAGCGTTTCATTTGTTACGATCCTGGCATTTTCTTTTATTTACTTCTGTCCTAAAAATATGCTCGCGAAAGTAGACTAGGATAAATTGTGCTTTCAAAATGCATTTAAGATTGTTCAGAAACGGTTTACAAGGACACAATAATTCAATGTCCACTTAAATGAGCATTATTGGTAAATTACATGACCATATTAGTCGCACGATGCGATGGCGAACAGCGGGTTATTGAACGTTTTGCTCAGTTCTCACACGTCACTTGTTCCTGCTTGGCCGGCATAGTATTTTAAATTTATATTACACACCGCTCAAATCTATATTTCATGATCGTTATCCACTTGAAGCGAATTTGATAGAGATTGCTTTTAAAGCGGTGTAAAGTCTGGAATTTAAGCAGTAAGTGCTGAATTTTGGTTAGAAAGTTGGAACGAAGTAAAATAAAAACCCGAAGTGAATGGTCGACTAAAGTCGTTTCTTTTTCAAATCGTGAAGTGCTAATATCACGTGATACACGACAACTATGACTACGCTGAGTTTTGTGGGTTTTAAAGTTTTAGACAAGACAAAAATTCGTACGTACCATAAATAGCTGTTCCATGTAGGTATGGGTCTTTGTTGTTTCTACATATTGTTTGATTGTTTGTAAAGTCTTTTACGATACAGTTATTGAGCGTAATGTGAGAATTGTCTTTTTTTAAATAAAGAAATAATGATGTAAAAAAAAATTTGTTAAAATTAAATTTATTTTATTTTTTTATATTCAAAATTGTTTTACCTTCTTGAACCGACGGGCGTGTATGAGGAATGTGATGAAAGTGAATGAAGCCAGAGAAGTGTGTCAGGATCGTAGCAAATAGAAATCCGTAGTCTCTGCCTACCCCTCTGGCAAACAGGCGTGAATCTACGTATGTATGTATGTTTACATAAACAACCCAGACATATGGCACGAAATGTGACTATTTACCCATACATTTTCGAGGGTCGGACATCCTAATTCTAACTTTAATGATATAAAAGCGAATGTGAGTTTCTTTGTTACGCTATCACGCCTGAACTACTCGATCGATCATCATGAAACTTCTTATACGCGTTGTCAGGAGTACAGAAAAGACATAGGATACTTTTCATCCAGAAAAAATACTGTTACCGAGGGATAGCAATTTATTGACAAAGTTTACTTTAAAGCGAGCGAAGCTGCGTTCAAAATCTAGTCTTCTTAAACAGGGTGTACGGTAAATAATGGATAGCCTTGAAATGTCTTATAGTAGGACTGATGGGCAAATTGCAAATATCTCAAAAACTAATTGAGATTTTCAAATCTAAAAAAATATTCAAAAGAGGAGGATGATTTTGAAGTTTTTGAGATATTTGCAAAAAACTAAACCCCTTGTTTTTTTAGTTAATTGTTTATAACTTTTGCAATTTTTGCAGGCGGTACTTGTTTTTTTTTTCAAAAATCTTCTACGTGCCATTCCGAATCGAATGACACCTCGTTTATATTTTACCGAGACTGCTGAAAAAACTTGACCAAAAAAGCACTTGTTGACTAAACTAGCCAGGAATCATCCAGACATATTACAACGCTGTTTATTGATCTCGGTGGCAGACGAGCCAGCGGTTCACTAATTGATTATAAGTGGCAAACGACGCGACGCGGCGACGGCGCCACTCATTGACATGTTTTTGTTCAGTTAGCGCCACTGACATGTGACTGGTTAATGATAATGATAATAGGCTTGCCCTCTGTTACGTAGGAGATAAAAGATAGACAGCAAACTTTGGGTGTGATATGAATATAGGTATGCGCGCCTTCCCGCACGATACATTGGAAAACAAAATAACAAAATGCTTGATCTAATTTAACATGACTGTGTTTTATCAACATGTTGATGTCTTTAATACCACGGTAATGTTATTTAACAGTATTCTATCTTGATACAAACGGTCGGAACGTGAGATATATCTACGCGCCGCGAGGTCGCTATAGGTACACTCAGGTCACTCAGTCAGTCAGTACACAACTAGTCGAATGCGCTGCAGTGACAATGGTTTTGTCAGCAGTACCTTTTAATTTACGTGCTAAAGCCTGCTTGAAGCGCATTCGCATACTAAAATGCTATTCAGTGACGTGAGAAATTAAGGTTTTTAAAAATGAAAGAGTCATACATTTCGTTAGTTTTCTGTTTAGGCCTTAATATATGACATTACATCCTAACTAATATTATAAATGCGAATGGTATGTTTGTTTGTTTGTTACGCTTTCAAGCTTGAAATACTTGACTCATCATCATGAAATCTCGCATACACCTTCCATCCAGAAAAATAGTATGTGAATGTGATTTTGTTTGTTTGTCACGCTTTCGCGTCTTAAATACTTGACCGACCATCATGAAATTTCGCATACACCTTCCATCCAGAAAAACAGTACTGTTCGCTAGCGAACGAAGCCCCGGTCAAAATCTAGTTAACTTGTAATGGATGATGTTTTTTTTTTATTTATGTCATCCCATAGTGAAATTAGGCAACTATACATGAAAAAAAAAATAGAATGCGAAGTGGTAGGTAATTAAAGAAATACTAGCGGTCGCCAAGTGGTCCACATTCGACCATAATTGATTTAAATTATTATCACATTTCATTTAGTCACCTACTCCACATACATATGTAACCATAGTTACGAACAATGCCGAAATACTACGAACGCGATTCGACTGCTTGTGTCAAATGCATAGTTTGTGCGTGTAGTGATTTTTCATTCATTTAATGTATTTCTAATGCATGTTTTATAAAAATATTAGGATTCGCCCCTCCTTCTCCATATAAACTTTTACTGTGCCAAATTTCATACTCCTCCGTCCGCGCAATTTTCGTAAAAAGTGGTAGGTGCCTACAAAGTTTTTGCTTCACGTATTAATATATAGATTAACTAGCTTTTGCCCGCGGCTTCGCTCGCGTTAATTTAGGATTTGACAATCAATTCGGGTTGTACTCTGCTTGTAATAATATAATTCAATCATGATTCGAAAGACATGGGGCGCCATCTATTATCATAAGAACGTTATTGTTATTTTCCTCGGGCACAGTAATGTTTTTCGAGATGAAAGGTAGCCTATGTCCGTTTCTGTACACCGGGCAACGTATATGCAAAATTTTACAATGATCGATCGGTTCAGTGGTTTAGGCGTGAAAAGGTAACAAACAAACTCATTTTCGCTTTTATAATATTAGTTAGGATTAGCATGAAATAGTATAAAAAACCACAACGTTACCGATTGTCTTCATACAAAGCGGAAACTTTATATTTAAACCCCTATTATTAAATGGTGTATTGTCTGTATTATCTAAAGTATCGTTAGTAACCTTTAAATTCACAGCGTCGAGGGAAATTGGACGTCCAATAAATTGTGGAAGTTTCACCTCCACCGAGTAAACATGTTCAGGGTGCTTGACCTCATAACTTAAAGCTCCGTGTCGAAACTGAATAGAAAACATTTAGTTTGATGATTTACGGCTGTCTGTTAGCATGACCCCTGTTGGTTTTCTTGCGCTGTGTGCTACAGCGTTTTCATAATTATAGACGCTTCGGTTTTATGACAAAGATTTTAACGGATTGTGGTTAAGATCTGATGTAATAAACGACGATAGACGACACTTTTTTATTTGTCTATACTAATATTATAAAGAGGCAGAATTGTTCTTTTTTGTTTCTAAGTCTTCAACTCAAATACCACTTTTTTATACTTAGGTAGTACTAAGTTGGCAAACAAGCATACGGCCTACCAGATGGTAAGTGGTCACCGTAGCCTATGGACGCCTGCAACACCAGAGGCATATCTTGCGCGTTGCCGACCCTTTAGGAATAAAAGGAAGTGGGAAGGAGAAGGAGCGGGAAGGGTGATTGGGCCGCCGGCACTCTCACTCACCAAGCGAAACACAACAGTAGGAATACTGGTATTTCACGTCGATATTATGTGAGAGGGTAGTCCTTCCCCGGTCGAGCCGGCCCGTTCATGCTGATATCAGCGAGGCTCTACTACTCTAAAATACTACGTAACCGATTTTAATAATTCTTTCATGATTAGGAAGCTATATTCTCACCAAGTATCATAGGCTATATTTTATTTCAAATGAAGTACTGTTAGTAACATAACTTAACCTACTTACGCAAGCGCAGCTGTGGGCAAAAGCTAGAAACTTAAGGCCTATTCAAACCTGAGCGGTATCCGCTGCTGTGGGTAGAGGTAAATGCCGCGCGGGTTTCGCTCAGGTATTTAGTATCAAGTTTCGCGGCTAGAGTGATCTGAGCAGTATTCGCTGCCACTGTGGGTGGAAGTGCCTGACGCGCGGGTTTCGCTCAGGTATTTAGTATCAACTCTACCCACAAGGATAGCGAAATCCGCTTTGGTGTGAACAGTAATATTACCGCATATCCACTCGGTTTTCTCTACCGCAGACGGTAGCGAATACCGCTTAGGTTTGAACAGGCCTTTATTAACATGTTTGGAAAATGTAGGTACTCATCCGCCCATTTCTTCGTGAATATATGTACAAATTATGACAAAGAAATCAAGTTTCAGTATTATTTTAAACTAGTTCCTATTCCTCGGGCACAGTCTTTATTGCTGCAAAAAACTCTATGTCATTTTCTGTACCCCTGACAACGTGTGTGCGAAATTTCATGATGATCAGTCGAGTAGTTAAGGCGTGAAAGCCTAACAAACAAACTCACATTTGCATTTATAAGTATAATATTAGAATGTTTTTAGTTTCTTTTGTTATGGCAATGCCTTGTCTTCTAGAACAAACGTAGTAATCACGGCTTATATACGCGATACTAAGACGTTGACCTCAGCGCTTCAGACTGCCTATAATACGGTATACATAAGTTATGATACTTGCGTAGCTTATAAGCAAGTAATCTGTACGAGTAATCAAGGATTACTGCAAGATGATGATATGACCCGCTCAAACCAGGACCGGCCGAAGGCCAGTGACAAGGCAACCACTTAAACTGCACCTTCCTTGTAGTACAAACACAACCTATAGATTTTTTTAATTATCAGCTACATAAATTGTCCCGCTACTAGGCAGTAGGCACCAGTCTCTTCTCTCACATTGATGTAAGACAAGTTGGACCATACACCACCACGCTGGCTCAGTGCGTATTAGCAAACTTCACATATCTTCGAAAGCATTATAACTCTAACTCTCAGATATTCAGGTTTCCTCATGATATTTTCCTTCACCGTTAAAGCAAGCTATAATTAAATAATCTATATTAATTCATCTTACCTGTTACTTCTATTTTCTTAGGAACAAATAAAAATCAGCGTACACCACCTGGACGACCTGATGAAGAAGCCTTATAACACGATGAAGTATTCAATACAACTGATGATAAAGAGATTCCAAGCGATCACAGCGCAAGTGAAACACATGGTTATAGCACTGAACAGATTGGTCTTGAGCATCGGTGAGTGATTACCTAGTTCCCATAGCACTTTCATTATCGATCTGTTATTAGAACATGTGTTCTCAATTACCTGTAGTGTCGTATTTGATATTATAATAATAGGCAAAAATTTATTCAAGAAGTGGCATATAGCTACCATCTCTCTCTCTATGGTCGGTTCCTCATGTCTGAGGATCGTGATCATCGTTGGATAATCCACACTTGGATCGAACGATTTGCCTCCATCGGTTTCTGTTCATGGCATTTCTGACCACCAAGCTGAGTTTGGTTGAAGATGAGTGCTTCACTTGATCGGTCCATCTGGTTGGGAACCGTCCTCGAGCTCTCTTGCCCTCCGTGTTCCCAACTACGATCAGCTTTTCGAGGTTCCATAGTCAAAATCAAAGTCAAAAATCATTTTTTCATTTAGGTCACAAAGTAACACTTATGAACGTCAAAGTATATAGGTTAGTGAGTTTACTAAGTTACTGAAGCTACATTTAGGTTAGTTGCTAATTAATGTGCATGTGATTTAACAAAGTAATATCAGTCATGTGATTGCTATGGGGCTCGAGTTTGAATCTCAGGTCGGGCCAGCAAGAATTTGTTGAGGTAATTGACAATAAAATTGATTGCAGCCCCGTGTGTTAGAAAGGTGACGGTGTTGCAATCCTGTGTCCCTAAAACTGCCTAATGCCGTTGGGTCTGCGCCTGATCTCTCTCCGACCGTGTCGGATTGCCGTCTGACTGTCTGACTATGAGAGCGAGGGTACAGACATTGCACTGGCGCTCACACATGTGCAGTATAATATCTTCCGCGCCGAGACTGACCATTGTGGCTTAATTTAGATCTGCATGATATTATTATTTTTTATCAGCCTGTTTGTACACAATCTTATATTGAAAGCCCCTTGCCGGTAGCGATGAGTACAATTTTATTTGAATTATTATATTCAAATGTATTTATAACACTACACATCTATACTAATATTATAAAGCTGAAGAGTTTGAAAGCGCTAATCTCAGAAACTACTGGTACGATTTGAAAAATTATTTTAGTGTTGGATTGGATAGCCTATTTATCGAGGAAGCTATAGGCTATATAACATCACGCTACGATTCACGGGCGCGGAGCAGTAACGATGAACGCGGGTGAAACCGCGGGAACATCTAGTATGTATATATGTGTGGTGCCCGCTGCATAATAGACCATTCAAATCAAGTACCTCACTGCGCGCAACAGTATACAAATATCTTTCGGCAACGGCCTCTTCTCAGTATGAGTAGCGTTAAACAAAAATCCATCAGAAAAAGAGGCTTTTATCTACACAAGTTTCACGTTTTTGAAGGTTTTAAAATTTGTTTATCAACATTTTCAGTCGGTTTCATCCAATATTCATTCTCCTGGCTACAATCAATGGCAAACATCTGCAACGCGAGACTTGGCACTCCTTACAAGCGCTGCACTGATATGCTGAAAGACAGTATTACTGACTGCAGAAGGCTCTTGGGTCCTGAAAACTCCATGCTTTGCAATATGACCTACTTGTCGAATGCCATCTGTTACGTAGTAAAGCCTTTTAATTCTTACTGTTACGTCACCGATTTTATGGATGAAGCTATCCTGGCTAGTATTCGGAAGAGTAAGTTTTGAGTCTTTATTTTTGCATATGGCGTTTTGAATAATTTATTTGATGCTGTGAGAGCTCACAGCATAATTCCTCAGTTTAGTTTAGACTAAAGACATCTACCGTATTAGAAAAAAATTTCTCGAGGGGACTTTACATACATTCAAACAATGGAATTTAAGAACATCCAGATTCGACCCAATATTTGTAGATCGGACAATTTTGTCCCGTGTGACTTGGCGTTGTAGCGAGGTAACCGCTTAAACCATTGCGCCAACCAAGGATCAGACCCCGGTTCAGGCATAATTCTTTTCTATTTTGTCTGGATTTTGGCTATCATATATCAAGCAAAATAAAACTATCTCAAAAATATTTCTAATACAGGGAAATAAAATTTGATCTGGGATTTCAAAGGCTCATGTCTATTTGTTACAGAACAAGTGTCGTTACATATCATGTGTAGACTTTGTCGGCGCTCACAATACGGGCATGATATTTTAAATGTTCTAATAATTTTGGCTTTTCTAGCAGTACTTAAACGTCTATAGTCTGTTTCAAATACGAAGTTCCCTTTTTTGTTTAGTCTTAGGTACACATTTTTGTGACGTCAAATGTCACAGGCAAATGTAACCTGTCATTTAAGAGATAAATAGGCTATACTCTTTTTCAGAATTAAAGAACTTCACAGCGACAATCCGCGCTATGTTTCATGTAGAGATCCACATCCACCACTCATACTCCTTCAGCAACAACAGCAGCCGCACCGCCAGCCAGGTGGCTGCCGGCATCGTCACCGAGATCAGGAACAGGACGGGCCCGCTCCTCACCTGGCTGTCCTGGAGCTCGTGCGTCACTAGCTTGTTCCTTCTGCTTATTATATTCAGGTTAATTGATTGTGTGGTTTGAGAGGCTTTCGACTGTGCGGTACAGTCTAAATGTGAGCTTTACGAACGTTGCTATCATAATTTCTACATTTCTGCATGATCCATCGCCATCCCTCAAGTCCCTGCTATTGTAGAGCCGGTGTCTGAGTTAAAGTATCACGACATATCATTAAAAAAAATCATATGCAACGAATATTATACTTACTTATAGTTTAAATGAATTGACAATTCTAAAAGGACAACAACATTATTACATTTATAGATATCAGTAGACTTGCCACCGTATCTCAATTATCGACTTTACAATTCGTTCTTCATGTACACCTCTTCGCAGCTGTATGCATTAATATTTTACAGATCAAAATACTACCAGCATATGTACGAAACTCGATCCAGATTCGACAATCTCTACGTGACGAAGGAGCTGCAGGAATTAGACCTAAAAAGACAACGGCAGGGGAGGGAGACCGTCTTACCCTTGAATAGAAGAGAACGTGCCAAGTATATCACGGTAAGTATGAACGGTTGCTGCCTTTTCTTTTGCCACCGAGACTTACAGGCTAGCGGTCCGCCTGGTGATAAGCGGCTATCGTTACATTTGGACTTTTCCAAAACAAGGGGTATCTAAAATATAAACGGTGAAGATATTCAATTAATAAGTATTTCATAAGTTTCTCTCTTTTCTAACTTAACACATAGCATGATATAAATAGAATAATAACGATAGCAATTATAATGAAACTCACTCGTCTAAAATATAATGTGACTATATTAGCAAACTCACAGCAATTATACGGACTATTGAGAACGTCTTACTCGGTCGAATGCTAGTTCCTCACTGCTGAGCGATCTTTCGCTGAGAGACGAGTTATTTTCCCCTTCCACAATAACCCCACTATTTAAAAATGATGATTGGCTGTGTTGCCAGTTGAGTAAATAAAAACTCCCGAACAGAATTATTAACAAAAATAAGAAATCATGACACAATGATCACAGCCATAATATTATTGCAAGGGAAAATCGACCTAGACACTATAGCCTATCATGAGGTGAGGTTATACATTTGTTTTCCACATATTAATGAAATGGAATGGAATAATGGAAATGAAAATGACTCATCTGTTTATAAAATAGTATGTTTGGCAACAGCGATAGCTCAGTGAGACCAACATACTGCAATGCAGAGGGTCTCGGGTTCGAACCCACGTCGTGCACCTCTGACTTTCGGAAGTTATATGACTTTTCGAAATTATATGCGTATTGATTGACAATTATCGCCTGCTCCGTGCCTCGGAGAGCACGTTAAGCCGTCGGTCCCGGCTGCCATGAACATCTATGGCAGTCGTTATTGGCAAGTCAGTGCCCTCTAATATCCTGACACTGGTCTAGCCTTAGGGTATCGTTAGCCTTCGGGTTGCGGAGTTCAGATAGCAGTCGCTCCGTGTAAAAACTGATATCCAGTCAAATCCGATTAGACTAGAAAGCCGACCCCAAGTGACTTGGGAATAATAAAGGCTAGGGAGAAGAGATAAAATAGTATGTTTGAAAAATAGCATTGCCGATTTTCTTAATAGAAAACGGTAAAGATCGAACACTTATCAATAAACGTTGTTGAAGATCGCTACGATATTATCAATACTTTTATATTGACATCTCTGTTGATCTCTGTTTTTATATTAATTCGTATGCTAAGTAGAATACATTTCAAGCTTACGCATCAAGTCTCGTTGACTGCAGTTAACTGTTTGAAAATTATGTCTTTTGCAGGACATCAAGCAAATGATGCCCACCTCACTGACTCAGTTTCTTTTGCAATGACTTGTTAAAATTTCTAAGCTCGTGTTTACATAAGTTGTATGCCTTCCTGAAAAAACATGAATCAAAAAAGCCATTACATTAATATTAAGTGGTCTGCTATATACAGTTCTTTTTTAAAAGTGGTAGTTACTCAGTAAAAACGAATTGCTATTCATGGTTCTAAATAGACCGAGAAGAGTTCTGGAAATTTCTGGTTCTAATAATATCACTTTTATCTCTGGCCAGAAATAATTTGATCTTGGTAAGATTTCTATCTTCACAGTTCAGGAAATATTAACCTGATTACCTTACCTTATGTTTCGTGGCCATGAATATTTTGTCGCTGGCGATCTTCTCGAAAAAGGTACAAATAATTTCTGATTAATTTATTTAATTATCAATTTTCATTTTAGACCACGTCATTCCGCCTGGTGACATCCGAAAAGGTGTACCTGACTCGTTCCGCGGTGTACATGGCGATCACCACGTTCAAACTGCTGATACATATGGTGGCGGACTACAGTCTGTATTGGGTGCTAATTACCATTCGGCATCATGGAAAATATCAATCGAGTGTAATGCGTGAGTAATATTTTTTTCTGAATCTCTTTCTCAACGCCCCGCTCCGCCCAGACTCAGAAAGCTGAAACTTCACGCAAAGATTCCGATTACAATGTAAACAAGTTGAAAGGTAAATTTACTGCAATGTATAAACAAACAAAATGTTCGCTTTTAAAGATAACAGTAATAAATATCTTGAGGATTTTCCGAAATCCTAACTAATTATTATTATAAAAGCGAAAGTGAGTTTGTTTGTTTGTTTGTTACCTTTTCACGCCTAACCCACTAAACCGATCATTCTGAAATTTTGCATATACGTTGTCAGGTGTACAGAAACGGACATAGGCTACCTTTCATCCCAAAAAAAAATACTGTTCCCGAGGAAAACAACAATAACGTTCTTAAGATAATATATGGCATCACGTGTCTGTCGAATCATGATTGAATTATATTATTACAAGCAGAATACAACCAGAATTGAATTCTAAATTAACGCGAGCGAAGCCGGGGTCAAAAGCTAGTGTTAAAATAAAAAGAACACGGACATGGGCATAATCTAGTAATTTAGAGTAACAAAACGAAATGTTGTAGGTACAACAAAACCTTAAGAAGCGCTCTGAAGGGCCAGGATCTAATATTTTCACTTTCATCAGGATAAATAAACCCTTTGTGTCTAAGATTATAGTCTTGGTGTTGGCTTTTGGCAAAAAAATGTGGATACCTACTTGTAATTGAAATTATTTACGTTATAAAGCTTTTATTGTAGTTTATTTTAACCAAACCCGACGCAGCAGTTGCGTTTCGGCAGCTATAGCCGCAGGGAGAGCAGGGAGAGAGAGGCATAAATAATTTAGTATCAATATGATAGATTAATAATAGAGCAGCGATAGCTCAGTGGGGCGACCAACAAACTGCAATGCAGAGGGTCTCGGGTTCGAACCCACGTCGCGCACCTCTGACTTTCGGAATAGACTTTTCGAAATTATGTGCGTATTGATTGAAAATTATCGCCTGCTCCGTGCCTCAACACGGAGCAGGCGAGGAGAGCACATTAAGCCGTCGGTCCCGGCTGCCATGAACATCTATGGCAGTCGTTATTGGGAAGTCAGTGCCCTCTAATATCCTCACACTGGTCTGGCCTTAGGGTATCGTAAGCCTTCGGGTTGCGAAGGACAGATGGCAGTCGCTCCGTGTAAAAACTGATATCCAGTCAAATCCGGTTAGACTAGAAAACCGACCCCAAGTGACTTGGGAATAATAAAGGCTAGGGAGAAGAAGATGATAGATTAATAGTAGTAAGGTGTATCATTCACGTAAAACTAACCAAGGACCGCCTCAGTGATCCCTCTCTAATTTGGTTTGTCCAGCAGCAATAAATAAATCTGGGCTAAGTGTTCATCGCAAGCATTGAACAAGGTACAGGTACACATGATCTTTTGAAGAATACGTGCCGTGCAGATTGATCCAAAAAGCGAGAATTCTATGGCACCCATATCCTATAATACCCTATCAAAATAACAGACTCACTATGAACTAACAAAACGGTTTGCTATATAATAAGCTACGTACTTTTCAGCTGGAGTACCACACACGGGTGCTTACGTCACTGGCGACGGTTTCGTGGCGAGGTTGTACAGATCCATCGTCGAGGCATTTAACATTCCTATATCTCAGCCATTACCGTCAGTTATACCATGCTTGCCGGATCCGTATATACCAGACTTTAAAAGATATACGCAGATTGGTATGGTATTTTGTAAATAATTATTCGAACATCTTATCTTTTTCAACGTCACCATCAGTTGTAGCAAAAACAAAATTGTCCAAATCATCATACAAGATCGAATGCGAACGTCGGGCTGGTACGAGAGAAAACTCGCCTTAGGGTCCTTTCACATAAAACAAGTTTCTTGAAGCAAGTGTCTGTGCTATCTTTGTCTAGCTTGGTGAAAATACAGAGCATGACACTTTTTTCATGCAGCCTGCCTTATATAAATACAGAGCATGACACTTTTTTCATGCAGCCTACCTTATATAAATACAGAGCATGACACTTTTTTCATGCAGCCTGCCTTATATAAATACAGAGCATGACACTTTTTTCATGCAGCCTACCTTATATAAATACAGAGCATGACACTTTTTTCATGCAGCCTGCCTTATATAAACGGGTTTTAAAAATATTCGTAACTGGTATAGCTATGACACTGAATCCGTATATTAAGTAGCAGTACCGAAAATATATATATATTCTTTTTATACGACTATGGTGGCAATCAAGCATACGGCCCACCTGGTGGTAAGTGGTCACCGTAGCCTATGGTCGCCTGCAACACCAGAGGCATCACTTGCGCGTTGCCGACCCTTTAGGAAAGGAAGTGGGAAGGAGAAGGAGCGGGAAGGGGGGAAGAGGGTGATTGGGCCTCCGGCACTCTCACTCACCGAGCGAAAAACAACAGTTATAGAAATACTGCTATTTCACGTCGATATTCTGTGAGAGGGTAGCCCTTCCCCGGTCGAGCCGGCCCATTCATGCTGAAATCAGCGAGGCTCTATTACTCATTAAAAATGCCGTAATGCTATTCTTCCTTGTAAGAGGAAAATACGAAGATTTTTTAAAGTATTATAACAGAGATAGTTCACTGCCTCGGCCTCGTGGGTGGAGCTGCAGCAGTAGTGAGCACGACTGCGGTGTATGAGGTCTCGCGTTAGATTGCCGGGTCAGACAAAGTGTAGAGTTGTTTGGTCAAGAAATACTCAGTTGTAGCGCGGTGTTTGGAACGGGATTAAATATAATGACCACCTAATATAGTAATTGCACACCAAAATATGCTTACTAAAATATGTCATAACGAGCACCTATACGCCTCAAATCACTGCATTCCGTCTCGGAAGGGTTAGGTTATGTTAGGTTTCTTCTTAAACCAACCCAAAAATAGGAGCCCCGCGAAACGTCGAAGGGCTCCGTCGACTTATTTTCATCTCTTTGCTGTGCAATTAATATTTTTGGTATTAAAATGCGGTTTTAATTTTGGTAATCATTTACTATTTTTGGTGTCAGTTACAGTCAAAAATAGTAAACATTTTGACTGTTATATTTTACTATATCTGGTGATAAGTTAAACATAAGCTGTTTGGAACTGTATCTGGCAACATGCTCGCTCCCTATTAAGTGGGTTATAAACATACTTGGCTAATTTTGGATGTAATACACTTGCTTACCCTTTCGGAGATACAGGTGACACCATGTATGTAGAATTGTAGATAGTGCTGTGTAGCTGAACCTATTGGTGGTACAAATGTTGATATTTGCTTACCCAGGAGTCCTAATATTTTTGATGTGGTTCTTCGCTCTATTCGAGCCATATGGTCTTCGGATGCGACATCTGATCATGGGACAGTACAGTCCTGAACGTGCTAAAGCCAGAGCCACCTGGCTGTATAACCATATTTTACGGACTAGAGGTAATTGTATAGGCTTTTTGTTTCTTGCTTCTATGAAATAAATAATGTCAACTACTGACATCAGACCCTTCCTCTATAGACTACTCAAGTTTATGATATAGCGTTCCCACTCACCAACCTTTCGGTATATAGAGAGAGCCGCTGTACCTTCAAGTGCCCGAAAGCACCTTCAGGGACCAGTTATAGACAGGTCTTGTCCCCAAATCTCGACTCTCCACACAACTACTGACATCAGTCTATTTCACTGTTTTATCCACTAACTTAGCAGCAAAGATTATATTAGTTCATTCTAACTAGCTCATTCAATAATATTCTACCACATTCACACAACACCATCTAGCCCAAACTAAGCAGAGCTTGTACTATGGGTACTAGACAATGGATAAACATACATATACTACTTTTTTTTGTAAATACATACATATTATACATAGAAACACCCAGACCAAGACAAACATCAATGTTCATGCACACAAATGTTTGACTTGTGTGGGAATCGAACCCGCGACCTCAGGCGTGGCAGTCGGTTACACTAACCACTACGCCATCGAGGCCGACAAAAATGTAGCTATTCTTGCTGCCATACTACAATAGACCTAAATTCACATATTTTAGCTCTCGCCTAATTCGTGTTTTATGGTTATACTTTATCTTGCCACTACAGCAACTAGGTAAAGCATTTCTTGGCCAACTCAGATATTCGACAACGACAATCACTAAAAGATAAAAAACCTAGTGATTGTCAGAGATGCCGACCAAATAATATGAAAAGCTACTACAGTAACATAACTTTTTTCAGCTGGATTTATGAAGTTTGCAAGAAGAAAATTACATCGTGAATACAAATACTCAACGGAGTCAGTGCATACGTTCAGTCATTGGCTGGTTGATCATATTATACCGTTAGTACAATAAAATCAGTCTTAATATTCTTCTGTTTACGTGAATGTTATTCATTGAAATTAAACTACTATATACGGATTTTATCGCGTTGTTATCGCGTCGGGGAAAGTGTAAACACAAATACAAATAATATAATAGTATAGTAATAGTATAAATAGTTTTAATAGTTTCAATAACATAATTAGCTTAAAAATTAGTAAAGTTTAATAGTAATAGTAGTGTAACAGTTTTCAAAATGTTGTAATAAAGTGTGAAATAAACAACGCGATAAAATCCGTAATAGTAGTTTAATTTCAAAAAATCAGTATTTTCCGTAAACAGTCCTTGTAATGGTCTTGTTCTCTTCTCAGCTTAAGAGCATTATCTAAGGCGAGTTAGTTAATGCACATTTATGAATATTAACGTTCAAAAATTCAGATCTTCCTAAAAAGTTTCCTTAAACGGTTAATGCACTAACACTAAGTGAAATGACTTTGCGTATTTATTATTATCAATTACATATGTATTATTATTAGATATTATTATTAATTACAATATTTTAAGGCGAGCAAGTATTTTAAACCCTACCTGAATTTTCTCTTTGTCCTCGTCAACAAAGCAAATTTACTGTAGCAAATCCTTTCTAATCCTTACTAATATTATAAATTCGAAAGTAACTCTGTCTGTCTATCTGTCTGTCTGCTAACTTTTCACGGCTAAACCACTCAACCGATTTAGATGAAATTTGGTACAGATATAGTTTAAATAGTTTAATACCTGGGGAAGGACATAGACTACTTTTTATTGATGTAGGTACCACGCGGGTGGAGCCGCGCGCAAAAGCTAGTTTATAATAAGTTCTTCTCGAGTTTTAGTAGCAAGCCTTAGAATACAAACTATAATTGTAGAATATTGAATAAACAGTTTTTCTTTATTAATCCCCCTTATTTTGCACGATAGCTCAGTTACCCATTACAGTCATAGACACACACATAGACAAAATATAGAAAACATTAATTATACCAACAGCAGTGTTGCCAATACAAACTTAAAGAAAATACAAATTGTATGTAATTCATTACATTGTTTTCCAACAATAATATTAAAACAATGAGCACGGTCTTATGCTCGTAGCTATTGTTAATAGCAGTATTCAATCTTTGATTTATATTTTGATCTTACCCGACAGATACACGTCGCATTTCTTTAATGTTTAAAACTGTAAGGCGTCCCCCACATTAGGGGTGCGCGTTCCTCGGGCGTGCGAGCGACGCTGGCGCCGCGCGTGCGCTGCGTAAGCGTCGTGTGACTCATGTGTTGCCGCCGTGTGACGTGTGTGCAGCGAACTCGCAGCGCGCACGCGGCGCTCGCCCTCGCGTTTAGTAGTAGCGGGCGGCGGGGATAACGGGTGAAGGGGGTAAGAATGCGACGCGAGTGCTGCGTGCACTCTCGGCCCTCGGCAGACGCCGCAGGGCAGTAACGCCAGCAACACGCGACGCTCGCGCGGCGCGTGCGCCCGAGGAACGCGCACGCCAAATGTGGGGTCAGCCTAAGATGCATCCGTCTAACAAACCAACATTAATTTATTAGTTTTCAGTGCCTCAAGTACATGCTTGGAATAAGAATAAAGGAGTTACATTGCCTGCTCTGTGGCACAACAAGTAATCCCAATGATATTGATACCAAACTAATCAGGTTGGAGACTTCAATGTTTGTTATACTTACAAGGACCTTTGAAAATATCTACGTAATCATTATTGTTACTATTCAGTTCAATATTTTTTTATTTCTTATTAAAGACAATTACATGTTGCTTACATAAGAAAATACAAACAAATGCATTACACTAATTAGTCCGTTAACACAATACATATTATATGTAGGTAGCAAAACAGAAACACAGAACAAAAGGTAATATTATAACTATGTGATACCCACAACTATGAATAATTTGTGCGGTGGTCCAAGTTAAACGCTTGGAATGTTTTAAAAGAAAAAAAAATACAAACTATAAAAAATCAAGCCAAAATGGAATGGTCGTCATTAATAAGCTCAAGCACCCTTCTTTTGAAGACACTTAACGACTTTGCTTTCTTAATGTCATCGGGAATTTTGTTATACAGTTGTGCTCCCGCAAATGTTATGGCATTTTGGCCATAGTTAGTTCTTATTTAGGGTAATACAAGATTATTAGCGCGGCGTGATGAGTACTTGTTTGTTTTACTTTGGGCCTTCGTGGTGAGCGTGATGTGTGTGTGTATCATGTTGTGCATTATTTTGTAGATGAGTACGCATGTGGAAAATGTATATAATTGGTGAAGGTTTAAAACTTGGTTTCTTTATATATTGTTTTAGATGGCGTCAAGAAATCGTAATGATATAGAATTTTTATTATTTTGTTTTGCAATATTTGTATTTTATTAAGATTCGTTTTAGCTGAAGTGCCCCATATTTCAATTAGGTAAAGTAAATGAGGTTTAGCGAGTGCGTTATAAATTAGAGGCCGTACTTTGGGCGGTATACACCGGGCTATATCATATAAAGAACCAACGAGTGATGATAGTTTTTTCTGTATGTGTGATAAGTGTGCACCCCATGTCAAGTGTTTATCAAGTGTGAGTCCAAGATATTTCTCTTGATTGGATTCGCGCAGTACTTCACTATCAATCTTTAGAGCAGTGTGGCTCTGTATTCTTTTATTTTTGGCACTGAAAATCATATATGATGTTTTTGACTTGTTAATAGTTAAAAGATTGTATTGGAACCAATTATGTAATATGTCAAGGTCTTGTTGCGCTATCTGAATAGTATCACTGAGGTCATGGACAAAGTAAAACAGACGTGTATCATCAGCGTAGAGAGTGAGATTTCCTGCCAGGCCTGCTTGGTAGACATTATTAACATACATATATCAGGAATAACAGAGGGCCTAGAATTGACCCTTGTGCGACGCCGCAATTTAAAGGTAAAGGGTCACTCTCGTAATTTCCTATTTTAATAATTTGGTGTCTATTTGTAAGGTAAGAGGTTAATATCTTATGGGCGGTGCCAGTTACCCCTATGCTATTAAGTTTTTTTAATAGTAACGAATGGCTGACGGTATCGAATGCTTTCCTTAGATGCTTCCTATTTGTCAGACAATCCAATGTATATGTACAGGGTGTAAGGGGAACGCTTCCGAAGCCGAAAGGCTAATATTCTACTATCTAAATGCTATTGAATACCGATAATAATTTGCCTCATACTTAATTTTTTTGGAATTTAGAAATTTGCAACGCCACAATGTACATCAAACATAACTCGGGTTCAATGCCACGCGTATCAGCGCGCACGATAATAAATATTATTAATCACAAAGGCCGCTCTAGCCCGCTCGCCGCTCCGCGCGCCGCTGCGCTCGCCGATACAAGTTCGTAGCTAAGTAGGGTGAAGGTTTTGGTATAAACCCACTTACCTAGTTAAATCCGCTGTGCTCTTATGAGATGCGGCTCAAACTGCGCCCCATTCACGTCCAGACAAATTCGGGCTCGTCGCAGCGTCTCCTCGTGAAGGCGGGGCATTAATGTGGGGTCTTCAGTGCAGTCCGCACGAAGTTTTTCGAAGACGCTCACTATTCGTCGACGCATCTCGTCAGCACTGTCACACTCCCGATCAAACACTCTTTCTTTTACGTAACACCACAAAAAATAATCTAAAGGTGTGAGATCGGGGGAACGAGGTGGCCATGCGTGCGGTCCTAGCCTCCCAATCCATCGGTCACTGAATAATTTAGTGAGACGCTCACGGACGGACCTTACAACGTGTGGTGGCGCACCGTCGTGCTGGAACCACGTTAGCCGATACTGAGCCAGCGGAAAGTCATCTAGTACGCCATTTAGATGCTCGTTAATAAAATCAAGATAACGTGGTCCGTCGAGCCGCTGCGGTAGAAATACTGGTCCGAGTATTCTATCATTATAAATACCAGCCCACACGTTGACTAAACCATCGTGGTTGGTGCCCGGTCTCTTGGAAGGTATGTGGATTAGCCTCTGACCACACGTGAGTATTCCTTCTATTCCACAATCCGTTCCTTGTGAATGTGGCCTCGTCCGTCCAGATAACGTGCTTGACAAAATTTGGTGCTTGATTTTGCTGGTCTATAAGCCAACGGGAATAAGTACGACGGCGCTCATGGTCACCGGGTACCAAAGCTTGCACTTTATGTACCGTGTATGGGCGCATCCTATTTTTCCGCAACACCTTATGAACATACCAGTACGACACACTTATTCCGTCCCGCCGGCGCCGCCGCATTAATTTCGCAGCACTTCGCGTGCCGAGGCGTGGGTTTCGACGAATGACATTTAATACACGTTGTTCTGTGTGCACATCCACTTGTCTGCCACCCCCTGCCGCCGCTGGGGCAATAGGTCGATTCTCTAACACACGTTGAAACGCCTCCGTTATCATACGCAGATCAGAAGGATGCCGGGCGGTCGGATGTCTTTGGCGGTAAATCTTTAGAGCATGAGAAGCATTTCCTCGAGCTACACCCAAACACATCAACATATTCCCGTACTCACGAGCACTATACTGTATACACATACGCCTCAGGCATTATTGTTAGCCAACGACCACAAAACTAAAACGATTAGGAATGATAAACAACAACTAAGTAAATAACAAACAACATAACGAACTATAAAAAAACAATAAACTAAACAATAACAATTTTACAAGCAAAAGCGTAATCTAACATCCCGCGCGTCCAAATTGCAACGAAGAACTGTTACAAAAATCAAAACCGTCCGGAAATTAAGTTACCAACTTACCATAGATCAACAAAATACATGGAGTACCTATTGTACCTATTAACGTTAGGTTAGCCGCTAGGTGGGCGACTACATTGTAAAAATATTTTGTACTCAGTTTAATAATTTAAAATAATAATGAGCAGTGTACGATAAATCTAAGACAGGTATACAGTATGTTATGTATTATAAACAATTTATTATAACTTTCTGTAGGCATTAATATGAGTTACGCCGTAAAGGCTACTCAAAAATACCTAATAAATGGTTTCTAAGACAATATTATTAAATGGTTTACAACTAATTATTACGGACTAGTTAAGAACCGATATTCTTTAAACTCTCTTAAATTTCGGCCTTTGTGAAAGAAGACTTAACAGTCAGAATAAAATAAATGTATTATTTAGAAGTCTGGATTAAAGTACGATGTGTCCTTATTAATAAGAGGTATCGAAAAGTTAGATTAAAAATGGGGACATACATAACATTATTTTACGTACCTACTTATAAAATCGATTGTAGGTCAAATACTGCATTTTTTTGATTGACGCGTCTGTTTGATCTAATCACTGCAGGGCTCAGGCGCAATCCATTCTGCGCATGCGCGGTGACTGAGAGTCACCGCGGCGCCGCGCCGCCGCCATGATATTGTCGTTGTTGATAGTTGCGAGTAACGAGTAGAATAACAGTTGATAGGCATTGTAACTTCGTTTATTAACACTATTTTAATAACCGCGTAGTTTAAAATCAGAGATGGTTTAATTAAATTAAAATGTGTCATCAATGTCATTATAAACAGCCCACAATTTTGGTAAGACTTGTAAAGTACCTAAACATAAAGATGTGATGTTATTTGTGTGATTTTAGGTCTTGGCTTGCACTCGTCGGCATCAAGTAGGTATTATTTGGAATTAATTAATAGAAGTGCAAAATAATAAGCGCGATAATAATATAATTAAAACTAAAAATTGATTCTCAAAACCTACTTAAATGTATGCCGTGGCAGGGTCGACTCCTATCTAGGGATCTAATTAGAATAACTTTTACTGAATATTGCATCAAGTCGGCCGACGAATTGAAATTTATTATCAAGAATAACTAAAATTATCGGGCGGTCCTTTATGGGTCACAGGGATTATTTCAAGGTATCTAAATTTGAGCTAGCTTATAATTAATCTTCCAACAGATGAAATAAGAAAGTAGCTGTAGGTATGTAGAGAGATAGAATCTAATAACAAAAATGCAGTCGGCGGCGCGGCGGCGCAAGCGACGGCCGCTGTGTATGTCGGTAGTTATACCTACTCGTGGGCGTGACGTAGCGCGCGAATCATTGACCCCTAGCGTCAGGTGTGCAATTTAATTATGTGCATTGCAGTTCCTTCTAAAAAGGGAATTAAATTTATTTTCTTTTTGATATCCGTTTTATTTGGCTGGCCGAACATAATAACACGTGAAAAAAGCAAAAAAAAATCCATAAAAAGGAATTTATTTTCGATTTTTTTTTGTGGTATCGTATCAGCCATCACCAGCACTACCACCAGTCTTCGTTTTCGGAAGCGTTTCCCTTACACCCTGTATAGTATGGCTGGCGTATCTTACCCGCGCCGTGCACAAGAGACACTAGACAAACTGTTAGCAGTCTGAATGATTTAATCAGTGGCCATTAAAGGCATAATAATGTTATCAAATAGATCAAACAGCAAACTGATTTCACTGATGAATAGTCGTAATTATGTTGTAGAGTCTATATAAACATTTTAAGTACGTCATCGTATAAATAATAACATTGTATTTGACATTGCAGGTGTGAGACTCCCAAATGCCCAGGAGTATATTGCAGTAACTGCTTCTCTGACATAGGGCAGCTGTGCACCATTTGTTTATCTCCAGCTGATTACGGAGATCTCAGCGATGCTAGCTTAGAGAAGTAAGTATGCACAAATCTACGCTAGCAAGAATTTTTTAACTTAACAAGAATAAAATAATTTATTTGCAATAAAATATTACATTTAATTTGGTTATCGGTGTTCTCGACACTCCTGTCCTGAAGTCCTGTGTCGCCGAGACCTAGATGAGTAGTAGCCTCGCTGATTTTAGTATGAATGGTCCAGCTCGACCGGGGAGGGGAAAGACTAACCTCTCACAGAATATCGACGTGAAATAGCAGTATTCCTACTGTTGTGTTTCGGTCGGTGAGTGAGAGTGCTGGAGGCCCAATCACCCTCTTTCCCTTTTCCCGCTCCTTCTCCTTCCCACTTCCTTTCGTAAAGGGTTGGCAACGCGCAAGTGATGCCTCTGATGTTGCAGACGTCCATAGGCTACGGTGACCACTTACCATCAGGTGGGGACCGTATGCTTATTTGCCACCTTAGACGTATAAAAAAAAGAATATATAATCTGTATTAAAATTGTTATTTTTAGAGGATCATCAGATGATAGTGATAGTGGATCGGAATATTATGGAACACCAAATGCGGATGACAAAGTAAGTAAAGCCACATAAATCTAAAAAAATTACAAAACTGGTAAATTTTTCATGTGTGTAACCGGTGTTCCAATTTTCAGACCAGATTAATAAAAAATGTACAAAATAATGATACTGCACCAAGAAATAGTACAAATTCAAGAAAATGGAAGTTCTTTGGTAGAAGTACTAGAAGAGAGTCTCGTAATAATACTAATCATATGCAACATACCAATTATTATGAGCGAAGTGATATCAGTTGCGATCTAAACAACGAGCGGTTGAAAAGCGTGGACAGCGTAAAACTAAATAAACTTCAAGGCACTAATCGAATGGCGAAATCTAACATTGAGGATGTAGCCTACAATTTTTCATCCTTTTATAATAACAATAAAACTATAAACGTTTTCAATATAACAAATAAAATGATTTGTAAAACTAAATCACAAGGCGTAGAGACGAAGCACAAGCACCGTAGCGTGTTCACTGTATTCAATTTTGATAGATACATTAAAGTATCAACTATACTGATATATAAGAAACAACCAAAGCCACCAAATTCTCCAGAAAATAAAGTCCTAAAACCAAAGTTAAACGATCAAAGAGTTACTGAGATAAACAGCCATAAATTAAACCATGATAATGTTATAAGACCAGGCGAACAACACTTAAATAAAATTACTTATTTAGGTAGCTTGGCAACATTCCAAAATAACTCTATGCGTCCAGAGAGAATAAGAGATAATACAATTAGTGCTTACAATTTAGCGAAAGGAGTTATGCAAGTTATTAGATTTTTCGTGCATAATAATAATGTGATTGATTCCACAAATAGAAATAAAAAAGATAAGAATAAAATAGATAATACAAATAAATTTAACAATATGAAACCTTTAGATAACAGCACTCGTAAAGATAAAACAGATAGGAATGCTACGGTAGAAAACAATACACCAAAGAAAGTTACTAAGGATAAAACTAAAAAAGTCAGAATGAAAGTCTCACGTCACAGACTATCGGCGTTTCAATATATAAAATCAAACATTGTTGTACGCACAATTAAGAGAATTAGACCAGAAATTGTGGGTGTCAATGAAAAGAAGAATCACAAACGGAGGAAAAAACGGAAAGATGAAATTATTTTGGGAGAAAATAATCTAAAATCGAAGAAGGCTAAAAAGGAAAATAAATATGCTAGAAACTACAGGATATCTGCATTTATTGCTGAACGCGATTGGATGAAAAGAGATTATAATGAAACTGACATTGTTAACAAAAATAAAGACGATTCGTGTCGTGTGGCTTTAGCTGCCTGTCGTCGTCGACGTGTGTCCGTAAACAAGAATACATTAGTAGCAGTAAGTGCATATGCTTTCATCTATTATTGTGCTATGTTGTTTGTGTAAAGGTTAGCTACTAATAATTGATCAGATATTATTAACAGTAGACAAATTTGGAAACCTGATGTACCGTTTGCACCGTAGGACGTGAGGTGGACCGCCCTGAAACATAGGTACTTACGTGTCGTGGCGTGTCGTGACGCGCCAGAAACATATCGGTTTCATACATTAAATATGGTTAGGGATATATTTGCATGTCGTGTCGTGTTGCGACCTCGCGACGCGTTCTGTGAAATATATGAAACCGATATGCTTCTGGCGTGTCATGACACGCCACGACACGTAAGTATGTTTCCGCCTTTTGCGTTAGCGTTAGCGATGCAACGATATATCGAATATTCGATAATATCGATAATATCGACCCTAAAATATCGATATTTTTATTTATTTATTTAGAAACAGCAATAAGTTGCATATACAGATATTGTAAGTAGCACACAATATTGTAGAACATATAATGTAGAATTAATCTAATACATGCACTCTGGTACAATCGAACATTGTGGATGCCTACGCTAGGAAAACCTGTTTTGTAGGTCATCCAACACTTTGTATTGCAATTACAGATAGTACACCTTTACGGTAGCCGGTTAGCAAAATGTATGGCATATTAGCAGCTGATTACAAGATATTACTTAGATTAGTTTACTTACTATATACTTAAGAAATTAAGAAAAAAGTTATGATTACTGGTAGATTGTGTAGGCGTACATAAGTGTGTGTATGTGTTTGCGTGTGTATGTTTGTGTATATGTGTGTGTGAGTGTGTGTGTGTGTGTGTGTGTGTGTGTGTGTGTATGTGTGTGTGTGTGTGTGAGTTTGTGTATAGGTGGGTATGGGTTTTTATCGATATCTAACCATCATCGATACGATATTATAACATCGACAAGAAATTAAATATCGATATCGAATCTCTCTCTCTCTTCCTTTTTTAGCTATGTATCCCACATGGTGGTGGGGTCAGCTTTCCTTATTTTTCTCCTCCACTTCGCTCTGTCTTCGACATCATCGTCAGTAACATTACATTCCCTCTTATCCTTTAGCACTATATCTTTCCACCTTGTCTTGGGTCTGCCTCTAGGTCTGCGACCGGGGAGGTCAAGCTGTAGTGCCAAATTTCCGACGTAGTCTGGTGGCCTTCTTTTTACGTGACCAAACCATCTCAGCCTACTCTCTTGCATCTTGTCGAACCTAAAATTTCGATATTGTTATAGATATCTAACCATCATTGATACGGTATTATCATATCGACAAGAAATTAAATATCGATATCGAAATATTTAAAATAATATTTGGTAACTATTGCTTATATTTAAGATTTTATGATCGATTTTTGTCTATGGTGTTCTTTGCATTTGTTCCTTCGTTCAGAATAGTTCTTTCTGCAGAAAATAGTAGGATTAGTAGGGTCATTTGATTCATTTACTTGGTAGTATTCAATATTTATGTGTATAGTGTAGGTATCTTTGTTATTTACCCACTTCTACTACTAATTTGAAAGTTCTGAATTATCGATAACATCGCATTGAAACTGTTGATATTATCGGTTATCGATACTTTCAGGCCTTCGATATAATTATCGATATTTCTAACGATATTTTCGTCTCCTTGCAACCCTAGTTAGCGTGCACTAAAGCAAATTATATTCTCAATACAATGGTTGAAGGCATTTATACATTATGACAGCCAGTTATGCATGAACCAATGAAGCCAACTGGCTGCTTACCCAATATTATCTCATTTTCTTATCGTCTTTCGACGTGATTAATCATTAGTAATACCACAGTTTGTTACACCATTTTCAAAGGATAACTTGTCAACACGAAAATAGCAAAATAATCTGTCCATTTTGCTGTTTTGATTTTACGTTTTTTTATACTTGTGACGCGTCAGTATTACGAGGCTCCCAAAAGACGTGTGTGAATATTAGCAAATACAGACGGATGTGCGCGTGTGCGCTCAAAATCCAAAACATTTCTTGTTCACACAGCGCACTCTAACGCGCGTTGATTGGTGTAGATTAGAGATTATTTTAAAATGAGAGCGCACGGTACTCCTTTTTGTAATTATAGTTATCAATGATTAGTACGGTCACCTTACAGCTGCCACTGTGACGAATCTCGTGGATTCAAAACCCACGCGGGACAAAACATTGTGTGATCCACATATGGTTGTTCCGAGTCTGGGTGTTCTTTGTGAAAGTTGTTTGATTTTTGCAAAGGCCGAAGCTTACCAGGGCTGGAGCACTCTTTAAAAAAAAATTAGTAAACTAGACGCGCTGGTAAATTGTATGGTATCACCTAAGTGTAGACTAGCATGTGCACAATGTTACATTTGAGTGTTTGGAACATTTGAATCTGGAACACTCGTGTGTTTCGGAACACTGTTATGTTTCATTTGGAACATTTGGAACACCGGTTACAAATGAAACCTAGCAACACAGATTGTTCGAAATAATTCGGAACACTGCGTCGCTGATGAACTGATCAATGAATCGATTTTCCTTCATACTTTACCCAGGCTTAGGCTTACGTGAATGGAAATATTTGGTAGCATATTCAAGTCTCAATCGATATGTTCCTATATCATAGATGATTCACGCTATATTAAATGATTTTATTTAATCATTAGACATAGTGTTATTGCATCTCACTCGCTCGCGCATGTGCGCCATCGAAATAGACAAGACGCATAGGGTCAAGAGCAAGTCGCTTCATGTACCTACGTTCCAATTCCAAATGATGCATTTGAAACTTTATCAGTGTGCCAATCTTTTGGAACACTTTGAAGTTTCGGAACAGTGAACCGTTTCAGTGAAGAGTTACACACGACTAGTGTAGACACTATTGTCCATATATCAAAGTATAGAATTAGTAATTTTTGAAGAAAATCACATACTCTTTGTCATAATTTTTAATCAGATGGTGCAGTTAACAAACAAACCTTTCCAATGGCGGGATGCTACGCGTGAAACACTTACCAGCTACACAGATACAAGTTTTAAATATGGTGTTTATAGACGTGAGTATCTTACTGTAAATTATTGTAAGCATCTTGGGTATCCCCTCACGGACTGTAAAGAGTCGGTTATCTTAGTCTAGAGTACCTTAGCAGAGATGCTGAGAGGAACAAGTTGCTCTTGATATCTTGGTACCAAGATATACTGACATTATATGTATTGTTTATACTGATTTTGTAATATCTTAATAATAAAAATGACTAAGAACTATGGAACAATGGAATATTGTGTACTGATACGCTCCTGTCTAAAATTTAGCTTAAGTCGCTCTGAAAAATTAATAATAAAATATGTAATGGCGCAAGTTCATAGTAAGTTTCAAATTAACATCTATAAATTATGACATATTTTATTGACTGACTTGTAAAATGAGACATTCGTTCTTTGATGTTCCAACCAGAGGTGTTGATCCAAGCAGCATGTCTAAAATGTCTACATTCTATGCCGGCACGACCGGGTAAAAACTACCCTCTCACAGAATATCGCCGTGAAATAGCAGTATTTCTACTGTTGTGTTTCGTTGGGTAAGTACGTGCCGGAGGCCCAATCACCCTCTTTTCCCTCTTCCCGCTCCTTTTCCATCCCACTACCTTTTTCTCTTGTTCCTTCCTTAAAGGGTGCACAACGGGCAAGTGATGCCCTTGGTGTTGCAGGCGTCTATAGGCTACGGTGATAATAACTTACCATCAGGTGGGCCATACATGGGTTGCTTGTTTGCCAACATAGTTGTATAAAAAAAAACCTAAAATGCCTGAACACCGATTTAGGTTACTAGGGTCATCGAAATTAACCATGACCAACTCGCAGTTGTCAATGATTAAATATAATAATATTATTTAAGAGACTCATATACCTACCTCTCCTTTTTCTTTGCCTTTGTTATTGCAAGCGACCATAGGCTATCGTAATAGCTGACCATCAAGCAGACCATAAGCTTGGCTGCCATCTTGGTAGTATGAAAGAAATGGGTAAATTTCGCTAAGAAAAATACAGGTCTCAAGACACTTAACGAATCTGACGACTACGCATACTCTACATCAATACAAGCCATACTATACAAAAAATATTCTTCGAGAACGATTTTAGATATTGAAAAATCGATAATAATTTATTGCCCGCAATGTATAGCGCACAACCCACACTGACAGCACGTTTGAGTGCGTGCGTCAGATCATCGCGCTGTACATTGTGCGTATTAATTTCTAAAGGCATTTTATATGCAAAAGATGGGAACACCCAAATACTCCAAAATATTTTATTCCGAATTTCAATGTTCCTATTTTCAAAAGTCCGAATTTCATAATACCTAAGAATTGTAATGTCTATTATTAAACATCCCGAAATTTATTTTACCGAAAGTCGTATTTATGCGATTTTATTGTTTACCGATTTTCATAAGTTCGAATCACAAACCGAGAACCCATCAAATGCTTGATGGGTTCTCGGTTCAAAAATGACATTCTCATTTTCAATATTCCAATAATTCCAGCGGTACCATCATTATGGTTAACACCCCAATTCAGAGCAATCCGACTCGGATAGGTTAGGTTAGAATGCTAAGTTGAGAGGTCCGCTCCCGCCTTAGGCTTTGTGGTTATTTTTTTTTATAATTACCCAGAAATAGGAGCCTCGTCAAGCTATCTAATTTTGCTTTGTGATTACCTAATTTTGTTTCTAATCATTAACAATTACATAACTATGCAATTATGAGTAGCAAAACGCATCTGTCATTATTTTTTTAATTCTACTTCTACTTATACATACACATAAATCACTTCTCTCAGCAACTATGTGTTTATTTGTCTTGTCTTGTCTATTCGGTTTTACAAGGTGTTTTATTTCAGAATTCTAATTAATCGATATTTTAATAATCGGAATCGTATTTTTGATCTTTCGACTTATTATTAAGTCGGACTTTTGTTATTCGATATATTGAAACTCGCTATTTTGATAATAGTAATTATAAACGTTAGAAATATTGAAATTCTGGTATTATAAAAATAGGAATAATAATAAATCAGAGCTGTTATCTTAGGAATTTTAAACCATTCGGAATTATGAAAATCAATATTTTTAAATTCGTATTTGTGACTGTCGGAATAAAGGTTTTCGTATTAATGTAGTGTATCCGCATAAGTTATCTATTAATAATTTTGATTATGTTTGTTTAGAAGAAAGTATTGTTTTTACATTTCAAACAAGTTTTTATAAAAAAGCAATATAAAGTTCTAACTTTGATCTTTAATATCGCCGTAACCAGTTGATTCCCAGATATGGCTTAACAAAAATTACCCTACCAATTAGTAGAACACGTGGCTTTCTGGTTCGTTAAGGGTCATGAGACACCCTACATATATTTCATCAGCAAATTAAACTGAAGTCTTATTTTCGTAGAGAACACGATGAAAGCTCTTCAAAGGTTCAAAGACAAAGTGAACACGATGCTCACCTCACCACCGTTAAGTTTAGTCCAAAAGATGTTGAGCACTGTGAATATTAAGCGGCAACCATCCAATACGGGTAAGTTAAACAACAATATTTTTAATATTAATGGATTGAATAATTCATGTCTTCTCTAGAATTAAGTTCTAAGTATCATTAAAAATCTGAATCAATTTCATTTTTTAAACAGTTTAGAGAAGCTTATTTGAAACTTGCAGAATAATAATAATCTTAACTGACATATCTTATCTTATGTGGGGCCAGTCAGTGCATACCGGCGACACTTCGACCCAGTGGGTCGACACTCTCCCAATAACGACTGCCATAGATGTTCATGGCAGCCGGGACCAATGGCTTAACGTGCTCTCCGAGGCACGGAGCAGGCGATAATTGTCAATCAATACGCTCATAACATCCGAAAGTCAGAGGTGCGCGACGTGGGTTCGTACCCGAGACCCTCTCCTCTCTGTTGGTCTCCCCACTGAGCTATCGCTGCTGTTTTATTGACATAAGTTTGATAGGTACAGTTAAACAGAATTCCCTAACACCTGCACTAGTAAACACTGTGTAGCAGGTGCCAGCGTCTTTCCCTTGTATAGTGACTATATTATTTATTACATCAACAAAGATAATAATAGAAAAATTATAAATAAGCAGAAGATAAAAGTTGTAAATGTTAACTAGGGTTTTGTTTACATATTTTAATTTAATTTAATTATTTCGAACAAAGCATGCATGTATGTGGTGTATGTGTGTGTTTGTGTGTGTGTGTGTGTGAATATATAACATTTTGTTAATACGAAAAATTAGGTACCCTTTAGATAGATGTAACCACTCTACTGCTTTCTGTAAATGATAATGATGTGATGAAAACAGTGATCCTGCCGACACACACTTGTTAAGAGATGGCTGGAAAAATAACAGGGTTATTTTTTTTCTGTTTCAATAATACAAAGTAGAACTACATCTATTGATCAATCAATCTGCCAGTTCTCAGTCCACACATCATCCAATTGACGCCACAACATCTGATCTTTCATCTTCCATATACAATCCAATCCAGCTATCTATTCCATGTCTTCGTAAAACTACATACAAAAATATTTTTGTTTGCAGATAAGGCACTGTATGAATCGAAACGAGCAAGCTTTTATCGTGCCTTCCAAAATGACCTCATGCATCCAGACTCCGTGTAAGAACCACTTAGTTTTTCACTGTAGATGAAAACAATATCGATTCTGAGCGTCTACCGAATGGCTCTAGATAAGCCTCAACACGTTTAACTTCAGGACACCGACATCCGAGCTTAACCAGACTATTTAATACGTAAATTTTGTTATAATAGTCTTCTTTTCTTTGAATAGCTTTTTTGTATTTTCGTATTTTTGATAACTGGATTGGTTGCGAGATTATCTTATCTTATCTTGTGTGTGGGGGCCAGTCAGTACAGACCGGCGACACTTCGACCCAGTGGGATCTATTATGTCAGCCCCAAGATATATCCCTTAGCTATCTCCTTATGAATGTACGGCATTAGCCGCAGTGTACAATTCAGAGGGAGAAGCCTGAAGTCTTCAGGGTTTGGAAATGCCAATCCCATCAGACCTATCCTAAGTCCAGCCAACGCGTCGCATTCAAACAGTAGGTGCGATATGGACTCGTCCTTTTCACCACAGGCTCTGTAGATCGAATCGTGTCTCAATCTCAATCTTCACGGAAAGTCGTTGGTGCCAAAATGGCCAGTGAACCCTCCTGTGAGCAGGCGCAATTGGCTCTTGCTATACCCGCAGAACTTCCGGGTGAAGCCTATGGCTCCGTTTGCAATGAATTTCTTGAAGTGTTCCAGACCCCTAAGGGCCATCCACTCTAGCCTGTGTTTCTCACTGCCATGTGCATTCAAAGCTGCCTTTACGGTGCTCTCAGAAAGTCCCACGAATGGCTCGGGGCCCACAAACAGTTGCTCCGAGCCCTTTCTGGCTAATTCATCAGCCTCTTCATTGCCCTGCACCCCTGCATGCGTTGCATGCCTGCATGGTTGCGAGGTTAATCCTCGGCATATTTGTGTATTTCTATAAATTTTAAGTACTTAATTGACGTTTACGTTAAGAAACCTTTAGTCAGTGTGAAGATTCTTATGTTTCTTCTGCTAAACGGCATCTGAACACTGACTTGATATAACCGTATAATGTGATTCTTTTGAATGATTGTTTTTTAGGGTTCTGTACCCAAAGAGTAAAACGGGACCCTATTACTGAGACTCCGCTTTTCGTCTGTCTGTCCGTCTGTCACCAGACTGTATCTCATGAACCGTGATAGTTAGACAGTTGAAATTTTCACAGATGATGTATTTCTATTGCCGCTATAACAACAATTACTAAAAAACAATAAAATTACGGGAGCTCCCATACAACAAACGTGATTTTTCTCGATATTGATAAGGGCAACAGATAGACGCTTGAAATATTCACAGAGTATTTAGTTATATATTCACTTTAAAAATAAATAATTCAATTAAAATAAAACAAATATTTAAGGGGGCTCCCATACAACAAACGTGATTAAATTTTGCCGTTTTTATATATAATGGTACGGAACCCTTCGTGCGCGAGTCCGACTCGCACTTGGCCGGTTTTATTTAGTAATGTTTTCTAAATATTATTAAATACTATTGGAACGTTTGAAATGTTTTAATACTGGCTACATTTTATTTCAGAGTTATAGGCACTGACTTATTGTTTAAGAATCAAAATTATACAGAAAATGTTATACCGGTAAGGTCTTTTTTGTTATAGACTAATGGTACATCCACAGTGCAGTTGCTTTTTGTAGAGCAACGTTTTCAAGTGTTAGTGGACAACATAAGATAGCAAAAAGTTATATGTAGTTATCATCATCATCAGGCTATAATAGTCCACTGCTGGACATAGCCCTCCCACAAAGAGCGCCATAGCGCTCTGTCTTCAGCTTGCCGCATCCAGCATCTGCCTGCAGTCTTTTGCAGATCGTCATCCCACCTGGTCGGAGGGCGTCCTACACTACGTTTTCCGAGTCGCGGTCTCCACTCAAGAACACGTTTACCCCAGCGGTTGTCGGTTCTTCGCGCGATATGGCCAGCCCACTGCCACTTCAGATTGCTAATTCTCTGAGCTATGTCGATGACTTTGGTTCTCTGTCGGATGTATTCGTTACGAATCCTATCCTTCAGAGAAACTCCGAGCATAGCTCTCTCCATAGCTCGCTAAGCGACTTTGAACTGGTGGACCATCCGTACCGTGAGTGTCCATGTCTCGGCTCCGTAGGTCATGACGGGTAGCACGCACTAATTGAAAACTTTCGTTTTCAAGCATCGCGGTATGGATGACGAGAAGACTCAGCGTAGTTTCCCAAGCGCTGCCCAGCCCAGCTGTAGTTACGAGGGGAGGTCAAAAAGTTCGCGGAATGACAGGGAAGGATAATGAAATGAAACATCAAACTATTTTTCCTTTTCAATGTATTCTCCCTTAACCCTAATACATTTATTAGATCTGTCAAATAACTTATTAGTACCGACGAAAACAATAAGATTTGTCTTGGGCGTCAAAATAGGCCAAAATTGCCGACTTCACTTCATCATCGTCGCAAAATTTTTCCACGCTGTTCTATTTTCATTTTTTTTTCCAAAATGATCGCTTTGGGCTCGGTCTAAGCTGTAGGGTGAGTGGCGCAGTTTTTCAAAACCGCACCGGTGAATGGCAGCCGTCGCAACATGGCTTGTGTGCACGGACACTTTTCTCCATGGTGACTAGTTTCTTCCCGATTGACTTGTTTACTCGTTGAAAACTCAAAAGCTAATGACCCGATTAGGCTGAAACTCGGTATATATACTAACAATGAGTCACTCAATTAGCGCCTACATGGATGAGTAAACTCACCCTTGCCAACCCTGCCATTCCGCGAACTTTTTGACCTCCCCTCGTATATGTTGATGTATTAAGTAACGTTGTCTAATTTCTGATGACAGTCAACATATGTTTACAATCGGCAAAAAAATTGAGAGTATGTTTTCTAACATTACCAATTGTTGATATGGCAAAAATCATTTTGTAGGAAGGTAAGGTACTACTGTGATGTATGGGCTCAAAGAGGATCGCGGGTGGCGGGACCAGGGTCCGGGATATTGTTACTAAAAGTTACTCTTTGTTATATTGTGTTAATATATGTTACTGGTGGTATGATTGCGAAAGAAACCTTCAACAAAAAGCATCAAACAGTCGCAAAAGTTAAAAAATGTTATCATGTTGCATTATGTTTCTCCACAAAAAGTAACTGCGATGTGGATACACCATTGAATATCATTACAAAAAATAATATTACGTAATATAGGTAATATTATTTTTCGTTACGTCTTACGTTTACGTGAATATTATTCATTGAAATTAAACTGCTGTATACGGATTTTATCGCGTTGTTTATTTAACACTTTATTACATAACTAGATGTTCCCGCGGTTTCACCCGCGTTTATCGTTACTGCGCCGCCCCCGCGGGTCGTAGCGTAATGTTATATAGCCTATAGCCTTCCTCGATAAATAGGCTATCCAACACTAAAATAATTGTTTAAATAGAACCAGTAGTTCCTGAGATTAGCGCGTTCAAACAAACAGACTCTTCAGCTTTATAATATTAGTATAGATATGCGATATTGTTAATTTTTGTATTTTACTGGGATCAGTTTTAGATTTGTGATCTCATTAAATTTGGAGCCGTACCTATTTTTGTAAAGTTTTAGTATCAAGGTGTTGTAAATGTTAGTATCATTTTATTCTAAATATGTGCAGAGGTCAATTTTAGTTTCAGAAATTATAAAATTTAGAGCCGTACTTTTGTAAATTTTAGTATCAAGCTGTTATAAATTTTAGTATCAAGCTGTTATAAATTTTAGTATAAAGCTGTTATAAATTTTAGTATCAAGCTGTTATAAATTTTAGTATTATGCTGTTATAAATGTTAATACCATGTTATTGAAAACATGTGCTGTTGTTAATTTGAGTGCACAATACTCAAATTAACAACAGCACATGTTTTCAACAAATGGGGTAAACTTTAGTTTTGAGATCTTAATTTGTGCCGTACCTTTGTAGATTTTTGTATCATGCTGTTGTAAATTTAGTATTGTTTTGTTGTGAATATTAATACCGTGCCTTTGTTAAGTCTCTCATTATAATAACATAAAATTGTCTTTTAAGCTGGCATCTCATCCGGCACTACGCAATTTAGCTGCAAAAATGCATTTTACCCACAGTTCTAACAGTACACCTACTATGAGACCTGTGAAGAAGACACTGTGTAAGCTTTAGCTGTATTTTAGTTATATTAATTCTGTCAATATAAGCTCAGTTATATATCATCACCCATATCAAGAAATAAATCGTTTTATTTGTGGACAATTTGACACATTTTATAAAAAACATGTCACATTTTAACTGTGCTTAAAGCGTCTCGTTTCTTGATATAGAAATCGGGCCATAAACAAATAGTTTAAATTTGAATTTGAAGCGGCAATATCTCAAAATGACCTGACGTGAGTCTAAGACCTGAGTCTTGTGACCTACATGAATAAACATATTTTGGGTTTTTATTTTGAAAGGCTTAGAGTCAGTGCCGACGGACGGAGTGGCGGCGAAGAGACGAATTCAGTATCAATTTAAATTCAACCTAAAGTGCTTCAGAATACGACTGTATTTGGTACAATGAAATAAAATGACGGCGAGTGACTCAAAGCGCGGTCATTTTATTTCGTTGTACCAAATACAGCCGTATTCTGAAACACTTTAGGTTGAATTTAAATTGTTACTGAATTAGTCTCTTCGCCGCCACTCGGTCCGTCGGCACTGACCCTTAGGCGTCGGATTTGCAATCGGTCGTTGGTTCGTTTAATTTCACTTTTGTTTGGTTATTAAATTTAGCTAGAAGAATAACAAGTCTAGTAATTATGAAACCAAACTGACTACACTTAAAAATAATAATATAAGCTCTGTACATAAAGTGTCCCAGTGTGAAAACGGTAAGGCCATAGTCTACCACTTTGGTCCTATGTGGTATGGCAGACTTCACATATCTTCGAGTACACTTTAATAAGTCTCAGACATTCTGGTTTCCTTTCGATGTTATCCTTCACAGTTAAAGCGTGATAATTAACTATTTAATACGCACATAACTTCAAAAACTCAGAGGACTTGGGATCCAACTCGAGACCTCTATGCTATCGCTGCTAAAAGTATATAAAATAATACTTAAAAATTTATTTATATTCCAGACCGTTCGAACAGCAGCGAACAAACAAGAATTAAAACAAATACCGCCAATGAGAGATTCAAATGTGATCATCGGTATGTCACTCAGTAGTTAATGTCGAAACATAACTCCCGCGCACGCGCATTGCCACGCCGCCACAATTTGTGGATCACACAAATTTTTGTCCCGGGATCGAACACAACATTGCGCAATGGCAATGGCGAGGCGACCACTTAAACCACCACGCCATCCGTGCAGTCTGTTTAAATTATGTTTAACCACACGGAACACGCCAGTATAGCTTTCTACCAAATGTGTCAGTGTGTTTGGTCGATTTATACATCATTAGGATGCTTAAGACGTAAACGGCAAACGGAATGCGTATCACGTAAACGGCAAACGGAGTTCAAAAGACGCAAGCGGCAAACAGAGTTCGAAAGACGCAAGCGGTAAATGGAGTTCGAAAGACGCAAGCGGCAAACGAAGTTCGAAAGACGCAAGCGGCAAACGGAGTTCGAAAGACCCAAGCGGCAAACAGAGTTCGAAAGACGCAAGCGGCAAACGGAGTGCGTTTGGCGCTTGGGTCTGCTCTCTGTTTGCCCGTTCTAAATGACACGCGGCTCACACTACGATTAACGCTGCGTTCAACTTGATGCTTAGGAAATTTATCATGAGTTCATTAGAAATCTTTAAATATATGATTGAATATATCTATTACACGTGATTTCATTATATACGTATTTAACGTAGTATATTGTACCTAACGTATATGAACAATTTGTCCTTGTTCTTGATTTTATAGACATTCTACTGTATTTGACACCATCTGTCTTTAACAGACTAAATATATAACGTAACATAGTCGCAATACATATTGACCATTATTAACTATAATTTTTCGAATAATTTATGCAGTGACGACAAAATTTCACCAGATCAAAAAATTGCACTCATACAGCGCCTGAAGAAACTCTGCTCCTCTTTATTTTCAACTTCTTCAGTTAAATCATGCAAGAAATTATTATGCGATAATGCAAAAGAGCGGTTGAAACAATTGGAAAAAGCAAGGTTTTGCAGCAAAGACGTATTTACCAGGCCGCCGCTTAAGAAAATAAGCGACAAACATCTGGAGGCTGGTTTACATCCTAAAATCAATACATGTCGAGAAAAAAGCTTGCCACCAGACGTATTCAAAAAAGAAAATGTACCTATGGCAGAATCTATAGTAAATGCGAGAACCCTTGCCAAATGTAGAGACCTGGCAAAAATAATGGAGATTCAACGGCATATAGAGAAAGAAAAAGAAATCGAAAGAGAACTAATTAAGGAGCAAGAGAGGCACAGAGAAAAGGAAATAGAAATTGAAATGGAGTTTGGAAAGGAACTCGCCAGGCACAGAGAGAAAGAGCAGCATTTGACGTGTGACAGGGAAAGCCAAACTTCAAATGAAGGTAAATAATTATATCTATGGTACCGATCGACAAAACTCCAAGTATTATTGGGCTGGGTATGTGAACTTAAATAGGGTAGTAGGATTTCAAAATCGGTTGTAAAATAAGGAGGTAATTTATATTTTTAATTTAGATATATGAAAAGTGGAGATGTAACAGCTGCATTAAAAAACGGTTACGCCACAGTTCGTATCATACAACCTATTCCTGTCATTTGACTATCACTCCTATTACCAGATTTATAATGCTTGCCCGTTATTTTTGAGAAGATTTAAATATTTCTTTGTATTTTAGAGTTTGTATTATGTCATTATTTGACACTAATACTAAAAAAATGTGAGTGAACTACCCTGTTGTGGGCCAGCGGCTCATGTACGAGCCGGCACATTTGTACCCGTCGTGGGCCAGCGGCTCGGATACCAGCCACCAAATGCGCGCCAAAACGCCGCCCGCCGCCACTGACGCTTAAAACCGCATTTTATCAAACTTTTCGTTTAAAACTGATTGCCCATTGGCTGCGGATGGGTTAGGAATGAATGACGCTATACCACGGACTAATAAGAACGCCGCTCCTAGACAAAACACATATTTTATTTTAAAAGATTAGTCGACGCGCACCTGTATCTGCACCGCCCATAATGTCCGCTGTGAAAGTTTTTGTGTTGTGGTTTAGTGCTTGGAAGTACATTAAAACGTAAGTAATTGTTATTTTATTTATTATTGTAATGATTCTAGTAACAATAGCAATGTTTTAATAATGTAAACGTTATAAAAACTTAAAACAAATAGGAGCCTTCGCGTGGTTTTGTTTTTTTCTCCGTATCGTATTTATGCTTTATCAATCTAAACTAATAAGATTATTATGTATTCTTATTAGAATTCTAATAATATTAACGTATTTGTCAGTAATAATTTTTAAGTAATATTACATAATATATCAAGAAATATGAATAATTTGACTCTAAAAAAAACGTACCCTCTCTAAACAAAAAAACGGACCCTTGACGCGCAGTTTGACACGATTTTTACATTTTATTTTGCCTAAGGATGATAAAAAATACCTTTCCAACGATGTATATATGTGCTATATTTTTGCTATATTGTGCTGGTATTTTTCTACTTTTAGAAACAATACAAATTGTATTCTTTCTAGATATATAAAACGAAGAGAATAATACCGTTGATTTTTTCATGACTATTACCTACATTAGATTGTAATATAATATAATAACATTTTTCATAAAAACTATGTATCTGTTCTTCCGTGGGGGACCTGGTGATCTGTAATACAGGCATTTTATGCCTAACTCAGACACCAGCTCCTCACATTGCTAACTAGACAAATTAATTATATGTTATACCTAGAATTAAGCTTGTAATTGTGAGGAGAAATAAATGAATTTATTATTATTATTATATTATTTGCCTATTTTCATAAAATGCCTTTTTAGATCGAATAATAACCTGTATTTCTATATTTATTTATTTAATTATCATAGTTGAGTAGATTTCATAGAATAAAAACCTAAAATTAACTATACCCACGCATTAATTCGCTTAGGATGATTTTTTAAACATAAACGCAGCGCATGCGATATAAAAATAACGGCGGTTTTACTGTAATTTTCAAACGCTAAAATCATAACATTTTTCCAGGCAAGTGTAGTCACTATTTTATGTTTTTCTAAAGGAAATATCATAACGTATTACGAAAATATAAATAGGTTAAATATAATAATTTTATTTAATATCAGTACACAATGCACACATATCATATATTATGAGTCGTCATTTGTTTACATTATCTCATTTCAACCGGTCTAATAATATAAACAATTGAACAGAAATGGTCTCGTTTATATTTTACAATGTAGCTAACATCATAAGCTTCCCAGAAGTACCTTTTGTTTTATTCTACGAGCTATGAGTATGTCGTAATTCACAATAACACAAACTCAAGTGGCACGCGGCGATAACGGGCGATAACGTAAACATATGGCCTGGCTCCCAGATGTTTTTTGGCTGACGTAGGCTCGGCCCAGGAAGAGTTTATAATGCTTGCACGTTATTTTTGAGAAGATTTAAATAATCCTTTGTATTTTAGAGTTTGTATTATGTAATTATTTACATAATATATAAACTAATACTAAAAAAACGTGAGTGAACTACCCTCCTGTATATCAGTTCACATTTAACATTGATGAAACTAGACCGGAACTCTATTTTGAATTTGTTTTTTAGAATGGCCCTCTAACCAAGTGGCTATGTATCTTCATGACTTATTATAAGTATATTTCGTGTGACATAAAGATTGTTGTCTTGTGTAGTATCTTCAATATTTCTAATTATTGCATTTTTCAACAGGAGTCCTTGGCCTTGTATCCAAGAAGATATCTTGGTAATTATTTATTTCTTTTCAACGTAGTTAACGTCAAAATTAGATTTAGTCTCAGCACATTGTTATCGCCCATTGTTTACACAAAGAGTAGTTACTGGAAAATATGTATGTAATTAGTTACATGTAAAATTACAATGTTGGGCGTTATATACGATGAAAGGGCAACTCTGCACTAATCATAAATCCTGGGTCGCAGGAGGCTTTACAAACATTAAAAAATAACGGACACAAAGAACATCCAGACTCGAAACAACCATTTGTGGATCTCACAAATTTTTGTCCTGTGTGGGATTCGAAACCACAACACTCGGCGTAATAGCAGTGGTGAGGCGACCGTTTATACTACTACGCCATTTGTGCATGTTCTTCGGTCTAATGATTGGTATTAGACAAAATACAATAAAGTGAGAGAGCTGTGCGTGTACTATGCAAACAACTAACTGGAAACTTAAAATATGCTTATATACATATTTAACGTTAATAATTAAAATAATATTTGGTGGCTTCGACTGTCGAATATATGTAGCTTCACACTCCACAGGCGCGTGCCTTGACTCTATCATCGATTAACTCATTTCTACAGAAAACTTTCCCCAATATACTAGAAATACATCAAAATATTTATGAACGTTATGACTTCATTTATTCTTCCAACAATTTTATTGACGATATACAACAACATCCCGACTGATTTCAAACTCGTTACCGTAAAACTGATAGCAATCGGTCTTTTAGAAATGGAGACACGGTATATTTTCTCTATACTTGTATCAAATAAATGTTGTAAAAATATGTACCCACTAAATTATGCTACCAAGCTCACCTAATGATATACTAAAAATCATAAGATCTTCAGAAAACACTGATACTGTAGGTCATAATGGCGTATCAACAAAAGTATTAAAATATGTGGCATATACAGTTTGTGATTATTTAAGACATATTAAATACATGTATTGTTACTGGTAAATTTCCAGAAAAATTAGAAGTATCCATCTTAAAACCTCTATTTAAAAAAGGTAATAGACAATTAATGGATTGCTATAGACCGATAGCATTTTTATCAATTTCTTCTAAAATATTTGAAAAATATATCTACATCAGATTTACTTGTTTCTAGAAAAATACCACATTCTATTAAATGAACAAAAAGGATTCCGTAAAAGCAAAACCATAATATGGCAATTTTTGATTATAATTAACATATTTTTACAAATGTAGATAAAAAAACCCCATATGCGCCATATATTGTGACCTTACTCAGGCATTTGACTATGTTGATCATGACATATTACTGAGTAAATTGGAGTCATACGGTATCAGAGGAAACTTATTAAAATTAATGGAAAGTTATTTAAAAGATAGATTACAGTACCTACATCGAGATGCTTAGAATAAACTTTGATGAAAAAATTGGTTTTCTGTAAAGTCGGTTTACGGACGATAGTTTAACGTGACAACGTCATAACAAAACATTGATGAAGCCGAACGCTCAAGCCGATCGTGCCTTTCGCTCGCTCGTGTACCGCTCTCGCTCCGATCGTAACGTTACAATGGCGTAACGGGACAATGAGTCATCCTTTTTCGTGCGTGCAGCCGGCTTTCACCGATTTATTAGACGTTGTCACGTCAAAAAGAGAGAAAAACGCAAAGTCCAATACGGAGTTCCACAAGGAAGCATATTAGGTCCGTTATTATTTATCCTATACATAAACAACTTACCAAAAGTAACAAAACATCCAATTACACTTTTTGCTGATGACAGCACTGTAGTTATCGAGTCTAGTAATAAGTCTACTTATGGCAAAGAAATAAACGACACCATATAATCATTAATCAACTGGATGAATAACAATAATTTAAAAATAAATTTAGCAAATAATAAAATAATGTGGTTCAGTCAACGTACACCTACTCCAAACATTGACATATGCTAAAAAGCGACAGTCTTAAACAAAGTTGTCATGACAAAATTTTTAGGATTGATTATGGATAAAAATATTAATTGAAAAGCACATACTGAGGCACTTTGCAAAAAAATCAGTTCTTCTCCTTATGCTCTATTTCAACTTTCAACTGTAGTAAGCTGTGAAGCTCTTCTTATGGCGTACCACGTTCTGTAGGATCTCTGTTACGCTTTGGAATAATATTTTAGGGCAACTCCACTAATAAGGAAACAATATTCAAATCCCAAAAAAGCTGCGTTAGAATAATGTTGGACTTAAAATTGTAGACAGTTGTAGACCGTATTTTATTAAGTTCAATATATTAACTCTGCCCTCTCTATTAATTTATGAGATAGCTGTTTTTGTTGAGTCAAATCCACATTTGTTCAGTCGACGTAGTCGAGTAGAGATAACGACAGACTATGCATGGTTAGATCTAATACAACGCTAAAATATGTCCTATGCTTGGCGCCCGTAATATAGAATAAAATACCTAAATCTATAACGAGTCTTAACTTACAATTTAAATTAAAACTAAACAAAGAATTGATTGAGAAATGTTATTATGACATAAATGATTTTATAGACAACTATAGCTAAAAGTATCTTAATATTATGACATTTATGCTTCTGTTAACTGTTCTTTTACTTTATTTTGTATTAAATTAGTTTTTTATTTTGTATAATATTGTAAATCTTCTTTAACTTTGTATAACTTCAGTAGATGTTTATTAAATACATAATACATCTATGTAAAATATTTGTACGCCAACGAAATGGCAAAACATGAACGTACCACATAAAATATCAACACCTACATTACAATTTTTTGTAACTGTATAATCATGTTTTTACAAATAAATGATTATTATTATTATTATTCTCTTTATTCCTTATTTTCTCTAATAATTACATTTTTAAATATAAATATAAAAATTATTATTATTATAATTATTAAATGTCTTACTTCTCTAAAATACGTTTCATAAAATTATTAAAGAAGAGGGAACGAAGAGAGGAACCCGCCATTCATCCTCGGATTGTCAACCACAACTATTGCAACAGAACAAGGTTGACAATACCGAACTCCTCTGGATAGGCACGGCCATGGCATATTTAATTTACGTATTTTCAATAACAAATAATAATATTCTAATCAATAAAATGAAAATATTATTTTTTAAATTATAGTAATTTGATATTTTATTAAGTCCAAAATATTTATTTTTAAATCAATATTTTGATTTTATTACAAAAATAGCAGATTGGTCGATGTTATGGGCATTATATTATGACCGCCTCTTCACATTTCTATAATCTTCTGTTGTTTTAGTGATTGTGAGGCAGACAAACTACACGAACCCGAACACGAAACACATCCGTCGCCTCTACCGGAAAAACCGAAAAAGGAAAAGGTGAAAAAAGAGCATAAGCCAAAGGTGGAAAAGGTGAAAAAGGAAAAGGCGCCGAAGGTGGAAAAGGTGAAAAAGGAAAAGGCGCCAAAGGTTAAAAAGGAAAAGGTTGTAAAAGAAAAGGTTGTAAAGGCAAAGGTGGCAAAGGTTGAAAAGCATAAGGGGGTAAAGGTTGAACAGGTTGAACAGGTGGAAAACGAAAAACATGCCACAAAATACAAATGTATCGAAGTAATCCACGACAAACCCATCACACCACACGTTGACGTCTCCTGTGAGTGCCGTAAGCAATTATAACTAAACTTTATTGATATTAAATTATCTCTCATCGACAGCGCTCTTTAAAACTATGCATTGCAAACAGTTTAATAAACAAACTTACAGCCACTTTCACCACAATCAAGTAAAAGTTATCCGAAAGATAAATCGTATGCTGTCTCATTCTTGTTGGGTTAAATAAGAGAGATAGCGAGACTCTTATCTTATAGATAAATGCTATTTGGAGGTGGTAGAACATTTATCTATAAGATCAAATTTAATCTTTTGTCGGCATTTCGTATCATCATCATCATCATCATCAGGCTATAATAGTCCACACTGCATTCGTATCAATAGTAGGAATTACTCTCACATAGTTTAGATAGGACAAAATAAAGTTGTATAAACTGAATAATTAAATGTTAGAGCAGTTTCGATACAAGAACACGTTGGATAAATTTTTATAATCACAATGTCAAGAGTAATAATGTCGAATGCCTTTCCAAAATCTATGTTATTTATTACAATCTTCTGTTTTCTTACGTTCAATATTTAAAATAAACCGAATAGGCAATTGATTTATGCTTTTATCTTAAAATAATTACTGAATGCGATAAAATTATATTAAATATACTTAGCTACTTAGCGATACAACTTTAGCATCTATCACCTAATTTATAACATGGATATCGAGACACGAAGAATTTCAATACCTATATAAGTGTCATAAGATGGCTACAAATTTTATTTCATTCATGGAAAACTTACAGTCAATTTAACATCACAGTGATCATTCTAGTATCCAGACAGCCAATTAAATGCTTTCTCTTCTAGGTGACATACTAAAAGAATGATAGTATAATAGTTGAGCATGGCAAGGCATGGAATTCTCTGCCAAGGCACGTGTTTCCTTCTTCCGTCAAGGATTGAGGTCCTTTAAGCGTGTCGTGAAAAAGCACCTTATTAATCCGTCAAAGTAGGGACCTCAACATCGTTTCATCTAGTATGAGGATAGTGTGGAGGCCACTGCTCTTGGACCACATGACTGCTTACCATCAGGCGGAGTCTGGTCATTTAGACGAGTAAAATATAAAAAATAGCTTCTGAAGTCATGCGTGCAGTAAATTACTACAAATGCTTAATATATTACAGACGGTGCTTACGCCGCTCATATCAAACTAGCGCATCCAAAGATAGCAAGCTATAAGAAAGAATGTGAGTTGTATTAGTTTGTATGCTAACTTAGTGGGAGACCGTTGAACTGCCACTCCTAGGTCGCAGAGTTCGATCCCAAGACACGCACCTCTGACTTTACGAATTTGTGTTTTTTTATGGATTAGGGGGCAAACGAGCAGACGGATCGCCTGATGGTAAGCGATTACCGCCACCCATGGACACCCGCAACACCAGAGAAGTTACAAGTGCGTTGCCGGCCTTTTAAAAAGGAGTACGCTCTTTTCTTAAAGTGTTCAAGGTCGTATTGGTCCGGAAATACCGCAGGCGTCAGCTCATTCCACAGTTTCGTTGTGCGAGGCAGAAAATTCCTAGAGAAACGCACAGTTGTGGACTGCCAACCATCTAAATGATGGGAATGAAAATGTTGTTGCATAGAACGATGGTGAAAAGAGGCGGCAGGGATCAGTCCGAACAATTCCTCGGAGCACTCCCCATAGTACAAGCGATAGAAGATGCATAGCGAGGTCACATCTCTACGCAGCGCCAAGGGGTCTAGCCGATTTGAAATATCCTGGCAGTCGACGATTCGAGTCGCTCTCCGTTGAATGCGGTCTAGAGGGCGAAGCTGGTATTCGGGTGCCGCTGCCCAAAGATGAGAACAGTATTCCATGTGAGGCCGAACCTGCGCCTTATAAAGTAGTAGGCGGTGGGCCGGTGTGAATTACTGTCTCGATCTGTTGAGCACGCCAAGCTTTTTTGAAGCTAATTTAGCTTTACCCTCTAAATAGCCGCAGAACTGGACTTCGCTCGATATGTCGACACCAAGAATTCCAATATTGGTTGTGCACATTTATTAGTGCTTTAACGGTGAAGGAAAGTATCGTGAGGAACCTGCGAGCCTAAGAGTTCTCCGTAACGTTCTCGAAGACATGTAAAGTCTGCCAACCTGCACTGGTCCAGCGTGCTGGACTATGGCCTAACCCTCATTACACTGAGAAGAGGCCCGTCGCCAGCAGTGAGACAGTTTATAAGGGTTTGATATTAGGTATTGCAGTTGCGCCGTACTGCCGCTAACTACAAGCACGTTAAGCCTTACATATCTCTTAACGTCTTTTAGTTAGTGGACGGCAGCGTAGCACTCAATACTGCGTTTGCTACAATTCACGCTCTTCAACTAACTAAGATGTTGACTTATGACTGTATACCAGGCGATAAACAACACCCGACCTCAGAGCAACTACTTATAAATCACACTCGCTTTTTCGCCCATGTGAGAGGCGACTAATGAAACTATAGCAGTTTCAGTAGTCATCCGTACAATAAACTAATAAAACTCCTTAATATGTTGTCACGTGGAGAAGTCGTGCTAGCGGCTGCATTCGTGCGGGAGTGGTGGCGCCCCCTCTCTCGATCCCTCCTTCCGAGCGGTGGCCGAGCGCTATATAAGTTGATGACGCCCTGGTGCCAGCCCACGGATCGGGAGCCTTCTGCGCTCACCCACAGTCTGCGTAAAGTTGTGAACGCCATCTGAGGCCAACAACTAACACACATAAAAAAATAATAAAAAGGTGCCGGCCCGCTTCTACCTGCTGTGCTGACGACTAAGTTAAGTGGTCTTTCCAGCCTCAAGACCACGCAGCGAGCCTATAAGCACCACGCCCTGTGTGATTTTTATCTAGAAATTCTGTTGTTCTACACCAAGTTGTAAATGGAAATATAAACCTTTTAATCGTGTTGTATATTTTTTTAATTTGATTAGATTATCTAGCCAACCATGTCCCTAGGACGTGCTTGACTAAGTATAACGTTACAATATTTTAGCGCACAAGGTAGAAATAAGCTTGCCGACGCTTGTCCTATGGCAGATCACCACCACTTTGGTAAGTGGAATTAATGTTTGTGCAAGTAACCTACTTAGATATGTTTTTATATTAATAATAATTAGGTACCGTAAGGTCGTATGACTTTAGCCCTGAGGGGTGACATTGGCCCATAATTGGAAAAAGTTTGAAGTTCCCACCAGACCACTATCATACTTTTTGCCGAAAAAATACACGTGGAAATCAATACATAGCACTATAAACTGTCAGTAAAACAGCTTCTTCCAATCAAACAATTTTATCAAATTAAAGGCCAATGTCACCCCTCAAAGCTAAAGTCATACGAAGTTACTAATAATAATAATAAAGATTATTAATAATAAAATTAAGGCGATTGATAACTATACGTGCCGTCTAATAGTAAGCTGTACCGCTTTTAACACCAGAGTGACTAGTGACTAGTGCGTTTGTTTTACGTTAACGCGATCAAACAAATTTATTTAAATAAACAAAGCAGTAAAAACTGTATTAAGTAGTTTATTTTTAATAAATATGCCTATTAAAATTGTAGCAATTTATTTTTTTTACTCATCGTGTATTACACAAATAAAGGCAGACAATAGTCTGCCTTTATTTGTGTCTAAGTGTTGGCTCTATATGGGTTCGAATAAACTATTTTTCTTGCCATCCTATCTTTTTTTCATGATATACTTACTCTAATAAGTTGATTTTCCAATAAGCTTCCTGGCGATGATTAATCACGTCTTAATTTTTTTCTTATTTCTTATTCCATTTGAGTCTGCCATTCAACAGTAAAAATACCTATAAAGATTTGTGTAGTATTTTTAATTTTGTCTTTTTTTCATTGCAGGTTTCGACAAAATTAAATATTGGTAATTATTACTTTATATTAAAATTAGTAAAAAACGAAGTAAAAAACGAACGTTGGTTTGTTTTTTACAAGACTATCCCCTTTCTATTGGAGTGCATAGGTAAGCGGATGGTAGTGAAATGAGGCCATCGGCAGCTTAACCTCAGCCATGTGTTATCTCCGCCAACTTTGTTACATTAGCCCGGAGACCGCTGGGTCAACCGTGCCCCCCCGAGCTCATCCATAGGACCCTCTCATCCGGTCGCCAACCGGCACTATGGCGTGAGCCCAGGATTTTTGGACAGTTAGCGGGGCAGCCTTTCATAAGTGGCTTGCTTGTTACTTGGGCCCCCTACTACCTGCGGTCGGCCAAAGCGGTACACCGTGCCACGGCTCCAGCTACCCTCCGAGACTAATGTTCCGATGCAGCAAAAACAATGTCAAACCGTTCAGCTGGCGGTAGGCAACTACTCTAACCCTTCCTCCTAAATACCTACAGCAGCCTCACGTGTCGGAACACGGCTAGGCCGCTTGGCGACACGACTTAATCTGGTGGGTGGTTACCAACCTCAGCTACAGCCTACCACCGGTGTTGTCACCTGATTAGCACCACCCAGGGGCCATGTATAGGGATACAGATGTAGGAGTATTCTCCTACGGACACGGGTGACTCATAATTAAATAAATCGTATCAAAAACTTGTTATTCCAATATAATAATCAGATGTAGAAGTCGATTTTAAAATTAGCAATTAGAAATCTCCACTTTTGACTGTCAAGTTAAGATGACGCAAGGAACGTTCTGACACTTTTCGTACACTGCTACCAATAAAAGTATGATATTGTTCTGCTTACGTTTTGCCGTCAGAAAATAGGGAACTTGAAAACGTGATTTGAGTAACATCTGACACAGGAGCCAAGCTATATTTATCGGAGTATAGTGACTTAATAAAACCCCTTAATATTGGTATTTCAGTGTGTGTAAAAATATGGAACACGGCTTAACATGCAACTTGGGAACGCAACACTCCGGTGGCCACTTAGCAAAGACATGTAAGCTCAGCTTAAACTAAACATAAACATAAACGAAAATAGCGTCTCATATTTTCTGGTCAGACTTTATTTTCTCATAAAAAATTATATTTTATTTAGTTAAGAACACTTTCTTTCACTCTCCTGCTCTATATAGGAAAAGAGAAAAATAGACCGACCGCCTTTTGCCTGTCTAATATTTATTACGTAAGAATCTATAGAAAAATGAATACACGTTTGGTTTATTTATTTATTTAGGGATAACAAACAGCAGCGTATTAAACATTACTATGATAGTACTTAGTAACTAAATGTACAAAATACGCCACCCACGGCATTATCCACAGATTACCATTGAGAAATGTTGTCTACTAATAAAGACAGCTTACATAGATAATACACTAATTCCGGGCAAACTGGTTTGTTTTAATGTTATGAGTAATATTTTTAGGAATGTTTATTTGCACCTAAAAAAGTACTAGTAATTTGTATTTTCTGGTAGTAATAAACTTTGGTTTTAATCATTCGTCTACCCATCAGAGCGCACCTCGACACTCGCGTGGTTGAACGCGCTTTTTCAAAGTCTAATCTTAACTTTGCGTATTTTACGTATTATCAAGACTCCCTCTTACCTCCTTGTAAGAAATATACTAACCCACCTCCTCCACTAAATTGTCTTACGTAATAAATGAATAGCACCTTTATAGCACCAATAGCAGACGTTGATTTCAAGATAATTTAAAAATACAATATTAAGTAATTTTATGTTTAATACATAAAATAATTTTACAAATTAGTTAAATGTACAGCTACTTGTTTCACTGAGTGTGCTAAAAACATATATTCCACGATAAATACAGTACAGCACTACAACTGCCTGATTATTGATATTCATTTTAACGTTAATTATTTGTTTTGAATATTTTCAGGTCATAGAGATACAACGAAAAGTTTAGGCAAGTTTAGCCGACTTGTCTCCCTCGCTCGTTCTAAGCGACCAAAGACTTATTCACCAGTCTACATCAGCACTCCGTCACCTCTTGACGATATTCCATTCATGCGGTCAAATACTTCTTCGCCTGCGCTACCAGCAGGTTTGGTAGAAGCAGAACCTTCTAGCAAACATTCGATGGCAAATGTCAACTCATCGCCTATTTTATCTAAACATGTACAGTATGATAATAAGCCTATAAACCTCAAAGACACTTCAGTCCAAGCGGAGTTGCCACTAGTCTCAACAAAGATAAAGAGCCTTACGCCTCGCACTTGTCGTGTCAAGGATATATCAGTTCTTGCCACGTTTTCAAATGTAACTGTAAATTCACCGTGCCATCCTAAAACAACAACTTGGGTGAACGATTCCCCGAATTACAGCAAATGGTCACCTGTATTGAGTAAGCATTCAATAGGCACGCAGATATCTGGATGCCGTAAAAAAGATACATCGGTGCTTACTAAGTTATGGTTGAGGTCAGGATCACCTCACGTCAAGACTTTGTCGACAATCACTACGTTGTCACCACTGCAGTTCACCAAGATGACGGATAAGATGTGCTCGGCGACGCGCATCAAACGCTCCACTTTGAATATATTGCATAAATTGAAGGATACTGTTGTTAATAAACAAAAATATAAAGGTATGTTTAGATAATATTGTAAATATTATACAATATCAGAATATCTTTATTTAGGTCACAAAGTAACACTTATGAACGTCACTATCTATGAATTTACATTTACTTGTTGCCACGTTCAGCAAAGCAAGTACGTAGAACCAATGAGAAAAACAGGAAAGACCACTTGTAAAAATATTGGAACCCACATATTCATAATAGAAAACCATCCCCTGTGTCTGTTTCGTCAGATGGTAAAAACACGTTTTCTGCGCAGCTTGCAATATTATTTGTCAATTATCTTCTAAATTAGGCACTTAAAGAATGAACGGCAGTCAGTACCAAAATATCCTATTGCAAACAGTTGAAAAACGTTAGGAAATTGGTTTCCTCTTTCCTGTAATTACTTTGATTGCAGAACAAGTTGATTATGTGAAAATCTTAAAAGATTTTGACACAGTTCACTGATATTATTTAACTTTATGAATGAATGGAAAAGCCTTTTTCAATTTATTCATAAAGTCTATTAAGACTGTGCCGAGCGTAAGACGCGGTTGGACTGAATGACAGAGCTCGATATTCAAATCGGCGCGCGGCGGCCATAGTAAAATTGTATGGAGGATTTGAAGTGCTTTTTTAATAAATACGTATCTTTATTGTCACCCAATAACTTACATATTATACATAGAAACACCCAGACCAAGACAAACATCCATGTTCTTGCACACAAATGTTTGACTTGTGCGGGAATCGAACCCGCGACCTCAGGCGTGGCAGGCGGTTACACTAACCACTACGCCATCGAGGCCTATTTCTTCATATTGTTTCGTCATTAGCAAATTACCATCGCTATGCCCAAATAAATACATATTTTACCTACCTATAGCAGCGACACCTTGGTGGGGGACCGTTGGACTGCCACGCAGAGGTCTCGAGTTCGATCCCAAGGCGCGCATCTCTGACTTTTCGAAGTTATGTGCGTATTAAATAGTTAATTATCGTTTGCTTTAACGGTGAAGGAAAACATCGTAAAGTAACCTGCATCTCTGAGAGTTCTACATAATGTTCTCGAAGATATGCAAAGTCTGTCAACCCACACTGGGCCAGCGTGGTGAACCTTGGCCTAAACCTTCTCACACGGAGAAAAGGCCTGTACCCAGCAGTAGGACAGCTTAATACAGGGTTGATATTATTATACCTAGACTTATTATAAATTTTTTACAGCAGCAAAAGAAGCAAATAAACAAAAAGGCAAAACTGAAAAGCATACGATACACAAAGGAGCACGTTATAATTATCGTTGGAAAAGAAATAATGACGTGCATGGCTTAGGTTAGTTAGTTAGTTAGGTAGTTGGACGTCTGTTATCCGCACTTATCCCCACAATTGGGCCATTGTGCGTAAGTAACCGACGTGAAATATTGTTTGGCTACTCATACCACCCCACCTCCATCCAGAAAGACAATAGGGGACCGATGTTGCGCAGTACCTCCTTCATCGTTTCTGGACTGTTTAGAAATTTCGCCTGTTGGTTGCTCACGCTTTTACAATGTAGGAGCACGTGAGCCGGTGTCTCCTCGGTCTCCATGAGCCTCTACATAAGGGACTGTCGGTGATGCCGATGTTGAATAGGTGCCTGTTGAGTGAGCAGTGGCCTGGTATTATACCCACTAGGTGGCGTAAGTTTTTCCTTGTGGAACGTAGCAATTTGCGTGACAGATGTTTGTCAGGCTTAGTTAGATAAGCTTTATTTCTAGTAATTTACAAGTTTTAATTACACCCTGTTTTATTGAATCGAAGTAGGCGTTACTTCGAAATCCATTGTAATAAAATTATTGAGAAGAAAGGAACCCGCCGCGCACCCTCGGATTGCCCACCCCGACTATTGCAATAGAAAAGGGTTGACAATACCGAACTACACTGGGGAGGGACAGCCACGTCGTGGGACCCGGGCGTACTCACACTTGCAGTATTCCGCTTCGAGCACAAAACATGCGTCGACGCGTGTTTCACCAAGCACGAGGCATCTTCAGAACCGTTTGGCAACGAATGAATAAATTTTTTTAATACTATTTTTATAAAAAGATCATCATCATCATCATGTCAGCCAAAAGACGTCCACTGCTGGACATAGGCCTCCTCCAAGGTTTTCCACACAGACCGGTCTTGGGCCACGCGCATCCAACCGCTTCCCGCGACCCCTATAAAGAGATGCATATTTTAATAGTATAATTTTAGTAGTGGTATTTTAGTAAAAGTTATTAACAGTTGTCTCTCCCTACAAGATCATCGCATCAACAATAGCTTTCACTGAGAGAATTAGCTTACGTTTCATGATTGGGACAGAATTCTAGCTTAGTACAATATATCAAGTATCAAATCGTTTTTTAATAGGGTATGTCTATGTTTCCTGAAGTTTTGTATGAAATCGTCACCGTGTTAGTCCGTCTCCAAGACCAGAGCTCGAAACCTCTACAACTATAGCAAGGTGTGAGACAAGGGGATGTCATATCTCTGAAACTGTTCACCTCCGCGCTGAAAGATGTGTTCAAGCTCTTGGACTGGTAAGGACTTGGCACCAATATCAATGCCAAGTACATCACTGACCTCCGATTTGCTGACGATATCGTGGTCATGGCTGAGACCATGGAAGACCTCAGCATAATGCTCAATGACCTCTATAGAATCTCCCGACAAGTAGGTCATAAAAAATAGACAAGACGAAAATTATGTCCAAGTTCATACCGTACCTACTCCTATTAAGGTTGGGAACTCTACTCTCGAAGATATCGACAAGTATGTATACCTGGGACAAATGATCCAGTTAGTTAGGTCCTACCGTGAAAGAGCTCAATAGTCGAATCCAACTCGGCTGGGCAGCATTCGGGAAGCTGCGACATATCTTCGCATCCAATATACCGCAGTGTCTCAAGACAAAAGTCTTTGACCAGTGTGTGTTGCCAGTGTTGCCATACGGATCCGAGACGTGATCGCTCACTAGAGGTCTTACCAGAAGGCTCAGTCACTCAGAGGGCGATGGAGAGAGCTATGCTCGGCGTTTCCCTGCGACATTGAATAAAAAATGAGGAGATCCGCAGAAAAACTAAAGTTGCCGACATAGCTCTCCTGATAGCCGTGCTGAAGTGGCAGTGTGCGGGGCACATAGCGCGTAGAACCGATGGCCGTTGGGGCAGAAAGGTTCTGGAGTGGCGGCCACGCACCGGAAGAGGCAGCAGGGGTAGGCCCTCCATAAGGTGGACCGACGACCCGGTAAGGATCGCGGAAAGCGGTTGGATACGGGTGGTCTGTGTGGAAAACCTTGGGGGAGGCCTATATCCAACAGTGGACGTCTTTCGGCTGAGATGATGATGCCTATTTTTGATTTTGTACTTTATTTTACGAACAAGAGGCAATTGCTATAAAAAAGATTATTATGTTAATTATTATTGTGCGCTCTAACACTATACAGACTTATAGTTTATCAAGACAGCGAGAAAATATCTTTTTAACTGCTTTGCTTTGCTTCGTTTTCCAGACACCAAATACCCAAGGCAGCAGAAATTATCTCTAGAGAGCAGCTTGTTTGATGCGGGTAAGGAAAAACATGATAATAACAGCAGACGCGAGGATCCTGTCAAATCAATTATTTTAGACTACAACCAAAAAAGTATCATAAGTACTTTAAAGAGCAATAGTGTAACCGACTGCCACGCATGAGGTCGCGGGTTCGATTCCCGCACAAGTCAAACATTTGTGTGTATGAACATTGATGTTTGTCTTGGTCTGGGTGTTTCTATGTATAATAATATGTATGTCTTTACAAAAAAAAAGTATATATGTATATTTATCCATTGTCTAGTACCGATAATACAAGCTCTGTTTAGTTTGGGCTAGATGGTGTCGTGTAATCGTGTTAGAATATTATAATTTAAAGAAAAAGAAAAAAAATCCAATTTACAATGTTGCTCTTTTATTTCTATACTTTATTTTGCCCGCGACTTCGGTCTCACTTTAGGTTAGGTTATGTAAGTAACAGTTTTTTTTCTCTGTGAAAGATACCCTATGTCCTATTCTGTTGCTCTGACCACGTGTATGCAAAATTTTATAATACGTGAAAGTGTAACAAACAAGCAAACAAACACATTCGCATTTATATTATACTAGATTTTTCCCGCGGCTTTGCTCGCGTTAATGTAAATTTATGTTAAGATAGATTTTTTAGTAGCCTGTATGTTATTTTAATGTATAAACAATAATAAAGTTTCATCAATTCGCTCAATCCATCCAACCATCCATCCTCACAAACTTTCACATTTATGATATTAGTAGGAAGTTAGAATAAAGATTTCGGTAAACAATTAAGTCCTTTATGCCAATATCAGTAGGTAGTATATCGTAGTCTAGTTTACCTGCTAATATAGTTGAAGATTAAATCGATAGCAGCGATAGCTCAGTGGGTAGACCAACAGACTACAATTCAGAGGGTCTCGGGTTCGAACCCACGTCGCGCACCTCTGACTTTCAGAAGGTATATGACTTTTCGAAACTATGTGCGTATTGATTGACAATTATCGCTTGCTCCGTGCTTCGGAGAGCACGGTCCCGGCTGCTATGAACATCTATAGCAGTCGTTACTGGGCAGTCAGTGCCCTCTAATATCCTGGCACTGGTCTAGCCTTAGGGTATCGTTAGCCTTTGGGTTGCGGAGGTCAGATGGCAGTCGCTCCGTGTAAAAACTGATATCCAGTCAAATCCGGTTAGACTAGAAAGCCGACCCCAAGTGACTTGGGAATAATAAAGGCTAGGGAGAAGAAGAGAGATTAAATCAGCACAACCTTACAAATATTCCTTATTTCAGATAATATTCTCAAAGACGTTCAGTCAACGACCTCGGGCTCAACCGCAGCGTCTTCCAAAAGCAATTATTCTTTAAGTGATGATGAGTCGAGAACAGACACCACTTTCTGCAGTCTAGTGACAGTGAACTACACCGAAAGACCACTTCGTGGCAAGTATACAACCAGGGCTGTCACGAAGGCTAACCATTCAACATCGACAGAAAAAGCCCCTTTACGTGATACCGGTACCATCACTGAAGATTGGTGGAGCCCAATGCTCGACAAAAGAGAACAGACGTACCTCGAAAAGTCTAGACAACATAATTTTATGACCAAACAGAGAAACGAAATTATTGACTTCAATGAAAATAAAAAGGTTCCCGGTAGAACGTTAACCACAGATGAGAAGATTGTCAAGTTTAAAAGTAGGGCTCAGATTATACCGGCTGGTAAGTACAAAAGCTGTTTGTGTTATAAACTTTTCTAATATAGTTCAACTTTTCTCGGTGTCGAGTGGCTCCATCGAAAAGGTATCGATGATTCTGCCAACATAAAGGTGGAAAGAGATAATAAAAATAAATAAGTGGTTTTATAAGTAGTCAGTAATTTGACCATTGACCGGTAATTAGAGCGATGGTTCTTCTTTGGGCTACGACAAAAACAACACAAATATTAGTAATATACTATACAGGTTTAGAATATGAGGGAGGATAAAGAAAACCAACGATAAGAATAGAGATTGACGATAACAAAAGGGGTAGACTATATTTTGATTTTATTAAGTGAGATGAATTTATATAAAGTTTTTATGAATGGGGTGTGTGCCAAAGTTAATAGAAAGGGTATATTGACAGGGCGAGGGATCTGTTTTTCTTTTGCCCTAAAATATCCTATCCTCTTTATGATCTACTTCCTAAACAGATCATAAAGAGGATAGGATATTTTAGGGCAAAAGAAAAATAGATATTCCAAGGTGCCCTCTTCGAGACCACACTCGCAAAGAGAATGATCTCTGACCCGAATTTTGGCTAACTAATATAGTTGGGTAGAATTTTAAATCATTAGGAAATTTGTCATTTTTCTTCCTGACATAACTCTTTTACTACTCTTACTAGTCTCTGCCTCCTTCTCTTAACTTTTTGTCCAAAATCATAAAAAGAACACCAAACAGCGCAGTGATAGTGAAAATAATGGCTGTACATCAGGTCTTGGATTCGAATCCCATGTTGAACCAGCAACAAGTTTGGTTTAGATTTTACTGTCAAGAAATTCTCCTATCTGACCCTGACCCTTCTCAATTAAAGCCCAAGCGTATGTCGCAGTCTCCGCTAAGACTGGCCACCATAACGAACATGTAGTCTGACAGGTCTTCCTGTTGTTTTGACAATTTGTTAGCTTGAGCTCCAACTTAATTCTAAGCCAGCTTTATATTTCTTTTGAGTAGACCCGCAGTTATGGTACATAGTGTGAGTCCTGTAAAGGACTTTTAGGGGGAATGTAGTTTATGCAGAGAAGTCGCGGGCTTAGTTAGCACCTAGTATAGTTATATAAGTTTCATAATTTGGTGTCTCATTTAAACACTTAACCTTACTTCTCTGAATGTCAAAAGACAAAAGTCAAAATCATTTATTCATTTAGGTCACAAAGTAACACTTATGAACGTCACAGTATATAGGTTAGTGAGTTTACTAAGTTACTGAAGCTACATTTAGGTTAGTTGCTAGGTTCAGGCAAAGGGTTGAGCCTATGAGAAGATACCTGCAAGAAACTCACGGCCACTCTTCTAAATCGCCAGTTAAATATAATTTCAGTATTTTACAACTCAGATCAGACAAGGTGTTACAGCCATTATGCCATATACTACTGACTATAAAAAACTAAAGATAATAATAATAATAACTTAATCATATTATAGAGAGGAAATAATTTGAGCTAATAATGTAATGTATTCAACAGGTCTATATCGATTCAAAAACGACATTATGTCACCGTCCCGGTATCTGTTGGAAGTAAGTACAAGATCTTCTACATCATTTATTTAGTTTAACCAGGTCACTCGCAGACAATGAATTTAAAATACATAATTATGTCTGACATGTCAAGTTGCCCCCCGGCCACATGGACCGATGACCTGAACAAGGTGGCTGGAGGTGACTGGATGGCGAAAACGGGAGATCGGGCCTTGTGGCGCACCCTGGGGGAGGCTTATGTCCAGCAGTGGACTGCAATAGGCTGAAATGATGATGATGATGATGATGTCAAGTTGACCGGTTAATAATGGCTTATATTTAACTTATCACCAGATATGGTAAAATATAACAGTCAAAAATAGTAAATGATCACCAAATTGCACAGCAAAATATATTTAAAGATATCAAAGTAAATCGACGGAGCCCCGCTTCGCGGGACTCTTATTTTTGGGTGGGTTTAGGCCGGGACCCCACCAAAGCGGAGATGTGTGCGGTGTGCTGTGCGAGATGTTTTTCAGCTCGGGGGACTCCACCAAAGCGGAGATGTGTGCGGTGTGCTGTGTGCTGTGCGAGAAGAGATGTTCTTCAGCTCGGGTGCGAGGCCTTAAGTGACATCGCTCACTGCACGCCGCTCACATCTCCGCTTCCATCGCGCCATACAAATATTACACATCTCCGCACAGCGAACTCCACTGAAGCTGAGCGCAGAGGAGATGTGTCAATAACACAATTCTATTGGTTGTTTAAAAAACATCTCCTCTCCGCTCGTCTCGTCTCCGCTTTGGTGGAGTCCCGGCCTTAAGAAGGAACCTAACATAACCTAACCCTTCCGAGACGGAATGCAGTTATTTGAGGCGTATAGGTGCTCGTTCCTCGTTATAGGTGGGGGAGGGCTATGTCCAGCAGTGGACTATTATAGCCTGATGATGATGAGGTGCTCATTATGATATATTTTAGTAAGCATATTTTGCTGCGCAATTACTATTTTTGGTGGTCATTATATTTAATCCGGTTAATAATTAAGGTACTGTTGCTTCTGCTACAGCTAAATGCAACTCACTTCACTGAATCATCATCTAAATAAGATTTAAAGAAGTGTTTGCGTAATGGAGCGGCTCATACAGAGTTGTTTATGATGTGACATTATATTTTCTTAATTCTAATGATAAAATCCACAAAAAATCAGACAAATCCAGTAATTTGGCTACAGAACATTATACATATAAGATTGATGTATGAGCGGTTACAACTTGCTGGTCTGAAAATGCATTATAAAGTTTTTATGACTACAAATTTTGAGCAGCAGCACAGACTGAAATAACGTCCGATAGGTGACAATAGACGATACATCAGCGATAGCTCAGTGGGGAGACCAACAGACTGCAATGCAGTGGTTTTCGGGTTCGAACCCACGTCGCGCACCTCTGACTTTCGGAAGTTATATGACTTTTCGAAATTATGTGCGTATTGATTGACAATTATCGCCTGCTCCGTGCCTCGGAAAGCACGTTAAGCCGTCGCCGCGTCGGTCCCGGCTGCCATGAACTATGGCAGTCGTTATTGGGAAGTCAGTGCCCTCTAATATTCTGACACTGGTCTAGCCTTAGGGTATCGTTAGCCTTTGGGTTGCGGAGGTCAGATGGCAGTCGCTCCGTGTAAAAACTGATGTCCAGTCAAATTCGGTTAGACTAGAAAGCCGACGCCAAGTGACTTGGGAATAATAAAGGCTAGGGAGAAGAAGAAGTGACAATAGACCCCGTGTACTACCGGGGAGCAGAAACTACTACTGGTGAAATATGGGTCTAATACTCTTTCAGGATTCAGGAATATATGTGTAAGACTGTGCCTGTAACTTAATGTGTTAACAGGATTTCATAAACCATTTCTTTGATAAATTGCAGTCACAGAAATATTACAATGAGCTGTTCGCATTCAATATGCGTTCTCCAAGAGTTATAGACTGCGCTCATTTTAACGAGAAACCTCGAACCTCTATTGGAAGTCGAAGAAGTAAGTATCAATGTAGGTTACTTAGTGATCCGCCCCGGCTTTGCACGAGTAGTAAACCTTAACAAATTATACATTTAAACCTTCCTCATGAATTATTTTGTCTATTGGTGAAAACCGCATAAAAATCCGTTCAGTAGTTTTTTAGTTTATCGCGTACCTACAGACGCGGCGGGTGATTGTTTGCCGCGCAAAACGCGACTTTTGCTCCTTTTTTTGTTTTTTTTTATACTACTAAGGTGGCAAACAAGCATACGGCCCACCTGATGGTACGTGGTCACCGTAGCCTATGGACGCCTGCAACACCAGAGGCATCACCTGCGCGTTGCCGACCTTTTAGAAAAGGAAGTGGGAAGGAGAAGGAGCGGGAAGGGGAAAGGGGGTGCTTGGGCCTCCGGCACTCTCACTCACCGAACGAAACAAAACAGTAGGAACACTGCTATTTCACGTCGATATTACCGACAAGACGACTACTTTTATAAACAACAAAAATGGCAAACATACGGCTTGCCAAATGGTAAGCGGTTACTCTACGCATCTAATCTACCAAGGAGCCTTTTGTTGGCAAAATTTATATCGTTATTTTGTATCAAAAAATAAACTTGTTGTGCGGTCCAAGATTAATACATTCATTTGCACTCTAGCACAAAGATATTATGTAAATACACGTCTGTCTATAGGTTTCAGTTAATTAGTTGGAAGTGTGTTAAGTATTTGCACTTAGCCTTAGCAAAGTTGTTCGGTTACTCATACGACCTCAGCTTCGTCGAGAAAGATAGTAGGAGACCGGTGTTGCATAGTTTCCTTCATAGTTTTTGGACTGTTTAGGAGTTTCGTCCGTTGGTTTCTTTACAATTTAGGAGCACGTGAGCCGGTATCTCGGTCTCCATGCCGCCTCTACATAAAGGGCTGTCAGTGATGCCGATATGTATTGCCTACTGCTTTTGTGATATACAAACAAAGCCTATTGTTCTCGACTGCTCACTCAATCAGTTTAAAATACTATTCATAAATTGACACAATATAATTTTCAGCGCATCGTCGAGCGAAGAGGCTGCACGAATGCTACTCACCAAGAAGACAGGTACTCATCACCACATTCTCAAAAAATGCTTTCCATCGCCATGACAAGTCAGAAGATTTCGAGTATAATCGCCGTTAGGATGTGTTTAGAAATGGCATAGCTTACACAGACTATCGTTTTTCTTATGATTTAAATATTTATTCTCCTATTTTAAATGACATTCATGTTCACAAAAATGACCATAATTTCTAACAAGTAACTTAGAAATACACAGGGCATTTTTGAAGTGAATACTTCTTTAGACACGTTGAGCACTTTTTGGGTGAGCAAAAATCATGGAACTCCCGTCATCGTCACGCTTCCACGCTTTATTATTTGTTTTTAGAATATTAACAATATCTTAGAAATGGTGCGTCCTACGCAAAAAGTAACTAAATTTTGACCCCCCCTAATAAGCCCGAAGAGAGTATTAGGAACTAGCATGCGAGCCCCCTTTTTTTTGGTTTATATAGAATTGTTTATGATCAAGGATTAAAGTTTTCACTTCTATTGGCAGACCCCAAAGACGGCCCCAATTTTTTTAAAATTCCTTTGTAACCTGATACCAAACATGCAGTATCTCCACTGTGGTTTCTCTTTAGCTAACAGCAGACGTGGGAGAAGAAAGCATAGTTATAATATTTCGTTTTAAGCTTAGTTACTTTAGGCCTCGCGACGTAAAAAAACACGTAACAAATGTGCTTGTTTGATACTTCAAACTTGTTACGTGTGTTTTATACGGCGCGAGGCCTGTGTTTTGTCCCCAAAATATGGATCCACGCTTACTGTCCGCAGAAACCCAATACGAGATTATTTAGTTACCAGACATGCCACTTCCGTTCAAGCAAAATCACACTATACACTATCTCACTTTTTTGGGATAAAAGACAGAAACATTGACCTTGATTCTAGACGTATCTATGTACAATCTTTTAAAACTCTTTATGTATACTTACCCAGACTCAGACTATTGGTATACATAAAAGGTATTTTAAGACATTTAAGTGCTCATAATAATTGATTGGTTTTATATAATAACAGTACAGTCCCAGAAAACGTAACACGGACTCATCAAGAACGTCCGACTCGCCACGAAAACGACCATATCCTTGCCAAAGAGATGACCAGAGGTAAATAATGAGCGGCCATCCTAGGAGGCTATTTTCAGTATCATTTCTATTGCATCGTTGGGCGGCATAAAACTTGTCTGATGGTAAGCGGTAGCCCTTGCTTTTAGAAGCTTCGAGTATAAGGACGTCCTGAGTATTTCTACAACTCATACAAAATAACTCGCTGACCTGTACGCATAAAGATCAGCGATCTGCTTACATCAGCGGTCGGCAGACCGTGGCCCGCGTGTCTCCTCTTTGCGGCCCGCAACTATTTTGTAAATAAAGTCTTGTACGGGTTGGATGTTGGCGACGAGTAAAACGACCAAGTGTCTGAATAGTACTGATGTATTGTCACAGTCATTACACATTACACATAGAGTAGAGTACAAACTTAAACATACCTTACAGTCTTATCATTTGGAATTATTTTAATATCGCACCAAAACTAAAATCAACGCCATCCGCGAAAGCCGACACTGGCCCACAAAATACTTCTCGACATTTGTGGTTTTATTTGCATTGTTAACATAATCGATAAAGGTACGCAAAGTTATGAACATGTGCGGCCCGCCTCAATTTAATTTTGTCACTATGTGGCCCGTGTCTGCCAAAAGGTTGCCGACCGCTGGCTTGCACATCATTGATAATTCCCTTTTCCTTCCATCCTGGGTCCTTCAAGGGAGGCGTGAAGAAGCACTTCAGTTTACCATTAAAGTAGACACTGCACGGATGGCGTAGTGGTTTAAGTGGTTGCCTGACCAATACCATTGCGCCGAGTGTAGTGCTTTCGAATCCCACACGGGACAAAACTTTGTAGTCAAGTCAAGTCAAAAATCATTTATTCATTTAGGTCACAAAGTAACACTCATGAACGTCAAAGTAAATAGGTTAGTGAGTTTACTAAGTTACTGAAGCTACATTTAGGTTAGTTGCTAGGTTTAGGCAAAGGGTTGAGCCTATGAGAAGAAACCTGCAAGAAACTCACGGCCACTCTTTTAAATCGCCAATTAAATATGATTTCAGTATTTTACAACTCGGATTAACAAGGTGTTACAGCCATTATGCCATATACTACTGCCTTAACAACATAATATGTATAATCCACAAATGGTTGTTCTAAGTCTGGATGTCCTTTGTGTCTGTTGTTTGAATGTTTGTTAAGTCCCCTGCGATACAGGCATTGTTCCTAGTACGGCACTTGTCCATTTCTTTTTAACCTTTTGAGCGCCACGGTCTTGTATAGAAGACAAACGTTTCTATTCCCTCCACGCCACGGCTTTATTAGAAGACAATGTCTAATCGTAACATTGATTTAAAAAATACATAAAAATATATTTTGTTTTAATTTGTGCGTAATTTTACTATTACCTAAAACTCTACTTTTACATTTTTATTACAAAAGGGGCCTTTGTTCATTTTAAAACCAGCAAAATTTAAGTAGCCAACATTTTTCAACTGTTATAGATTTATTGATTGGCGCTTAAAGACATCGCGTTTGGCTTAGGCGTCACCTCCACGTGCGAGTGTATCGCGACGATAGTCTCGCTGTTCCATCAAATTCAATAGTAACCCTATGAATCAATCTCCACACAGCGATTTCATCGCAGCGATACGACGAGTGACATTGACTAGCAAAACGTCAACAACTCGCCGCGTGTCCGCGTGTCCGGACACGCGGCGAGTTGTTGACAAGTGAATTGTTGCTTTGTTGCGAGGTGCGGTGAGTAGTCGCGGACATGCGGCGGCGCGGCGCGCGGCGCGGCAGTCTGTTGCGAGTCGTGACGATACGCCGGCGGAATAATCGCCTTACCGTGGAGATTAGCTAACGATAGAAGGGCGGAATCGTCGCGATACACTTGCCCGTGGAGGTGGCGCCTTAGGTTGGCGCTCAAAAGGTTAAAAAAGAAGAAGTTAGAGTCCTCGGTGCCATTTTATGACATGGCTTGGATGGGCTCTGCTCGTGACGACTGCTACATCAGGCGACATGTGGTCATTTCAACAAGCATAAAAAAATAATGCATATTAATTCTGTTTTTCCAGACGTCCAAAGAGTTACTACGCTATAACTTAAAATACATTGAAATGGACTCGACTTTGGCTTTTCGGATATACAAAATTATAATATGTCAAAGGTGTTTTTGTTTAAAAGATATATAGAATATTTTTGTTTTGAAGTGTCTAAGACGTATTTGAATAAAAGATGTTCTGTTATTTCGTTGTTTTCTTCTATTTTATCTTTGCTATACCATAACTGTTTCTAATGTTAGTAAAAGTATAGATACCATAATCATAATCATTTATACATACATAGATTCACGCCTGTTTCCCAGAGGGGTAGGCAGAGACTACAGATTTCCATTTGCTACGATCCTGACACACTTCTCTGGCTTCATTCACTTTCATCACATTCCTCATACACGCCCGTCGGTTCAAGGAGCTCTTAACCTGGCCTTTGTCCAGAACGCCTCCGATCTGATCGAGAAACGTTCGCCTAGGTTTTCCTCTTGCGACTGTTCCATTCACACTATTATAAACTTTCTTAGTCAGTCTTTCCTCGTCTATTCTTTCTACATGCCCAAACCAGCTTAACATACCCTTTTCTATTCTTGTAACTATATCCGCTTTCATGCCGCATCTCTCTCTAATTACACTCTCTCTCTAATCATTTAATTACAAAAGATCCGGTCGGATCAAAGAATCCGGTGAGTTTAGGTGAGATTATATGTATGCACTAGCTGTCCCGCGCAAATTCGTCTGCTTCTTATAGGAGAATTTTCTCCATTTTCGCATCATTTTTCATTGCTGCTCCGCTCCTATTGATCGTAACGTGATGTTATATAGCCTATAGCCTTCCTCGATAAATAGGCTATCCAATACCAAAATAATTATTCAATTTAAACTAATAGTTCCTGAGATTAGCGCGTTCAAACAAACAAACAAACTCTTCAGCTTTATAATATTAGTATATGTACATATGTACATGATATATGTACATGTAGTGGGTTCGAATCTCACACGGGACGAAAACTTTGTGTGATCCAGAAATGGTTGTTGCGAGTCTGGGTGATATGTCCGCTGTTTGGATGTTGGTAAAGTCTCCCGCGACACAGGACTTAGAACGAGAGCGGGAGTTGTCTTTTAAAAAAAAATAAGGAGTCTAGACCCGTGCTTCACCTAGATTCTCTACCTGGGTGAAGCACAGGGGCTATATAGGATCCCATGCTCCAACTGCTGATCAGTACAGTCAAGTAATTAAGAAAAATACATCATAAGGGAGTTAAGCAGAAATGATTTTACCAGGTGGTACCTAAAGCCATAACTGGTGAATTGGCTTAACAGGATGCAGGTCTATTACTGCCTACTGGGCACAATCTCAGACTGTGTACTGCTACTGAGAATTTGCCAGTCATGATCAGCAGCTGCATTCACAGCAGCTACGCCACACAAGGAGTTATGGCCGACTACTTATGACTGTTTTGCCTGCCTTTGTAAATATATTGTTTGTTTTTATCATGCTGTATGACAATAAATAGTTCTTTTCTTTCTGTGTGTCAGTTATCAAACAAGCTGAAATGCTAAACCTTTTATATGTCTTATAAAACAAGCTGAAATGCTAAACCTTTTATATACCATCGTACCTGTTGCGAGAACGACTAGAGAATATCTAAACATCTCCATAAACTATCAAATTTATAATATTAAAGTCGTATTCAAGCTGTAATAACGAAAGTCTATTAGATTTTTTGGCAGCACAGCATTGCTTCACAACACATACACAATATACTTCACTAGCGACCGGCCCTGGCTTCGCACGGGTAGTATAATACCTTAACAAACTATACACTTTACCTTCCTCACGAATCACTTTGTCTTTTGATGAAAACCGCTTGAAAATCCGTTCAGTAGCTTTTGAGTTTTTTTTTTGTGCAACTAAGGTGGCAAACAAGCATACGGCCCACCTGATGGTAAGTAGTTACCGTAGCCTATGAACGCCTGCAACACCAGAAGCATCACTTGCGCGTTGCCGACCCTTTAGGAAAGGAAGTGGGAAGGAGGAGCGAAAAGGTGTAAATTGAAATAGTTTTCATTTTAAATAGATAAATAGTAGTTATTAAAAGTTTAGTAGTGTAATACTTTCAAAATTATGTAATAAAAGTGTTATTAACAACGCGATAAAATCCGTATTTTAAAGTACTTTACTTTTAGTGTACATCGCTTGTGTTATTATTTGTTAGTAATATGGATCGACGACAACCTCGCGAAATGTGTTATACCTAAACCATTAGGCTATTTTACCTTCACTATATCATGTAAACAGGTGCCTAAGTCGCAATTGTTGACTGTCACCTTAGACCCCAAAAGTGTTCGACTAGGGGGTCATCTGCGCTACCCCCATTGAGAACCAACATCCTCATCTATCAATTATGTAGGCAAGAGAACAACTATTGTCTGCATACCATTGTGTTGCAACTGCACTCTAAACAAAATATTATTGTACCTATGAACTCATAGGTACAATAATATTTTGTTTAGAGTGACCTAATCTCACAGTCCGAATAAATATTAAAAGAATAGAAGCGATGGCATAGAGAGTATTGTGAGAGTCGTCGGTGTGGTAGGATCATTTTAAGCAAACATCGTATATTTCTTGTCCTTGTGAATTAAGTTTATTACATCAATAACTAGTATAAGAATGAAGACCCATTTATTGTTGCTGTTTTGGTAAAGTATTACTTTATTATTATTATTTGTTTCTCTTTCACGGGTATATTCCTAATACGTTAGGAAAATACCCGGCCCTTTGGTAGGCTTACACGGAGACATGGGTCCAACGTGAAGAGGCCCTTCGAGAGTTTTAATCAAAGGTGGGATGGAACACCTACAGCGGCACTAGCCGCAGCAGGCGTAGGACTATTGCTACGTATGGATTCTAATATATGGGCAATGGGTATGGGTGTTTGATGGACTGGTATATTGGTAACTATGGATGATAAAACGGCGTCTGCCCTGAATACTCTAATAGCATCAATCGAATGGACAGACGGTGACTCGCCAACTCACTAGATGGGCCCCCTGAATAGCCGTATTATTATTATTATTATAAACCTAATTGGCGTCCCACTGCTGGGCAAGCCTCCCCTTCCGACTTCCATCTATCTCGATCGCTTGTTCTGAGTTGCTAATCCCTTTTAAAGGCATCGAGCTCGTCTCGCCATCTCCTCCTGGGCCGGCCTCGTTGTCGCTGCCCGTTACTTGGCATCAACACTTGCATTTTGAAAAAACACTAGCAGGAAACTATTAACAAATGGTTTGATTGGATGTTGTTAATAAGACAGCCAATTACAGCAGACTGTTAACTAATTTTTAAATTGATCTAGGTGCTGGAACCTCGGGCACGCCACAATCGTGGCGGTAAGACCCGTTTTTGAGGAGTGGCTGGAGAAGTGGCATGGCGCCCTCACCTTCCGGTTGTCACAGATAATGACTGACCACGGTTGCTTTGGGCAGTTTCTATGTCGCATAGGCCGGCAGGCGATGCCCGGATGTCATCACTGCGGCGACTGCCGCGATATTGTTGTGGACACGGCGCTGCACACTTTGGCGGATTGCCCCGCCTGAGCATCGCAGCGCCGTGAGTTGATCGCGGCAGTTGGACTGGATGCCCTCTCACTCCCGGCCGTGGTTTAGTCTATGGTCTGGAGTGAGAGATCTAGGAATGCCGTCGCCTCCTTTTGTGAGGAAGTAATTTCCATCAAGGAGACCGTGGAGCGGGAGAGGGAGCGCTTAAACACGCTCCCCGACCGCAGAACTGGGCGCCGGAGGGCGCGAGATGACCTCGAGCCACCCTGAGGTTTGACCTGTGGGTGGTGGGCTGCGTGGGCCTGCTCGCCATCCGATCAGCACCAGGTCCGAGAGACGGCGTGCGTAGTCCCACGTGCGCCTCTGTGTTGTATCTTTGTCCCAACGTGAGAAGGGTTAGGCGATATAATAGTCCACCAAGCTCCCAGTGCGGATGGCAGACTCATCATATCTTACAGAGAAGTTTCAGACATTCAAATTTCCTCACGATGTTTTCCTATAACGTTAAAGCCAGCGATAATTAACGATTTAATTCGCACATAACTTCGAAAAGTCAGAGATTCGCGCTTTGGGATCGATCTCGAGACCTCCGCATGGCAGTCCAACAGTCTCCCACTAGGCTATCGCAACACCATAATTGGCTATGTTGTGCAGGCCAGGTGGCGTACCACAGCTATGCCCGTAAAAGAGGCAAAGCTATAGACTCTGCAACGAGCTATCTCGTTACAGTAAGTGTAATGTGTTTACAGTTTCTCAACAAACCCAGCCAGTGGCTTGCACGCCAGTCAAAAAATCCGCAAGTTCCCCGAAGGTTTCCGTTTCGGTGCCTCCACAGCCGCGTACCAAATAGAAGGAGGCTGGCAGGAAGATGGTAAGAACTAACGATATATACAGTTGCATTCGAATGTATTGACAATCTTCTTCTTCTCCTTAGCCTTTATTATTCCCAAGTCACTTGGGGTCGGCTTTCTAGTCTAACCGGATTTGACTGGATGTCAGTTTTTACACAGAGCGACTGCCATCTGACCTTCGCAACGCGAAGGCTAACGATACCCTAAGGCTAGACCAGTGTCTGACTGACTTCCCAATAACGACTGCCATAGATGTTCATGGCAGCCAGGACCGAAGGCTTAACGTGCTCTCCGAGGCACGGAGCAGGCGATAATTGTCAATCAATACGCACATAATTTCGAAAAGTCATATAACTTCCGAAAGTCAGAGATGCGCGACGTGGGTTCGAACCCGAGACCCTCTGCATTGTAGTCTGTTGGTCTCCCCACTGAGCTATAATATATTGACAATACTATACATAAATACGTGCTTTACGTCTATTACGACTATACAAAGAAGGTATTGCATAGTGTACAACTATCAAATCAAATCAGCGTCACTAATACGAACATACATAATTGTGAAGGCTCTATTACTTCTCATCAGTAAGTAAGCACGCAAGACAACTAATGAGCTGTTGTCATAGCATAAAGAGGCTTGTAATACCAAGGTTATCTCGCTCGTTACCAAACCTGCAAGAAAGTGTGACCAAGTTACTGCACAAGAAAGTGTGACCAAGTTACTGCACAAGAAAGTGTGACCAAGTTACTGCACAAGGGACACAAAACGATGGACCCTGTTCATTGCACTGGCTTTCATTAAGAAGCGCTGCAAGTTCATGTTACATGGTGTCAATCTTTCATAGAACTGACGCATTTAACACTACCTAGATTTTCGAGACCGGCAATGTGTGACTAATATTTTCTGTCAACAATTTCTTAGTAGACTTTGTAGTCTTGAAGTTTGCCTATTAAGGGACAATGGGCTCGCCCCCTATAAGATAAGATAAGGTAATTTATTTGTGTAAACATGTGTATACATACAGAAATATAAATGCATGAAAGATGTTACAATGAATTTTGTTGCAACATGTTTGCCATATTATATGACGTACAAATATTTGTGACGTTAAATGTCAAAATTAGCATATGCATAGTAAAATACAATTTAAAATGGCATCTAAATTGATACCTGGCAAAATTTGGATGTAATACATCTTTGTCTATTTTTTCAAAGATACAGGCGTGTATGTATGCGCCAATTGCCTATTAACATCTGTCTACAAACTTTCACAGGCAAAACCAAGTCAATATGGGACGTAATGACACATCAAGAGCCATCCCCAATCAAGGATGATAGCACAGGAGATGTCTCAGCAGACTCCTACCACTATTACAAAAAAGACGTGGAAATTGCCAAAGAACTTGGCTTAGACTTCTACAAATTCTCCATATCTTGGCCGAGGATCTTACCGAACGGATTCTCCGACAAAATAAATGAGGCTGGCATAGAATACTACAACAACCTCATAGATGAATTATTGGCTAACAACATTAGCCCTATGGTGACAATATACCATTGGGATCTGCCGATAAACCTTCAGAAATTGGGTGGTTGGACCAATCCTTTAATTGTGAACTGGTTCGAAGACTACGCTAAGATTTTATTCGACAGATATGGAGAGAAAGTAAAATATTGGATCACAGTAAACGAGCCACGAGAAATATGCGTCGAAGGATATGGTTCGACGGGTACAGCTCCAATGCTAAACATGACCGGTGTAGGAGAGTATCTGTGCGCTAAGAACCTACTCCTGGCGCATGCGTACGTGTATCATCTATATGATGAGGTTTATAGGAAGAAACAGAATGGTTTCGTGGGTATTTCTATCGGTTTCTACTGGTACGAGCCAGCGTCCGACACTATTGACGATCATCAGGCTGCAGTGGATGCTAAAATGTTTGGTGTAAGTATAGACTTCTATATACAGCCGAATCTGTTGGAGTATCCAAACCAGATTATTAGAGCCTATATAAAATAATTTTAATTCTAATAATAGTAGAATTATTATGGGTTAAGTTCGATCGAAGCAATTGTCCAGTAGAATGACCGTGCCAGTATTTTTTATTTAAACATTTTCTTTTAAATAATATCTCATACTTATGACTGCAAGGATAGCGTAGTAGTTTAAGTAGCCACCTCGCCAGTGCCGTTGCGTCGAATGCTACGGGCTCGAATCCCAGATGTGATATAAAATTGCAAGCAAACAGTTGAATGAAATTTGAATTCGAAGATTGAATATATGTAAGGTGCCTCGCGACGCAGAAAATATTCTTAGTGTGGAATTTGCCTTATTTGTATAGTTTTATATATTATATATATCAATGGTTTGTACATAAAAAGCTCATTGAGTTAAATGTTTATTTACGCTGTTGTAATAATAACTTACTAAACATTAATTCTAGTGGGGCCAATACGCAAATCCAATATTTTCAAAAGGCGGCGATTTTCCCGCTGAAGTAAGGAAAAACGTCGCATTAAAGAGTGCCGAGCAAGGATTTCCACGTTCTCGACTGCCAGAACTCTCGGGCGTCCAAGTGGCATTAATTAGGGGCTCAGCAGACTTCTTGGGTGTGAACACCTTTACAACAAAGTTGGCTTATAGAGATGCGTCTCTAGATGGAATGTACGCCGTTCCTTCGTACTTGGATGATGCAGGCACTGTGCTAGTAAAAGATCCGAGTTGGACTCAGTCCTCATCTAGTTGGCTGCAGGTAATTTATTTAAATTGGTTAGAAGTACTAATTTCATGTTTCATTAGCTATTAATAGCCTGAGTATTGCGTTCCAGATTGCGATTTAAAACTTTTGTAAGAGAGACTCAAGTTTGTCAAAAGTAGACTCTAACACTCTTTGAGTCTACTCTTGCCAATTATTTTGTGACCACCAACCAGACATACCACCCTGCTAGAGTAAACCAGTATAATACCTAGTAGAAATATTGTTACTGCGTTTCGCCCGGCAAGCACATACCTACCGCTCCCAATCTTTTTCTTCCATCCTACCTCTAATTCATGACATGACATCATTTACCTCTGATATTGCATGCCATGTAAGACGGCATGCCGTTTACCATCAAGCGTTCCAAACGAATATTTGTCACGATTGTTTTAAAAAAGAAACTTATACTCAATAAATATTGTATTTGTATGTATTAATGTCAATGATTGGGATGGTAGCCTAGGTGAGGCGGACTAGGCTAGAAAAGACTAATTATCATCATCATCTCAGCCGAAAGACGTCCGCTGCTGACGCTGTCCGACGACTGCTGGTCATAGGCCTCCTCCAAGGTTTTCCATAGAGATTGGTCTTGGGCCACCCGCATCCAATCGCTTTCCATGACCCTTACCAGGTGTACATACATATATCTGGTTACCAGCAGGCGGGATGAATATTTTATCACTTTAACAGATATAAAAGCAATCTAAATATACTGTGTTGCTGATCTACGTAGCTGACGAGGTACTTTTTATTGCTATTGGTGGCAGAAGAGTTACCTAGCTGGTTAGCTGTCACCACCGCTCATGGACATAGCCGTACCTATTTTCTTGGCATTTTGAGCAATCTTACTAGAAAAAAGAAGAGGATACTTGATTGACTATAGATTTTCATTACAGGAAGTACCGTGGGGTTTCACCAAACTTCTTTTGGATATTAAGGTGTTGTATGACAATCCACCTGTTTATATCACAGCCAATGGTTGGTCCACTACAGGCGGGTTACTCGATGAGGGCAGAATAAGATACATGAGGACATATCTGAAAGCTCTATTAGATGCTATCGACGAAGGCTGTGATGTCAAGAGTTTTAGTGTGTGGTCCCTTATCGACAGTTTCGAATGGAAGAGGGGATACACGTAAGTATACCTGCAGAGTCAAGTTTTAAGGAGCTTGACTTGGGGATACATCTTTACTCATCAAAGAAAGACAAGGTTTTCTAGCTACAATATTCTTTAGAATTAACAGAGTTAATGCGAGACCAGTGAGCCGAGTGTTGTGTAATCCAAACGGCACTAAAATTGTATGATTCAAAATTTGTTTTCCTTAGTTTAATTATTCGTTACGTCCGTTCTTTGAATATTTCAGGATGCGCTAGGAAACTTCTGTTTATCCCCAGGACGAGTCTTGTAAATAGACTTAGCTGAAGCTCGAGCAAATCTACTGTAGACTTTACTTTTGTGAATCTCAATATTAATTAATTAAGGTACGTTGTTGGTTTCAGAGAGAAGTTTGGACTATATGAAGTGGATTTCTCTGGTACAGAAAAGACTCGAACTCCTAGAAAGTCGGCATTTATTTACAAAGAAATCGTGAGAGCGAAGGCCCTGGATCCTGACTTTGAGCCAGAAAAGTTTTTAGTTGAAGTACCTGAGAGTCAGGAGAGAGAGATTGATCGGAATTCGTTTCTCTAGATGTATTTCTTGTGATTTGTAATTATTTATATCAAGTATTAAAATAATTATTATTATGTGGTAGAATATTATTTGTAACTTGATTGAAAACATTACAGTTAGTTAGTGTTTTGTTCGTTGTATTTATAATAGGTATAGCGTGTCAGTTTTATAGTCACACTACATTTAGCCCGCAGCTTCGCTTGCGTTAATTAAGATTTTGTCAATAAACTATCCCTCGGGAACAATACTTTTTTCTGGATAACAGGTATATATATGTCCCTATGTCCTTTTCTCTACCCCTGACAACGTGTATGCGAAATTACATGATGATTAGTGGAGTAAGTAAGTGAGGAGTGCAAGCGTAATAAACAAACAAACTTAGATTCGCATTTACTTATAATATTAGTAAGTAAGGAAGGAGTAATTTACCTATCTGCTGTTGGTTGTGACTCATCTTTCGAAATTAATAGGTAACATATTGTCCATCTTTTTAAATTAACATTATCAAAGTTATACTAAAAGACAAAATTTTAACAAAAAAGAAAACCGACTTCAAAGAAGAATATTCTAAAACTTAAAATGCACTAAAAAGTTAATAAATAATTGCATATTCTTGTGAATAATTAAATTATTGTTATTTTTGGAGTCGGTGTCAGCCGCCCGCGCCGCGTGCTGCGTCTATGTGTGTAATTGTGCATGCCAATGTTATGTTATGATTATAGTAAGACAACTCATGTTTAATTAGTTACAAACCTACCTTGGCTGACACCGACTCCATTAATAACAATAATTTAATTATTCACAAGAATATGCAATTATTTATTAACTTTTTAGTGCATTGTAAGTTTTAGAATATTCTTCTTTGAAGTCGGTTTTCTTTTTTGTTAAAATTTTGTTTATTTCTCGGATTTTAGTGAACCTTGCCAAATATGAGAGCATCATCAGTGTAGCCAAATACGCATTATTAAAGATAACTCGAAAACAAATGGTCAAATCTTGATCAAAAGTAAATGGGACCACACAGGAAGCACTAGCTTTCAAATAAAAAAAGAGTCATCAAAATCGGTTCACCCAGTCGAAAGTAACGAGGTGACAAACATTAAAAAAAAAATACAGACGAATTGAGTACCTCCTCCTTTTTTTGAAGTCGGTAAAAAATCTAAGACATGTGGGTTTCCTCACGATGTTTTCCTTCACCGCCAGCAGATGGTAAATCATTAGATTAGTACATAATATAAACTCCACAAAGTGAAATTTACATTGGTACCGCCACACCCGGGATCGAACCCTCAACCTCATGCGTTGCAGGTCGGTTACTTTGCCACTCCGCTACCATCAGTCTTTTATCTATACTAATATTAAAAGCTGAAGAGTTTGTTTGTTTGTTTGCTTGAACGCGCTAATCTTAGGAACTACTGATCCGATTTGAAAAATTATTTCAGTTTTTTTCCTTTTGAGAGCTTCCGCTGCGTGCGCTGCGTAAACAGTTAAAGTTTCGCAAAAATCATGTATGATAGAATTGTCCACCTTTAAAAGTTCTAAAAAAAAGTTCGCGACAGCATATGTCTATCTTTTATGGTTGGCTCACTATAACCTTTTTTATGCTAACCAAATTTGTTCTAAAATAATGCATTATTTGCGAAGGTGTTTTTATAAACATGATAGTAATCCTTATCCAAATAAATACGTTATTCATCACAAGTATTCAATTTAAAACAAAATTGCCCTTTACATCATTCGATTTCAATGAATATCTTAGGAGATATCGCAGTTTAAAATAACATGGCGGCAAAATAATTACCCATTACAGACATAGTACAAACGATGTTTCTCCTGGTTTTTTCTGCGTGATTACTACTGGTTCGATTTGAAAAATTCTTTTAGTGTTAGATAGCCTATTTATCGAGGAAGGCTATAGGCTATATAACATCACGCTACGACCCACGGGGGCGGTGCAGTAACGATAAACGCGGGTGAAACCGCGGGAACATCTAGTAGATTATAAAGCTGGAGTTTATTTGTTTGTTTGAACGCGCTAATCTCAGGAACTACTGGTTCGATTTCAAAAATTATTTTAATGTTGGATAGCCCATTTATTGAGGAAGGCTATAGCGCAAAAGAAATACGTACAGAAGTCAATCAAGTGTATGTACTTCACTTTTTATACCTACGCTCGGCGGTCGCGCTAGGGTTGTCAACTTTCGCTTATGCACAAACGTAGTAGTGACACTCGTATCTAGTTGTTGGATTTATTGTTGAGAATGAAACAGGAAGATAATAATAATATAAACCTTACAGTAATTTTTTTAAATTTAATTTTTCTTAATACAACCGGCCGCACGAATTAATATTAAAGTGAATGGGGCGACTGAGGGGGCTACTCCAAACCCGCAGTATAGCCCGCATAGCAAAAAACTTATTCTACAGTATTAAAACAAAACAATAAACATACTATTACAATATAAAAAGTTTACAGAACAAAAACATAAAATTTTACATTTGACAATTTTCACTATCGAAAATCCCTAATAACTTTTAAACGGATTACCCTATTTACACAATTTCTTTTGCCCTATCCGTTTTAGACCTAAACCTATCAAATGACACTAAAAACAACACAATATCTACACAAACAAAAATCATGTTTTCAACTTACGTAATATTTGGTCGCGTGAATATACCTTACTAAAATTTAGTTACTTCGTTTATACTGATTCAAAATCGGAAACTATTATATAAATCGAGCTTAGATAGCCACCTTACAACATATTCTCCCGGGGCCGGGGCGCTTACCTACCTACCTAAATGTTCTGTGTTACGTTAAAAGCAAATAGGTACCTACCTACTTACCTCTCTGAAATAACTGGTAGCTTAAAAAACGACAATTCACCGTTTAATGTTGAATTTAAACAACCGTCCACGGAACTGTTATAATAACGTTTTTTTGTTGCTCCATTTTTGCACAAAAAAGTTTACAGACACGACGACGCGACGTCTTAATTAAGCGGATGGTGGCACTCGCACTCGCACTGTTCCCAACGGGTCCGAGATATCGTGTCCGTGAGCGGTGTCTATGTGTGCGTTGCTCGAGCGCGCTTTCTATGTAGATTGACTTCTGTACGTATTTCTTTTGTGGCTATAGGCTATATAACATCACGCTACGACTCACGGGGGCGGCGCAGTAACGATAAACGCGGGTGAAACCGCGGGAACATCTAGTATGGTAATAAAGCTCATCAATAATACGCAAAAGTTTCTACCACCCACTCGGCTACCATCGCTTCACACATAATACAGCTTAAGTAATGCAATTAGAACGTTTGCGTCATGTTGAAAGGCAGCAACGAGCGTAAGCACATTGCAATTTGATTACAGACAGTTAGAAATTCTGCCACAGATCGCACCCTTACTGTAAGCCGTTAAGGAGTTCCATTGATCATCACTTTCGACTACGACAATTACTTGACTATAACGACGTTACGGTAGGTGACTCAAATATCCGGATAGCCTATAAAAGATTCGGACGAGTATCGTTAATTTGCTCCTAAGAATTGAAGAGTTCCGTTACTTTGTCATGGATCCCATAATCAGAACCTAACCAAACTCTCATCAAACTAGCCTTGAAGTACATACTTTCTAATAAAAAATTAATCGTCGAAATCGGTTGGCGTGATATTGAGTTATTCGTCGATTTGTCGCGCACATACTTAATGCAAATTTAAGACTTATATGGTTTTCTCATAGATGCCATTGTCATAACTGGACCAAATTAAAATGAGACCACACGGGAAGCAACAGCTTTCAAATAAAACAAAAATCATTACAATCGGTTCACCCAGTCCAAAGTAATCGGGTAACAAACATTTAAAAAAAATACAGTCGAATTGAGAACCTCCTCCTTTTTTTGAAGTCGGTTAAAAAGAGCATAAAAAAGATAGGTATTTTTTTTATACAACTAAGTGGCAAACAAGCATACGGCCCACCTGATGGTAAGTGGTCACCGTAGCCTATGGACGCCTGCGACACCAGAGGCATCACTTGCACGTTGCCGACCCTTTAGGAACGGAAGTGAGAAGGAGAAGGAGTGGGATGGGGAAAGGGGATGATTGGGCCTCCGGTACTCTCACGCACCGAACGAAACATAACAGTAGGCATACTGGTATTTCACGTTGATATTCTGCGAGAGGATAGTCCTTCCCCGGTCGAGCCGGCCCATTCATGCAGAAATCAGCGAGGCTCTACTACTCACAATGTATGGTATGCGCTTAATGCATACCTAAGACACGCAACATTAGATATTTAGTTAAAAACACAGGCTAATTAAGGTACTTCATGCTTATTTATATATGTATATAAAAATCTCGTGTCACGGTGTTTGTGGACACACTCCTCCGAAACGACTCGACCAATTTTTATGACATTTTTATGTATATTTGGTAGGTATAATGCTAGGTGATTAGGGTGTTCCTACCCAAAAGAACAACGTTTTCTGGGTCAGCTAGTAAGATATTAAGGGTCAGCGCCGACGCACGGAGTGGCGGCGAAGAGACTAATTCAGTAACAATTTAAATTCAACCTAAAGTGCTTCAAAATACGACTGTATTTAGTACAACGAAATAAAATGACCGCGCTTTGAGTCGCTCGCCGTCATTTTGTTGAACCATATTTGTGATTCGGCACGATTTGAATTGCTACTTTGTTTAAGAATTCTCGATTCCTCACAAACGAAGAGGTTTCGATGATTGACAAGAGATGGCGCTGTACACAATACGCGCATCGCCATACAAACCTGAATCACGCAATTGAAGTTTACGCCACTGCGTAAACTTAAGTCGATACTTAATATTATACAAGATCCGGATAACAACCGTGGGTTCGCGGCCCGCCAGGCACAATCACACAGCCTGGTCGGCGAATGCTGCTTTTCTGTTGGAGGGACATTACAACACATTCCCCCACAAATCTGACTTTGTGATCTGATGCTCCCGGTGATACATGATCTAAACTTTGACAGCCATCATTCATAATTTAATTGTTGACTACATCGGTGGGGGATTACTTAGTAAAAAAGAAACCCTTACTCTGTTTCTTAAGTATTGTAGATTTTAATCAATGTATTTAAATAAATCGGCGTGTTGTAACCTGTTCGAAACGCCAAGCATTAAAAGAAAATATTGGTATATAATAATATGTAGGTATATCATGCAATACGAAAGTTTAGAGATTTTAAAGTAAGAACAGACAACAGGAAACCAAAATCTCGGAAAACTGGGGTAACATTGTTACGGCGTATCGTCCTGTTAATAAGTATTCTAGACGCCCAAATCCGTCCATTCTCGATCTATCATGCCAGGTTAAATGGCTCTCTCCTGGAATTAACAAACTGTGAGAAACACCCCTGTACACACAATTGTCATGGAATGCAATCAGTGCTGATAGAATGCAATAAGTCTGTAACTAACTATGGCCTGGAATATTAGTAGGTATGTAAGCTTTCCAATAAATAAAATAAATAATATGCAATCAGTTAAAACCAATATATTATAGGCACACATAAACTCACGCTTGAATATTTTTGAAAGCGTGGTTAGTGCTGTGTTTCTTGTAAGCTATGTTTAGACCTCCCACGTAATTTAATAAGGGTGAGCCTGTTGCCATTCACCGGGACCATTCCAAGTTTCCACTGATCGAACGCAAACGCAAGGCCTAAGCAGTAAGCTCTTATCTTATGTGCTATGCGTATGCCGTATAAGACAAAAAATAATGTAAATTAAATCTTATATGTAGTCAGTGTCATTATAGCGGTTTATAACAGTTAATTATTTACAAATATAAAATGATTGGTTGTCGTTGAAATGTAATTAAAACATTTTGAATTTTAAACAAGTTGAGATTACATACATACATACATAGATTCACGCCTGTTTCCCAGAGGGGTAGGCAGAGATTACGGATTTCCATTTGCTACGATCCTGACACACTTCTCTGGCTTCATTCACTTTCATCACATTCCTCATACACGCCCGTCGGTTCAAGGAGCCTAGTTGAGATTAGTAGCACTATAAGACAATTTTGTGAAACATAGCCGCAACATAGCAAAAACGCATGGATTTTAATAGTTTATATAATAGTCTAATAGCTTTGGGCCAATAACACCCAAAGCAACGCTAGATAGTAAGTAACCAAGTATGCCTCTAACGGTAACTATAACATAACACATCACTAGTGCGGTGTACCGTGTCAAATTTGTTTTGTTTATATGTCACGTCGGGAGAAGTTTCTCCGATTATAAGATAAAAATGTGCGATATAAACGATAATCCAATAAAATTAAGTGTTAAGTGGAATGGCAAGGAATACGAAATACCGGAACTATCGCCTTCGGATTCCGTGGCTATGCTCAAAATCGCCATAGAAAATGCGACAGGCGTGCGACCGGAAAGACAAAAGTTACTCAATGTTAAATTTCAGGGTAATTATTATGCATTTACTGTCATCTAACAACTTTATGACGTTGCGAGGGTGGTAGTACATACATTATAGTAAAATTGCATGGTAATTTATTCTTTAAAAATTAAGGTAATATGTAAGAGCATTTTGGCCCCACTAAACTAAGAATCTTTATGTAACATCATTCTGCACGCAAGTAATAAATCAATATTCTAAAAAATGCATGCGATGCCCTACTTTTTGACTATTTATAACTGTAACATGTTAACAGTGACATAGATACAAGCAATATTATTTTACATTTAAAAGGTCTCAGTATAATTTCGAAAGTTAGCGTTTTCCTGAAGTAATATTCCTGTTGGCTATATTTATAGCCGATGGATAGGCACACTACACTTTCGGGCATCTGTTTTAAATCTTCCAGGGCTTTTAATATACAGAGTCTGTCAAGATTTTGTTTATGAACTTTTATTATGTGCTTGTAAAAGCTAAAAGTACCATCAAAACACAAAGACTGAGTTCCTAACTTTATAGTACATACAGCAACTATCTAAAAGCAAGTTAAGGAGCTATCTAACATCCTTGTTTGAGAATCTGGGTCCACAATATCACTCTGCTCTCTCCTTTCTAATGTTTAATATAAATGTTAAACTTTGCCAATTTGCGCATGAAACCATCTATGAAGAAAGTAACTACTCTCTATTATAAAAAAGGAATACATTTTTGTCATAGTCAGTTATTTTGATACACCTTATTATTTTACATAAAAGATACAAGATTTAGTGACATAGGGGACCTACTGTTGCTTTTTGTAAATTTTGAGGTGGTATAAGTATCTGAGTATCCTCATGGTAGTATTACCATGAGGATACTCAGATACTTATACCACCTCAAAATTTATTTAAAAAATATATGTACATATACTTATCTTATTCTTAATTATGCCATTATGGCCTAATTACATGCTTAAATGTAGATAACAAAGCCCTATGTACGTTAAAAAAGCATGTATAGTGTAGCAGAATATATATTATTTATAATTGAGGTGTTTCAAAACCCGCCAAAACAATATTAGAACAAAAATAATGTTCTGATTGAATATGAATCTCCTTCGTTGCTTCTATCGTATAGCACTGATAGTTTTCAAAAAACCCACTCAAATTCTATTAAATCAGCTCACAAAAGTAGCAGTTTGTTGCAAATACCGCTAAAATAGTCCATTTATATTATGTCTTAAATGTTTTTTTGAGATTTACCATTATTTTGTGAAAAGTATTTTAGAGGATTTTGAAACTAAACTACTCAATTATGTTTTTTTATTTAAGTCATAGTTCACATGAGACTCTTTGCTTAAACCAGAAAAACACTAGTCTACATTAAATATCGCAGCTACAAGATTGAAACAAAATGAGCTGTATTTCGAGGTTCCAGAGGTCCTAAAGTTATTTACTGTTTATTTATTTTTTTTATTTTGCCAAGCTAATATTATTTAATTTGAAACAGGGCATAGGCAATCCATGTAGCATAGCTTGAATATGTGATCTGTACAAATAGTGTTGTTACTTTGCCAACTTAGCTATTCATGGTCCTAAGCCAAGTATAATAATAATAATATTCTATCACATACACACAACATCATCTAGCCCAAACTAAGCAGAGCTTGTACTATGGGTACATACAACATACATACAAATTATGATATACTTTTCTTTTTGTAAATACATACATATTATACATAGAAACACCCAGACCAAGACAAATATCCATGTTCATGCACACAAATGTTTGACTTGTGCGGGAATCGAACCCGCGACCTCAGGCGAGCGTGGCAGTCGGTTACACTAACCACTACGCCATCGAGGCCGTCAGTAGTTACAATGCACGAATGGCATAATGGTTTAAGTGGTTGTTTCGCCACTATCACTGCGCCGAGTGTTGTGGGTTTGAACCCAACACGGGACAAAAATTTGTGTGATCTACAAATGGTTGTTCCGAGTCTGGATGTCTTTTATGTCCGTTGTTTTAATGTTTGTAAAGTCGCCCGCGATACAGGAATTATTCCTAGTGAAGGGGTAGTTTTACGAATAAAATTAAGTTACAAAATCATGAAATAATGGTGCCAATTCTGTTGTCACAAAATTTTCTAAACTTAACTAAAAATCACTAAAATTTAGTTTAGTCCTGTTATACGACATTTCGTATTTTGAAATCGTTAAAAGTGACAGGACTAAACAAAATTTTAGTGATTTTTAGTTCAGTTTAGAGAATTTTGTGACAACAGAATTGGCACCAATGTGCAACTATCTTAGGTACTAGCACCGGCCTAGTAAGTCACTAAACATTCTTTTTGACATAATCGCACTCTTAATAATAGTGACTTAACTCGAAATTTGATAGTTAGGCAATTTGAACTTTTATTAGTGTAACTATAATTTCTAATATTATCATACAGTCGCCTCTCGTTAATTCAAACCAGCGATAATTCGAACCTCTCTATAATTCGAAGTTATCACGAATTCCCTAGAAAAACGATTTATATTTCGAAAAAATCTATAGGTACATTTTTAAGCACTTGGTAATTGGAACAAAAAAATCGTGACTACGTAACAAAACGACGCGTTAATTCGAACTCATAGGCGCCAAACAGTCAAACAGTCGACAATTATTATTCAAAGGTTGCATAGAGGTATACATAAGTACATTTATGTATGTATATTTTGAGACAAGTTCAAACTTGTATCATCGTTGCATGAGCATTTGTTATTGTTAGTTTGACATTACTCTTTCGTTGGTGTATACAGAATAGACTATAAAGAAAAGACTTGATTAATTCACATTACCTATGTATGTACCTACATCCTAACTAATATTATAAATTCGAAAATGAGTTTGTTTGTTTCTTTGTTTGTTTGTTTGTTACGCTTTCACGCCTTAACTACTAAACCCATCAACATGAAATTTTGCATACACGTTTTCAGGGATACAGAATAGGACATAGGGTACCTTTCATCCAGAAAAAATAACTGTTGCAAACCTTTTTTTTTTTTTTTTTTTTAACGTGGGGGAATGCTATGATGCATACCCCTCCGCGGGGGCGGGCGGAGGGGTTATGTCGGACTCGCCGGGGTAAAAGAAAGATGTTAACAATAAAATGGACCTCCCGGAATACCGACTAAACCTACCACGGTGTTCCTCGACAAACCACTATCGGCAGGGCCGCGCGAATCACTTTCACATGCAGTCGCGACCCTGCCGAGGTTACGGCCCGCCGTATGAAACGGCAGGCCACTACATGAAAGATCTACCCGCAGGTACCTCTAAATATTCCCTACTGTCCCCCCTCTAGAGGGGAGACGGACTCGACACAGAGGCGCGCGTGGGAACACGCACGCCGCCTCTCGGACCTGGTGCTGAACGGATGGCGGGCAGGCCCACAAAGCCCGCCACCCCCAGGTCAAACCTCAGGGTGGCTGGAGGTCATCTCGCGCCCTCCGGCGCCCGGCTCTGCGGTTGGGGAGAGGGTTTAAACGCTCCCTCTCCCGCTCCGCCGCCTCCTTGATGGAAAGTACTTCCTCACAGAAGGAGGCGACGGCGTTCCACGACCTCCCACTCCGGACCATAGACAGAACTACGGCCGGGAGCGAGAGGGCAACCGATCCGACTGCCGCGATCAACTCACGGCGCTGCGATGCCCAGGCGGGGCAAACCGCCAGTGTGTGCAGCGCCGTGTCCTCTTGACAACGTCGCGGCAGTCGCCGCAGTGGTGACAACCGGGCGTCTCTTGCCGGCCTATGCGACACAGGAACCGGCCAAAACAACCATGGCCGGTCAAAACCTGTGTCAGCCGGAAGGTGAGGGCGCCATGCCGCCTCTCCAGCCACTCCTCAAACACGGGACTTACCGCCACGATCGTGGCGTGCCCGGCACTGGGGTGCACAAGTCGTTCCTTCCAATTGGCCACTAGGACCTGGCGGAGCTCGGACCTTGCCGCCTCGACAGCGGAAAGAGTAGGTCCTTCGCCCCGAGCTAGCGCCTCCTGGCGCCAACGATAGAGCGACGCCAGGAGCGCCGCTTCCAGGTCCCATGGCATCGATCCGGCGAGGAGGCTCGCAGCCTCGAACGAGATCGTGCGGTATCCTCTTATTAACCTGACGGCCATGGCGCGCTGTGGCGCACGAAGCGCCGAAATGTTACGGGCCGTCAGGTTATCCGCCCAAACTGGGGCCCCATACAGGGCCATGGACCGCACGACCCCCTCGTAGAGCCTCCGGCAGGAGGTATTTGGCCCCCCAAGGTTGGGCAGCAGGCGCGCGAGCGCGCCTGCAGCGCCCCGAAGAATGGGGGCCAAACGACGAAAATGGGCTGTAAAATCCCATCGGCCGTCGAGCAAGAGACCTAAATACTTTAGGGTTGACTCGACGCCGATGCGGACCCCTCCTACCATAATATGAGCCTCTGGAGGTGGCCGGTTCCGAGGGCCGTGAAAACAAACGGCCTCGGACTTGGACAGGGCCACCTCGAGGCCCAACCGCCGGATACGATTGACGACTTGTGCGACCCCAGCGGTCGCCAGTATGGCCGCCGCCCGGTGCGACTTACCCCTCGCCGTGACAACTGTTGCAAACCTAACCTAACCTACATTTACGCGAGCGAAGCCGCGGGGGAAACATGTACATATTATATGCGTATCTCTAACCTTTTGATTTTGTTAAAAATTTGCAGTTAATAAATAAAAATTGAATATTACTCAATAATTCGAACTTTAATATTTTTCCTCTCGAAAATTTCGAACCATTTGTTATTTCAAAATCTCGATAATCCTTACTTCCTTACTATAAAATATTATAAATTCGAAAGTAACTCTGTCTGTCTATCTATCTGTCTGTCTATCTGTTACCTTTTCACGGCTAAACCGCTCAACCGATTTAGATGAAATTTGGTACAGGTATAGTTTAAAATCTGGGGATGGACATAGGCTATTTTTTATTGATATAGGTAGGTACCACGCGGACGGAGCCGCGCGCAAAAGCTAGTTCGTAACATTTTAAAAGTCCTTCGAGTTTCGAATTAACGAGAGTCGACTGTATTTGTGTTAAGTAATTGCAACAGAGTTTAAATTTGTTTAACACAAAATACTCAGATAGATCTTTGTTTTATTAAGAGTGCGATATTACAGACGCCATATTTAAATAATGCAATAATGTGGTCCAGGCAAAGTTGCAACGGACAACTACACGTTGTCGGAGCTGCAGCTGAAGCCAAACCTGAAGATCATGATGATGGGCTCGCTGGAGGAGGCGATAGCCGGCGCGCAAACCAAGCCTGATGTTGGAGATGAAGTGGTCAACGATCTGGATATTGAGGAAGAGGAGGTTGATGTGGAAAACCAGGAAGTAAGTGATGTAGTAATACTCCTTAAGAAACTATTCTCTTGTGTGCAGAGGACCAATATTACTTTGAACTTTTTGAACTAGTTTCTGTGAGTGGTTGGTCATGGACAAGCAAAGAAGTCACAGCTTACGATACGAAATGGCGCTGTACTCAGCGAAGTTTGCCAGTATAAGTTACTAAATACATATAGAGCAGCGGCGATAGCTCAGTGGGGAGACCAACAGACTGCAATGCAGAGGGTCTCGGCTTCGAACCCACATCGCGCACCTCTGACTTTCGGAAGTTACATGACTTTTCGAAATTATGTGCGTATTGATCGACAATAATTATCGCCTGCTCCGTGCCTCGGAGAGCACGTTAAGCCGTCGGTCCCGGCTGCCATGAACATCTATGGCAGTCGTTATTAGGAGAGTGCCGACACAAAAGATCCCACTGGGTCGAAGTGTCGCCGGTCTGCACTGACTGGCCCCCACATAAGATAAGATACTAAATACATATATACAACTTCCCGAGATTAACCGTTGGGCCACGGGTCGCCAGATACGATCATCCTTTCCATCCTTTGGAGGACCATTACAATTCGCACGGGAACACATGTGAGAGACCAGCAAATAGATATACTAAATCAGAATTTAATCTGTTTACATTATTTAAATGGGGTTGAAGTCCTAATGTACTGAGACCGGTTTAAAAATTAAGTCATACTAAAGGATTCAAAATAAACTGCTTGTTTTCTAGATATACCTAGCGAAAATCAACAAACGAGTACGCGACTACAAAATCAACGTGCTGAATGAGCCGCGCGAGGGCAAGAAACTCCTCGTACTGGACATAGACTACACGCTGTTCGACCACAGATCTGTTGCTGAGACTGGTATGCCACCTAATTATTGTAATAATATTCTACCACATTCACACAACACCATCTAGCCCAAACTAAGCAGAGCTTGTACTATGGGTACTAGACAATGGATAAACATACATATATTACTTTTTTTTTTGTAAATACATACATATTATACATAGAAACACCCAGACCAAGACAAACATCCATGTTCATGCACACAAATGTTTGACTTGTGCGGGAATCGAACCCGCGACCTCAGGCGTGGCAGTCGGTTACACTAACCACTACGCCATCGAGGCCGACTTCTTCTTTTCTTCTTTTCGTGTGGTTAGTGGTCAACCTGTTGTCAAGAGTTGTTTCAAGCCGCCCGTAGGCCTCTGACATGGCTTAACGACTGCTGTCAATTTGGCAACAACCGGGACCGACTTTTTACCTGCCCTCCGAAGCACGGACACGCTCAGATGAAATACCACTAAGCGGTCACCCATCTATAGACTGACCGCACCCAACGTTGCTTAACTTCGCTAATCGTTTATCGATCAGTGAGTGCAACTGGCTATGAGTAATATCTTAAAAGAAGACAATTCCCGCACTAGAAATAATTCCTGCGCCGCGGGGGCCTTACAAACATCCAAACAACGGACACATTCAAATATAGATATTCCTGCGGTTTCATCCACGTTTATTGTTACTGCGCTGCCCCCGTGGGTCGTAGCGTGATGTTATAAAGCCTTAAGACTTCCTCGATAGATAGGCTATCCAACACTAAAAGAATTTTTCAATTAGAACAAGTAGTTCCTGAGATTAGCGCGTTCAAACAAACAAACAAACTCTTCAGCTTTATAATATTAGTATAGATTTTATCCCGTGTGGGGTTCGAACCCACAACTCGTCGGGGTGGCGCAGTGGTAATGATAGTAAGTCAGAATTCGTGCTGCTATTGTGAATATCTTGACGGACAAACCCAACAATTCTTTACTCGTCTCAGAAATAGCAACCAAATGTGTGCAATATACTGACCGATATCAATAGCCATTTTGTGAAATACATGTCAATATTTAGCATAAGTATTTGAGCTGGCCGAAATAAAGTTGAAATCATTGCAGCCAAATATTTCCTGTTTAGAAATCCCAGCTCATACGTCACTCTTTCTGCGGTTACTAAAATACCCATATACAATAGATAGATGTTCCCGCGGTTTCACCCGCATTTATCGTTACTGTGCCGCCCCCGTGGGTCGTAGCGTGATGTTAATTATAGCCTATAGCCTTCCTCGATAAATAGGCTATCCAACACTAAAATATTTTTTCAAATCGAACCAGTAGTTCCTGAGATTAGCGCGGTCAAACAAACAAACAAACTCTTCAGCTTTATAATATTAGCATAGATATGACCTCATACACATAATTATCAACTGTCCAATTGGTAGGCATGGGTCACTTCTCACTGTATGAAGGGTTAGGCCATCGTCCACCACGCTGGCCCAATGCAGATTGGAAAATTTCACATATCGTCGAAAACACAACGGAGAACTCTCAAACATGTTTCCTCACGATGTTTCCTTCACCGTTAAAGCGAGCGATACTTAACTTTATATACACATAACTTCGAATCATCAGAGATATTTAAAGCAGGCCATACACGCTAGGGTGTACCTGACAGGTTTGCCTGTACAGGTAAACTTGAGCTGCATAGAGACCATACACGTAGCGGTAAACCTGTGCAAACTCTCAGTTGATACCATGGCCCCGACAGCGGCGGTGGCGCTTGATCTCGACACAGTGGCGTTAATAGGTTTATTGTTTGTTTTATTAAAGAAAAGGTTTAACGAAGACACCGTGAACAGTGGTGTAAAGCATATGTACCTCTACAGCGCCGCGCGAGCGTCTTTCCCCTCTAGCAATCAGCGGACAACTGACCCCGCTACACACGCTCAGTTTTGCCTGCACAGTTAAACTACACAGGCAAAAAATATCAAAATTCATATTTTGCCGAGTTGCCTGTACAGGCGTGGAAACCTGCATAGTTGTGCAACATACGCTCCGGTTTACCCGTACAGTTTAACTGTACAGGCAAACCTGTCAGGTACACCCTAGCGTGTATGAAATTCTCAATTACGCCATCGCTGTTTTTATACTATCTATATTATAATCGGCCTCGATGGCGTAGTGGTTAGTGTAAACAACTGCCACGCCTGAGGTCGCGGGTTCGATTCCCGCACAAGTCAAACATTTGTGTGCATGAACATGGATGTTTATCTTGGTCTGGGTGTTTCTATGTATAATATGTATGTATTTACAAAAAAAACGTATATATGTATGTTTATCCATTGTCTAGTACCCATAGTATAAGCTCTGCTTAGTTTGGGCTAGATGGTGTTGTGTGTATGTGGTAGAATATTATTATATTATTAAAATACTAGCATTTCCCTGCAGCATAGCTCGCGTTAATGAAGGTTTTGTCAATATTTCTATCCCGCGGATCAGGATTTTTCTTTGATAAATGTTATCGTATGATCTTTTCTGTATCTCTGACAACTTTTATGCGAAATTTCATGATGATCGCAATCAGTTAAGGCGTGAAAACAACAAACAAACAAATGTCATTGGAACAGAAAAGTACATATGGTACCTTTCATCCTGAAAGAAGTACTCTTACTTACCTAACCTAGGTACATTTACGCGAGTGAAGCCGCGGGCGATATCCTGTATATAATATATCAAATAAAATCTTATCTTTTTTACTTCTCCAGGTTATGAACTAATGCGTCCATTCCTCCACGAGTTCCTGACATCGGCGTACGACGACTACGACATCGTGATCTGGTCAGCCACCGGGATGAAGTGGATCGAGGAGAAGATGCGGCTGCTGGGAGTGTCCACGCACCAGGACTACAAGATCATGTTCTACCTTGACTATTTGGCCATGATCACTGTCCACACAGCCAAGTATGGCACTATAGACGTGAGTAGATTCCCCTTTGTAAAATTCTAATATAATCATAATATCAGACCTGTATATAGCCTCTCCCACTGCTGGTCACAGGCTTCTACTCAGTGTGAGAAGGGTTAGGGCATGGTCTACTACACTGGCCCAGTGCGGGAAAAGACTGCCAGTCTTCACATATCTTGAAGAACATTGTGAAGACCTCTCAGACATGTAGGTTTCCTCACGATGTTTTCCTTCGCCGTTAAAGCAAGCGATAATTAACTATTTAATACGCATATAACTTCTAAAAGTCAGAGGATCGAACCCGTGACACCTGCTTAACAGTCCATCAATCTCCAACTAGGCTAGTCGCTGCCTACATAATATAAGTAAACCTCGAATATTTCCAGAAAAATCATCTATATAAAAACGTCTACTATTTAATTTAATTTATAATTTATTTATTTTAGCAAGAAAGAAAGAAAAATGTTTATTTTGGCACACAAGGGCACACGCAAAACACGAAGAAACATAAAAAACAACAAAAAAACAAAAGTATACAAATTACAAAATAAAAAATAAAAGAAAAAAATTTTACAAAATAAAAAAATATTATTATTTGTTTTTATAATTCATAATTTATTTATTTTAGTATAAATTCTTAGTTTTACAATTGCATCGTAACAATAACATAAAGTGCACTTATAGATATTTTGCCCGAACTAGGTTAAACCTGTGTTTCGAGCGAAACAGGTTTAACCCAGTAATTTCTTTTGGTTCTTATGCCCAAGCTACTACTAAGAACTACTACAAAAATAAACTTATTTACACTTTGTCCGGCAGAGTAATCAAACCTTGAGCACGATTGGCTATTATAACATTAATCTCTTATCAATTGCTTGTTTTATTGTGTTTGAATTCAAACTCAAGTCATGCAATCAACTTAGCACATTACTATATTGTAAATAAAAATTCAAATCATAGATATTGCCCTCACTCTACAGACAACGCAATAAAAATTGTCCATACTAAGAAGAGTGAGCTCACACGTGACAGAGAACGGTAAAAGTGCACAATTTTCAATATGACAGTGTAATAATATTTTTAATCCATATGTTTTGTTGGATAACACCTTAACGTTCAGAAACGTGACGTATCCACCACCACCATAATCGAGACACCACGTCACTCGAGTGATTCGAGTTACTACGGTATAAAATGTATTCGATTTAAAAGTATATCAATTCGAAATCACTTGGACTCACGCACACTCGGTGTGTGTATGTGTGTGTGTGTTATAAGACTAGGCTGAAGGTTGACATGACAGAAGGCGACTCCAATTCACGGAGTGTTCACGTTCGAGTATCGTGAAACGGTAAAATGGCTCGAGTAACTCTACTGGTTAAATTGCACTCGAGGAACATTTACTCATTACGTGGTAGGAATTCAAATCATTGATTGTATAAACAAAAATAATGTTTAATTTTCAGGTGAAACCCTTAGGCGTAATTTGGGGCAAGTACCCTCAATACAGCTCTAAGAACACCATTATGTTCGACGACATAAGAAGAAACTTCATAATGAATCCGAAAAGCGGCCTCAAGATCCGACCCTTTAGACAAGCTCATCTTAACCGAGACAGGGACCGGGAACTTCTACATTTATCCTCCTACCTCAAAGACATAGCCCAGTTCTGTGATGACTTCGACACTCTCAACCATAAAAAGTGGGAGAAATATAAGCCTGATAAGAATAGGAGTCAGCAGACCGGCATCAAAAGGAAAGCAGAGGATAGTGCCCCGTCTACTCCCAAAGAATGACGTTAAATTGACATCAGGTCGGTTTAGAACCGGCCTGCAAATCGCCTTATAGCTTCAAAAGACTGTGGTCCCAACATAGATATTAAATACCCATTAAAAACTAAGTCAAATACATAAAATGTAACATTTCTAGAGGCGATTTGCTAGTATATAATTTCGTTGATCAATTATATAGGTTGATTTCAAACGTAATATGTGTTGCTGTTTAAATAATTGTATGTTATTATTTAGAACAAATTGTAAACGTTGTGATTATATCATTTTTATAACAATATGGCGCTAGTATACAGATAATAAAATCACTTTTATACCAGTCTACGAATTGTCTGCCAACCAACGACAAGAAAATTACGCTTGGCAACATTGTAGCGTAGCTGTCATAGTATTTTTTTGTGTGGCCCCTTTAAATGAAACGTCACTTTTAGTGATGGAACCTCCATGATATTATTAAGTAAAAGTCTGTAGCATCATGACAATGCCGAAACAGGAAGCGAATTATGCATTTAATGCGATGTATTTATGTAGCGATAATATTAATAACGTAAGGAAAATTCCGTTTGTATGGCTAACTTGAGAAACCCACTCCTTAAATTTATCACTAGCGGTAACTTTCTACGGGTTAAATGAGCCAGCTTGTTCTTCCCTTAGTCCGTCACTCATGAAGTCATTAGCGTCATAACATTACGGTTTATGATTTTCATTTCCTCATAATCACAATGATTCACTTACTGAGAAACAATTTTTGACAACATAAGCTTAAAAGAGTGTACAGAAACATAATTAAGTAGTTTAGTTTCAAAACCCTCTAAAATACTTTTCACAAAATAATGATAGATCTCAAAAAAACCATTTAAGACATAATATTAATGAACTATTTTAGCGGTGTTTGCAACAAACTGCTACTTTTGTGAGCTGATTTAATAGAATTTGAGTGAGTTTTTTTTGAAAACTATCAGTGCTATGCGATAGAAGCAACGAAGGAGCTTCATATTCAATCGGAACATTATTTTTGTTCTGATATCGTTTTGGCGGGTTTTGAAATTATACTCCTCAATTAATTATTACTAACTTAAAAGTAAACAAAAGAACGTAACATGAAAGTTAATAACTAAATGCTACAAAGTGGGTATATTGTCAACAAATTAGGGGCCATTTATTTATTTATCCTTCCACCCCTGTTTAATATTTATTACGTAAGAATCTAAAGGAAAAAATGTACGTTTAGTTGGTGTTGATGTTTATTTTTAAAAGTAACAATTTTTACAAAAATAAGACATGTTCGACCACCCTCTCCCCCTACGATTTAGGCCATTAATTTATTACGGAAGACGATTCTTACATAATAAATTAATGGCCCCTTATAACTAAATGCTCGAACTCAACAATACACGGATGTTGTAACTACACTGCTACTGAATGTGGCACAACATTCGCGCATTTAAACTTAGTAAATTATTGACTTCGTGTACTAAGGATCATTGCCGACTGGCGATGAGTATAGTTGCAATCGAATAACATTTGAATAAAGTGCAATACCTATATTCCGTCCAGCACGTTACTCACTTTTTGACAGGGGGAGGTAGTGCGTAAACTGTTTTTATGCTTGTGTTACCATTATAAAATATAAATTAATAAATTAGAATTCAACCAAAATTCACGTATACCCAGTATTCTAATTCTAAATTCAATTTTAAAATTTCTATTTCTAAAGATAATTTATAATTAAATAACATAACGATATACCTACTCTTCTTCTCCTTAGCCTTTATTATTCCCAAGTCACTTGGGGTCGGCTTTCTAGTCTAACCGGATTTGACTGGATATCAGTTTTTACACGGAGCGACTGCCATCTGACCTCCGCAACCCGAAGGCTAACGATACCCTAAAGCTAGACCAGTGTCAAGATATTAGAGGGCTCTGACTTCCCAATAACGACTGCCATAGATGTTCATGGCAGCCGGGACCGACGGCTTAACGTGCTCTCCTAGGCACGGAGCAGGCGATAATTGTCGATCAATATGCACATAATTTCGAAAAGTCATATAACTTCCGAAAGTCAGAGGTGCGCGACGTGGGTTCGAACCCGAGACCCTCTGCATTGCAGTCTGTTGGTCTCCCCACTCCCTACAACCCTAAAATTACTTTTAAATTGTAAGAGGTAATGTTAATTGAAACGTATGGAAAGTAAATTGCTAGACGCTAGTACAATGTTATGTCGACACCATTGAACAATCAAAATTCGAATGAATTCCTGGAAAGAGAATATTTATGGTCAAGGACGTAACGTTCGCGCTAATGTATAGTATTGTCAATATATTTGAATACAATTCGAAATTCGATTGCAATCGTGCACATTGCTGTTGCCGCCATTTCTATCCCTTATGATATTGTACCGCATTTCAAAGACTTTCAATTTACTTACATAATCCCAAAATCACAACAAATTTGTCATAAACTTCACTAGATGCTTAGTATGAATTTATAAACTTATTTAATTTAGCAATCAATACAGCATTAACTGTCATGGTATTTGGTCAGCCATTTTTAAAAAAGTATGTTTTAGTCGTATGTTTCACGGTCAATATTTGCTATGATATTATTTTAATCATGATCTTGCGTGATATTTATCAAATATCATAAATCACAATACTGATAATATTTATAGGATTTCAACGATACAGATATGTGATGAACTTCAACTTATTATTAACCTTTTGTGTCGCAGCGGCACACAGATGCCCAGATACAATAGATTTATAATTGTCTGGTATCTTATCTTGTGTGTGGGGGCCAGTCTGTACTGACCGGCGACACTTCGACCCAGTGGGATCTTTTGTGTCAATTGTCGGGTATTCTTACGGTCACTTGCACGACAACCCACAAAATACGTTTAGTACTAAATTGATTTAAAACATCGTGGCTTCTCAGTCACCTTCACACGGATGCACGATGTTTTAAATCTATTTAGTGCTAAACGTATTTTGTGAGTTGTCGTGCAACTGGCCCTAAGACTTGACGGATTAATATTAAATGCGATTTAGAGAACCATAATATTCAATGGAATAGGTAACGAAACATAAAGAATATTTCCTATCCCCACTCATGCAGTTATAGTCAATTATGTAGAGGCCCAGAATAAATTATAAAAGGGTTCAGTCCTACTGCAAATGTCATTAGAAGGGCCTTCGGACCTAATAAAGTCCGCGATAGTATTCGTGATAAATATCATGATAAATATTGAACGAGTAGCATACATTATTGATATTGTCCATTTTTTTTTAATAGGTCTGTAAGCAATGGCCATGTTTGGACACCCGTTGTACATAACTGCTACATGGCCAGTATCTAAATAGGTTACTATATATTTCTAATTTATAAATAAAATATTTGAAAATGGAATGTGTTTTAATTTCAGAACTTGGATGCTACGTTATGATTCTTGCACGATGCAAGTTGTTTGTGTACTTGCGCAAATATATGAGTTCTTGCGTCGATTTACAGGAGGTATAGGTACACACAGTTAATGCCTCACCTTCACATGTAATGTTCTCCAGACCAGATTTTGGTCACGGCGGCCATAACGGAGACTTGACATCTACACGAGAGATATTATAATGCACAAGTATGTGCGCAAATACAAGTGTACTCCCAAATTCATAGTCCGATTGGACGTCATTCTGACATGACTAGAGAGATCAGGCTTAGAACCAACGGCTTTACAGTGCTTTGTAAGCTGCTATTGAGAATTTCGTAACAGATAAATCCATTAACTTTATTTGCCTGACCCGGGCCTCGAACCCGAGATCTCTGCACAGCAATGGTATTATTGAATACTGCTGCGCCACAGAGGTTAATTACGCATCAGCTTTCGCGGCAAACAGGCATAAAATGAGGACAAATGTGTTTTTATCATGCGAATGCTATAGATAGAATTGAGCGCTGTTCCGCTGCGTTCAGGCGGCTCTGTACGCGGTCCCAACTTGTCGACGAGGACGTCCGCGCTCAGCGCCGAACGCAGCGGAACAGCGCTGTACGCAGATGGTTCCCGACGGCTTTTCTCATTCTTACGACACTGTACGCGGCTGATAGAAGCAGAACTGCATAAGTGTGACCAAAAACGTTCAGCAAAACGCGAATGGAGCTGAATAACTGTAAGTAATTAGTCCCTTAAATGTCTACGCCATCATTGCATTCCAATCTGTATAGGGTCTTACAGGAAATTGTCAGAAGCCTTGTCATTGTGGTGTGACTCTGAAAGATAGAATAAGGAATAGTGTGATTAGAGAGAGATGCGGCATGATGTGGAGCCGTGTGTATCTAACTCGTAAAGTTTATGAAAGGGAAAAATAAACTAGAAATTTTTCATTTTTAATTCCAACTAGCTGTTACCTGCGACTATGTCCGCGTAGATTTTAACTTAAAAAGTGTTTGTCTCCGCGGAACCCTATTTTTTTTCTAAAATCAATGTAGCCTAAGTTACTCCTTATAACATCAGCTATCTGCCAGTAAAAATCCCGTCAAAATCGGTTCAGCCGTTTCGGAGATTAGCCGGAAACAAACAGACAGACAAATTTTCGTATAGGTACCTTATATACTTTCATATGCATTAGATAAAAAGCTGTTATTTTGACATTACAAACAGACACTTCAATTTTATTTATTTGTATACATTAGATTTGACCGCGGCTTTCCTCGCGTAAATGTAAGTAGATTCTTTTAATTGCCGTTTGTTGCAGATGAGCAAGTGGCCCACCTGATGGAAAGTTGTAACCGCTGCTCATGGACTTCAGCAATGTCAGGACACAGCAAAGCCGCTGCTTACCGTGAAAGAAGAATTTTCTGTAAACCTCGTTTGAAGAAGGACATATCATAGCGCTCAGGCAACACTGAAGCAGGCAGTTCATTCCAGAGCTTGCACGTGTGTGGGAGAAATGTTTGCTGAAAGCATTCCGTCTTGGATTTGAACGCTTCCAGATGATATGGATGACCCCTGCTGCTTCTTCGTAGAGTGGTAAGGTGATAGGGTAGGTTAGGTTAGAATGGTAATAGTACTTTTTTCTGTATGAAAGGTACCCTAAGTATGTCCTTTTCTGTTCCTCAGACAAATTTTGACAATTTTCTATCCCTATCCCATAAAAGCATTACTTTTTCTGGATAAAATAATATAATAATAATAATATTCTATCACATACAACACCATCTAGCCTAAACTACGCAAAGCTTGTACTATGGGTACTAGACAATGGATAAACATACATATATACTTTTTTTTTGTAAATACATACATATTATACCTTGAAACACCCAGACCAAGACAAACATCCATGTTCATGCACACAAATGTTTGACTTGTGCGGGAATCGAACCCGCGACCGCCACGTGGCAGTCGGTTACACTATCCATCGCCACTACGCCATCGAGGCCGAGGCCGAATATCTTTTATCCAGAAAAATGTCAGGAGTACTGAGGAGGACATAGGGGATACCCTATGTCCGCCTCAGTACTCCTGACAACATGTAGGTATGCGAAATTTAATGATGATCGGTCGAATAGTTAAGGCGTGATATCGTAACAAGCAAACTCACATTCTCATTAATAATATTAGTTAGGATACCTATAAATCTAGTCGTTAGTACGAGAGTGAAGCGTATCTCAGGAAACTTGATACCTAACTTATCAGCGCGTATTTTCCTCACTGCGAAAATAATGTGAACAAATAATTCAGTTTATTTCACCTTATTTCATCACGTTAGGTTTCAAGCACTTGTAAGTATTGCAATCGCCATGCATTTATCAGCCTCAATTATTATACAATAAGAGCAGCGATAGCTCAGTGTGGAGACCAACAGACTGCAATGCAGAGAGTCTCTGGTTCGAACCCACGTCGCGCACCTCTGACTTTCGGAAGCTATATGACTTTTCGAAATGATGTGCGTATTGATTGACAATTATCGCCTGCTCTGTGCTTCGGAATGCACGTTAAGCCATTGGTCCCGGCTGCCATGAACATCTATGGCAGTCGTTATTGGGAAGTCAGTGCCCTCTAATATCCTGACACTGGTCTAACTTTAGGGTATCGTTACTATCGGATTGCGCAGGTCAGATGGCAGTCGCTCCGTGTAAAAACTGATATCCAGTCAAATCCGGTTAGACTAGAAAGCCGACCCTAAGTGACTTGGGAATAATAAAGGCTAGAGAGAAGAGAAGGGAGTTAGGATTGCAATTAGGTAAGAACATTATAATTAAGATTGCGTGGTTGAACCCACAGCATTCTACAGATGATTGCATCCCGTAATGATTGTCCCATACACGCACACTGGGTGGGCATCGTTAGAAGAAAAGAAAGAAAGAAAGAAAAATTATTTATTTGACACATACCACAAACACATAATAACAAGTATAAAATAAAAAGAAATACTTAGATACAAACATAAACTTAGCGAAACTAAACCAAAACAGAAAAATAAACAAAATACATATAAAGTGTGAACAGTAGTGTCAAATAGGGCCCAGTTCAACATGTGTCAGACGAAAGCCTGACGCTGGTTTTCAACTGGGTCCTTTAGTGACTCACGGATATAAACCAAACGGGAAATAGGTGTACATACATAATTTCTTTATTTTTACTAACATAGTTTGTAAGTAAATTGTTACTAAGTCATATGGATTATGTCCGAAATAAATATTTTATTATTATATTTCTCTTATCACAGATAACTAATTAGAAAAATATCTTGCCCTTTGGGAGGCTTACACGGAGACATGGGTCTAGGGTTGCCATCTCTAAAATTTGGCAATCAGGACAAGGCGATTGAAAACCCCGGATTTTAGAGGCCAGAACCCGGACATGTCAACTGGTATTTTAAACATAGTCAGTGTAATAAAAAGCAATTATCTACATGATGGTGAATTTAGCGAGTCGGTTCGTCGGTTGATCGCGGCGTGCGGGCACAGTGCGAATGTCGCGGGCGGCCCGCCGTTTATAAGTCTATAATATAATGATACAATTTTGGAGTATGTATTAGATCTTCCGAAACATATGCAGGCATAAAGTCACCGCTTTCGAGATTACTGATCGAAGGTCTATGAAAGCCGAAATCCAGCCCACAGTGCGGCCCAAGACTTTAAATTTTGAAACCCGGACTACAAATGAAGCCTCGCCCGGACACTCCCCGGATGCCCTCTAAACTAGAACAAATCCGAGGAAACCTGGATGGATAGCAACCCTATATGGATACAACGTGAAGAGGCCCTTAGAGAGCTTTAATCTAAAGTAAAATGGAACACCTACCGCGGCACTAGCCGCAGCAGGCGTAGGACTATTGCTACATATGTTCTCTAATACGTTTGGGCTATGGGAATGGGTGTTAGTTATCTTATCTTATGTGGGGGCCAGTCAGTGCAGATCGGTGACACTTCGACCCAGTGGGATCTTTTGTGTCGACACTCTTCCAATAACGAGTGCCATAGATGTTCATGGCAGCCGGGACCAATGGCTTAACGTGCATTCCGAAGCACAGAGCAGGCGATAATTGTCAATCAATACGCACATAATTTCGAAAAGTCATATAGCTTCCGAAAGTCAGAGGTGCGCGACGTGGGTTCGAACCTGAGACCCTCTGCATTGCAGTCTGTTGGTCTCCCCACTAAGCTATCGCTGCTCTTATGGGTGTTAGTTAGTTGGACGTGTGTTATCCGCACTTAGCCCCACAATTGGGCCATTGTACGTAAGTGACCGACGCGAAAAGTTGTTGGTTACTCATACCACCTCAGCTTCGTCCAGAAAGACAATAGTGGACCGGTGTTGCGCAGTACTTCCTTCATCGTTTCTGGACCGTTTAGTAGTGTCGCCCGTTGGTTGCTCACGCTTTCGCAATGCAGCAGCACGTGAGCCGGTGTCTCCTCGGTCTCCATGCAGCCTCTACATAAGGGGCTGTCAGTGATGCCGATATTGAATGGGAATGGATGTTTTATTATTATATTATTATTACAAAACTACGCACGTTATCTCACGGCGCATAGGTACCTATATATGTATATTTCACAAATTTTTCAGTTTTTGGGTCTCGCTTAATACAGGGCGAGTCTATTGACATGTTACAGGCAGTTTCAGACGCCATACTGCTACTCAGAATTTCTTGACAGAAAAACTTTATCCGACCCAGGTATCGAACCCGAGACCTTGTGTCTAGTACAATTGCATACACTCCCGTTGCCACCGAGGCAGTAAATACGTACACCTAACCAGCTTTTACGCGCGGCTCCGCCCGTACCTACGTCAATGAAAAGTAGCCTATGTCTTTCCCCAGGCATTAAAGTCTGTCTGTACCAAATTTCATCCATATCGGACGAGTGGTTTAGCCGTGAAAAGGTAACAGACAGACAGACAGAGTTACTTTCGTATTTATAATATTAAGTAAGGATATTATTAAGTTTCTAATGCATGATTAATAGGTACTTACCCAGATACAACCTTATTGTTATTGCACCTATAATTTTCCGTACCTACGTAATTTCCTTATTCGTAGAAATGTATTGTATAGAAAAACCACAAGGAAAATATCTATACAAATAAATCAAATTGAAGTGTCTGTTTGTAATGTCAAAATAACAGCTTTTTATCTAATGCATATGAAAGTATATAAGGTACCTATACGAAAATTTGTCTGTCTGTCTGTCTGTTTGTTCCGGCTAATCTCCGAAACGGCTGAACCGATTTCTACGGGATTTTCACTGGCAGATAGCTGATGTTATAAGGAGTAACTTAGGCTACTTTGATTTTAGAAAAAAAAATATTGGATTCCGCGGAGACAAACACTTCTTAGTTAAAATCTACGCGGATGAAGTCGCAGGTAACAGCTAGTTTATCATATATATATTACACGACATAGGTACGCATTTATACCAGCTATAAAACGATTAAAAGAACAGGAAAATAACAGAAATATCCGTTAGGTATACGTTAAACAATAATCTAACTGCACTCAAAATATTATAAGTATATTAATATTTATTAAAAAAGAACGCCCGCTCTAGGAATAAATCCTGTGTCGCGGGGGCTTTACAAACATTCAAACTACGGACACAAAGAACCAAAGAACATGCAGACTCGAACCAACCATTAATGGATCACACAAATTTTTGTCCCGTGTGGGATTCGAACCCACAACGCTCGGTGCAAAGGCAGTGGCGAGGCGACCACTTAAACCACCCATTAGTGCACTCAACATTAAATTGAGAATCGCCAAGATCGCAGCAACTGAACATTCATACTCTCTGCCTACCTTTCGAAGAAAAGGGTCTGGGTTTGTGTAAGTATGCTAATTTAATTATTGTCTCCTAGAACTAAAACAATAAGAAACCTATGACATAATCATTATAATTATTTAACTTTAACAATATACTTACCTCATTCGTATTAACGTAGATAGACATCGAAAATTTATTTTATAATGATAACTAGGTACCTAGGTACTTGCCGATTCCTTATGATTATGACTGATTATTTCAAGTAGGTAGGTACCTGACTTTTGTACAGTTTTACATAAGCAGGTAGGTCTTCACCTATTTGTTAAGCCTGCCTTAAGAGACAGACTGATTACTCCGGCATGCAACTTGACGGCTGGCACTTCAAATGAATTCGTAAAATCAAAACAAAAGTAGTTAAACAAACTTAAAACGTAGTAGGTGTGCAAATTATTCACTAGCAGGTAAATAAGATACCGCTGCCTATATTATTATGTATTTTCTATATCTATATATCTGTATTTACGTTGTGCCAATCTAAGTAGGTATAAAATACCTACCTATGTTAATATATTTACAACGCACTTGCCATTTTACCTTTCGGTAGGTAGGTACTTACTTAATGCCGTAAAATATGCACATTTAATATGTGTGCCTAATACTTAATTTTATTTATTGTAAAAAAAAGAGAAAAATGACAAAATGTACCTATTTTATTAAAATTGGAGCATACCTATCTAAGCATTCCATATCGAATCAATACATGTATGTACATGTTCAGGGCTTTGGATAATGTACCCTATCTATGTAGTTTAATAGATTCTGTTTCTTATACCTATCATGATTTATTTTGGAAACGCAACAAATCAATCAATTATATATCAAAACACCATTATTATTATCAAGAATAACAAGTAGGTACAACCTCATGACTCAACCTTGAGTTTGACGTTTCGAATTTAGTGTTGCAAGGAACAGTGTGTTTCTCCTACGATAGTGTCCTTCTAAATTCAAAATGAATTATGTTTAAGCGACTGGCAGTTTAGTTGTATTCTTTCTTTTGGTTTTTATTTGCTAATATAAGTATAGATTAAATATTTTTTATTATATCTTGTACTTATCACGAAATATAAATAAACATTTCAGGAAAAATTGAGTTTGGCTTATCTTTATGGTAAATTCGAAGCTTATCGAGAAGCAACATTTTCTATTTTGTAGATATCTACGACTACGTTCAACAATGTGAATAACATCATTCATTCACTATACATTATACAAATACATTTATCCAGTGCGCATCTGTGGTGCGAGTGCTTTGGCATAATATAAAGGCCACTTGTTTCGTGCTTAATCTAGTCAATTTACTTATATAATTTAACATTGCAATGTGTATCGATAAATTTGTAAATAAACTCAACCAGGAAACGATTTTTGTTCACCAATTGTTGCCGAATGTGATGTGTTTTTTGTGCAAAGACCGATTCGCTGATCAGTGATACTAATGGGAATTAATGGCAAGCTAGTTTTATTTTAGACAAATAAAGCTAAATATTAACAATGAAGGTTGTGGTTGGAGTGTAAATTAGTGCCTTTTACAATAATAGTGATGATGAATAATTAACGAGTGCGGTCTACATTCTCAGTTGAGGCAATAATTACTTATTTTAATTAACAAATAACAAAATGACCCACGTTGTGTCATCTCAGCCGTCGTCAACATCGCCATATCAGCCAACAGAGATCCAGGAAACAGCTAATGACAAAAATCCACCAAGAATATCAGCAACGACAGAAACCCATCAGGGAGACGACGACTGCTGTTTTTCTACCGGCCGCGACGCTAGTAACCAAGGATGTTTCATGTACTACTTTCGTGGATTTTTCTCTAGCATCTGTGGAGGTCTAAAATCATGTACGGAAAGCTGTTTAGATAGCTGTGCAAATACTCTGCTAGATTGCTGTGACGATGGTGACACCAAAACTAAGAACCAAAATCGGCGAATGCCATACGGCCATTCTCGCGGTATTGGCTCCAACAATTATTATAACAATTATTATCGCGATGACAATACTTGGGTTGTTGGTGCTATTCAAGGGATTAATTCGAGTTTAGAAGATCGTCTTAACGATTACTTTGCCAGCGAGAATAGTACGAATAGTCATGAAACTGCTATCCATCACTCGAGTAGTCACGACACCGGTATCCATCACTCGAATAGTCACGACACCGGTATCCATCACTCGAGTAGTCATGACACCGGTGGCCATCACTCGAGTAGTCATGACACCGGTGGCCATCACTCGAGTAGTTACGACACCGGTGGCCATAATACAGATGTCTGTTACACTAGTAGCCACGATACAGGTGGTGGGTGGGACTCAGGTGGTGGTTGCGACTCAGGTGGGGGTTGTGACTCTGGCGGCGGCGATTGTGGTAATGATTAGTTCGTAAAATGTAAATTAATTACATATGTATGTGTCATGTTTATGTGCTTATTAGTATAAGTTCTATGTTATAAATAACGTGTAATGTATTATTCTGTGCCTCATTTACAAAATGTAAGTACATTATTGTCTGGCCCAAAGCAGGAAAATGATAATTAAACTTAATGGGTCACAATTAAATTGTTTGTAAAACATAAATAATCTTATATATTATTATTGAGGATAGCTTGGCGTCCGTTTTGTGGGCTCTTTGTTATAATTAGCCAGCTACCTATTATATGTGCCTATAAGTGTTTGTAAAACCATATGACTTATATATTAAGCATTCATCATTAATAAGTGAATAAATGAATAAATTATAGATTTAAGTTCTGAGCATACCAACAAGTAACACCGCGCCACCGAAAAATCGAAAGATTCGAAAATTAAAATCACGTATTCGTTATTGATTTTATATAATATACGTTATAGTTAAAGAAGTAGGTATTCGGATATTCGAATTTCAATTGTATGTGTAGTTAGAGTGAATAACATCCAAAACAAAAGATCGTCCACAAAAGTATGCAATGGTAATAAAGACGATCTTTCCAATCTTTCGATTTATTTTATTTAATAAATTCTTTTTCATATGTTCGAATGTTTTCCTAATATTGGTAAAACATTTATAATATAAATATTTTCAACATAAAATAATGTAGGTCGGTATTATCGTAGCTAAGTTTAACTGCCACTAATGCAAAATCGTATAATCTTTAAATAAAAACACTTGATCCATGGACATATTAGTGTAAGTTTACGCTTATGGAGAAAATAAGTAAAGCTATCCTTAGAAGACGATTCGTATTTAATATGACAAGTTTAGAAAGAAAGCAAAATGTATTTTTTATGATTTTTATTTCTTCTTTTTTAGCAACATGAGGAATTATGTATTCTGATTTTAAAAGGTTCAACTTATTCTGCTAATAGACCGGAAGGCCAATTCTCGTAATAATAAAATCTATTCAAATCAGTTCCAATTTAGTTTCAGTGTCATAAATATTACAAATGGTATCTTAAAAAAAATAATTATCGAATTTTATTGCAGTTTATATTTGACGTTTATTAAACGACCGAAATATAATTTTGGACAGTTGCTATGACGAGAATTGGTTCTCCAAACCTAATATTTCTAAAAGTGTTTCTAGGGTAAACATCGTACACCAAACACATTGAACTAATAAACAAAATGTTTTAAATATCATATCACCAATCAAACATGAAGATTGCCATTTGATAGTGAAAATAAAAGTCATTGGGTTTTTGCTTATTAAGGTATACGATTTCAATTATGATTTAATTGGATCGAATATTATCTAAAAATGTGAACGTAGCTTTCTATGTTACTTTATTATTTTGATCATTCACTGAATTCCGGTTGAACAGTTCCTCTTCAGATAAATGAATAACTACTGCAGTAAGCTGATTGATTGATTAACGCCAGCAATCGATAGATTTATGATTTTAAAGTATTGTCACTAAAGGTCAATGTTCAATCACATTTTTTTGTAATCGTATCTTTATATCTGCGATACCATATTATTATGTCGTTTGAAAACATTTTTTTCCCTTTATTTCGTTTAAGGGTTTTTGTATACATTGCATTCTTAATATAACAGCGACTTAACTCGAAATTTGGAAGAAAGGCAATTTGAACTCTAATTGTGTGCGTATAAATTCTAATATTATACTCTTATCAAGTAATTGCAACTAAGTTTAAATTTGCTTAATCCAAAATACTCAGATAAGTCCTTGTTTTATTAAGATTGCGACATGTACACGCCAAGTCTATAGTATTTTATATAACATGAAAACAAAAACAAAGTATGACAAGTTATAGAACTAAATACATACATTATCGGTGTGTGATATTTGCCAACACAAAAAGTCTATTCTTGGTGACTTTTACTTACAATTCGACGGTATACATACTTCTAAAATACATTAATTAATTAACAATACAATCGCGATGTCCCAATCCAATTTTAAAACGGTGAAAATACGTCAGTGTGTCATCAATCAATGTGCCAAATAATTCAGTTCTACATTTATTAATACCTACATTTTAGACAGTAACTAAAATATGAAAGTAAACAATGGTTTCCTGTAAACACGCGCACACAATTTAAACTTCCGCAATAAAAATAGACATGAAGAAATAAATGTAGGCACACGAAAACCAATATATTTCGGATAATGGTTAGCGCATGTTTTTATCTACCAAAGATACATCTATCATGCTAAAACGATGTTCCTATTAAATCATTGTTATATATTTAGCCAATCAGTTCAAGTTTTCATTCTTTCAACACATACTGGGTCTTTACAATGCTCGTTAAACGCTGGTACGTTTCCAAAAATTCGATCCATAACAAACGTCTTTGGACCTTCGCATAGATTAGGAATCATAAGATTATCCTACGATATATTATTACAATTACCGAGCTTAGAACTAGTCGGGTGCGTATTCGAATGATTTTCTACTAGATTTGTGTACAAAGCGGTAGCAACTTCCGGTTTCAGCGTGGTAGAGGATGCAACTCAATTATTTGTATAGCGATGTTGACGTGATTCGAATAAAATTCGAATACCAGTCTGCAGATCTACATTTATATGTTACTAGTTTTTGCCCGCGACTTCGCTCGGGTTAATTTAGAATTTGACAATAAACTTGTAAAAATATAATTCAATCAGGATTCGAAAGACACGTAGCGCCATCTATTATCATAAGTTATTATTGTTTTCCTCGGGAACAGTAATTTTTTTCGGGATGAAAGGTAGCCTATGTCCGTTTCTGTACACCTGTCAACGTATATGCAAAATTTCAGAATGATCGGTTCAGTGGTTTAGGCGTGAAAAGGTAACAAACAAACAAGCTCATTTTCGCTTTTCTAATATTAGTTAGGATGTACACAAAAGTATAACCTCTGCATGTGATAGTCACCGACTGTACATAGACGTATGTATATGACAATGTTATTGGGTTAAGATATTTCTATCAGCAGCTCGGACGTTTGGTAAGTCTACCGGGGGGTTATATGCTCACTTCCTATTACGTGGAAAATAAAAATAAAACTACTAAACGAAATGTGCTCTGTCACCACTACATACAGGGATACACCTATTATTTAAGTGCATACCTAAACATCACAATTGAAAATAGCTGTCAAAAACAATATTTTGTTATACATTTATCTACGTTAGTTTTTGACGCGGACGGTATTATAACTGCCGTTTCCTATACTATGCATATTTGTATGAATATTATGTAAGAATTTTATACAATAGGTATGTAGGTACTATCGACTCCAGCGACGGATGACCACTCCTAAGGTTAAAATCGCGTAGCAGGCCAACACTTGGTATCCGTACTCGTGACACGCCCCTTTCTTTGTTTGAGTTTTTTTACACTTTACATTTGTTTACTGATTCTAAGGCGATACAAACTCAACTGGTCAACATGTGCAAGCGAACATTTTTCTGAAATGGTCATCCGTCGCTGGAGCCGATAGTACATTGTACATATTTGCGTTTCTTGCGCTTGTAATAAAAATATGTTCAAGCATTTTTGTACTTATATTTTTTATGTTGTGTAATAAAATTGGTACTAAAATTTGTCTTGTTTTTTAATTAAGAGTGGTTTTTGATAATGTATCTATCATCATCATGTGAGCCAAAAATGTCCACCGCTGGATGTAGACCTCCCTGAAGGATTGCCACACGAAATCCAAGGGGCGTACGGAGCCAAAACCCCAGCATCCACCGTAAGTATTTAGAAAGCTATAAATAAATTTTCTCGAAATATTCGAATTGATTGCACGGATGGCTTGGTGGTTTAAGTAGTCACCTCGCCTCTGCTGCCGCGTCGTGTGTTGTGGGTTCGATTCCCACACGGGACAAAATATTGTGTGATCCACAAATGATAGTTCCGAGTTAGGATGTTCTTTGTGTCTGTTGTTTGACTACCTATTTGTAAAGTCCCCCGCGACACAGGATTTATTCCTAGTGCGGGAGTTGTCATTTTTATAACAGCTAATAACTATGTTTATAAAATGAGTATTTACTACCTTATATTACAAGATTGCAAAACCGCTGTAGAAAACTGGCTCAAGTCTGAAACCTATAATGATGTGGAAAGATTAGTACAGGTAATTCACTTATAAGTTATAACACACTAGCTATTGTCCGCGGCTTCACTCGCGTTAATTTAGAATTTGACAATCAATTCTGGTTGTACTCTGCTTGTAATAATATAATTCAATCATGATTCGAGAGACACGTGGCGCCATCTATTATCATAACATCGTTATTGTTGTTTTCCTCGGGAACAGTATTTTTTTCGGAATGAAAGGTAGCCTATGTCTGTTTCTGTACACCTGACACCTTATACACCTTACACAGCCACACACCCATTCTTTCAGGGTCTTAAACCCACACATCATTTACTCACTCACACACACATTTGCACTCGCTTACACACATTCACACTCACTCACTCTCACATACACGCACTCATTCACTCACACACACGCACTCACTCACACACACAACTCACACTCATCTACACAAAACCAACATGCGCAAATCTTACTTCGAACTATGTTGTTATTATTATTGCTTTTTCTTCTTTTTTTTTGTTTTACGTTTCTATTTTTTAATTTTGTACCTGTTTTTGTTTGTATAAAACTACTTCAAATTAAATAAAAATGTCTCGCATGTAATTTTGTACTTTGTATTTCGGAAGAGCGGAGTATCCTATCACAAGCATAATTTTAGCTTAAAAGGAAACTCCGAATGCTATCTGTTATTTATTGTAGAAAATGAAATAAACATTTTTATTATTATTTATTTTAGTATAAAAGAGTTTGAATATTTGCGGTTTTGGAGTGAATTAATTCTGTTATTCATTAATAGATGTCACTTTAAGATTAAATCTTTACCTACCTAATGATTACCTACCTGGCGATCTAAATTCTTACTTACTCATAACAATACTATAAATACAAATAAATGAAATATTATAAAACAGTAGGTAGGTACCTAATATTGTCTTCTGTTTACACGAATGTTATTCATTGAAATTATATTACTATATATTCTGCGTAAACATAAACACCAATGATTAAATGATGTTCGGGTACTTTGAAATAACTAGATAGTTGTCTCAGTGTCTGCTGTAATCAAGTGGCTTCTGACCAAAAACTACACTGAAATAATATAAAAATAATTTAATTAGCTTAAAAATTAGTAAAGTTTAATAGTAATAGTAGTGTAACAGTTTCTAAATTCTGTAATAAAGTTTCAAATAAACAACGCGATAAAATCCGTATATAGTAGTTTAATTTCAACAGTAGGTACCTACTAGCAAATTACACGCGTACCTACGAAGTAGCGGTCAAACACACTGCAGTCAATTTTGTTTAGTGATGCATGTAATTATAATAATAGGTGCCTACCTCCGCACACAATGCGATACCTAGTTTACATAGTCAAGGCCGCAGCGAACGCACATATGTATTTACATAGGTAGTCTTGATGTGTTTATTTATTATACATAAAAATGAATCCCTGTTTCCCTTGGTCATTGGTCACGCCATAACTTGAGAACGATCTTGAGTTGCCATAGGTATATCTCAGGTAGTAGTTAGGATAGATTTTTTTCATATTTTTCTGAACGGCCATCACTTCTACTACCTATAAGATATTTCAAGTTTATCCATTAATTACCGGACATTCTGTATATAGACATATCTCTATGTCGTTTTACTGTGAAAGATTGTTTGTTTTAAATTTTATTTGTTTTTTATTAATTAGTAATACATATAACCACTTTTATTGAATAAATAAATACCTAAGTAAAAAAATATGTTCTTTTTAATTCTTTTAATTCATGTTCTTTATTTAAAGAACATGACTTAAAAATCTCAAATACTCTCTCATTCACTCAAATTGAGCCAGGCAATTATTAGAACGACTTGTTTAAATGGAAAAGCAGTAGCCAACACATTATCGCATGTTTAAAATATAAATATTTTACACTCCAACGTGTCGCTGAAATAATCAACCTAATGGTCAGTTTCAATATTAAAAAAAACTAAATGTTTTATCTTCGGATAGTTAAATTTTTGAAGTTTCTTTTAAGAGGAAACACTAAGGGCGAGAGAATTGAAAATAGGTATTTGTAAAATCTATTGCTGTCGCGCAGTGCCATGTATAGGTAGTATCCATATGAGCGCAATAGAGACAACTGCAACTTGGACCGAAAATACCTATTAAAAGTGCACAAAATCAACTTGTCGTAGTCCCCTGATTCCTTCTCCAAAACTTGACCGATTTAACTACTTTTTCCATTAAAAATTAAAATAAGGCTTTGGCCGTGTTCCTGTTTTCCTTTTTTATATAATTAATTTATGAAAAAAAGGAAAACATAAGGTCATGCCAATAGCTTCAATACATTTTTTGGAAAAATTATTGCTCTACTAACATTATCTAGGGAGGAAACAGGGGACTACGTTTGTATGGAAAAAGGGCCCTTGTGTTTCCTCTTGAGACTGCGCCGAGCGAAATGTGCCAAATCAGGCAGTCACAGTTAAGTGAATAAAATCAACACTTTTTGTTTAATACAAATATAAAATATACATTTACCATAACAATGAATGTGTTTACAATTACTCCGTATAAAAAACTTTAAATAATTGATATTTTCACCTACAAAATTACGTAAATTTGCACGAAAAATGCAAAAACGTAAACTCGTGTTACGTGGTTTTTAGATTATAACAGTAGAAATCTATCCTACTTTACAGCTTAAACGAAACATAAATAGTTATATTTCATTTTGTCCGTCCCAAATACTTAAGTTATTGGTTGACAATAAAGATACATATTTATCAAAAAAGCACTTCAAATCTTCCATACAATTTTACTATGGCAGCCGCGCGCCGATTTGAATATGCGCCGCACGAGCTCTGTCATGTCATTATCCATCTTACGCTCCCAATTGTGGGGCTAAATGCGGATAACATACGTCCAACTAACTAACTATCCATCTTACGCTCGTCGCAGTCTTAAAACTTAACAGTCCGTAGCTAAAACAACGCGTTTTTATAAATATTGAAACCCATCCTAGGTGAGTCACAAAGCATGCCCTTTACATCGTTTTACAAAAAAATACTTGAGATGTCTCTTCTAGTAGGTACGTACCTACAACATATTAACTCAATACTGATGACCCAATTTGGAGAAGCACTCACTGCACCGAATGTTAACCTATTTATACGTAAATAATGTGGCCTAAATAGCTTTGGACAAATGCATTCGCATTTGGTATGGCTTACTGCCAACGAGTAAGGACGGCTTATCAATACAATAATTCTCGCACTAAGTGTACTTGTGAGTAAAACCAGAAATATCTTCCCAGAATTTTGTAAGGCCAAAACGGCTGAGCAATTAGACTGAAAACTAATAATAATAATGATGACCTGCAAACCGAATTTAGGCCACGGCGACCAATCTTATAAACTTGGCATTGGACCTGCGATCGAGAGGTCGTGGGTTCGACTCGCGGCAAAACTTTGGGCTTATGGTTATGATTGCATGACATCACGAGCCCGACTTTGAAAAGATTTAAAATAATTTTTAAGCATGTTTTGTTTTGCTAACCATATGCTCAAAAATGTAGGACGAAAAAGGAATAATTTTGGAAAGTAGGACGTAATGTAGGGGCGAATGCGGAACAAACCAAGTTAATTTAGGAATAGCTAATGTGTTAATAGCTTTGATGGTGTTTATTACGTTAACTAATAACAATCTTTGCGGTAAGTGCTTACAGGCTACGCCTTATAATAACCTGTCAGCTGTTTGTGATTTGGATTCAGTAAACAGTGGTACCACCTCCCTTTCTGATGATGAAGATATGTCTGTCTTCTTTGATGAATAACATTAACAAAAATATATTCATGTTTTCTGACCAAATAGGAGTAGGTTTCAGTGGACTAATTAATTCTCATACAGAGTCGCCTTGCATGAATATTTGTTCCCCTGGGGCTAGGTTAGGTTCTATAATTGATAAGTTAAAAACTACAAAATTAAATGCTGATTCAACAGTAATATTTCTTTATGGTAACAGCTTATCTGTCACTAAAAAGAGGCAATCCATTTGACAGAGGTAATAGAATCTTTACATTATAAAGTAGGGTGTAACGTTATTCTTTGTGCATTACCATATTCCTATGTACTAACACATGAACAAAATAGGAATATTGAAAAACTTAATTTACTTTTTTATAACAGTACATGTTATAACAATTATAGTTTATTTTTTGACACTAATAAGTTTATTAGTAAATTTTTATTGACTAAAGATACAATGTATCTATCTTCTTTTTATAAAAAGCAACTTGCTAAATTATTAGCATTTAATATAATATGTAGCGACTCAGGTACCAGTAGGGTAATTAAGGTTTTAGGACATAGTAGTATTTCTACTACAAATTCAAATATTGACACTTCTAGTAGTTTAAACTGTTAGATGAGACAAAGGATAGGCATACACACAGTATTAGACTAATTCATCAGAATATTCAGGGTCTATCCGGCAAGGAGTTAGAATTAAATTTATTTTTTAAACAACATAATATTCAAATATGTTGCATAACGGAACATTGGTTAAGAACTAATCAATTAATATTTAATAACGAATATTATTCAATTGTAAGTGTGTTTGTAAGAAAGAATTCTATACATGGTGGCTCTCTAATATATGTATGTAACAATCTAAAATGTAAAGAACGTAAAGATATAGTAAATCTTTCTATCGAGCGCACTGTTGGACTATCCTGTGTGGAATTAGAGCAACATGTCATAGTTTGTGTATACCGACCACCGCAAAGTCATTTTAGTGTATTTGAAACCGTAATAGAGGATATTTTAAAACGCTTGAATTCTAGTAATAGGCATATAGTAGTGTGTGGTGATTTTAATGTAAATTTACTTGAGCAGTCAGCTGTCTCTTTAAGACCTATTAGTTTATTTAGATCATTTAATTTACAGCATTTATTTTCTGAACCCACTAGGATCTCTTCACATTCTGCTAACTGCTAAGATAATGTATTTTGCGACTGCCAATTTCTAAATAGGGCCATATTGAGTGAACTTACATCTGACCACTGTGGGCAAAAGGTAGTATTTCCTGTGAGTACAATTCATAAAGAGAATAAGGTCACATGTAGACCGAGGACATCTAATCGCTTAAAGAAATTTAATGATAACATAAGTCTCAAAGTTGTCAATATGGACCTTTCTCTGAATAATCCAGACGAACTATATGAGTCTTTACTTAACATAATTACTTTAGAATATAATAATATTTTTAAATGTAAGAACTTTAGTCAGAATAATAGGATTAAGTTTTGTGACTGGGCAACATCTGGGATATATAAAAGTAGAGCAAAGCTATATGAATTATATGGTATGAAACAATACAATATCGATCCAAATTTTATTCCATATGTTAAAAATTATTCAAAATTATTTAAAAAGACTTGTGCCACTGCCAAGTCCCTTTACCTAAAAACTAAAATTCAAAAATCTAATAATAAAATTAAAACTACATGGAACATTATTAACAATGAAACAGGTCGCAGCAAGGTGCGTGATAATAAATTTGAACTGAATATAAATAATAGCGTAATTTCAAATAATTTGGATGTAGCCGATACATTCAATAACTACTTCGCAAAAATACCTTTAAACATAACTAGTACCCTTAGGTCTTGCCCAGCTCGAGCAGAATACTTAGTTAGGGGCAACGCGCAAGATACTATTTTGTTTTGAGCGTGTACATCCGTATGATATAATTAAAGTATTTAAGTCGCTTAATTCAAAAAAACTGACTTCTGGGGTATTTCGGTAAAATTTGTTGAAAGTATTATTGTTAATATAACGCCACACCTAGGCGCAATATTCAACGGATGCATTGATGTGGGCATTTTTCCAAATTTAATGAAATGTAGTAAAATAATACCTTTATTTAAAAATGGTTGCAAAAGTGACCCCAGTAATTTTAGGCCGATTTCAATATTACCTGCTATTAATAAAATATTTGAGAAGATTATATTACAGCAATTAGAAAGCCACTTTAGTGTAAACAATTTATTTCATGCAGATCAATATGGTTTTAGGAAGGGCCGTTCTACGATAGATGCGGGTGTTACGCTTTTAAAACATATATTCAGTGCCTGGGAGAATTTGCAAGATGTCATTGGCGTATTCTGTGATCTCTCTAAAGCCTTTGACTGCGTTGACCATCAAACGCTGTTGCGAAAACTCAGGCATTATGGCATCCGAGATACTGCACTTGACTTAGTTGATTCCTACCTAAGCGATAGACTACAACACGTTGATATCAACGGAAGTAGATCTTCTGGATTACCAGTCACAATGGGCGTGCCACAGGGCTTGATTTTGGGACCCTTTCTATTTTTAATGTACGTAAATGATTTGCCGTTCTTTGTTCAGGATTTGACATTGTTTTATTCGCGGATGACACATCCCTTATTTTTAAAGTAGACCGAAAAGCACCAAATTTACCTGCTGTTAATGATTCACTCGCGGAAGTCCTGGACTGGTTTACGATGAATAATTTACTACTTAACTCTACAAAAACTAAATGTATCAAGTTTACATTGCCAAACGTAAAGAGTCCTAACGTGAATATAACTATAAATGATGAAATTATTACTTTAGTTCAACCAACAATCTTTTTAGGATTAACTTTAGATCATAAAGTTCAGTGGGGTGCTCAAATATCGTGTCTTGCAGGGAAACTTAGCTGAGCCGCATACGCAATTTGGAAAGTAAGACAGCTTACTGATATACACTAGTATATTCCAGTTACTTTCATAGTGTCATGTCCTACGGTATATTATTGTGGGGCAAGGCAGCTGATATTGAGACAATTTTTATTCTTCAAAAGCGTGCAGTACTTAGCATTTATAAATTAGGACCACGAGTTTCCCTGAAAGATCGATTTAAAGAAATAGGCATACTTACTGTTGCGTCGCAATATATATTTGCTAACATTATGTTTATTAAACATAACATTTACTTATATAATAAGAATATTGATATCCATAACGTAAACACTAGAAATAAGCATAAGTTAGTAGGCCCATATCATCGTTTACATAAAGTTCACAATACATTTGCGGGACTCGGTATACGTTTTTTTTAATAAATTACCTATTAATACAATTAATTTACCATTGTTTAAATTTAAAAACGCCGTTAAAAACAACTTATTTGGAAGGGTTATTATTCAGTCAACGACTACTTAAATGACAAAAACTCATGGAGCTAGTTGCTTGTTGCATACAGGATTCAAAGATCTGTATTACTTATAAGTCAATTTAAGCCTTTGCATAGTCACAGTAGTAGTGCAATGGTTTTTTGCATTGCACTACTGACGTGAACCCACTCCTAACACAAGCATTCTAGCTTAGCTGGAGGGTTAACAAGAATGCTAGTAATTAGAAACCCAAATTATAATATTACTACACACTTATCTTAACGTAAGAAACACCATCAAAGCTATTAACACATTAGCTATTCCTATATTAACTTGGTTTGTTCCGCATTCACCCCTACATTACGTCCCACATTCCAAAAAGTTCCTCATAAGCCCCTCTTTTTTAATTATTCCTTTTTCGTCCTACATTTTTGAGCATATGGTTAGCAAAACAAAACATGCTTAAAAATTATTTTAAATCTTTTCAAAGTCGGGATCGTGATGTCATGCAATCATAAGCCCAAAGTTTTGCCGCGAGAACAACGAGGTAGTGTAAAATATTTTTCGGCAGAACTATACTCACAGACAAAACAATACATCATAATAGACCGGACATCACACTACACGACAAGCAAAACGAGATGGGTGTAAAAACCCAGGATTCAAATTCTTCGTCTTAAATGTAAAAGTAATGAAAAGAAATTATCCCTATATCTCGGGGGTTTTTTGACCCACAGGGCCCATAGTCAAACTCGACCGAGGTATGACCCCAGGGTGTCTGCACACCTAGTTACAAGTCAGTCGGTCCAGTGGTTCCGGAGTTATGCCGGTCACTAACAGACAGACACACAGACCCACAAAGTGTTTTCATTAACCTCTTCGAAGAAGACTCGGAGGTTAATAAAGTTGTATATCTCATAGACGTAACCATACCCAACACACACAACTTAAGTTCTACTCATACTAGCAAACTTTCTAAGTACGCAGATTCATACGGTCAAGACCATTCCCATAATCAGGTATGATTCATCCAGCACAGGCGTCATACCTAAAACACTCCATACAAGCCTAAAAACATTAATCATCCATCCTCTCACATACACACTACTACAGAAAGCAATTATCTTAAATACATGCAGAATTGTCAGAAAGTTTTTATCTATAGATTTAATTTGGTATGTACTTACATATTTTTCCCTTATGACGGCAGTATAGGCGCTTGAATATGTATTGTGTGTATTGATAGGTAGGTAGAACCATAAAGCTAATTATAGGATGAAGTCAGATCTGATGACGTCACTTGCCAGTTGCGTTTTATATAATTATTTAAAGGAATCAAGCATTGATTGTACTAGTTTGCCTTGGAAGTAATGCAAGCGCGGTAATCCTAACCACGGTAATGTTATTAACAGTATTCTATCTTCATACAAACGGTCGGAACTCGAGTCATGCCTACGCGCCTCGGCGGTGCGCGGCGTTGTTATGCGCTTGATTCGCAACCAGTCGCGAATGCACCGCAGTGACGAACGGACGGTGTGATTGTTTTGTAAGCAGTAAGCGTGCGATTTGTGATGATGATTTGATTTTATTGAACACTTTCTATTTCATTCACTACGAATTTCATTTTTTATAATATAATGTACATAATATAAGTAATATTTACAATCACTAAACTAAAAATTAAACTCAAATAAGTAGATATAATTATTTCAAGGACAGGGCCGAATTACAATACTATATAGATATCATTACCGTGTCCGAACTAATATTATAAATGCGAATGTGAGTAGTTATATTTGTTTGTTTGTTAAGCTATCATGCCTTAACTACTCGACCGATCATCATGAAATGTGGATATAAACAACAATGTGGATATAATTATGTGGATTCATGAGATCCGATATTTAAATCAAGAGGTGTTTGAAAACAGTCTGACACCAATTGCGGCTCGTTAGATTGCCACTTTCTTAATGGCATACCAGCTGATGCGAGTGCTTTCGTTATTTCTCTACGAATATTCACAGCCTCAGACAAATCATCAGTCCCAGTGAGAAGATCGTCGACATAAAAGTCGTGCTCGATTATTTCAGCGATCTTACTGTTATTGCACTCTAGAGCTAACTGTTTTAAGCACCTAGTTGCAAGAAATGGAGCACTGGCCGTGCCATATGTAACAGTGTTTAACTGGAAGACTTTGATGGCATCATGGGGATTATTACGCCAGAGTATTCGTTGTAAATGCCTATCAGATGGGTCAACGACTATCTGTCGATACATTTTTTCGACATCGGCTGACAGTATATATTTATGCTGTCGAAACCGAAGTAATATAGACAGTAGGTCGTCCTGAACCGTTGGACCAACCATCTGAATATTATTTAATGAAACGCCTGACGTAGTGGGACAACTTGCATTAAATACAACTCTCAACTTTGTTGTTGTACTCTGATCGTGGCGGATTCCATGATGTGTAATATAATAATGGATTTGACTTAAATCAAGTTGATTACATTCAGACATGTGACCCAAAGACTCATATTCTGACACAAAAGTACGATACATTGAACATAGGTCAGATTTTGTTTTGAATCTACGCTCCAGGGAGAGAAAACACTGAGTAGCCCTTTCTAATAAATCTCCTAAGAGATCAGGTTTCTGTTTTAACGGTATATGCACACAGAAACGACCGTCTTCAAGACGGAACGTGTTTTCGGCAAAATGTTTCTCACATAACTTTTCCTCAAGTGAGTAATGAGATGACGACAATGAATTGATTTCCTCTAATAGCCAAAATCGTGTTAAATCAATTCGACAGTCAGATTCAGAACGGTCATGTTCATCTCACAATTTAGTTAAATGACATCGTATATCAGTTGAAGCAAAGAGATATAACTACGAGAAATCGGACCTGATACAATCCACCCTAATTTTGTTTCAAAAAGCATAGGTTTTTTATTACCTAAATCTATTCTATGCGACCCTAACAAATCCCAAAAGACATCAGCACCTAGCAGCAGATCAACAGCTGCTGGCTTATAAAATGTAGGATCTGCCAAACAAATATCTGAGGGTATTTTAAGATCACTAATGTCAATCTGACGGCTGGGAACATTATTAGTTATGGATGGTAAAACAAAACAATAAAAGTTAAAAGTAAATCTTTCATTTAAAGACTTCATATTGACGCGACAAGTTTTACCTACATGTGAAGTTATGTTATTGATACCCATAATGGATCTGTCTATCTGATAAGGTGTCAAGTTTAATTTAGCACATAAATTCTCCGTCATCACACACGATGTGCTACCGTTGTCCAGAACCGCTGTTACAGCATGTTCGCAATTATTATTATCGTATAATTTTACTAATGCAGTAGATAATAATACATCCAATTGCTCTGAATTGGTTACGTTAGCCGACAAAGTATGACCGCTATGCCCAGCATTCGATAACTCGGACGTTGATGTTGAAGATGTAACATTTACAGGTAACTTCATGTTATCATTCTGTTTGTTATTATTAGTTACAGGGTTTGATTCAGCTTAATGAATTAAACTATTATGCCTTCGTTTACAAACACCACAACCTGGCTTCTTGCACCGATTTGCGTAATGACCAGACTTGAAACAATTAAAAGACACTTTAAAATTAGACAGTAGCTTAAGTCGAGCTTCATTACTAAGAGCAAGAAACTGTGAGCAACTAGATAATGTATGATCGCCTTTACATTGAGGACATGTCTTACTGCGTAAGTCAGCATTAGACAAACTAGATTTATTATTTTGCTGTATTGAAACCGTAGACTTAAACTTAGAGTTTGATTTCATGGGAATAGTGTGGGAGAGTTCCAATGTTTCTAATAAATCAGCACGACTACGTAAGAACTTCATAAATTCAACGAAGTTATTTGAATCCCCTTCGTCTAAATGACCTTTGCACTCTTCCCATTCCCGATATGTCTTATGGTCCAATTTTCTAGTTATTAAATATATTAATAACATATCCCAATATTGGACTGGCTCACCTAAGCCCTCTAATGGTCTTAAGTTCTTTTTTAACTGTGATCAGTTAAATATTACAAAGCTGATAATATTGATATAATGTTATACTTTTATTAAGTTATTGTAGCAATTATTCACACAGTGCTAATGAAACAGTGTAGTTTATTATATAACTACTTATAAGTTATAACATAACCTATAATAAAATCGTCTAGTTAGAAACACTTTTACAATAACAGTACCTTTTATTAATTACCTAATGCACGTTGTACTTCATGTACCTACAAATAATGTAAATGACACAAGTTACGTCTACACATATGGTCGAGATAAAATAATGTAGCAATCGGCAATACAATTTTATGTACGATTGTAACTCGAATGACGTAAATAATTTACAATGCAACGGTTTTCTAGAACAAACAATTTATATACTAACCTGACAAATTGTTGTTTTGTAATTTACAATACCTGTAAGAGTGATGGGTTACGATTTTATTATCCAAAACTAGACTTAACACAACGAAATCATCCGCATTCCAATGTACCACTTGCAATATCCAACCGGTCGTCACACATATGATGATTATCGTTTTATTTCAGTGAAATCCAAGGTTGATAACGCTAATCCAGCCGGGTTCCCACTACGCCGGACCGGCAGATCTGCCGGAAACCGGACACCGGACAGAGTGTTCACATTACATCGGATCCCGGAAGAAATTCAGACAGTCAAGTACTTACCTCAGTTGAATTTGGACCTGCGCGCACAATGGACGACGAAATTGTTGTGTTGTGGTGGTATCTTAATAGAAGGCAAAATAAAAGAAAACATTGGGTACACCCTATTTTACGGGAAAGATTTTCACTTGGAACATTTGAAACATTAATGGGTGAACTTAGAAGAGACGAATCAAAGTTCTTCAATTATTTTCGAATGACAGCAACCACTTTTGACGATTTACTGGGACGACTAGACATAAGAGTACGAGATACAAGTTTCAGAGAATGTATTTGCCCAGAACAAAGATTAGCCATATGTCTAAGGTAAGATTATTTTATGCACTAGATTGCGTAATAATAGTTTTGACGTAGTTACCTACTTAAGACTGAATGAATGAATGAATGTTTGCTATGTATGTTTGTTTGATGAATGTGAATATATATAATGTGTGTGTGGGAGGGTGTATGTATTTGATAATCATTATGAATTAAAAATGCAAATAACTTATTTAAGTATTTATTTGTACTCAAACTTAAATCCCTTCAAAATCTAAGTAATCTGAGTCTTGGGAATGTATGGAATGATTACTAGATGCTGATGGCGAAGCTGGAATCGGATTTGATGTCTGAGATGAAGTTGATGGTTGATGAAGTTGATCTTGCGTAGGTGTTGCCTGTTGATTGACGCTATTATGTGTGTAGTATCCAGAATACTGATCTGGTCCGGTCATCTGATTATATGAATCACGCCAATGTCCGTAATTTGGTCTCTCATAATTCCTACTTTTAATTTTTTGCAACATTGTCATGACGCTAGCTTGAAATTCTAAAGTCTCTTCGATAGTTAAAGTGTTCAAGATTGGTATAATGCCTTTGAAGAAAGACAGATGATGGTTTTCCTTTTCTGGGTTTATTCTGGAGTCCAAAAACTGTCCTGTCATTTACCTCTTTATTATCAATTCTTCTTTTATCTTTAATTAAAGGTGAACGAAAATCTGATTCCATGCCTACTTCAGTCTCGGTTCTTGCTTTTTTTGAAACTGACTCATGTGGTGGTCGAGGTTCGGAGACTTTTTTTAAAAACATTAATTGCTCGTGATATAAATAATTTCGTGTCTTTTTGGCCGAAGATCCAGATTTAGACTCATCTTTTTGTTTCTTTACTGTCTTAAGCCACGAATCTCGTATATTATTCCATTTAGTTGAAACCTGTTTTCCTGAAATCAATAAAAAAATATCATAAAACAATACAATTTGTTTCTTGGTGACGTATAAAGTAATAATGTATTAACAAAAAATACTTTTTTTTCAGATATTTAGCTTCAGGATGTTCATTCAAAGAAATACATTACTCATACAGAGTAGGCGTTGCGACAATAAGTAAACTAATAAAAGAAATGACCCACGTCATTTGGGAAAACCTAAAGACAGATTTCCTTAAGCTGCCGGATACTGAGAGAGAATGGGAGGACATCGCTTCAGGATTCGAAAGAAAAGCCAACTTTCCTCACTGTCTTGGAGCAGTAGATGGCAAACATATCAGAATTTTGAAACCAGCCAAGAGTGGTTCTATGTTCTTTAATTACAAGGAGTATTATTCTTTTGTATTAATGGCAGTTGTCGATTCAGAGTACCGATTTATTTTTATTAGTGTGGGCTCATATGGCAAGGAATGCGATTCTACTATATTAAAGGATAGTACATTTTGGCAAAAGATCAATGATGGTACTTTAAATGTACCAAAGCCTAGACCGCTTCATGAAAACTTGCACGAAGAATTACCGTTTATACTTGTTGGCGATGAAGGCTTTGCTTTAACACCTAATCTCCTACGTCCATATGGAGGTACACATTTGAATACTGATAAAAAGATTTTTAACTATAGACTAAGTCGAGCAAGAAGGTATGTTGAGTGCGCTTTTGGTATTCTGGCAAATAAGTGGCGAATAATCCATCGAGCTATAGATCTGAACGTAGACACAGCAATTCAAGTAATTAAAGCTTGTACAGTCTTACATAATTTTGTAAGAGAAAAAGATGGTATAAATTTTGAAAGTTACCAAAATATAGAACATAGACAAGAACAAGAAACGACACCCATGAATCGGAATGTGTCGAGTCGAGGTGGCCCTAATGCCAACGCTATACGGACATCATTTACTAATTATTTTGTTTCGGATATTGGTTCCGTTCCGTGGCAGGCAGCAGCTATAAAATAAAAATTTACATTTTATCAATAAAACATTAAAAACTCACCGTGCTGTTTTCTTTCTTTTTCGTCTAGTTCATCGAAGTTTGGTTTCAGTATTAAACATACTTCACGCCATGCTGCTAACTTTAAGTTTTTGTCTTTATAGACGTCTTCGGTCTTATCCCACAGAACAGGTCTCTCTTGGACAAGCGTAATTAAAGTTTCTGCTTGAATATCCATGCTAGACGTCTACTTTTACCAGAAAATGCGAGCCGAATGACGTGAGTGGAACACGGGCGGGGCGAGGGGAGCACGAGCGGGGCGAGCGGGGGACAGATACCGGCACAAACTCGTTCACATTACTCCGGGCCCGGTCGTTCTACCGGCAATTCGTAGTGACAAAACGCTCGCTAAAAATGCCGGGCTCGGCAAAAATGCCGGACCCGGGATAATGTGAACAGCTTCATACAAATTGTACAGCCACTAGCCCTTCCGGCAGATTTACCGGCGCGGCAGATCTGCCGGTCCGGCGTAGTGGGAACCCTGCCTAGTCTTCTGGAGAATCCGGGTTTGAAGGACCATGTTGGGGATATATGGGTCCAGTAGGAATATTACAGAATGAAAAATAAATAATCTTGGTTGGTTTCGTGTTAACGATTTTAATGGCTTCTCACGCTACCCACACAACGGTACATAATTAGTATAAAAATATTAAAGCGCCTACAACAATTTATTCTATTGCTTATATAAGTCTAATAGGCGTAAACACACAGCCTGGAAGCAATAAGGCAGTATTACTGCAACTGCATAGTCGGCCGAAGTAATGTTGGTTGCTGTGCTCACATAATGTCTGTAATATGGTACCTAAGCTGGGCAAGATATGAAAATGTCACTCCACTAGCCCAGTTTTTGGAAAATATTTAAATAAGTTATGAAGGTGATGGTTACACATGAAAACAATATTTATTTTAAACAATGTGTTTTATTTTATTATTTAACGAACTTGATACTAAACTTCAAAGAATAATGTTTTCTACTTAGTTTAGGCTACTCAAAATTAAAATTGTTTTTACAATATAAAATTGTTTACGCCCAGGCCAGGATCCCATACAAGGTGGTCGGTCTCCTTTAAAAACAAATAAAATGTTTATGTGCAGATGCACGTCCCTTCCGACGGCACAAAAACAACGGTGATGCGCTCAGCATAATGCTGTGGCACTTGCATTGCTACAAGCACTACACACCACAACAACAACACCACAATTATTGACGTTTGGTCCGCCAATAGTGCACTCAAAATAAATAAATAAATAATACATAAATAGATAGCCACGACAGAAAATATGGCATAATAATTATAAACTATTTTATTAAAAGAATACATTGAAAAAGTAGGTAATTGGTAAGTAAGTATAAAGTAAATAAATACTAGTTATGAATATGTACTTATATGTGATTGTGTAAAAAAAAAAATAAGAACGACGCTCATGACGTAATGAGCGTCATAAGATGGCCTCATGTCTGAAAAGATGTTTCTGGCACTATATATTTATTTGTCTAAAATGCAGATACATCATACCCGTATATTATATTGTAGTTTTTGCATCATACATAATTATAAGATTAAGAGATCTGTGAAGTGTGTATTGTGAACGTGGTATGAGATTACTTGTTTCGTGCATGATGATAAAAGTGATAATAGCTCCTAAAGTTCCCTGCTAATGCTATTTACAAGCATTTGATTAAATGCTTAATCTGAGAAGAATACGGCGATGCGTTTATACTCTGGCGTTCAAAAGGTTAAGGCATAGATTACTGATAGGAGACTGATTGTGATATATGGATATATGTATCAAAATAAGAAATTTGGTAAGATTAATAATTATTTTTATAGTGATCTCTATAATTTTTCTTTCAATGTTGCGAAGACATATTTCGTATGTACGTAAATATGTGTAATTAATAAACGTTCTAGTGATTTTTATCGATATCTTTCATTTAATAACGTCCTGTGAAACAAATAGGTACATCCCAGCACTACGCTGCAGAGTCGTAGGTGCTCTTCGTGGACAAAAATGTATAAATAAATTTGAATCTACGAAGAGCACCTGCCAAAAATATTGATGGGTACCCTTCGTGGACTAGGCTAGGTGCTATTCGCCCAGGTGCCATTCGGATGCGTGCTCTAAGTGGACTATGTCGATGTAAGAAAGAATACTAACCGCTCTAGGCGAGGCGGTGCTGGTCGGGTGCCGGGTGGCTCTAATGACCTATGACCTTAAGGCTGTATAGATAAATGTATTAATATATAGGTACATATAGACAATTATATCTACGCGAGTGTTCGGTAGGTATTAAAATTACGGATTTTATCGCGGGTTTTTTATCATCAGTGTCCTCATGGTCAAGGCTGATAGGAATATAATTATATGTAACAATAAGCGCAAATAAGTTATAAACAGAATACGTTTGCGATAAAACTCGCAATATGTCTCCTTTAGGGTCAATTCAGATCAAGCGGAAAAATGTTCGAGCATTTTTCAAGTGGTAATAAATATCAACCTTATTCCATTTAGATAACGCTTAAAATAGTATGCAACATTAAAATCTTATCCAATAAACAGTTGCATACTATTTTAAGCGTTATCTAAATGGAATAAGGTTGATTTTTTTTTATACAACTATGTTGGCAAACAAGCATACGGCCCACCCGATGGTAAGTGGTCACCGTAGCCTATGGACGCCTGCAACACCAGAGGCATCACTTGCGCGTTGCCGACCCTTTAGGAAAGGACGTGGGAAGGAAAGGGAGCGGGATGGGGGAAAGGGGGTGATTGGGCCTCCGGTACTCTCACTCACCGAACGAAACACAACAGTAGGACTACTGCTATTTCACGTCGATATTCTGTGAGAGGTTAGTCCTTCCCCGGTCGAGCCGGCCCATTCATGCTGAAATCAGCGAGGCTCTACTACTCAAAAAATTTATATTTAATACCACTTGACAAATGCTCGAGCATTTTGCCGCCTGATCTGAATTGACCCTTATTTGCAAGTAATAGTACCTAATTAAAAACTAGAGGTAGATAGTTAGACTGTCACGTAGAGGTCTCGAGATCTCCTCTAACCTACGAAGTTATTTATGCGTATTATATACGTACTTATTTAATTATCGGTCGCTTTAAGGCTGGCCGCATACATACGTTTTCCGAATTCGATTTCCGAATTCGTTTTCCATATTCGGAGCTCCGAATGCATGGAAGCAATATAAAATACACTAACTGCCGCACACGTCCGCTTTCTCTCCGAACGGAAAAGATTCCGTACGTACGTTTCGAATGCAAACCCGTGCGTTCGGAGAAACCATTCGGAAGAAACCTAATGACGTCACGCGGAATGCAGCCCTTGCATACATTTTGTTTGTGTCGGCGCACACGTTCGGCAATTCTCATTCGGAACCGCGCCCGCGCGCCGCGCGCATCGTACGTACGTAAACGATAGTTATAATGTGTGAGGTAGAAACATTAATATTGTCTATTAAAAATACCCTTGCTTGCGGAATATACATGACAAGGACTACCACAACAGAGATATAAAAGACTAGATGTTCCCGCGGTTTCAGCCGCGTCTATCGTTACTGCGCCGCCCCCTTGGGTCGTAGCGTGATGTTATATAGCCTATAGCCTTCCTCGATAAATAGGCTATCCAACATTAAAAGAATTTTTCAATTCTGACCAGTAGTTCCTGAGATTAGCGCGTTCAAACAAACAAACAAACTCTTCAGCTTTATTATATTAGTATAGATTTGGTCTGGGAGCAGGTATTTAAAGAGGTATAGTTCATACTATTCACATAATTTCGTTTAAATATGTTTGTTTTATATAATGTTGTTTTATTATTGTTGATAACTGTTAAATATTGTTATAATTGTTTACTATTGAAATGCAATTGCTAATAAATCATCGTCCTCCATCGACGTGCGTTCACTACGCTATCACTATCCGTAGGTACTGACAGTATACATTCCGAATAAAAAAAAACTAACGTGTGCGCTAGTCTCACGGAATTCCGAATCGAGCTTACGTGTTAGGAAATCGAATTCGGAAAACGTATGTATGTGGCCAGCTTTACGGTGAAGCAAAACATTGTGGGAAAACCTGTATGTTGGAGAGCTCGCCATAATCTCCCTGACATGTGAAGTCTGCCAACCCGCACTGAGCCAGCGTTGTGGGCTAACCCTTCTCACACTTAGAAGAGACCCGTGCCCAGCAGTGGGACAGTTTACAAGGCTGATATTGTTATTTATAAACGCGAGCGAAGTTATAGTTGTGAGAAAATTTGGCGATCAATATTCTAAACAGAAAGAACATACTTATTACATTTGATTAATGAACTTTATGAACCAAAACCAACTAAGTAATACTAATAAAAATATAACTAACTTATACTTAAAATATTACATATCAGACATAAAAAGTATTTAAAAAACGTAAGAGTAAAGATCTATTTCATTCCTTCGCATCACAGTCGACTGGTAGTATGCCCAAATGACTGACAGCATTGCCACGTTTAATGTCAATGCTTGTTCTTTCCGCGAAATAAAGACCAGCGCTGTGGTCATCGTCGATCAGCCTTTTCGCTATATTTATATTTAGAGCACGAGCACTGGGACCCATGACCGTTTTGACTCCAAACTGGCTCAAAAACGTAACCAGGATTTTGAATTTGCGCCGTTTGAGAGTCTTCGCCGATACAGCAGCAACACCATTTTATTATAGCATATCGCAATCTTAATAAAAGAGACTTATCTGAGTATTTTTTATTATACAAATTTAAACTCTATTGCAATTGCTTAAGACAAATATAATAATACAATTTATAGTCACACAATTAGAGTTCAAATTGCCTAACGTCCACTAACGCAGTAGGCAACAGTTCCACAATCTATAGTGGTTGGCATACAAAACAACTGATTCATTTTATATGACCGCATCCTCATTCCGTTCAAATACAAAACAGGAAAACATACATAACTGATTATGCTTATTCTGAACGTTGTACGGCCAACATTTGATATTTTCCTCATACTTGGTGGCAGAATCAGTCAATCTGATTCATTCATTCGCTGTTCGTGTAATATAGAACATGAGAGTTACCAGTTACTTGCTTAAACTGTCAGTAATTCATTACACTTCAATATAAATTATTGACTATTAAACAAAGTGCATTTAGAAACGTTTGTGGGCTGACTAAAGCAGTGAACCGAACATCAGTGATATTTTAAGTGCAACTAAGAGTTTGTTTTGCAAAAACAATTATTATTATTACAGTGTATTGTGCCTTAAAGAGGCATATCTATTTAAAATGGTAGCTGTACTAAGTACAATTTAATAAATTGTAATAGTCTGCTAAATAAAGAACAATGTCGAGTGTTGTTACTGAGCAACCGTCCACGCCACCAACTGTAGTAATCCAGGAAACTTCCGAAAGAAACACTCCACCAAGGATAACAGCAACAGTAGAAGGTCAAGATGGTGGTAACTGCCATCCTCAACAACGCCAAGGATGCTTTTTATCCTGCTGTTGTGATTTTCTGTCCAATATATGTAGAAATATGAAGATGTGGCGTAAAGAAGATGAGGCAACTGCTATAGTGACTAACACTAATAGAAATCGACGTGAAAGGTACAGAAAGAAAGGCTCCGTCGATTTAGACGCTGACGATGGTGATAATGACAGTATCTGGTCAGCTGATCTTGCCAAGGATCTGGATGGATCTCAAAACACGGGCTGTGATGATCATAACACGCGAGAGTCAAATCATTCCGACGACAAAGCAATCAACTTTGACTCTAAAAGTCACGACTCGGGAACACATCATACTGGTAAACGAGAGTCCGCGGATAATCACTTCAAAGATAATCACGCTAATGGTACCCAGACCGTTGAACATGACTTCAGTGCAAATCAGTCGAACCAAAATCATTCCGGCGAGCATGACGCTTGTGTAAATAAGTCTACCGAAAATAATTCCGGTGGAAATCACACTAGTGTGCACGACTCTTGTGCAAATAATTCCACCACAAACCAATCTGTAACACATCACTCTAGTGGAGATCATTCCAGCGGAAATCACTTCAGCGGAACTCACTCCAGCGGAAATCATTCCAGCGGAAATCACTCCAGCGGACATCAATCCAGCGAACTTTTTTCCAGTAGGCATTCCTCCGGCGGGCATACTGCCAGTGCACATCATAATGACGGACATTCTAGTAGCCATTACGGCGGCGGTCATGACTCAGGCGGAGGTTTTGGTGATTCGGGCGGGGCTGACGGTGATTAGTCAGTCGATTAATACTAAAGTTGTATGTTTAAGTTACTAATAAAACAATATATATACATAATATAATAATAATTAAATTTTATGTAAATCATTAGTTTAATTTAATGTAATAAGTTGTAATAGGTTGTATAGTTGTTTGTATCTCATTTACAATCGAAAGTTGTTACCAAAGGATGCCTATGATACTTATTAAACCATATGTAAACATTTAATCATACTTTACTAGCTGTTTAATGACTTTTATTTTGTAAAAACTTTTAATATGATTTTGCGTCTGCTTCCAGTGTTGTGGGTTCGACTCCCAGAAGGAACAAAACGTTGTGTGCACTACAAATGGTTGTTCCGAGTTTGAGTGTTCTCTGTGTCCGTTGTTTGAATGTTTGTAACGCCCCACAAGATTTAATCTTAGTACGAGAGTTGTCTTTTTAAAAGAAAAAATGTCAAGAGCGAAAGGCATCTGTGCTTTTAACTTTGAAGCATTTAAAATGTCATCAAAATCGATTCAAGTAACCAACAAATAACCATTTATTTCGCGTGGCATAGACGCATAGATGGATAGACCTTATGGACTAACATACATACAATTTGTGTAAGTATTTATATAACTTATTAACTATGTTAGTACTGCTTCACTTGCACTCTACTGTTGTGCGTTCATGTGGCACTTGTCCGCGGAAGCGACGGAACACCACACCTTTCGGCCAAAAGTCCTCCTTCATGAATACGTGCAAAAAGCAAGTCGGGACTCGCACCACGAACGCCTAGAAGTAACTCTGTCTGTCTGTTACCTTTTCACAGCTAAACCGCGTACCCGATTTAGATGAAATTTGGTACAGATATAGTTTAAAACCTGGAGAAGGACATAGGTATACTATTTATTGATGTAGGCACCACGCGGGCCGAGCCGCGTGTAAATGCTAGTTATAAATAAAAAAAGAAGTCTGACTCACTGATACAGATCCATTATTATTTACGACGTAAACAATAAATAATTTCGGAATTCCCACCGGAAAGGAAATAATTCGAATTTATTTACTCTTTAAAGTTTCCTTGTAACTTGTTGAAGTCTCGATTATCTATACTAATATTATAAAGCTGAAGAGTTTGTTTGTTTGTTAAGTCGGTACGAAAGTTTATTTCAGTCTTTACATGAAAATAATGAAATAATTTTATTAAGTAATTAAAACTTTTCGGTATTTGATGTTTTCGCAACTATTACATGTAGGTTGCCAACCGTAATCTATACTAATATTATAAAGCTGAAGAGTTTGTTTGTATGAACGCGCTAATCTCAGGAACTACTGGTTCGAATTGAAAAATTCTTTTAGTGTTGGATAGCCTATTTATCGGGTAAGTCTATAGGCTATATAACATCACGCTACGACCCACGGGGGCGGCGCAGTAATCATAAACGCGGGTGAAACCGCGGGCACAGCTATTAATAAATATATATAACACTAGAGGTCCCCGCGGTTTCACCCGCGCTTATCGTTCTTGTCTCCTGTGGGTCGTAGCGTGATGTTATATAGCCTATAGCCTTCCTTGATAAATAGGCTATCCATAACTAAAAGAATTTTTCAAATCGAAGCAGTAGTTGTCGAGATTAGCGCGTTCAAGCAGACAAACAAACAAACTCTTCAGCTTTATAATATTAAGTATAGACTATAACTGTGACTATAAGGCTTCCTTTCCACTAAAGATATGCAGTAGCTGAGATGTGCAGGTTAAAGAACTACAAAACTGTCAGATGGTTTCTAAAAAGCAAGATCTACACAAATACTTACAGACAGATGTAAATACTTACAGACAGATGTAAATACTTACAGACAAATGTAAATACAGCAAAAGTCTAGTGAGCGACCCTTGGACTACCACGCAGAGGTCTCGAGACCTCTGACATTCGAAGAATGGTTGCAGCACCTTACAGTTATGATTTGTAAACAAAATGGTATTGTAAACTTGGCGATTAAGAAGAGTGGCCATGGGTTTCTTGCCCGTTCTTCTCATGAGCCCTACACCCTTGCTTTGCTGAACGTGGCAGTAAATGTAAATTCACAGAAAAAATTTAGTGTAACTTTGACATTCATAAGTTACCTTGTAACCTAACTTGAATAAATTTATTTTTGATTTTGATTCTGATTTTGAAGTTATGTGCGTATTCATTAGTAAATTTTCGTTTGCTTTAACGGTGAAGGAAAACATCGTAAGGAAACTTGCATATCTAAGAGTTCTCCATACTGTCCTCGAAGATATGTGAAGTCTGCCAACACTCATTGGGCCAGCGTGGTGGACTATCCAAGTAACATTTTTTTCGAGCCTAGGCTGTAAAAAATGCCTTTAGGTTATACAAGTATCGTAAAAAGGTTAACGCGTTACTATCTTGTCACATTAAATACTTGAGAATGATTAATAAGTCCTAGAACTAATTGTTTATTATTACAACCTTTAGGCCGCTGACAGGAGTTTAAATTAACGTTATTATGACTAGTGTTTAAAGAGCTTATAGTCCTAGAATCTAATAGCTGTCCTAGGCTCCTGATTGAGTTTTGGAAAGGCTAGCCTTATGCTAAAGTGAGATCTAAAGGTTTAATTTTTAACATTGATATAGCCATAAGGTTATGGAATGTTGAGATGACTTATAAGTAATTTCTAAAACCTACCTAACACTTTTATTCTATATTAGCGTTATCTAGGCAAACTAATTAGGACTGTGTGGTGGGAACCCAAACCAATAAGTTGCATTTATAAGCATAAGGCATTACTAAAGCCCTACAAGAATATTTTAAAACTTTAGAGGCATCCTCAAGTGTCAGTTGTTTCTGGGACTTCTTAGTATCACAACTATATTGCGTGATGAACCGACACAGGATGTTAAAAACACGGAGTGAAAATTTTAAACGCAAAGTGCGTAAAAGTTTCGTACGTATAATTAATATCCTTATACCTTACACGCGTATTTATCAATAATCAACAATAAAGTTGCTTAAATCACGCACCCAACGCCCACGCTAAACAATGTTTACATTCGACATTCGAACTTTAAACGACGAAAAACAGATCAAATCATTGCATGATTGACAATACAAGACGACCAAATTAAATCATTACGAACGAAAACATATTTCCATACATCATACACGCATACTTTCTTAGTCAGGTTATATTGTCTACGCGTATGGTAGGAAGTGTTTTTTCATGTATTTTTATAATACCCATGGTAAGAAATAATAATTTAATACACAATGCGATCTCAGATAAAAAAAATCAACGGGTTGCACTCCGGGAGTGCCGGCAGAAATGAAAACTTGAATATTAACGTTGTGCATTTTTGATAATTTGTAATGGTTAGGGAATAATTTTGCACGAATTGCTTTAATTATCAGTATAAAAGAACTATCATTTATGTGGTAAAATACAATATTCATTTATTGCGCTATCGTACACAAACTTGACAATTCTCCCTCCGTCTTACGAATTTTCTATCAGGCCACGTGTCCTGACGCGAGTTTGACATTTTTTACCCATCACAAACAAGTGCACAACGCCGCTAAATAAGTTTTCACTTCAAAAAGGTTGGAAATTCGTTGCGTAGTTTTTTTTATTTTGCTCGTCAAAATGACCACACTCCACCTGATGGTAAGCAGTCGTGTGGTCTAAGAGCAGTGGCCTCCACATCGCCCCCACAGTAGCCGAGGCGATGTTGAGGTCTCTACTTTGACGGCCTGAGAAGATGCTTTTTCACGCCCCGCTTAAAGAACCCAGGATTGAAGGAAGAAGGAAACACGTGCCTTGGCAGAGAATTCCATGCCTTGGTCGTTCGGCAGAGATATGAGGACCCAAACTTTTTGGTACGCGCTCTAATCGACTCTACCGTGTAAGGATGGCATCTGAGCCCAGCACGCGTTGTTCTGGATAGGAAAGGGGAGGGCGGGATAAGGTGGAATAACTCTTCAGAGCACTCCCCGTGGTATATTCTGTAGAAACATGCCAATCAGGCAATGTCCCTACGGAGTTGCAGAGGTTCCAGTGAACTCGTGACCTCTGGATCTCCGATGATACGGACAGCCCGCCGCTGTAACCGGTCGAGAGCATCCAGCAAGTACTGCGCGGAGCCATCCCAAAGATGAAAACAGTACTCCACGCAAGGGCGCACTTGTGCCTTATACAATAGGCACAGTTGCCCAGGCGTGAAGAACCGCCTCATCCTGTTCAGAACTCCGAGTTTTCGCGAAGCTTGCTTAATGACGCTCTCGATATAGGTTTTCTGATTAAGGGAGCGGCAAAGATCCATACCTAAGATGGAGAGACTGTCACGTATCACCAGTGGAGTGTTCTTCAGAGAAGGGAGGGGAAGGAACGGAGACTTTTTTGTTGAGAACGCGCATGCCTGGGTCTTCTTGGCGTTGAACTCGACCAAGTTCTTGGCACCCCAGTCATAGATGCGGTCCAAGGTCTGGTCAAGTTCAACGACAAGATTCTCCCTTTTCCCCTCAACCTCAGCCTGTTTGGCCCCAGGATGTCCGAGATATCGCCCATGCACGGTACTGTCGTCCGCATAACAATGTATGTTGCCGAGATTCAACATATCTATACTAATATTATAAAACTGAAGAGTTTGTTTGTTTGTTTGTTTACTTGAACGCGCTAATCTCAGGAACTACTGGCCCGATTTGAAAAATTCTTTCATTGTTAGATAGCCCATTTATCGAGGAAGGCTATAGGCTATATATCATCACGCTAAGATCAATAGGAGCGGAGCACCAATGAAGAATGTTTCAAAATCGGAGAATATTTTTTCCTTTTGAGAGCTTCCGCTGCGTGCGCTGCGTAAACAGTTAAAGTTTCGCAAAAATCATGTATAACAGAATTGTTCCCCTTTAAAAGTTCTAAAAAAAAGTCCGCGTCAGCATATGTCTATCTTTTATGGATGGCTCACTATAACCATTTTTATGCTAACGAAATTTGTTCCAAAATAATGCATTATTTGCGAAGGTATTTTTATAAACATGATATTAATCCTTATCCAAATAAATACATTATTCATCACAAGTATTTAATTTAAAACAAAATTGCCCTCTACATCATTCGATTTCAATGAATATCTTAGGAGATATAGCAGTTTTAAAATAACATCGCAGCAAAATAATTACCCATTACAGACATAGTACAAACGATGTTTCTCCTGGTTTATTCTGCGTGATTACTACTGGTTCGATTTGAAAAATTCTTTTAGTGTTGGATAGCCTATTTATCGAGGAAGGCTATATAACATCACGCTACGACCCACGGGGGCGGCGCAGTAACGATAAACGCGGGTGAAACCGCGGGAACATCTAGTCATTGATATGCAGAAGAAAGAGCGTAGGGGATAAGACAGAACCCAGAGGCACCCTGCATTGACCTGCATAAATTTGGAAGCGCGACCGTCGCAAAGGACCCGAATACGACGCTTCTGCAGGAAACTTGCAATCCAGGTGCATAGTTGAGGGGGCAAGCCATAGGCCGGAAGCTTGGAAAGAAGAGATCGGTGCCAGACTCTGTCGAAAGCTTTGGCTATGTCAAGGCTGATAGCCAAAGACTCGCCGTGCTTGTCCATAGCTTCACCCCAGAGGTGCGTGACGAACGCTAGAAGATCACCCGTTGATCGTTTAGCCCGAAAGCCGTATTGGCGATCATTGATCAACGATTGATCCTCCAGGTAGCGGACAATTTGGGTGTTTATAATCCCCTCGAACACCTTGGAGAGCACCGAGGTGATAGCTATGGGACGATAGTTGCTTGGCTCGGAACGGTCCCCCTTTTTGGAAATCGGTTGAACGTTCGCCTCCTTCCAAGCCTCAGGCACAATGCCTGCGGCGTAAGACGTCCGGTATAGGCGCGTAAGCGTGGGAGACAACTCCGCTGCACATTTTTTAAGGACCACAGCTGAGATGCCGTCAGGTCCACTGGCTTTCCGAACATCGAGAGACTGCAGTATCGCACGAACGGTTCGTTGCCTGATACATATATCAGGCATGGTGTAGCCGCAGTTGGCAATGTTAGGCGGCTGCGAACCGCAGTCATCGATTCGGGAGTTGGCCGCAAAGAGATTTGCAAGCAGATCTGCTTTCTCCTGCGGCCGATGAGCCAGTGATCCATTCGGATACCTCAGAGGGGGCAGCAAGGTCTGGCAGAAGTTGGACTGCACGGCTTTGGCCAGGCGCCAATAGCTACCACTGCCCGTAGGATGCGCCATGAGTTCCTGGCCGAACCGTGCGACTCGCTGGGCATCCGCTCTTAAGTATGCCCCCCTGCAGACCTTTGTGGCTTGGTTGAACGCTGCCTTCAGGTGATCCACGTTAGGGTCGTGGAGAGTGCGAGCCCTGATCCAAGCGCGGTACGCTGTCTGTTTGCGTTCAACAGCATCAGCGCATTCACGACCGAACCAGGGCCTTTTCCTGCCGCCGCTCGTGACATCACTGTATGGAATATAATATTCCATACCCAGGATGATTTCACCAGCGACAGCAGTAGCGCTCTCTGATGGATCCCTGTTCTCAAAGTAGCGTTGAGCCCAAGGGATGGATGCGAAGTACTGCCGCATTCCATCCCAGTCTTCCGACGAGTAGTGCCACAGTCGTCGTCTTGCCTCCTCGGGTCGTGGGGGCGTAACAACAACAGCTGTGGCACAAACCAGACAGTGGTCTGAGGTGCCCAGAGGAGCACGAATCGACACACTGTACCGGTTCGGGTTACTCGTCAGCAGCAGATCGAGCAGAGAGGGCGCCTGACCTGCAATGTCTGGTATCCGGGTGGGCTGGAGTACCAGTTGAGACAGGTCATGCGTGAGAGCGAACGCATGGGCAGTTCGTCCCGCGTGGTCTGTTTTGGGAGAACCCAACCAGGTCTCATGGTGGGCATTGAAATCTCCCAAGAACACCAACTCAGCGTTCGGAAACCGCTCCTGCGCGTCGTCTGCCGCCTGACTCAGGTAATTGAAGAGTCGAGTTGTCTCAGCGTCTCCTGAATGGGATCGGTAGAGGCACATGTAGATTTGGCTGAAAGAGCCATGATCTACGTGTACCCAAAGGACATAGAAGGAAGGGTCCTCCAGGCATTGTAGACGGCGACAGCAAATATCCGCCCTAACAAACAAGGATACCCCGGCTTTCGCGAGGAAACACTCCTCTAGCACGTAGCCGGGATATTGCAGGTAGTTCGTGTCTGCAGGACGGCGTATTTGTGTCTCCGTTAGAAAAAGCATTGCCGGCCGAGCCGTCTCCAGGTGGTGATGGACGGCATTAAGGTTAGCGTGGAGTCCTCTGATGTTAATAAACTCCACGACACAGGAAGCAGAAGTGCGGTTACGGCGATTGGCTGCTGTTGAACGACAATGCTTTGTTCGTACTGCCATAGAGTGAAAGGAAGGGGAAACGTGAAAAGAAAGAGGCGGCTATTCTCGCAGCAAAGTGGGGCAAGGCGCAGAGCAAGTTTTGTCATATAACTGTATGGTATGGCGATAGCCGATCCGACGGACGCCGGGACCCACCCTCCAGTCACCATCCGGCACGACGAGCCACCTCGAGATTATGCGCGGCATGATAAGGCAGCCAACCTAGTTGGTTCGACTCAGTTGGGCCTCTGGACTATACCGCGGGCGGCCAGCAGAGCACCGTTTCTACGGCTCTCCCTGGCCGCCGGGTCGACTCGTGCCACCCACACAATGACTCTACGGATACTCTGCAGGTCCCTCATAAGCTGCGAGAATCGTCACCTCATGCTTAGGCCTCCGGCGCTCTCATTCACCGAACGAAACACAGCAGTGAAACACTGTTGTTTCACGTCGATTTTCTGTGAGAGGGTAGTACTTTCCCGGTCGAGCCGGCCCATTCCTGCTGTAACCAGCTTGGCTCTACTACCTTGATAATAGTTAATTAAGGAAACCGACAGAAATCGTGTAGTTAGGACACCTCACCACTGGTATTTAAGTAAATGTAGGTAACAAATAAATTATGAAAGCATTTACTAAACAATTGAAAAAATAAAGATAAGAACTTCCTTGAGACTAATATGAGCAGCCTGTAGATATTTGTCGAACGCACGTCCTACTTCAATTATTGTAACTTAGAAGCAACTAATTTGTGCTCATAAATATTTTCGCTACTTACAAGGCTCCTGGCGGTAAGCTTAAAGATGCGAAAACAACCTTTTCGTTTTAAGTAGCTCCGCGAGATTACCTTTAGCTGTCATTTAGGCAATCATTTGGAGCTTTTAGTTGTCACAGTTCTAAAAAGGTTAATATTATTACTTTCTAGTAATTTCTTAATGGCAGCCATATTTTTGAAAATAAATATTATAAAATCGAATCAAAAAGCCATATTTAATTAAATGAGGCAAAATAAAATAACGTGTTCTGTGCGATATAAAATATATGATTTTATATCAATTAAAGTTTTATTTCTAATGCGATTTATCACCAACCACCTAATTTTATAATTTACCAAAATATCTTCAAAATTTATAAGTTACGTAAAGCCCGTCTCGTATATAGCACTATTATCCTAAAGTTTCACGACAAAGTGCCAATCGCACAATTTTTTTTCATTTTCTGAGTTCAGCAAGCTGCTTATTATTTTTTATGAATACAACATTTAGTTATCCAGCCATTTTGAAACTTTGTATATTGACAGGGAATGGCGCCATAATAATTGAATATTAAATAAAGCTCTCGATTAGTGTAATGTGTAAGTAAATTTAACACAGAAACAGAAACATTATAGAACCCGAAAGTTCTGGCAAAGTTTATAATCATGTCCATCAAAAAGGTTTTAAGTTGTCATAGAGTAAAATCCAAGACTATTTTAGAACTTAGAAGTTGCCTTGCAAAGTTATATTAACGTTAAGTTGAGGTTGTCAAGGTTATATTTGGGTTCTGTGTAAGTAGTTCGAAAGGTTCTGAATTTAAGCTATATGTTTTCTGTTGCTCTCGAAAAGGTTCTAAAACGTGGGCCCTTTTTGCACTCAGGAGGTTAATATAAGGTTAACATATCGATATTGAGCCTATTAAGACTTACTGTCCGATTTCCATACAAAGGTTCTGAAACCTTTTCAAAACCTTTCTAAAACCTAAAATGTTACTTGGGTATGGCCTAAAGCTTCTCACACTGAGAAGAGGCCCGTGCCGAGCAGGGGGATAGTAATTAATATACAGGATATTATTATTTTTATATTATTCAAACGTAAAAACATGTCATCTACTATGATTGGCTTACTTAACCCATTCAATGCGGCGGACGCCAATCGGCGTCTTATTTTTTCATACTCCGATTCGGAGGACGCCGATCGGCGTCATGTATAGTTGTTTTATATTTTACCCAAATTTTTATTAATAAAACAACAAATGTGTTTGGAATTTACTAATGAAATGCCTGATTTGAGTAGTTTTTAGATATTTTGTTTTTTTTATTTCATCAAGTGCGGCTGACGCCGGTCGGCGTTTACGTTAAATATGAGCCGATTCTGGCTAGTGAAAGCAAAATTTGTTGCCGCATTGAAAGGGTTAATTAGTAACAATCAATCAAACCACATGACATGAGATAATTATAATATTCTATCACATACACACAACACCATCTAGCCCAAACTAAGCAGAGCTTGTACTATGGCTACTAGACAATGGATAAACACACATATATCTATCATTTTTTTGTAAATACCTACATATTATACATAGAAACACCCAGACCAAGACAAACATCCATGTTCAGGCACACAAATGTTTGACTTGTGCGGGAATCGAACCCGCGACCTCAGACGTGGCAGTCGGATACACTAACCACTACGTCATCGAGGCCGCCATGTATGTATGTATTCCTACTAAAATTCACTTGCCCCTGACTTCTGAATATCAACAATTATTAAGATAACGATTTTAATGTCTAGTCAATCTATATACAATTACCTAAATAAAATTGAAGTGTCTGTTTGTAATGTCAAAATAACAACTTTTTACCTACTAAATGTATAATATGAAAGTAGGTAGTTATATACGGTGCTTATATAAAAAAAATAAACATTTAATATTTTTGTTTTCTGTCCGTCTGTTTGTTTCGGCTGATCTCTGAAACGGTTGGACCGATTTGATAAGGCTTTCACTGGTAGATAGCTGATGTTAGAAGGAGTAACTCAGGCTCGCTCAGTCAGCAGGCTCAGTCTTTTTTAGGAAAAATTAAGGTGCCGCGAAAAGAAAGTTAAAACATTTTTATTAAATTCCACGCGGACGTTGCGGGTAACATACATACAGAGATTTACGACTGTTTCCCGGAGGGGTAGGCAGAGACTATGGGTAACAGCACGTTAATAATACAAACATTCAAACGCTTATACGTATAATGTATAAAAATATGGCACATATCAAGGCATTATTACAACAATAATAGGTAACCTACCATTGAATTGTATTAGCAACACCGCGATTATCGTAAAAATTATAAAAATACTTTGTCTTTATTCATAGCTACACAAGAGCCGACGAAATGAGCAGATGTTTTTTAAAAATAGATATATGCAGAAAAGATGCAGATAAACTTATATGCTTCTTTTCTACACACTAGTAACTTAGGGTTGCCAACATAAATTTTCGACGAAATATAAAATTTTTAAAATAAGCTATAACAAAATATAGTACATTTATAAAAATATACCTTGTATTTTATAGAAAAACATGTATTTGTTATCTACTGTTTTTTTAAATATGTTTGACCTTGTTAATTTATATTTATTATGTACGGATATATGCTTTCGCATCAGTAGTAAAGGAGCGTCGATAGTTTTTTGAATAAAGGTTTTGGTTTGTTGTTTTTCGTTGTTGAAATATAATATTTTAGCATATTACATATTTCTTCAACAGTATATAGTACGCAGACTCGAAATATAGTAAAATACTATATATTATAGTACGGTTGGCAACCCTATAGTAACTACTAATGCACGAAAAGTAAAGACTCAGAAACAATCAAATTGGGTCGTTTTTCTATCGTTTTCAAAACAAAATCGATTTAACGAAATCTCTTGCAAATCAGTCAAAACAAAATAATTGTTCAAATTATAGCTTTTTCTTTTACGTAAGCTAATTTGTTATCTATTAAGTAGGTACGCTAATTATTTACCAAAGCAACACAAGTGCATTTATGAGATAATAACAAAATTGTATGAATCGAATTCTCAACGTCCGTTACTATGAAAGTGATAATAATAATAATAAGCCCCCCATAAGCCCAACCATACGTCCGAATCGACCATCAGATTCACGTAGGGGGCGGACACGTGATAGCAACAGCACTACTGGCACGGCTAACATGGCTCTGGCAAACCCATTCAAAATGGAGACGAGATTAAAGAGTAAACGTATAGGGCCGCTGCCCGGGGGCGATCGCCGGGGCGCACCTGGAGCTGATGCTGGGTGCGGCAGCATACGGACCGTCGGCGGAGTGGAGCTGAATAGGCGGGCTCCCTCCGGGTCACCCGAAAATGCTACAGCCAATCTAACTACAGATGTACATACTAATAACATAAATAGAAATAACTCACCATTCTCTACAACCGAAGAACCCTATAGCCCATCAACAGTATCATTTGTCCCATCAGAAACCTCTACTGAAACCCCGACACCTATAGCTTCACCTCCCTTAGATGTTGCGCAGGGGGTAAACATCTTTTTACCTGCGTCCACTAAGGCTGGTAAACCACGAGTACGCATGAGATGGACTGAAGATGTAAACATATTCATTATGCGTACTTATTACCGCGTCACTAAATTAGAAACCGATTTGACCATATATAGGAAAATATTACACGAACATTTTGTGAGACAGTACCCCCAAGCAAACGTTTCAGAACAACGAGTATCAGACCAAAGACGAGTAATAATTAGAAATAGAATGTTGAGTAATGAAAAAATTGCACAAATTAAAAAAGAAGTTAGGTTAGAATTAGAACAAGAAGACACCTTTCCGTCAACAGAGCCTTTATCTACCGAGACCTTAAGCCTGACCAGTATTACACCAACATCCCAGCAAAATATTTCTAGGGTCACACAAGCTTCTAACATTTCTGTAAACATGCCCGAACTAATTATACACAATACACTAAACTCACGTGACACTCATGTATCTACACAAACTGAAACTATTATTTTATTAGTGGAAACAGAAATAGAAACTATACAGCCTACCGTTCTTCCCGACTTAACTACACAAAAACTGAAAGAAGCTTTAATTGAATATGCAGGTGTAGATCCTACCCTTAGGCTCCAGCTGCCTAAATTAAGATATAGCAAACATCTCGCCCAACTAATCAACCTATTCAATAATAGCATACTATTTAAATTTTTCTCTGATGACTCCCAGCTATCTGATATTCACACACTAATATATTGTAGTGCCCTAGTCATATCTCGCGAGCTTGGTTATAAAACCGAATCTCTAATAAGACCCCAACGGGATAGTATAAAGCCAGCTTGGCAGATCAGATTAGAACGAGCTATTGCACAATTAAGATCCGACATAGGCAGAATAACACAGTACATAAACAACAATAGATCAAAAAAAGTTGTAGATAGAGTTAATATAATCATAAGTAAAAATAGAATACATAGTAGTCACGAAAACAACAATAAAAGACCGGAACACTTCTTAGACACATTAAAACAAAAGTTAGCACTAAAAGCGCGCCGACTAGCTCGATATAACAAAGCACTTCAACGGAAAAACGATAACAAACTATTTCATACAAATGAGAAAATATTCTACCGAAACTTAAATACTAATAAAGAAAACTTGACAAAGCTAGAAATCCCAGCAATGGAAGAATTAGAAGCATTTTGGGCAGGTATTTGGGAGGCAGAAGTGCAACATAACGAGGAAACATCATGGATAGCCGATGAAGAAAGAAAATGGGCAAGCATAGACGAAATTAAATTCGAAGAGATAACAGAACGAGAGATAAAAAATGTTACAGCAAGATTCAGTAATTGGAAATCCCCAGGGTTAGATAAAATACATAATTATTGGTACATAAAATTTACGGTTCTTCACAAAATTATAGCAACAAATTTAAACAGGCTGTAATACTTTGATCGGTGTCGATAATATAAATGAGCGTCTTGAATGGTACCTTCTGAAATCGGCGCGCACCGGCACTCAGAGTCTGAGTAGTGCGAGTGTGGAGCAGACCAAGCATTATTCATGGACAACAAAACACACCACAATTCCTAGCTAAAGGTATAACATACATGCTACCCAAAGGTAAACACACATCACAACCATCACAATACAGACCTATAACTTGCTTACCCACTATATATAAACTTTTCACAGCAGCAATAACTCAAAAAATTACTGCCCACATAGAACAGCATAACATTCTTGCCGAAATTGTCCGAGTTCCGCCACTCTGAACGCCACGTTTTTACATTGCTCCGCGCTAAAAAATTCTAAAAAGTGGTCTTAAGTTGACGTATCGAAACGTGCGATATATCGTTAGAAGCGTCTCGGCAAGGCGCACCTGCCCGTAAGAGCAGAAACAGCCGCACGTGTCGTGAAAAAATTTTTAAGGGTGAAAACCTGAAAATTTACAAAAAGTTAAAAAGTGCCATAACTCCGGATTGCGAACGACGACAGTGCAGCCGTGTATGTTGGGTGAAGGGCCTTAATAAGCTCTTTGCTTTGACACCTCAAACACCATCCGCGGACAACGGAGTCCGGAGCTATCACGGAAAAATTGAAAACCACGTGGCCACGTGGTCAGTGACGGAGGAGTGTCTCGAACCCAACACTTCGAGGGAAGACTTATTTTGACCAGTCTACTTCTATACAACATAGACTGTATAATTTATTGAGCTCTAAGTTACCTGCTGGACAAGTATCGGGACATCTCCCATACACACGTACTTAATACGCATCTACACACTTCTATATACATCCACACATACACACACACACGCACACATATTGCATTTATATACATTCATTATACATAACACTCACATTACTATATTCATATCGTATTTACATATCAGTTTATTACAAATTTATATATTAATGACATACCTTCTCAGCTGACGCGGCACAGCAGTTGACTGTTGTTTTGACAACGTGACATTTTGCGTGCCGACCAGTGAAGAATTATTACTTATTATATACACATTCACATATAAATATATATCTTTGTATGGTCCTACCCTAGTTTAAACGACATTTGTGGCTACACAAAACCGACGGCATTATTGACCGGTTTTTGCCGATACTACGTTAAATTTAACTCTAAGTAGAATAGCTATTGCTACCTACTTTTAATTATTTACACGTATTTTAGTTAGTATATTTTTAGCTTGTATCAGTGTCTTTACAACACTTTGTTTAAATTTTTTTTGGGACTCTATACATCCTTTAAAGCGCAAACCTCAAAATGACCAGCACACAAAGCGGGAAGGCAAACAAAAGACCATCCGCCACCGGGTCAGGCGATTTCAAATGCTGGTTCGACGAGGCTAGCTCGTACAGCACGAAGGCCAAACATGTGCTAAGTGAAGCCCGAAATTTAAAAACGGAGCTGAAGACTGCAGCCTTCGTGATGCTCGACAAGCTCGTCGGACTGGTGAAGCATATTGAGAAGGTCCATAAGAATGCACAAGGGCCTTCTCTAATACAAAAGACAGTGAAATTGGTCGACGTTGATGAGGTGACACGGGTCATGGGCCGGAACAGCGAGGAGTCTAAGCTCCTCGCTGATTCGGTTTCGGGCCTGTCTTGCGACATCAAACGCAACCAAGAGGCGACTGTCTCCATCCTAAAGGGTATTATGAGCGTGATGAAGTTAAAAGAAGAAGGAGAAAAGCGCATTGATGAGGCTCAGGAGGGTGTGATGGAGCGTATGGAGGAGGCCATGACGGAGTGGTCGACGGTCGTCCTGGACCAAGCCGCGGAGGCCCGGGCGGCGAGCGGCGAGATGATCAAGACCGTGCAAGAGTGGAAAACCTACACAAAGGACGTTCGCGAGACGATCTCGGCGATGAAAGGTATTATTCCAACATACGCTGAGGTCGTCACGCAGACACCTGCTCCACTACCACCACCATCCATCGCACATCCATCCATCGTATTGCCCCCACGCACCTTCTCTGTTATTGTTTCCTCGATCACGGGCACCGAGACCAGTGGCGAGGTTGTAGAAAACATAAGGACCAGTATAGACGCGAGGAAGAGTGGCGTCCAGGTAGAACGACTTAGGAAGGTGAAGGACGGCAAAGTCGTTCTAAGCTGCGCTACCAAAATGGGGATTGAGAGAGCCGAGGAGCTGCTGACCCAAAACAAGGCGCTCCAGGTGGAACCAGCGACCAACAAGATGCCGCTGGTGATACTTAAAAATGTCCTCACATACAACACCAACGAGGACATAAAGACGGCTCTAAAAGAACAAAATAAAAACTTGTTGGGGGACTTGCCCGCGGATGAAGCCGACATCGAGGTGAGGTACCGGAGGAGGGCGAGGAACCCGCATGAGTCTCACGTCGTCCTCCGGGTCTCGCCCGCGATGTGGCAGAGGCTTACGTCCGCGGGCAGGGTGTACCTGGACCTCCAACGGGTCAAAGTGGAGGACCAGTCGCCCCTAGTGCAGTGCTCCAGGTGTCTGGCGTTCGGTCACGGGCGGAAGCTCTGCAAAGAGGGTGCGGACCTCTGCAATCATTGCGGGGGCGAGCATCTGAAGGCAGAGTGTCCTCTGGTCTCGGCCGGACACGGGCCTACCTGCAGGAACTGCGTCAGGGCGGGATTGCCCAACACCACACACGCGGCTTACAGCAATGAATGCGCCACCAGAGCAAAGTGGGATGCACTGGCGCGCTCTTCCGTCGCATATTGTTAAAGACGTAGACGCTGCAATCTATATGTATTATAAGTATATAATTAACTTGGTTAAGCTGAAATACATATTATTATTGTATAGTAATGCATGGTATTCATACAGTATAAGTACTTTATGTTATGTTATTTATATGTTATTCATAAACACTACAATCTATACATATCACAATTATCTAAGTAAGCTAATATATATATATATAATAACAATAAATTACGGTATTCAAATAGTATAATTAGTTTATATTATGTTATTTATATAGTATATAGTATGGGTGTAACACAGTGCTGCCTAGTGTGCGGTATTGTGTTCACATATACACGTCACGGCACACATACACACACACTTCTCCAGGCTCGGGCCTTCAGAATAGAAACATATGACTTCAACCCACCCGAGTACATACATACGTTTTTAGTGTTAAAAACCAAATATATACGAAGACCAAGTGGTTCACTATGGGGCGGGGGGATACAGTCAGTGTATATTGCTAATACATATTGGAACGTATAGACCCCGCCTCATGATGGAGGTGGTTTTTTAAAAAGAGGGCGGGCAGGAGACACTATACATATTATTACATTCGTTAGCATTAATATTAGGAACAATTAGTCAAAAAGTCAATTTGCTATAAATACATATTATTATATAAAATACAAACTAATTACAGTTAACTATAATATGATAAGCACAATAATGTAAGCGTACTTGACAGCACTTTTACAACCATTAGCCTATATTTAAATCAATATCTATGTAGATAATCGTATTTATATTTATTTGTTTGATAGGAATGTTTATAATGACAGTGTACTGTAGCATGTACGGCGTCACAGCTAGTTATACAGGTAATGGTGAGCAGCTGTGACGCCATATATCTATGTTGTTATGTTAACATATTGTATGACAATACTTAATGATCTTGTTTACAACATGATTTATACCGATGCCCTTATTATATAGATTATGTCGATATTGCTATAATATATGATTATTACAAGAATATTTATAAGTTAAAATAATAATTGTGTTCACAACATGATGAGTGCTGATGTGTTGATATCTATATATTAACACATCGGTATTCATCATGTATAGTATATACATATCATGTATGTAAATTAATAGGTAAATATAATGGCATTTAGCGAATGCCATTATAAGCATTTAATATGGATTGTAATAGGTAAATATAATAGTTGTAAGCGTCTGCGACTTAATGAGATGGTTAGAAAGAATGGAACTAACAACATGCATATAAATGATAGATAATTAATGTAAATTGATAATTTTTAAAGAAAAGATTTCAGATATATAATCATAAATTAATAAATAAGGTCCCTGATTATGTTAGAATTCTTGCCGAGGAACAGAAGGGGTGCAGGCGCGGCCACATGGGATGCAAGGAGCAACTTGTTATCGACTCTCTAATACATAGACATGCGACAACTAATAAAAGAATTTTACACTGTACATACATAGACTATAAAAAAGCCTTTGATAGCATCCCACATTCCTGGCTGTTACGGATATTAAAAATATATAAAATCAGCCCTATACTAATAGACTTCCTTAAAAACATAATGCCACTTTGGATAACTAAACTACATCTAAATAAAATAACTAGCAAAGAAATAATAATAAAAAAAGGAATATATCAAGGTGACTCTTTGAGTCCTCTGTGGTTTTGTCTCGCCCTAAACCCTATATCGCAAATGCTGCGTAATCACAAGGCCGGATATCGTTTAAAACAGAATAATACTGAAACTGTTATAAATCATTTAATTTATATGGATGACATAAAGCTCTATTCTAGATCGGAAAAAGAAATGAAAACATTAATAGATACTACAGCAAAACTTAGCAAAGACATTAACATGCAATTTGGGTTGGAAAAATGTAAAACTATTCATATAATAAGAGGGAAAATACGATCTGGTAATTACGCAGTAAATGACGATGAAACAATAACAGCTATGGAACCGAATGAACTGTACAAATACCTAGGCTACTATCAATCAAAAGGAATAGATCATGTAAAATTCAAAACGTCTTTAAAGAATGAGTATAAACGTAGAGTCCACCTTTTAAGTAAAAGTCAGTTGGCTGGAAAAAGTTTGATAAAAGCCATAAATACCTACGCTATACCAATACTTACCTACTCGTTCGGTGTCATAAAATGGAATAAAACAGATATTAATAACTTAGAAATAGCAACAAGAACTATTCTGACTAAACACAATTGCTTACATCCGAAGTCCGCTATAGAAAGAATGTCAATAAAAAGACAGGATGGAGGAAGAGGCCTTATAAATATATCTACACTATGGACTACACAAATATCGCAACTAAACTCATTTTTCCACCAAAAGGCGAACAGTAGTCAAATTCATAAAGCAATAGTTTGTAATGACTTCAACCACACACTACTTAATTTAGCCCAAGAGACAGAAATAGATAACATAGAAAATAGTCCAGAAAACATAAAAATAGAACAATGGAAGAAGAAAGCATTTCATGGCCGACACCCCCACGATCTTGAACAACCACACGTAGATAAAATAGCATCAAACAAATGGCTCACTCAAGGATCCCTATTTCCGGAAACTGAAGGTTTTATTATAGCAATCCAGGACCAAATTATCAACACAAGAAATTATAGAAAATACATTATTAAAGATCCTACATTAACAGACGATAGATGTAGAAAGTGTCACAGCCATCCCGAAACTATACAACACATAACTGGAGCATGCCCTAATCTTACACAAACAGACTACACACAGAGACGCAACCAAATTACTAATATTATACACCAAAGACTAGCCCTTAAACATCAGCTCATACCGGATATATACACACCATACTATCAATACACCCCTAAACCAGTTTTGGAAAATAGCTCCTTCAAAATGTATTATGACCGCGCAATACTGACCGACAGAACTATTTATTATAATCGCCCCGATATAACCTTGCAAGACAAATTAAACAAAACTACTTACCTAATCGATATAGCTGTCCCGAATACACACAATATGCAAAAAACAATAGCTGAAAAAGTACACAAATATACTGACCTTAAGGACGAAGTCTTAAGGATCTGGAAACAAGATAAAGTTTACATCGTACCAATAGTGCTATCTACCACTGGCGTTATCCCCAAACACATACACCACAGTCTGAAACTCATTGAACTAAAACCTAACACTTACACACAACTCCAAAAAGCCGCCATATTGAACACCTGTAGAATCGTGAGAAAATTCTTACAAATAGACGAACAAGATTACAACAATAGCCCACAGACTTGATCCTTTCTAAAATATGTGGCATTTACTTGATATAAGTCCGTAAATGTCACAAAAAGTACCAGCGCAAGCTGAGAAAAAAAAAACTCCATACAAAAATAATAATAATATTTATTTGCATCAAACATGGTATATAAAGATGTTACAATTGTGAAATAAGTTACACATGTTTAGCTTAACATAGCATGCAATACATTTAACACATAGTCTAGTAGGCACAAAGTTACAATTTATTTTCAATAAATTCTTTGAAACAATAAAAATTATTTTCATTTAGCCATTTATATAAATGTATTTTAAATAATCTAGTATTTAACCCTTTTAAGTGACAAGGTATCTTATTAAATATGCGTACACACATAACTAGATAGCTTTTATTATATTTACTCAACCTTGCAACATCACTAAGCACAAGTCTATGGGGGTGTCGTCTACTCCTTGGATTTATATCGTCTGCTGTTTTAAATAATTCTTTATATTTCCTTACAAAATTACAAATTTCATAAATGTAGAGAGACGGTAGCGGAAGCAAATATAATTGCTTTTTGATTTCTTTCTTTTTGAGCTAAATAAGTTAAATATTTATAAGATTAAGTTAAACATTCGTCCAAATAATATAGGCACATATAAAATATCGGCTGATGAGTATAAAAAGTTTTTGGCTTATTCTAGGAGATACAAAGCAAGTACAAAGGGCCTAACAATTAAAAACAGATAAAATTTGGCCATCTGTCAAAGTTCATTCGTTAATAATCTACATAATATCTTTAAATGAGAGGTAAAAAATAGTAATTCCATTTCCTAAGGTCTTTTTTATACCATTTTCTAGACGGCATATTTAGGAACCCAAAGCCGTAAAAAAACGATCACAGAACTTTTTATCTTTACTTCTCAGCTACATATATTTTCACATTATTTGTAAACATTTCAGCTTTGATAAAATTACGTAGGTTGGTCCGGCGCGCAGCGGGCGGTTTAAAGATCTTATTTCACTAGATATATTTAATCCTTAGCACAATCAGCGACCAGTCCACAGCAACAAAAGAAACATTCACAACAATCTGTTAATAACAAAGTCCATGAAGCACATGTCAAGCAGTCACATTCACTTGATTTATCCTGGGAGGGTTCGACATCAGTTCTCGTAGGATTATTTGCTTGTTTTAGAGGTTGCTTAGTTATAACTATAACGTCTGGCCCGTCCGACATGTTCCTTTGATAATATCTCGCGATAGTCACAAGTAGCCACGGAGTACACACAACTGTGTCAAGTAATTTACTCTGTATCTTTATTTAATTATATTTTATAATAATATTAAAACTGAATAAATGAATATGCAGATGTACAAAACGTGTTTGTTGAATGCGTCAGGTACCTAACCAAAACTGTCGCAATTAAGTAATTATGAGTTTTATAAATCTTTTAGATAGATATCACTCGCAGCTAACGTCAGGACAAAAGCATCTGCGGTCCAATCGTATTTATGGCCGAAAGGCGCCATGTTTATTTTGGGATGCTGCTCGTCATTAAAGCGCGACATTCAATGCACAATGCACGTAGCCGGCCTCGACTTTCAAACGCAAGCCAATGGAGATCATGTTTAATGAGCTTTATATATTTTTAACGTTACTATAATAATGTATTAAACTAACACATATCTATAGATACCTAGGTACATCTATAACTTATCGATGTCAGTACATGGAAGATATATGAGAAAACTATTACTGGGGAGCTTTATCAAGGGATTAAATATAATGACCACCAAAAATAGTAATTGCACACCAAAATATGCTTACTAAAATATATCATAACGAGCACCTATAGACCTCAAATCACTGCATTCCGTCTCGGAAGGGTTAGGTTATGTTAGGTTCCTTCTTAAACCCACCCAAAAATAGGAGCCCCGCGAGGTGGAGCTCCGTCGACTAATTTTGATCTCTTTGCTGTGCAATTTTGTTAACATTTTTGGTATTAAAATGCGGTTTTAATTTTGATGATAATATACTATTTTTGGTGGTAATTTACTATTTTTGACTGTTATATTTACTATATCTGGTGATAGGTTAAACATAGGCCCTTTATCAATGCAATAGAACCCATAACAATGATTGTTAGGTATAATTTTTGTCTGTTTATCTGTGCGTTTGTGCGCGCTAATCTCAAAAACGGCTAAACCGATTTGAATGTGGTTTTCACTCATGTATTCTGGTACGCTTCATTTAAATGTTTTTTGTTTATTTGAATTAGTTTAAAAATAAAAAAGTTATAACAATTTAAAGAAGCGCGTCAAATATTTTTGTTTTGTTCTGTTCTGATCTGTTCAGTTGAATTAGCTGAAACTGTAATTAACTACTAAGTAAGTAGGTTCATTAGCCGACCCAATTGACCCCGGCTTCGCCAACGCCGGGATCAATTGTCGTAATATAATTAATTCATTATCATAACACTATGCTTATTCAAAAATTAGGTCAGTATATCACTGGGGAATGTTGTGACTGTCGTCTGTCTTGCGTTTTTGGTTATACCAATAATCTTCATAAAACTGCCATGGTGATAAAAGTCTTTATTTTTTACACATGCATTATATGCATGTGTAAAAACATTACGTTTTAAAAGGGATTAAATATAATGACCACCAAAAATACTAATTGCGCAACAAAATATGCTTACTAAAATATATCATAACGAGCACCTATACGCCTCAAATCACTGCATTCCGTCTCGGAAGGGTTAGGTAATGTTAGGTTCGTTCTTAAACCCACCCAAAAATAGGAGCCCTGCTCCGCGGGGCTCCGTCGACTTATTTTTATCCCTTTAAATATATTTCGCTGTGCAATTTGGTGATCATTTTCTATTTTTGACTGTTATATTTTACTATATCTGGTGATAAGTTAAACATAAGCCGTTTTAAATTCACCTAAAAATGTTTATTTACTTATTTAAGGATTACTTTATGATTCTTATTTTTCTTTGAACAAAATATTAATTGGTCTTCTTGTCTTGGATATTAAGAGTTAGATATAATTATGGTGCCGCGGACTTTATTGTAGAGTAGTACTAAGAAATAATATTTTTGCCATACATTACATTAACTTGGAATCGTTTGTCAAGCGCACATCGTTAAAGCGCGTAATTGGCAAATTTTTCTTCGACTTGGGGTTTACTTATTACTGATGGTGATATTTTACAGGTCTTCTGTTTCGATGTAGGTCAAGGTTAATAATGTCTTTCTTAGTTTTATCTTCGCAACACGATAGGACAGTAAATATAGATTTTGCAAATTTTATTTATTTTATTGTACAAGTAGGGCTTGAGGTAGGTACTTTTTTGCAAAAACTGTTCTTACTGGTAATGTTGGGAAGCTAAAAACGCGTTTCTTGACCATGTCTTCATAGTTTATAATTTACTAGATGTTCCCGCGGTTTCACCCGCGTCTATCGTTACTGCGCCGTCCCCGTTTATCGTTTATAGCCTATTTATCGAGGAAGGCTATAGGCTATATAACATCACGCTACGACCCACGGGGGCGGCGCAGTAACGATAAACGCGGGTGAAACCGCGGCGACATCTAGTTCAATATAAGCGCAGTGTTGCAACTAAACATACCTACCTACAGCTGACTCGTGAGTTCATGCACCTTTATATTTATGCGTTTGGACGCTGAAGTTTCTACCTTGACGTTGGCTACAAGTGCAAGACTTATAAACAAGTTTTACAGTCGGGCTGATTCGTAACTACTGTACTTTTGTTTATCGGTATAACAACTACATTTTGTGTTACAAGTGTTAAACAGTTTAAAATTTAACAAAGTGATATTGCTGATATAGTTAGCTACGTCACTAAAAGGAAGTATTACTTCACTTATTAAGAAAAAAGTACTACAGTTGTACGTGCTTGGTATTTGTGGACGATAGACATGTCGGAACCAACGGTGATTCCTGTAATATCAAGTCAACCTAGTCTGAAAGCGAATGTCTAAATGAAAGCTGATGTAAATGACGAATCTCGAGAAAATGAGAGTAAATGTGACTGCCTGACATGTATGCTTTGGACATATGTGTGTGTTAAATGTTGTAATTGTCTAGTAAGGTGCTGTCAACTTATGACTGCTTGTAACACCGGCTAAATTAATGATTTATTTAACTCTAAACTTCGTCGCGTCTTGTTTACATCCTGTGCTCTTCTTAGTACATTTAGTATATAATATATAATGAGTACTTTAATATAGTATTAGTACATTCATTGTTCTCGAATACGATTGATAACGTTGTCTGTACTGGCCAATACACACAGCGACACATCAACTTAGACTGTTTGGACTGTGAACTATTAGAAGTTGAACGCTGCGAATCGTGCGAGAGATTGCGTTATTTTTTTGTTACGCTGCGCTGTATCCTTACCATTACATCGACACGACACCACTATGCACTGTCCCTTTCCGACAATTCTCTATTTTGTATGTAGCGTAGTTATGCGTATATAGGGTGTCTAACTTGATGTGTAGCCGTGTGTACGAAGCGTCTCAGTGCATTTTGTTTTATTGCCATTGGTGGCAGATGAGCAAGTGGGCCACCTGATGGAAAGTGGTAACCGCTGCTCATGGACTTCAGCAATGTCAGGACACAGCAAAGCCGCTGCCTACCGTGAAAGAAGAACTCTCTTTAAACCTCGTTTGAAGAAGGACATATCATCTCTGTGTATCAGTGTATTTTCATATGGAATGTATAGACAGCATAATGTATAAGGTGCAAAGAATATGGGGCGGGGTCGCGTCGATTGTACCTATATACCTATGTACCTTACGAAGCCTATGATGTATACAGGCATGCGCAGTGTAGACGCGCCTGCACCTTCAGACATGAAATGTCGTGCATTTTCATACATCCAAACATCTTAAAAACTTTGACAATTGTAATACCACTTTTATGTAGAAACGAACCAGAATTATTGTTCTACTGAAATAATATTGCGTATTATTTTTTATGTTTGTATAATACAATTATAAGGTATGATGTAAAGGCTACATCACCATTCGTGTATGAGACTAAAATATTGCCTGGACTGACTACTGAGCAATAAATTTAAATGTAGGTAGGTGATTTTCTGACAACCAAATATTTCAACCAAAGATGCGCTACGTTTAATACGTACACTATTTATTTATTTATTATTTTATTAATAAAATATCCGCGCGATTTGAATTTTAGCGAAATATATTCGATTATATTTAGCTAAACGGAAAAAAGTCATTTTTATACGTATTTTATAGTATATACCTATGTATGTTTATCCATTGTCTAGCACCCATAGTACAAGCTCTGCTTAGTTTGGGCTAGATGATGTTGTGTGTATGTGGTAGAATATTATTATTATTTTCTTTCCTGACAGGGGGTGCAAGGGCATGCAATGATAATGCTTTAAGGTATATAAATCAGGACTTATAGGAGACCTGGCAGCATAAAAACTCAATTTTTGTTAATGAAATTAGTATTACCCGTCGTTTAAAATTTTATACTGCTATATTTGCGGATAATTATTATAGGAACAGCTAATTAAGAAACATTTTACCACTCGTTTTTTTTATATTACGAATCACATGTAGTTGAGATAATACTACATACTGAATCAATATACTAATTATGTATCTAGTTACATAAAATGATGATATGATCTAAAGATTTACTCGTAATTTAGACATTAGAAATAAAATTGGCTATATATAAATTGGCTATATATAAATTGGCTATATATAAATTGGCTATATATAAATTGGCTATATATAAATTGGCTAAGAAAAAGCAGTGGCTGCTAACAAGGAATTTTGCCTTTTTCTCTTAGATTTAGATTTAAGTTAAAGTTAGTAAATATTTTTGTATTGCACTATTATCCAGTGTGTTTAAATATTAAATTTGTACAGCCATTTTGTTTTATTACTTTCAACTTATGCCACTTACCTTTTCAATAATTTTATTCTGTGAGTGAGTGGTCAAAATCAAAATCATGTAGGTCACAAATCACAAAGTAACACTTAAGAACGTCAAAGTTACACTTTTAGTGATTTTATATCTACACTAGCTGTGCCCGCGGTCTCACCCGCGTCAATGATATTTATGGTTACTGCTCCGCTCCCGTGAGCCATAACGTGGTATTATATAGCCTATGTCCTTTCCAGGGTCTCAGGCTATCTCCATTCCAAATTGCATCTAAATCGGTTCAGCGTATTAAGCGTGAAAAGGTAACAGACAGACAGACAGAGTTATTTATAATATTAGTAAGGATTAGTAAGGATTTAGGTACCTGTTGGCATGTTCAGCAAAGATAGGGCGGAGAACCAATGACAAGACATGGCAAGAAAATCACGGCCACTCTTTTCAATCGCCGAGTTTACCGTATCCTATATATTTTTCAAACATTAATGCAATGTTGCACTTTCATGTGATATATACCTACCTTTATACACATAATCTACGGTCTACGGTAATCATGGTTTTGTGCAAATCGAGGCAGATAATAGGCCAGAAAGTGACATACGAATTAAAAAGACGTTAAGTGATATGGAACGCATATAGCTTAACGTCTTTTTAGTTAGCGGACGATAGCATAGGCCGTCTGATCCCGGAAAAAAACACAATACCTGTAGGATAGTTGTTTTTCCTCAAGGCGGTGGATACTAACGTCACCGACACCTCGTCAAAAATCGAACAAGTTTATAATTTAATCGCAATGCCTCAACCATTTAGTTACCAATGCTTTTACTTGTCAATCTGTCTGTTAAGTTTTGTAGAGTCGTGTCGTAACAGCTAAAGCTTAAGAAATTTGGTAGGTACTGCGTCAGGAACGTTTTATTAGCAAGCACGTCGACTCCATAAAAATATTCGGAGGGCTTTTATTATAACATTAGCTTTTGCCCGCGGCTTCGCTCGCGTTAATTTAGAATTTGACAATCAATTCGGGTTGTACTCTGCTTGTAATAATATAATTCAATCATGATTCGAAAGACACGTGGCGCCATCTATTATCATAAGAACGTTATTGTTGTTTTCCTCGGGAACAGTAATTTTTTCGGGATGAATTGTAGCCTATGTCCGTTTCTGTACACCTGACAACGTATATGCAAAATTTCAGAATGATCGGTTCAGTGGTTTAGGCGTGAAAATGAAACAAAAAAACAAACTCATGTTCGCTTTTATAATATTAGTTAGGATTATGTAACCATAATTTCCATATAATTTAGTTTCAGTTTAGTTTATGAAGAATTAAGAAATATGTCCTTTGGCGACTTTTCATACAGTTAGTGTTTATTACCCAGGGCAGGCCTAGTTCACTCCATGTACTTACGCGCGATAACTATCTACTGGCCGTTGGACATTCTGATATCCAAATGCAGTGGGTTGCCGCTAGCCGAGTGGTGCGTACCTACGAACCTATCTGTATGCGCTCGCTAAAATTTGTTTAGAGACCGACAACAACCGACTGTCGAATTATTTCAGACATTATTAAAGTAATATTGTCACTAAAATAAAATGGCTTCTGTTTCTGGAAATGTATGTGCGGTAGCTGGATGTACATCGAGCAAGAGAAGGAAAAAAGATCTTTCCTTTTTTTATTTAACTACTGACGAAGAAAGGTGAGTTGCTACTTAAATTATTGTTTTCATTGAATAATAACGTTTTTAAAATTAATGATAACGATATTTAATCACAATAATTATATTAAATATTTATTTTTAAGTAGGTATCGTACAAATATTATAAATTTGAAAGCTTGTGAAAATGATGTTTGTTACTCAATTACGCCAACTCATTACGTCTACTTCAATTAATTTTTTGGTATACAGACAGACCATAACCCAGAAAAGATTTATTTAATTATATTATATTATAAAATATTTTTTTTATCTAGGGAGGCAGTCCTAGCGTTTTTGCTTTTGCTTCAAGGCCGAGCGACCGCGTGGAACTGTGAACCGATAGCAAGCTTACGCCTGAAAAAATACGGTTCATTTTCGCGCGCAGCAGTAAAGAGTAGGCTATTATAAAATGCAAGTACCAACATTCAGAGAGTGAACTATCTGTTACGAAGTAACTATTTAGTAATCTGTGCCCAGGGTCACAGGCGTAATAATTATTGTGGGAGGCTTAGTCCTACCGATAATCTCGCCCTCCACCCCCCCGTTCCCGCTATGTTGGATGGAGTCCTATGAAGTCGCCGCCTGTGTTTAGGTATTGCACTATATTGCATATGAGTGATTAATGTCCCAAATAATAAAAGTCTACCAGTGCTCACTGTATTCCAAGGTGAACAAATGACATCAGGTTAAATAACTCCGAAAATATGTGTTCACACAGGCTTAACATGGTTAAATAAGGCTTTGAAACTGCAGCAGCACACAAGATAAATTCAAACGCGACTAGTCTTTTTTTTTTTTTTTTTTTTAATTTTTATTTTGCTCGTCAAAATGACCACACTCCACCTGATGGTAAGCAGCCGTGTGGTCTAAGAGCAGTGGCCTCCACATCGCCCCCACAGTAGCCGAGGCGATGTTGAGGTCTCTACTTTGACGGCCTGAGAAGATGCTTTTTCACGCCCCGCTTAAAGAACCCAGGATTGAAGGAAGAAGGAAACACGTGCCTTGGCAGAGAATTCCATGCCTTGGTCGTTCGGCAGAGATATGAGGACCCAAACTTTTTGGTACGCGCTCTAATCGACTCTACCGTGTAAGGATGGCATCTGAGCCCAGCACGCGTTGTTCTGGATAGGAAAGGGGAGGGCGGGATAAGGTGGAATAACTCTTCAGAGCACTCCCCGTGGTATATTCTGTAGAAACATGCCAATGAGGCAATGTCTCTACGGAGTTGCAGAGGTTCCAGTGAACTCGTGACCTCTAGATCTCCGATGATACGGACAGCCCGCCGCTGTAACCGGTCGAGAGCGTCCAGCAAGTACTGCGCGGAGCCATCCCAAAGATGAGAACAGTACTCCACGCAAGGGCGCACTTGTGCCTTATACACTAGGCACAGTTGCCCAGGCGTGAAGAACCGCCTCACCCTGTTCAGAACTCCGAGTTTTCGCGAAGCTTGCTTAATGACGCTCTCGATATAGGTTTTCTGATTAAGGGATCGGCAAAGATCCATACCTAAGGTGGAGAGACTGTCACGTATCACCAGTGGAGTGTTCTTCAGAGAAGGGAGGGGTAGGAACGGAGACTTTTTTGTTGAGAACGCGCATGCCTGGGTCTTCTTGGCGTTGAACTCGACCAAGTTCTTGGCACCCCATTCATAGATGCGGTCCAAGGTCCGGTCAAGTTCAACGACAAGATTCTGCCTTTTCCCCTCAACCTCAGCCTGTTTGGCCCCAGGATGTCCGAGATATCGCCCATGCACGGTACTGTCGTCCGCATAACAATGTATGTTGCCGAGATTCAACATATCATTGATATGCAGAAGAAAGAGCGTAGGGGATAAGACAGAACCCTGAGGCACTCCTGCATTGACCTGCATAAATTTGGAAGCGCGACCGTCGCAAAGGACCCGAATACGACGCTTCTGCAGGAAACTTGCAACCCAGGTGCACAGTTGAGGAAGCAAGCCATAGGCCGGAAGCTTGGAAAGAAGAGACCGGTGCCAGACTCTGTCGAAAGCTTTGGCTATGTCAAGGCTGATAGCCAAAGACTCGCCGTGCTTGTCCATAGCCTCACCCCAGAGGTGCGTGACGAACGCTAGAAGATCACCCGTTGATCGTTTAGACCGAAAGCCGTATTGGCGATCATTGATCAACGATTGATCCTCCAGGTAGCGGACAATTTGGGTGTTTATAATCCGCTCGAACACCTTGGAAAGCACCGAGGTGATAGGTATGGGTCGATAGTTGCTTGGCTCGGAACGGTCCCCCTTTTTGGGAATCGGTTGAACGTTCGCTTCCTTCCAAGCCTCAGGCACAATGCCTGCGACGTAAGACGTCCGGTATAGGCGCGTAAGTGTGGGAGACAACTCCGCTGCACATTTTTTAAGAACCACAGCTGGGATGCCGTCAGGTCCACTGGCTTTCCGAACATCGAGAGACTGTAGTATCGCACGAACGGTTCGTTGCCTGATACATATATCAGGCATGGTGTAGCCGCAGTTGGCAATGTTAGGCGGCTGCGAACCGCAGTCATCGATTCGGGAGTTGGCCGCAAAGAGATTTGCAAGCAGATCTGCTTTCTCCTGCGGCCGATGAGCCAGTGATCCATTCGGATACCTCAGAGGGGGCAGCATGGTCTGGCAGAAGTTGGACTGCACGGCTTTGGCCAGGCGCCAATAGCTACGACTGCCCGTAGGATGCGCCATTAGTTCCTGGCCGAACTGTGCGACGCGCTGGGCATCCGCTCTTAAGTATGCCCTCTTGCAGACCTTTGTGGCTTGGTTGAACGCTGCCTTCAGGTGATCCACGTTAGGGTCGTGGAGAGTGCGAGCCCTGGTCCAAGCGCGATACGCTGTCTGTTTGCGTTCAACAGCATCGGCGCATTCACGCCCGAACCAGGGCCTTTTCCTGCCGCCGCTCGTGACATCACTGTATGGAATATAATATTCCATACCCAGGATGATTTCACCAGCGACAGCAGTAGCGCTCTCTGATGGATCCCTGTTCTCAAAACAGCGTTGAGCCCAAGGGATGGATGCGAAGTATTCCCGCATTCCATCCCAGTCTGCTGACGAGTAGTGCCACAGTCGTCGTCTTGCCTCCTCGGGTCGTGGGGGCGTAACAACAACAGCTGTGGCACAAACCAGACAGTGGTCTGAGGTGCCCAAAGGAGCACGAATCGACACACTGTACCGGTTCGGGTTACTCGTCAGCAGCAGATCGAGCAGAGAGGGCGCCTGACCTGCAATATCTGGTATCCGGGTGGGCTGGAGTACCAGTTGAGACAGGTCATGCGTGAGAGCGAACGCATGGGCAGTTCGTCCCGCGTGGTCTGTTTTGGGAGAACCCAACCAGGTCTCATGGTGGGCATTGAAATCTCCCAAGAACACCAACTCAGCGTTCGGAAACCGCTCCTGCGCGTCGTCTGCCGCCTGACTCAGGTAATTGAAGAGTCGAGTTGTCTCAGCGTCTCCTGAATGGGATCGGTAGAGGCACATGTAGATTTGGCTGAAAGAGCCATGATCTACGTGTACCCAAAGGACAGAGAAGGAAGGGTCCTCTAGGCATTGTAGACGGCGACAGCAAATATCCGCCCTAACAAACAAGCATACCCCGGCTTTCGCGAGGAAACACTCCTCTAGCACGTAGCCGGGATATTGCAGGTAGTTCGTGTCTGCAGGACGGCGTATTTGTGTCTCCGTTAGAAAAAGCATTGCCGGCCGAGCCGTCTCCAGGTGGTGATGGACGGCATTAAGGTTAGCGTGGAGTCCTCTGATGTTAATAAACTCCACGACACAGGAAGCAGCAGTGGGGTTACGGCGATTGGCTGCTGTTGAACGACAATGCTTTGTTCGTACTGCCATAGAGTGAAAGGAAGGGGAAGCGTGAAAACAAAGAGGCGGCTATTCTCGCAGCAAAGTGGGGCAAGGCGCAGAGCAAGTTTTGTCATATAACTGTATGGTATGGCGATGGCCGATCCGACGGACGGAAGGACCCCCGTACCCTCCCGAAAGTGGTCGCCGGGACCCACCCTCCGGTCACCATCCGGCACGACGAGCCACCTCGAGATTATGCGCGGCATGATAAGGCAGCCAACCTAGTTGGTTAGACTCGGTTGGGCCTCTGGACTATACCGCGGGCGGCCAGCAGAGCACCGTTTCTACGGCTCTCCCTGGCCGCCGGGTCGACTCGCGCCACCCACACAATGACTCTACGGATACTCTGCAGGTCCCTCATAAGCTGCGAGAATCGTCACCTCATGCTTAGGCCTCCTAAGTCACCAGTATTAGGTTAAATAAAACAAAGCGAAATAGTTTTTGCATGGTTTAATCACACCGATCACAATACACATAAAATGACTAGATAATACAGAGATACAACAATAAAATAGTTTAAATTGCTCATCTAAGGAGTATTATAGACGTAGATTATAACTTTATTTATTATCGAGTAATGCTTCTGATGACTTGCCATTGGAATATGTTTAACCTGTATTTATTTATTTATTTATGTATTAGGAAGACCGACAGCTTTGAAATACTTAGTAGTGTAAATAAATAATTAAAAAGAAATAGCTTTGATAAGCATGATAAGGTTGGCTACTGGAAAAATTATAATGTTGGCCTCACTGGAAAGTTCACAACTTACTTAAATACAAACTCTTTGCTTAAGCTAGCTGCTCAGAATACCTAGTTTAAACGCACAGAAGGCGTAGTCATTTAACGCCCGGTTCCTACATTCATACAAGGGACAAGACCAACAAGACATTTTACCTATTGACTGTTAATTTGACAGATATTGGTGGCAATTCTGTTGTCACAAAATTCTCTAAGCTTAACTAAAAATCACTAAAATTTAGTTTAGTCTTCTCAAATGACATTTCGTATTCTGAAATCGTAAAAAGTGATAGGATTAAAAAAAAAATTAGTGATTTTTAGTTAAGTTTAGAGAATTTTGTGACAACAGAATTGGCACCATTCTTTGTCAAAATTTATCTGGTCGTAGCTGAAGCGACTTGTTTTTTCATATAGGATCCGACCTTATGCCGAGTGATGTAGTGTCAACTTCCACAGAGCTAAAATTGTCTGTTTCACAAATAATTGTTTAATCTGCGTGTTCTTTGTATCCGTTGTTTGAATGTTTGAAAAATCACCCGCGATACAGCAATTATTCTTAGTGCGGGCATGTCCTTTTTAATAAAGAAAGTTGAAAAGGATACTAGTAGGAAATTTCTCCATAACTAGATATCTTAAAAAATACATTAAGTAACATATAAATTTTCAATTAAACGAAAAAATCGAACGAACGAACGGAGAACGTTTCTCGATCAGATCGGATGCGTTCTGGACAAAGGCCAGGTTAAGAGCACCTTGAGGAATGTGATGAAAGTGTATGAAGCCGGAAAGTGTTTCAGGATCATAGCAAATGGAAATCCGTAGTCTATGCCTACCCCTCTGGGAAACAGGCGTGATGTTGCACATATATGTGTATGTATGCACATTAACATAATAATATATGTCAATGTTCAGTCGTCACAAGCATTACTCGAGAATAAACCACAAGTAATACTAATGTAATAAAAACGACTAAAGTTTTCTAAGTACCATGTAACATTAACGATTTCTCTCACAGTAAACATCAAAAGATCACATCCAGTGTTTTACAATGAGACCATCGAGATATACATACTAAAGTAACCACAGCCGTGATATTCTAGGTGCCAAGTGCGAGTTGTTTTTCCGTTATCGCGATCGAAACCTTTACTGCGTTTGGCTCTCTGATTGGTTAAGAGGAAACACAAGGGCAGTTTTTCCATACAAACGTAGTCCCCTGTTTCCTCCCTGGATAATGCCATTAGAGAAAATAATTTTCCTAAAAATTTATGGCCTCTATTGGCATGTCCTTATGTTTTCCTTTTTTTCATAAATTAATTAAAAAGAGACATGTGCCTTCAAAAACCTTAAAAATTGGCCAGATTTTCCGTTGTGTTCAAACATCCAGAAAACAATTTTGACTACATTATATAAAAAAAGGAAAACATAGGAACACGGCCAAAGCCTTTCTTTAATTTTTTATGAAAAAAATAGTGAAATCGTTTACATTTTGGAGAAGGAATCAGGGGACTACGAAACTTTGATTTTGTGTACTTTTAATAGGTATTTTTGGTCCAAGCCGCAGTTGTCTCTATCGCGCTCTGCGGGCACGGCGCGACAGCAATAGATTTTACAAATACCTATTTTCAATTCTCTCGCCCTTAGTGTTTCCTCTTAAGGAGCTTGGAGCGGGCCAATCGGAGCGCCGAATGTCATAAACGTCTCGATCGCGTTAACGTAAAACAAACTTACATTAGGCACTCTGCTAAAAACTCATCTCGAAATCAATTGTCGACTCGTCAGGAACCATGGAGTGTGAATTTAGTACCTAATGTAATTTAGCAGAATAACACAGCTGATATAAAAAGTACCTAAGTAGGTAATATAAATATTCTGTAAAAGTAACAAACGCCATGTATGTACAAATTGGCGATGATTCATTCGAATGCTATTCGAATACGACGAACTTATTCGTTGTAATTCGAATGTTATGTCCATCGCCTACAACAGACAATAGTAGTATCATTCATAGTTTTAATAATATATTATTATTTATAGAACTTATATTCACAAATGAAAAGTGATTAAAATAAGAACAGTACTATATAATCTTTTCTTAGTTTTATAGATTTTTGTTAGTATATAAGGTTATTCTTAGTATAGTGAAAACCTCTTATGGGGTGATTACACTTGTTATTATGAACAACTTTTGTTCTGTGACATTGCCGAAATGGCGAAAAATAATCAGCTGTTCCATACAAAATTGGACTTTGACCTCGACAAAATGTATGGAACAGCTGATTTTTTTTCACGATTTCGGCAATGTCACAGAACAAAAGTTATTCATAATAACAAGTACAATCACCCACTGAGAGGTTTTCACTATACTAAGAATAACCTTGTATATTGTTTAACCAATACATAGCCTTCTAGACAGGGGTGTATTTAAGGTCCCTCGTAATAGAGGGCGCAGCTATTATCGTTCACCGGCCAAAGTTCCAGTCTCCATAGTGTTACTGAGAATTTATTTATGGAAAGGTCCAGTAACAGTTTGCCCAACCCAAAAATTGAATCCGATGCGCCTCTTTACTCATCCAAAATTATTGTCTGGAACGCCTATCTGACCCATAAAAGCAGAGTAATCGTTAATGTCTAAATGGATAAACTATACATAGAGTTGATAGCGATGAGATAACGCTTAGAGATATGTGATCTATTTCTATAAATATACAAATTATATTTTGTTATTCGTCTATGTAAAACAATTCGGTATTTGGGAATATCCGAATGCTATAACGCATATATATGTGTCTATATATTTTGTAATATACGAACCTCAAATTGTGGAGCTGTTGCTGTGAAATAATTAAAATATAATTAATTATAAATAATATAATTATAATAATTACTTATTATTAATGGAGCTATTTCCTTAAAATAATAAAAATATAATTAATTATAAATAATATAATTATAATAATTACTTATTATAAACTGAACGTTATAATTAATCATAGATGTAGACACACCTACCGTTGATAAAATATAATTATAAATAATTACGTTAATTCTGTTTCGGTTTCGTTTTGTGAGTGGAATAATGCTTAAAATTTGAGGTTCGTGAATATTTAACTATTGCCTATCTATTAATTGTTACAACATTGATATATTTATTTAAAACTACATATGTATAATCTCTCAACTTTGGTGTTTATTTGGTTCAAATACTTTAAAAGCAAGACAACTTCAGATTACCTATATAGAATCCACAAATGAGTATAAAAGAAAAGAGATTATTTCGCTTTTAAAACGAAATTATGATAACCCAATAATTGATTTATATAAAAAAATAAATGTCAAATTGAATGCAACTAAAATATTTAACCACTTTAATGTTTAGATTTAAAATACTTTATAAAAGCATCTAAAATTGTCATGTTATTATTATTTTAAATATTTTATTCTAATAAATTTATATCAGAAAAATCACTATAACTTGCCTAGCTAGTTATTTAGTATGCTCACTATAATGGACTGGACAAATACGTGGAACGGGCTCAAGGGATATTAAATACAAAACCAAAACTACAATATATTCTTCTTCTCCTTAGCCTTTATTATTCCCAAGTCACTTGGGGTCGGCTTTCTAGTCTAACGGGATATCAGTTTTTACACGGAGCGACTGCTTTCTGACATCCGCAACCCGAAGGCTAACGATACCCTAAGGCTAGACCAGTGTCAGGATATTAGGAAGCACTGACTTCCGAATAACGACTGCCATAGATGTTCATGGCAGCCGGACCGACGGCTTAACATGCTCTCCGAGGCATGGAGTGCAATAAAATATATTTATAAAAGAAAATGACATGGAGGACGCCTTCATTTTCAAGTAGTGATACGTGATAGTGAGCATTATTATATTCTAATGATTTTCTAGTTTGGCCACACGGCGCACATCTTATTCGAATAAAGTTCAATTGATTTTGCGTAAATTCCTATTCTCACGTGTACGGAAATGGTTATAAAGTTTTTATGGTACGACAGAATATTCGTATACGGCTAATTTCAATAATAAAAAGGACTTATGTACCATTTGTTATTACCTAGCTATAGGTTCATTTACATTGCTATCAATGTCAAAGAAAGCTTTTAGATATAATTATTATGATTTCAAATTATGTACTACAAACATAAGTAACACGTATGGAGGTATTGTTTAAAACGGGCACCGCTCCAGTATATCCAGTCCATATTTTAATCGCAATATACAACGGCTTTTAATTGGAATGCCAATCGCGCGGACAGTTTAAAATAGTTATACAAGTAAATCCTCTAGAAAATATAGCTCCTATATTTTTTAAATCTTTTAAGTCTATGAATATGAATTTGGTTTTAAAAGTATAGACTAGAATTCTAGGAACCACATTAAGAAGTCTTACATTGTGAACGAAAAGATGGCGATACCAATGTTTACCAGCGTTGGTAACTATTTAAAAAAAAAGTACATGAACATTATTAATCTGCAAACTTAACAAATCAATGTATCTAGTATGGAAAAAATCAGGACAATATATTGGTTCCTCAATGAACGACACTGATACGATATTGCTGTTATTGCGTAGTAAGGGTCAGCGCTGATGGACGGAGTGGCGGCGATGAGACTAATTTAGTAACATTTTAAATTTAACCTAAAGTGCTTCAGAATACGACTGTATTTGATACAAAGAAATAAAATAACCGCGCTTTAAGTCGCTCGCCGTCATTTTATATAGCTGTACCAAATACAGTCGTATTCTGAAGCACTTTACGTTGAATTTAAATTGTTACTGAATTAGTCTCTTCGCCGCCACTCCGTCCGTCGGCGCTGACCCTAAAAGTGATCTCGCCTTTGTTGATGTCTATGGTACCTAAGTGAGGTAGCTGCCTACATTATTATAATATTTTATAAATTCAATTTTGGCATTTGTCGTAATCGACTTAGAACGAACATACGCTGCTTAGTAGTATTTTATTTTGTTTCATTAATTTCTTGACAACAATAAACCACAAAATAATTTTAACAATGACTGTACGTCACTACGATATTAAGTGTCAATTGCACACTAAAATAAAATGAAATTGTATTGTTACTAATCTGTGACGTTACCTGTTCAGATAACTTCTTCTCCATAGCCTTTATTATTCCCAAGTCACATAGGGTCGGCTTTCTAATCTAACCAGATTTGACTGGATATCAGTTTTTACACGGAGCGACTGCCATCTGACCTCCGCAACCCGAAGGCTAACGATACCCTAAGGCTAGACCAGTGCCAGGATATTAGAGGACACTGACTTCCCAATAACGACTGCTATAGATGTTCATGGCAGCCGGGACCGACGGCTTAACGTGCTCTTCGAGGCACTCTGTTACCCCTGTACCTGTTCAGATAACTAATTGCAGTTATTTATACATAGTACTGACGTGTGTATTGATTAACATTTATTCACCAATTTTACCTAAAGTAATGTTTAAATTATGTGGTCACACATTTATTTCTTTTATAATAATTATATTCATATATTATTATATGTGTGTGTGTGTGTGTGTGTGTTTTTGGTGTAAGTTTATATATTAACGGCCAATAAATCATCAATGCAAAAAAATTTGAAGATATTATAAATATACGTAAAGGTACATAAATTGTTCTTTTCTTATTATTATATATTTATCTAATTTTACCAATAATTACATTGCTAAAGTTCTAATAACACACTATGAGTTTAATTGTATTTAAAATGATAATTATTATAACATGTTAACTAAATTATTGTATATAATTTAATACTAAGGCAGGTACGTTGAAATTCACGATTGTGACAATGATATGATGTTAGAGTTAATTAAAAACGCCGTAGCAGAAAATAGTTCATAATTATTAGAATATAGTTTTCTCCTACAGAAAAGCTAGCGTTTGACCTGGTCGTATTTTAGATGTAATTCATACATGTCAGAGAATACATAGCCAAGCCGCTGCCTACTGGAATAATAAATACTCTCTTTTAACTTAGTTTGAAGTCAAGTCGCTATGATATATCCTTCTTCAACGAGGTTTAAAGAGAGTTCTTCTTTCACGGTAGGCAGCGGCTTTGCTGTGTCCTAACATTGCTGAAGTCCATGAGCAGCGGTTACCACTTTTCATCAGGTGGGCCACATGTTCGTCTGCCACCAATAGAAATAAAAAAAAATTGGGAAATGTCATGGCAGTTCCCGACTCTCCAGAGATTCCACGTACGTGGGACATGTGATCTCTGAATGCGTACGTACAGTTTTCAACGAGAACATTTTTGGTTCTGTTAGTTGAAAGCTGAAAAACTTTAACTAGCACCCATGTGGAAACGTAAGGTCTATATCGATTGTTACGTATTATTTCCATTGCTGAGAGCGGCTGACCTTATACTTGGACGCTTTAAAAGCTAAAAGACTCACAAGCCAAGTTGCTAGAAAATCTCGAGAAGTACAAGTTAGAATATATCTTTTACAAGTTTAAATAGTTTCATAGAGAAATGTTAGTTGTAGAACTACAGGGACTAGATATCTAACAATTATTAATAACAAAAACATCTATGCCGAGGTTGTATTGTGACGATATATGTATGTATGTTAGATAATTCAAGATAATTTTAAGCCTACTAATAAAATTTGTATAGATAATCTCAGAAACTACTGAACCGATTTGGTAAATGAATGTGATGCAATGCGATAGCTTAAGGGCCTTCGCACACGGGTCATAAGCGTAGTCGTATCGTAAGCGTATGGTTACGACGCTGCGCGTACGAGACCTGCAATGTTGCACAAACGAATCGTCGCGTCGACGTATCGTTTTGGATATCATTTAAAATCATGGCGTCAACGGCATCAGACGTTTTGGATGTTGAGGATCTTATTTTCTCTTCAGACGAAGAGGATTTTTTATTGTTTGATTTTGTTAGAAGCAGAAAGCGACGTGCTTATTGGATCCATCCATACATTGAAAATAATTACAGGAAGAGATTGTTTGTTGCTGCACGTGAACTTTCAGTCATATTGAAAGTTAAAAGTCGTAAGAAATTGAAATTTAGTCAAATTCAGGTGTTTTTTAATTAAAGAAAATAATGAAAAGTTAACTTTTTACGCTTGTGTTTTTACGCCAGTAGGTACGCTACGACTATCGTAATGACAATAAACACCTCCTACGATTCGCTGCAACACCACTTCGTGTGCGGACTTGTTTGAACATGTTCATGCTTGTATTGCTCTCGTCGTGCGCGCGGATTACGATACGCTTACGCTACGACGCCGTGTGCGAAGGGGTTAAGTCTCGTAGAAAGATGTAGAGATAAATATTAAATATTGAAGCTGAAGTTAAGCATATTGACATTTATTGTTATTATTTATACGTCATGTAATGAAAAGGTATGGTCATATAATTGGACGTACTTTATGAAAAACGTTCCAACCCACAAAGTTAACATTTTGAGATAATCGCGATTGAAGTTCAATCCCGTATTGCTTCTTCATACATCTGGGTTGAGCTACTAAGTCATGATTTCATATTTAGAGTGATAGAGCTACCAAATTTTTCCAGGTAGTAAATAGTAACCCCATGACTAATTTGCTAATAATAACTCGATTTTGACCCGAATGTGGGTTGGAACGTTTTTCAGAAAGTACGTCCAATTATAATGGTAGTATGGAGGCTTTTATGTATAAAATGAGCTTCTAACATCATGCCGAAAGAGAGAACAGACTTATATAACATCGTTGCTAGCAAAATGAGCTTTTGCCACCTATATTTTTAAGTCCTATATTATATACGCAATCTTAATCTTGTCTACTAGGCACTGACTTCGTGCTGCTATTGGAAATATTGTAGCGGGAAAACACGAATAACATGTACAGCGTAAATGCTACACGGATATCTACCACGAGAACTCACTCACGAAATCATGGTCAAGTTAATGAATATATGACGGATGACCATACCTTTAAGGCGCAAGACACACAGGAAAGATGTAAGACGAGGACGCGTCGTAGATGCGGCGCCCCTTCAATCAATTTTCATACTAAATGTCGATAAATTTTGTATGAAAATTGATTGAAGCGTCGTGTCCGCTCTCGTTCGCGCCCTATCTTTTCTATTTGTTGTGTGTCGCGACGATTCTATATATTTTGTATGAAAATTGATTGAAGGAGCGCCGCGTCTGCGACGCGTCCTCGTCTTATATCTTTTCTGTTTGTCTTGCGCCTAAGGTCACAGCACACATATCAACTCGGAGACAGATTGGCACCGTATCAACTCGAGCCGTGCAGTATTCTTTGTATGAAACTCCCTACTGCAACGCATACTAATCGGAAACGTAACGTAATCGCCTCGCCTCGCGGTCGGCGAGTCGTAACCGCGGCGTCGCCTAGCCGTAGCCGAGTCGACACGATACCGGATCCGCTTAGGTTACCTGTTTACGTTAGGTTGACGGCTGGTTGACGGCGAGGCGAAAGGCGATACGGTTACGTTCCCTTTGCGAGTTGATATGTGTGCTATGACCTTTAATGTACTTGTTATTGTCTATGGGTAAGCAAAACACTCGAAAGTATAACAGTAGCATATAAGTAGCAAGAATGAAGTTATATAAACACCATATTATTATACACAGTGTACTATTATAAATATTGTAGCTATATGCACAAAATTAAATAATCTGGCGAAATGCGAATATTTTTATCACAAAAGTGATGAGCATTGGTATATACCAGTTACTTTTGGATGGTAATTAAGTACTTATTAACATTTAATACTGTTATTATTTTATTTATATTAATAAATATTACTTTATCTATTTTCTGATTATAATAAATAGACACCGAATACGATCTAAAACTACATAATATAATCTATATTCTAGACATAAGTGATGGAAGTCTGTTTCACTGCCTTTGTAATTTAACTATACGATTTAAAATCGTTATAATATATTTATTATATTAAGATATATTTAAACAAATTTAAATCTCGCAAATTTATATTTATAAATATAAATAATTTTATAAATTTAGGATTGCCACTTTTTTGCCACTTGTTGGACGCCATTGCCATTGGGGCACTACGGTCGGCAGTGAATACTTGTAAACTATTAAAAGCACAATATAACGTGTGGCGGTTAAAGCGCACTAATTCGTTATCGACTTTAAAGTGGCACAGATCTTATATAACTCTAACGCTTTTTATAATTAATAATTATATTTTATAATAAATAATAATTAATTATAATAATAATTGCACGTTTATAGTACACGAAATAATCGAAATGGCAAATAAAATACCCTGTGATGTTGTCCTATACACTTCACTTCTAATTTTAATGTGAAAAATAATTATATCTTATAAGTTTATAGCAATTATAAAGAGAAACAGCGATAAGTAACATCTTACAAGACTATGTGAGTATTAATAATAATCAAAAATAATAAATATAAAATAATTATATATGACATTTTATTAATTAATAATTTAAAATTAAATTTCAATTAATAATTTAATATTATTAAATGAAATTAATAATAAAAGCGTCATTTAATAAGTATTTTGTATTAATAGTATAGTTTGGAATGTCATGACAAAACTATTTATGTAGATGAAATACGAACTTTAACGAATATTCGATATTGATACAGAAAGGTTTTTTATAATAAATATTATATAAATACCTATTATGATAATCATAAAACCATTCAAATGTTACGATTATTTAAAATGAATTCGAATAAAAATCGATGTTACTTGATCTTCTTCTTCTTCTTTTCGTGTGGTTAGTGGTCAACCTGTTATCAAGAGTTGTTCAAGCCGCCCGTAGGCCTCTGACATGGCTTAACGACTGCTATCAATTTGACAACAACCGGGACCGACTTTTTACGTGCCCTCCGAAGCACGGAGACGCTCAGATGAAATACCACTAAGCGGTCACTCATCTATAGACTGGCCGCACGCAACGTTGCTTAACCTCGCTAATCGTTTACTTGATTATATTATCGTTTATTCAGATAATTGCGCTGCGCCACTGTCTAAATAAGTAGTAATCGCATTGCGAGCAATTTTATTAGATAATTCGATTTTTATTCGAATGTGCTGTATCGACGACAAGTGTAATAATTAAACTTAGAATGTGTGAATACATCACACATTTGATAGCTACAGATGTCCAGGTCAATACAACGCATGGATACAGACGCACTCACACAGACGCGGATTACAAGCGAAGAACAAAGCTGTACGTACACTATACCTATTTCTATGTGTGTGTGTCGAAAACCGCGCGTTGTAGCAAACCGGCCTCCTGTATCTATATGTTCTGTGACACAAATGTCGTATCATTTCAATTTTAATAGTAACATTCCCGCAACGCCATATAAAACAATATAATATAGTAAATATATTAATATTAAAAATTGAAATAAATAAGTTACCTATATATAATACCTTTATATATCGGTTTCTTTGAAAAGACTGTTAGGACTGTCAATATTGAACTGTATGTATCGCGAGTTGGGTGAGTCTGCAACTGGTTCAGTTAGATTGTCCTGATCTTCAGGCTTGATATGTTTTGGTGACGATTCAGAATGAAACTCCTGGCGGAAATTGCCTGAAAACAAAACATAGTCGAATTTGTAGGCAATTTTTAAGTAGTTATAAAAAGGTCGATATATTTTTTAATTTTAATTCTGATTATATCGATGGGACCATTGATATACAAAAGACTCAAGATACACATCAGCTTAAAAAGCTCATCAGAAAATGAGCGCTTAAATTCAAATCAATTATAAAATGTATATTTAAGATTGATTTATTCCTTTTTCTCCATGATTGTGAAGACATTAAAATATAACTTCATTATGTCATATTTATCAGGACCTTGTATATATCAAAAGTATCTTGGGACTTTTGTTCATCAATGTAAGAAATACATATTTTGGCCTGGCTTTATATTATATATTGAATACGTAGGTACACAAGATTACTCACATTAGGTCATAAGTCGAATAGTTAAAGTTCAAATTATTTATTGTATCATTAAACTGAACTAAAGATATTTTGATCAAAAATCACTGATAGGATTTTAGCCTTACATATTCAATAATATAATAGGTTGAAATTCATACTTGCTGACTTGGTTTAATTGGAATACGTTTGTGGCGGTCGGATTAACAGGAACCCCTGTTTTATAGTTGCATATGACATAAAGTGCTAAAACAGGCAACTGCGTTTTTAATCGAAAGTCATATATATTTTACAGATATACTACCGTCCAAAAGTTTGGAATCACCCTAATTTTTGTCGACAGAAAAACTATACCGCAATAAATCCATCAAAAAACGTATTGTTATTGGTGATTAGTATTTTTACGACCGTACTAACAATAACATTTAACAAAAACAATAATTTCTTATCAACTGTCCATTGTTTTCAAAAAAGAGCGACACACGTGTTTTATGACCACTCAAGTAGCGACACCGCCGTTTGAAGATTTCTTAGAATTGGCGCTTTTAAGCATTGTTGTAGTAATGAGTAGTGTCTAATCTTTGGAATATGGGTGTATTATTGCAAAAATTATCAGTTTAGAGTTCAGTGTGATTTGTGACGTTCATGTGATAGTTACAAAGGTTCGCAAGCTCATAAAATGGCAAAAAGGAAACAGATTTCGCTTGAACAGCGGAGTGCTATCTGTACTTTGAGCGAAGAAGGTTATTCTATGCGCCAAATCGCAGAAAAGGTCGGTGTTTCATACAAAGGTGTACATTATACTCTTGTACGAAAAAAGGCTACTGGAGGAAATCAAGACCGGAAGAGATCTGGACGTCCCAAATCTACGAAAAAGCAGGAAGATAACTACGTTGTGACGTTATCGAAACGAAATCGACGTTTAACTGCACCTCAAATTGCCGCTACTTTAAATGAAAGCCGAGAAAAGCCAGTTTCAATAACAACTGTAAAAAGGCGTTTGCTAGCTGCTGGTCTAAGAGGATGTGTAGCAGCCAAAAAACCCAGATTGACTAGTGTTCATAAAAGAAAAAGACTGGAGTGGGCCAAAACACATAAAAACTGGACAGTAGAAGACTGGTAAAAAGTCCTTTGGACGGATGAGTCCAAATTTCAAATTTTTGGATCTAATAGACGAGTTTTTGTGCGCCGATCAAAAGAAGAGCGGGCTTTAGAAGCGTGTACTGTGCAGACTGTTAAGCACGGCGGTGGTAGTGTGATGGTTTGGGGATGCTTTGGTAATAATAAACCCGGCCATCTGATCAAAATCACCGGGAAACTGAATAAAGAAGGCTATCTGAAAATACTTGAAGAAAATGCCATTCCCTCTGGAATTAATGTGATCGGTCGAAATTTTGTTTTTCAACAAGATAATGACCCTAAGCATTCATCCAAATTATGCCAAGAGTTCTTAGAGCAAAAACGAAGTGAAAAAGTTTTGCTAATTATGAAGTGGCCCTCACAATCGCCAGATTTGTCTCCGATTGAATTAGTATGGGATGAACTAGATAGAAAAGTGAAGAACCGGTGTCCATCGAGCTCAGAACAGTTGTGGGAATATTTACAGAGCGAATGGAAGTCACTGGACTCCGAATACTTCAATAAATTAATCAAAAGAATGAGTAAAATTTGTGAACAAATAATTAAGAATAAGGGTGGCCATTTTGACGAAGCCAAAATTTAACGAAGACTGTATATTTTTGTTCTTATTTGTACTGATTATATTTAACTGAATGCTAATCTAAGGTTTGATTAAGATTTAAGTGTGATAAAGTATACTTTACACATATTATAGTCGTTTTAATTAAAATTACCCTAGTGATTCCAAACTTTTGGACGGTAGTGTATATACTTAAATAAATATTTAACAGACAGAAATACGCTAAATCATTTTGACCACACTGAGACCGTTTGAATGTCCATATGACACAAAGCTTATTTTAGAGCGGGTTTCTTAAAATTTGTATTCTTAAATACTGTTAGGCGGCCACAAACGTAGTAACGATGTAAATCTACTTTTAAACTATCAAACTACAATAAAGTATCAAAACTAAAAGCCAATACAACTAAATGCAAAACAACAACAAATAATACTTACAAAGCGAAGCATACGACACTACACTGTAAAGAACAACATTAACAAATAGCACATATGACTCGCGAAGAACAACGTCGTAACTATTAATACATACAACATTATTTAATGCAAAACAATTAATTTCTATATCCATGTTTATTTCTTGGTTCTACAGCGTATAACAGAAATGTGTAGTCATATTTTAGGGTCTTAATATATATCTAAAAAATAACCTGTGTGCCCTAATCCCAGGTTAATAACCAAACTAAACAATTATAAATTTTATGACAATTTTAAACATCGAAAAAAAGAACGCATTATATTACTGCCAAAATCACCCGAGTTCGCAGTTAGGATTGTTTACGTATTGAATAGAATATTATTATGTTGACATTGATAAGTCGATAAAAAGAAAATCAAGCGTCTTCCATTGTACAGGGGCTATATATATATATATATAATATGACCACACTTTTCTGTTACACGCTATATAAATCATTTAAAATAAATTTTCTTTATCAACTAAATTGCTTATTATTATATAGCTCTTAACGCACTTTCATATATTTAAACAGCATATCTTTTTATTTAGCACAGCTTCAAGCTGGTGATTGGCGAGAAGTGGCCAAAAATCGGACAAAGTGGCGGTCTCTCATGTCGGAGGCCAAGACACATTTTGGGTCGTTGAGCCAACGGAGTACATCTTTTTATACATATTATTTATTTCATAGATGTGTCCGCTAAAGACACACTTATTAGCATTTTAACACACTGTAATGTGTGTTGAAGTGCGAAGCTATGAAAGTTTACAGTAGACTGTCTGGTTACCCTGCAGTAATATACATAGTCAAGTCTAGTCCAAAGATGCTTCCGCTAAAGACACACGCATTCGCACTTCGAAACACTATGTTATGATAGTGTTTCGAAGCTGAAAAAAAGAACGCATTATATTACTGCCAAAATCACCCGAGTTCGCAGTTAGGATTGTTTACGTATTGAATAGAATATTATTATGTTGACATTGATAAGTCGATAAAAAGAAAATCAAGCGTCTTCCATTGTACAGGGGCTATATATATATATATATATATATATAATATGACCACACTTTTCTGTTACACGCTATATAAATCATTTAAAATAAATTTTCTTTATCAACTAAATTGCTTATTATTATATAGCTCTTAACGCACTTTCATATATTTAAACAGCACATCTTTTTATTTAGCACAGCTTCAAGCTGGTGATTGGCGAGAAGTGGCCAAAAATCGGACAAAGTGGCGGTCTCTCATGTCGGACGCCAAGACACATTTTGGGTCGTTGAGCCAACGGAGTACATCTTTTTATACATATTATTTATTTCATAGATGTGTCCGCTAAAGACACACTTATTAGCATTTTAAAACACTGTCATGTGTGTTGAAGTGCGAAGCTATGAAAATTTACAGTAGACTGTCTGGTTACCCTGCAGTAATATACATAGTCAAGTCTAGTCCAAAGATGCTTCCGCTAAAGACACACGCATTCGCACTTCGTAACACTATCATATCATGTATGTCGAAGTGCGAATCTATGAAACCCCACAGCAGACTTTCTAGTTAATTACTATTACTATTGCAGAAGCAATAAAACGAGATATAATACAGATACGACGTTGTTCTATTCGCGAAAAGAAACAAAATAAAGTAAATAAAAACGAAATCAGTGCATATAACGTTTATTAACGTAGACACCACATCAGTGGCTTACAATTAAATACGCATTTACGTATTGAGTGAACAGCTGTGGCAACACTGAGTATTATTTATTAAAACTATTTAAATTAATTATTGTACTTAAGTAATTTCATTCGGTCGTAAACGACGCTGAGTTGGTAAATTGCAGGTGGAACAGTATACAGGTTGACTTGAAGGTGATTGGAAATATTTTCTTTCACTAGAAATAATTCCTGTGTCGCGGGGTACTTTACAAACATTCAAACATAAAGAACAAAAATGGGACAAAAATTTGGGTGATCCACATATGGTTGTTTTGAGTCTAAGTGAGACTCAACATTTTTGTCCCTTGTGGGGATCGAATCCACAACACTCTAAGCGGCGCACATACGGGTATCACTACTAGCAAAGTTGGCCAAAACTCTATTTTCTCAAATATATAAAGGAATTATTGCAATAATTTTGTTCAATAGTATAGTAGATGTCGCGTAGAACGGTCGCCATTTTGAACCGCCATCTTAAATGCAACACTGATGGCGTCTCAGTCGGAATCTCGTCTTTGTTCGCAACGCACGTAGTAGTTCTCGATAATCTCAAAACTCATTATTTCATTACGCTTTGGAAGTGAGTGAAACGTGATTTTGTGAAAGTTTTTAATATGGATCAGCAAAGTGAAGGTATGCACTTTATAAATTTATAAATTTTATAACAATTTAACCTTCTTTTTTAAGTTTCTGACCTATGTAAATATAACGATAATAAACGTAGTTTTTTAGTTCAGCAGTTTTATATATTTGTGTTTTTGTTTTATTTCCGACTTCGTCCGAGTAAAAATTCAAATTGATATATATTGCAGACCGTTTTGTCATATTAGAAACGAAAAAAAAGTAGGCGGAAATTTGGCGATATGGTAGGGATGTTTTTAAAGATGAGATAAATTTTAAAACTAGTTCTAATACAAAGCATATTTCATTTCGTTTTAGGTTCTTCGGGGAGTTCCAAGGATGTCTTCACTAAGAAATATTTATATGACTTCATTCTTAAATGCCCAATAAAACAAATTGATACAAAGTTTGAACATTTAGAAAATCATTTGCATGAAATGACAAAGTGTGACCATAAGATTTTGAAGCATAAGCTTTCTCATTTCAAATCAGATTTCAAAACTAAATGGGCTATGGCATATAAAAAGAGAGAAGTTTTTGAAAAGAACAACGAAAAGTGGTTACAAGGTATTATCTTTGTGCCATTGATGACGTCATTGCGCGCAGGTGGCCGCCCGCAAAAGAAATTCTCCGAATCTAGTGAGCGCACCAAAAGGAGAAAGACAATAGGATTACGCCAACAAATGGACGCAGATCAATTAACATTTGCTGCACAAATGAGCTTGAGGGTAACTGGCAATACAGATGCTTCTACTATTATAAAAGAAATAACAAAATCTCCGAAAAGAGCACTCCGATTTCGCAGAAATATTGCTAAAGCACAAGATACACCACTTCAACTGTCACCAACTGAAGCTCTTAGTATGTTTGTTGAAGGAGACTTTACCCGAAATCAGTACAATATCATACGAAAGGCAGCCGAACACAGATTTCCATGTTACTCCATTATACAAAAAGCTAAAAGGCTATGTTATCCAAAACCTGAAGCATTTCGTGTAACATCCACATGCGCCGAGGTGAAATTACAGGATGTACTCGATCACACTTGCACTCGTTTATGTGAATACCTAAGAGAAATAATTGAAAAATGCGCTAATAATGAAAAATACAACTTCGAACTCATTTGTAAATGGGGTTGCGACGGATCCCAACAAAGCCGCTTTAAGCAAAAGTTTGAAAATTCAACATACTCCGACGCAAACATTTTTCAAAGTTCATTTGTGCCGCTTAGATTACAGATCAATATTGATAAGGACAATAAATTGCTTTGGCAAAACCCATTGCCCTCATCTCCGCGGTATTGCAGACCCATAAGAATACGATTTATTCAAGAGTCTAAGGATGTGACAAAAGATGAAATCCAATATGTAAATAGCCAATTAAAACATTTACAAAAAACGAAAGTATTGTTGGATAATGGAGATCACTGTGAAGTCAAACACACACTTTTGTTTACCATGGTGGATGGCAAAATTTGTAATGCAGCTACTGATACTTTATCTACTATGCGCTGTTACTTGTGTGGAGTAACATCGAAAGACTTCAATAATTTATCGAAGAAAGGTGATGTAAACACAGAAGCTCTTCAGTTTGGTATCTCAGTTCTTCATGCAAAAATACGATTATTTGAGTCAATTCTTCACTTAGCATATAAAATACCAACTATGAAATGGCAAGCAAGAAATCTGGCAGATAAGAAAGTTGTGGACGAGACAAAGAAAATCATTCAAGCACGTTTTAGAGAGGAAATGGGACTATTAGTAGACATACCTAAGGCGGGATTCGGCAACACCAATGACGGTAACACGGCCCGGAGATTTTTCCAAGATCCAAAATTGGCAAGTCGCATAACTGGAGTGGATGAGACTTTAATATATAGATTTAAAATTATACTAGAGGCTATATCCAGTGGACATGAAATTGACACAACTAAATTCGATGTATATGCTATGGAAACAGCAAAATTATATGTTAGTTTGTACAACTGGCACCCGATGACACCAACAGTTCATAAAATATTAATACATGGTGCTGCAATAATTTCTCATGCCATGTTACCAATTGGGCAACTCTCAGAGGAGGCGGCTGAAGCTCGTAATAAACATTTCCGGACATACCGCCAAGGATTTGCTCGAAAATTTTCGAGAGAATCTTGTAATAGAGATATTTTAAACAGATTACTCTTAAGTTCAGATCCTCTAATATCTAGTACACGACCTTTACCAAGAAAAAAAACTAAACAATTTTCAAGTGACACCATTAAACTTTTTCTTCCTCAAGCATAACATTAAGTTCAGAACTAAATTTAAACACAGATGAAGAAGAACTTTCCGAAGATAGTGACGATTTCGAATATTAATTTATTCAATAAAATATTCTCTGGCAAGTCAATTGTAGTTTTATTTCCCTTTTATCTTTGTTAAAATTAAGTAGATTGTGGTTTTTTCCACATATAATTAATCTCAGAGTTTTGGCCAACTTTTACTATCAAATACCCCTATGTGCGGCGGCAGTGGCGAGGCGACTACTTAAACCGTGCAGTTCTTAGAAGAGACTTATGATCAAAATGGACTGCAATAGGATGGATGGTTAAATAATCTGTCTGTAAGTCTTAGGATACCAGACATAATTAAAAATTTATTGGCCATCAGTGTGCCGCTGCAGCCCAATAGGTTAAAAACACAATTAACGACTGCTCAGATAGCCTGGCACCCAGTTTCTGAAAGGTTTCGACGTGTCAAAATCAAACCCATGTAAAGTGATTTGATTGGGTTTTGATGATTCGTTCAGCCAACCACAACAGTTGACATGGGCGTGACTGTCTGTTTTCTGAATTTTCTGTTGATCTGTCTTTTAGAAACTGTGGGTAATGTCAAACTTTTGATAAAAGATGTACATATATGCTTTAGGTAGATGGAAGTATTCCGAAGATATGCCTGCAAGAGCATGAGTAAGCCAGCCAGAGGGTTGGCTTACAGCTACAAGCCGTTTAACGAAAATTAATCATTGATCAAGGACTTGAGAGCTATTCAGTTGAGAGGTAGCAAAGATTAGGTAGCGATATCTTTATAAGATATCCATCCTAAAGATATCGCTAACTAATCTTTGCTATCTATCAACTGAATAGCAACTCTCAAGTCCTTGATCAATGATTTATTTGCGATAATCGGCTTGTAGCTGTTAACTAAACCATCTCGCACTCAACGCCCAAGTTAATTAATACTAAGCTAGCTATTTTGAGAGTGCTTTTAATATATAACTGCTCTCAAATACTTAATCTACATAAGTAAGGCTGTTAATTGACGTGTCCAAGAGTTGTTTACACATTTTTATAGAAATAAAATAGTAATAAACTTTGAATGTTTCACGAATTGATTTACTTATCCAGTTTTCAGTGTCATCAAAACATATTATGTAAAATGTTCACACTATATTTCTGAGAGTGGAAGTCTCCGCCAGTCGCCAATTTTATACGGTACGACAAATTAATAAATAACCTTCAAAATGATGATAAAATAATAACTATAACTTTAAGTTATGTGTATATTTATTGGAAAATACCCAGTGTTGCCACATAAGAAACAATAAAACTAAAAGTGTTGCCAGTCTTAAATAAAATAGTGACTTTAGAGAAAATAAAAACAATGGTAACTAAGCGACTTTTAATTAATTTAACAGGTGAATATACCAATTAGATTTATAATACTTTTTTAATTGATCGTTTTTGGTTGATTTATTTAGTTTAAACTGTTGCATTTATTTTTATTACGCAATGCTTAATAACATAACATAGAATAACACTTGTACAGTCAGCAACATAAGTAAATAAATATTAATGAATGTATTAATTTTTTTAATAAAAACTGTGTTTAAATGAACTATAATTTAACTACGAACTAACTTTTCCCCGCGGCTTCGCACGCGTAAAAAATCCTTTAGGTTAGGTTATGATAGAAACAATACTTTTTTAAATTAAATTTAGCCTATTACTTGGTGATAAACAGCTTTCGAAAGGCAATCCAATTTTTTTAAATAGGTTGCCTAATTTTTTAATTAAATCCTTACAAACAAACAAATAAAAATCAAATCTTTCCTTTTAATAATATTAGTATCTCTCTATGGTCGGTTCCTCATGTCTGAGGATGGTGATCATCGTTGGATAATCCACACTTGGATTTATATATAATATTAGTATAGACTATGCTAAAAAAAACTATCAGGAAGTGAAAATGCAATTTTGCATGTGTCTATCGATTCTGTTGCTGACTACATCCTTGAGAGGGTAGGTAGAGACATATAACACTTACTTTTCATAGTTATGTTTAGTTCTAAGTAATAGAAGGTAACCTTTGTGCCGTTTACCGAGCAAGGTTCCTAATACATGCTACTCCTGAAAATTTCCTAATCACAAGCAGACTCAGACTGATTATGACGGTTGCCCTGGCCGAAATGTTAAGTGTTTAGAAAAGGTTTCTATACCTAGCATGATTGTCGACGACACGGTAAGTACTAACTAATGGCTTTTTCCTCGTTTATAATTTACATTCTACATAAGCGTAGAATCTACAAAAGAAATAATAATAATGTCCTCCAGACCGAATTTCGGTCACGGCGGCCAATCTTAACGGAGACTGGCCATCTGCGCAGGAGATATTATAGTGCACAAGTATGTGCGCAAACACAAGTGCACTCTCTGTTCCCTAACTCTCATGATCCGATGGGACGGATAATCCAACAAGACCGGAGAGAGATCAGGCGCAGGACCAACGGCTTTACTTGCGTTCCGCGGCCCGGGGACGTATAACACCGCCAACTTCCTAAGTAGTCGTATTCACTACCGCTGCGCCACGGAGGCAGTTAGAAGAAAAGAAACAACACGGGAACAAAAGAAATATTAATATGATAATTAGCTATTACATAAGTATTTTTAATTTTATTACGTTGAAAGGATTGCTTTTTAATCTGTTTGTAGAATTGCTTTTTAGTCTGTTTGCTGACAGCCTAGACAGAGGTGTAATAAACCCATAATTTACTAGCCATGATTAAATCCCACATAGTGTGTAGAAAGTCTCAATCAGCAAGGTGATAAGCGTCTACTGGTCAAACAACTGCTACTTTTACGAAAGCATCGGGCTAACCATCGTGCTCAGCTCACTAAGCGGGAAAAGGACAACGCTATAAGTAACTATACTTATAAAAGCATGCCTCGTTGGTGTGCGAGCAGGACAACCGAAAGACGCCAGCACAGAAGTACTGCTAGTCGTACTGCTAGCTGAGTAAATGTAGTTTCTTTACGTAATCTATATATATAAAACTCTTCCGTTACTGAACGCAAGAAGCTGAAATTTGACATATATGTTCCTTGGGTACTGTAGGGGTGCACTAAGAAGGGGTTTCCCGAAATTCCCACGGGATTGGGAAGAAATGGATAAATAAAAAACATATGCGGGCGAAGCTGCGGGCATCCTCTAATAATAGTTATAATTCTTTGCTAGTATCGTCAGGTTTGTAATAGAAACCCCAATAACGCTATTCTAGAAGTTAGAATCGAATGCGATACTTCACGAGTAGTACTTGACGTTTGTTATGGTACCAATGAGACAACTAAGCATACATTAGTGAGCAACGATAGCTCAGTGGGGAGACCAACAGACTGCAATGCGGAGGGTCTCGGGTTCGAACCCACGTCGCGCTCCTGTGACTTTCGAAAGTTATATGACTTTTCGACTTTTTGACAATTATCGCCTGCTCCGTGCCTCGGAGAGCACGTTAAGTCGTTGGTCCCGGCTGCCATGAACATCTATGGCAGTCGTTATTGGTAGAGTGTCGACACAAAAGATCCCACTGGGTCGCAGTGTCGCCGGTCTGCACTGACTGGCCCCACATAAGATAAGATAAGCATACATTATTACAGAATTAAACTTAGCTTTAACCTATTCGCTGTCCCGTGATAGACACAATAGAAAATCTATTGTTATGTATCATATGTGACTCATCGGACAGGGAAGCTGTTAAGTTTATCACAAAATAAATCAACCAAATCATTGTACCTTTGAAACTCGCCAGGAATACATATAAAATGTATTTAAAAACACTTGAGCATACAGACTAGACTTTATATAAACCATTTGGTATAAATTTTATATTACAATAGCTGAGTAATCATATAAAATTAATTAAAATATTAATATATTGCATTGCAAACTATACCCCCTAAAATTATTTAATTTAACAATTATTATTTAGCAATGGTCTTTTAGGAATCAACGGGTACTTTCTTTGTTTGTATAAATACTTTTTGAATCGCGCTCTATGTTCGAATATCGAACGTCTAACTAGAGCTGTGACTCAGGGGGTTTAGTCGATTAATTATAACGATTAAAGTAACGTTGTCGACTAGTAGTAAGCACATCGAAGTTACTATTTACACAATAGAACTTATTATAGTACTATTCAGACATTGATATGTTAAAATAAAATGCATGCGCTAAATTCCATGCGTGTCAGTTTATGGTATTATTACCATATTTAGTCAGTAACCATTTACATGGTTAATGTGAAAAAATTATAAAAGAAATTGCACAAACAATGCATTGTCAGAGCAGACTGATCGTTATCTTCGATTTTGTAATATCTATAGTTTAAAATTACCGTCAATACTAGCATTTTTTAACATGAACCCAAAATTATTGTACTAGACGCCCGGTTACTTAACCGCTCATTCAAAGAGTCCTTAACCGTTATCAATCATAAACTAAACATCAATCACCAAAAAACAACAAAATCGAAGATAACAATCGCCAACAAAAATAAAATCGACTAAACATCGAATCGAAAACACTAGCAAGCTTAAGAACAACACTTCGTCAAGCCAGTACAGTCACACTTCACTTTGCGCGCTCGCCGTCTACAAAAACCGTAACACTTCAACGCTAAACAACACAAACCACCCTTTTTACTACCCTCCGACTTACAAGACTCCCTACTATTCAACCTTTGCAATTCCGGTATCGGTTTAATATCATCTTTATTGTTCAACAGCCTATCTAATCGAGATTTTAATTGCGTAGGCGATACGCTTCTATCGCGGCTGAGTTTAGTCGATTTGATTGTTAAATCGATTACTTCGTTTGACAAATCGGATCCGGACGACGCTTCAACGTTAGGGCTGTGCGAGTCGACACTTTCGGGTGTGTATGGGTCGACACACTGCCTAACACATAGTAATGTATTATCGACATCGTTAACGTAAATGCCGTCATAACTACAATAGTCCGCTGAAGTTATTTCTACATGAGGTATCCTTAACATAGTTTCGTTTAAGGAGCCAGTTCTTGTTCGTCTGAGCCTAGATTCGTCGGTTAACTTGTCTGGGTGGGAGCACGAAATGTCGGGTAGTTTGAGTTTTTTATTCGCATAAAGGTCGGGGTCTGTGGGCATTCTCGGGAGTCTGGGAGGTAGTAAAGAAAGTGTGGAAGGCAGCCGGGTGGCGCTGGCGCATATGGTGCAGGGGAATTTGTTGTTGCAACAGTCTAATGTACCTCTGTCGCATTGGAGCATCACTCGCAGGTAGATCGGCTGGAAGAAAACACGATAAGTTAATTAATTAATAGATTTTGCCCGCGGCTCCGGTCGCGTTATTGTAGATATAGGTAGGGCAATTGTTTGGCATGCCAGTAACGTTACGTAATAATCACTGCAGACGTATCGTGGTAACGACCAATAGGAGCGTGCAGCCGCGCGCTGCAGCACACAGACTCGCGGTGATTGGCCGTGCTGCGCGGTCATACGAATGGCGCGCGATGGCCGGCCGGTTCCACGGCGTCGCGCTTGTGATCACTGAATGTCTTTTTGATATTTGTTTTATTTTGTTCGTTCTCGTGTAGTCGAATGAGGGCTATCGAGCTTGAATCAGTGGATAGTAAGGTTTCTAGACCTCATAATCTATAGTTGCTTCAACAGTAACTATAGAAATCGCTAATGATTACCGTCAAATACAATTTTTGACAGCAGCTGTGACAGGATTGCTAGGACTTTACTCATTAGTGCTGTCGACTGGTGAGCACGAAAACGATAGCCCCCATTATACGTTTTTATGTATGTAAATCTGTGCGTTTTAATGATACACGCTTCTTACAGTATGCATTTGTTAATGTAGGTAGGGGGCCAATAGTGATAGGCAGGGGTCTGTAGAGATAGGCAGGGTCTATAGTGATAGGTAGGCGTCTATAGAGATATGTAGGGGTCTATAGGTGTAGGTAGGGGTCTATAGAGACAGGTAAGGATCTATAGAGATAGGTAGGGGTCTATAGGTGTAGGTAGTGGTCTATAATTGTAGGTAGGGGTTTATAGGAGTAGGTAGGGGTCTATAGGTGTAGGTAGGGGTCTATAATTGTAGGTAGTGATGTATAAAGGTTAGAAGTGTACCTTATGGTCCCCCATACAAGCATCAGGTCCGATGACGCCGTACACAGGCCGGCGGCGCGGCGCGGGGTCGCGGGCGCGGTCGCGCGCCTCGCCCTCCGACTGATTACGTACCAGGCGGCGACGGGACGCAGACTCTGTGTCACACATCCTGAGGACAGTTATTATACACTCTTATTTTATACTAGATGTGCCCGCGGTTTCACCCGCGTTTATGTTTACTGCGCCGCCCCCGTGGGTCGTAGTGTGATGTAATATAGCCTATAACCTTCCTCGATAAATAAGCAATATTTTTTTAATTCGAGATTAGCGCGTTCAAACAAACAAACTCTTCAGCTTTATAATATTAAGTATAGATATACATAGTTTCATGTCTGAATCTGAGTCTAAGTCGAAATCTAAGTCCTAATAATATTTCTGGGTTCTATAATATCTTTTTTATGAAATGTTCGCTAACTATTATGTAATAGGCGATAGTAAGAACTGACTCATTGATTTATTAACAATCCCTTGGGAACATTACTCTTTTTTGGGTGAAAGGTACCCTGTGTCCTTTTCTGTATACCTACCAACGTATAAGCAAATTCGTAATAATGGGCCAAGTAGTTAAGGTGTGAAAGCGTAACAAATAAACAAACTCATATTCGCATTTATAATTACACACACATTCTAATTATTGTATTAATTTAGATTGTTTGGCTAGCAACAACGCCGCGTGTGCTCATTAATCATTATCATTTTACGTCATCAAGTCGCATATTTTAGTTTCTTGGTTCATATAATGGGGCAGTCTTTGGTGACTGCCGATAGAAGTGTGTGGAGGCCACTGCTCTTAGACCACACGACTGCTTACCATCAGGTGCAGTATGGTAATTTTGACGAGCAAAATAAAAAAATAAAAAAGTGAAAACTTGAATCCTTGATCATGAACAACTCTTTATAAAAAAAAAATAAGTAGGTCGGGTCGGATTCCTAATACTCTCTTAGGAGTTATTAAGGGGGTCAAAATTTCGCTATTTTTTGCGTAGGACGCACCATTTCTGAGACATTGTTAATATTCTAAAATAATTCAAAAATGGAAAGCGTGGAAGCGTGACGATGACGCGAGTTCTATGATTTTTGTTCACCCAAGAAGCGCTCAACGCGCCTAAAAAAGTTTTCACTTCAACAAGTATTTTCCAATAAATCGTTTCATTTCTATCAATACAAGGTGTAGTACGTCAACAAGTACTCTAACCACACAATTATATTTCATAACACAATATGACCACATCTTTCTGTGACACACTGTATAAGTATACACGGACAGACATTAAGAAAGGTCGTGTAGGTAGAGTGAGTTACCTGGCACTGATGGCCTGCTGCACACTGGTGGGGTCTGCAATACTCTTCCTGCTGAAGTTGATCCCGGGCACTGCCAGACAATCTAGTTCTGCCATGCTGCCTTTCTTCTCCAACTTCTTGCCAGGACTGCCCTGCAATTACAAGAAGATCATACCAATAATCGGGGTTTAAATAATTTAAATAGTACTAAAGTTTAACACTAGTAGTCTGATTTAAAATTACGTAATAATAGTGTTTCTTATATAATTTATGCGATAAAATCCGTATAAAGTACTTTAATTACAATATTATTGAGGTATTCTGTCAAAATTTATTTTTTATTTTTTTGTAGTCAAACGGTGGCAAACAAGCATAGGCCCACCTGATGGTAAGTGGTCTTGCGCGTTGCCGACTCTTTAGGAAAGAACGTGGGAAGGTGAAGGAGCGGGATGGGGGAAAGCTCAGTGGGGAGACCAACAGACTGCAATGCAGAGGGTCTCGGGTTCGAACCCACGTCGCGCACCTCTGACTTTCGGAAGTTATATACTTTTAGAAATTATGTGCGTATTGATTGACAATTATCGCCTGCTCCGTGCCTCGGAGAGCACGTTAAGCCGTCGGTCCCGGCTGCCATGAACATCTATGGCAGTCGTTATTGGGAAGTCAGTGCCCTCTAATATCCTGACACTGGTCTAGCCTTAGGGTATCCTTAGCCTTCGGGTTTTGGAGGTCAATTAGCAGCCGCTTCGTGTAAAAACTGATATCCAGTCAAATCCGGTTAGACTAGAAAGCCGACCCCAAGTGACTTGGGAATAATAACGGCTACGGAGGAGATTATTATACACCTTTGCGTACAGCTCTGGCGATATAGGCGTGAGATTGCCTGTGTATGTATGTATGTAGACATTAGGAGCACGTGTGTCCCAAGTGTGGTGCTTGGTACCTGCGCGTTATGTCGTGCGGGCGAGCCGGAGCGCGCGGGACTGCTATCAGACGACGACACACGCCCGCTGCTGTCCGTGGAATCCGTCACTGACTTCCTGTAAACACAATCATTATTAACCTCTGAGTCTTCTTCGAAGAGGTTAATGAAAACATTTTGTGGTTCTGTGTGTCTGTCTGTTAGTGACAGGCATAGCTCCGGAACCACTAGACCGATTGACTTGTAACTTGGTGTGCAGACATCTTAGGGTCATACCTCGGTCGAGTTTGGGCCGTGGGTCAAAAGACCCCGAGATATAAGGGTCACAAAGTCACATGTTGAATCCTGGGTTTTTACACAGGTTGAATCCTCGGTTTTTACACCCATCTCGTTACTATTGAAATAATATAACTCACTATTGTAGATAATAATAATGTCCTCCAGACCGAATTTCGGTCACGGCGGCCAATCTTAACGGAGACTGGCCATCTGCGCAGGAGATATTATAGTGCACAAGTGTGTGCGCAAACACAAGTGCACTCTCTGTTCCCTAACTCTCATGATCCGATGGGACGGATAATCCGACACGACCGGAGAGAGATCAGGCGCAGGACCAACGGCTTTACGTGCTTTCCGAGGCAGGGGGGTGTCCGACACCGCCAACTTCCTAACTCCGAGCTGCTATTGAGATTTCTTTACAGTAAGACCCAATAACTATTTGTTGGCCCGACCCGGGATTCGAACCCGAGACCTCATGCACAGCAGTTGCATTCACTACCGTTGCGCCGTGGAGGCAGTTAACAGATACTAGCTAGTAGATACTGTCTGCGCGGCGCAGTGGGTCAAGTGGTCGCCTCGCCACTGCCAGTGCGCCGAGTGTTGTGGGTTCGAATCCCACACGTGACTAAAACTGCGACACAGGACTTATACTTAGTGCGGGAGATGCATTTGTAAAAAAAATAATGTTCCCCTCGATTAATTATACAGCATAAAATTTATTGTCCCCAATTGCTGAAATATTTAAAACTCCGTGTCCCCGCCAGAAATCCTCGAGCTCCCATCACGCCTTTACATCCTCCACTCCGTAGGACCGTCTTCGGCGCAAATTCTCCGATACCCCGACTATGCAAATTGTTAAATAGCCTAAGTGATCTAATTGACGTGCATGCTGACTCACTTAACAGGATCAAATAAATTATTTCAAACTATCAAAACACCTAATGCTCTCTCTGTATTAAGGTTGGTTGGTTGATTTGTTTGTTTGTTTGTTTGTGTATTTATTTCTTTTTAATTCTGTCTACATATTTTTTCTTGTATTGTTTGATTTGTCTTTGAACTGGTAATTGTAAACTTAAGATATAAAAATTATGCATGCTGTGTTTACCTGTAAGAGATTGTTACGCTAGTAATGAGTTTTATGAATGTATCACAGCTTGTAACAGTGTAATCAATTGTTGGTGAAACATATAAAAAAAAAATCTCCATGTAGCCGCTACATATGGGTCGATGATGCCAATGCTGTGTTTGTTGAGTGAGCAGTGGCCTGTCGCGCCATGCTCCTATCTACTTATAGAAATAATTTTTACCTTGAGGCATGATGCCTGTTATCAGCCGGCCGCGCGGGGTCTTGCTGGACCAACAGCCTCGCAGACTGGGACAGTAATATCCTATCGCACCATGCTGGACATCTGAAATATTACATTGAATAAAAAACCTCTTTAAAGCAAATATAATAATCTTCTTCTCCCTAGCCTTTATTATTCCCAAGTAACTTGGGGTCGGCTTTCTAGTCTAACCGGATTTGACTGGATATCGACTATGTCTTTTCGAAATTATGTGCGTATTATTTGACAATTATCGCCTGCTCCGTGCCTGAGAGAGCACGTTAAGCCGTCGGTCCCGGCTGCCATGAACATCTATGGCAGTCGTTATTGGAAGTCAGTGCCCTCTAATATCCTGACACTGGTCTAGCCTTAGGGTATCGTTAGCCTTCGGGTTGCGGAGGTCAGATAGCAGTCGCTCCGTGTACAAACTGATATCCAGTCAAATCCGGTTAGATTAGAAAGCCGCCCTAAGTGACTTGGGAATAATAAAGGCTAGGAAGAAGAATTCTCTTATCTGGTAAATATTAAGATAATGTTGTGTTGTGTTTGATAAGGTGTGATGGGCTTGGCGTATCTTTGTGGATGAAAACCCCTTATTTAAAAATAAAGATTAAAAAAAGTGAAATGTGGTGTTGGAGAAGAATGAAAAGGATAGGCTGGACGCCATGAAAGCAAATGAAAAAGTGTTCCGTATGGTTAATGAGGAAGAATGGCTGTTGAGAACTATAGGCGACATGTGAGGAAAGTAAACTGGTCACTAGATACAGAGGTACATTACTTATGCTGCTTAATCTGTTTATTTTGCAAAAACGTCTGTGTCTTAAATAAATATATCTTATCTTATGTGGGGCCCAGTCAGTGCAGACCTGCGACGCTTCGACCCAGTGGGATCTTTTGTGTCGACACTCTCCCAATAACGACTGCCATAGATGTTCATGGCAGCCGGGACCAACGGCTTAACGTGCTCTCCGAGGCACGGAGCAGGCGATTATTGTCAATCAATACGCACATAATTTCGAAAAGTCATATAACTTCCGAAAGTCAGAGGTGCGCGACGTGGGTTCGAACCCGAGACCCTCTGCATTGCAGTCTGTTGGTCTCCCCACTGAACTATCGCTGCTTTGATCTAGATATAAAACATATCTGTGTTTCAGACGTTGGCACACTTCCAAATAAATAACAATTATAAGCTTATCCAGACGTAGTATATATGTTATGTTACAGACATACATTGAAGTTTATTATTAGTAATAAAAAGGGTTCAGAGTTGTATACATCATCATATTTAAATAAATGGAATAGGTCGGGTACATCTGAGGTACACAATGTGAGCAATGTCCCCCGAGCTATGAAATCCCTCCATCCTGTGTAACGTCATGGAAGTACAAAAATAATTTTGATTATATTGTCAGCCTCGATGGCGTAGTGGTTAGTGTAACCGACTGCCACGCCCGAGGTCGCGGGTTCGATTCCCGCACAAGTCCAACATTTGTGTGCATGAATAAGTATACCGAGAATGAGGCTGTTCCGCTACCTGGTCTTCATGTAATGTGTGGGTAGTTGGACGTCTTCTTCGAACGGGTAGGAGGGCGGAAACTTGAGCGGGTACTCGTACAGGTGAGGGCGGAGCGCTTCCAACTCGCGGTCGAACCGCTGCAACTGGAAACAATAGAGTTTCGTCACTACATAGTATAAAACAAAGTCGCTTCCCGCTATCTGTCTGTCCCTATGTATGCTTAGATCTTTAAAACTACGCAACGGATTTTGATGCGGTTTTTTTTAATAGATAGAGTGATTCAAGAGGAAGGTTTATATGTATAATACATGCATAATATAGTAGAGAAACACTAATAATTTTAGAGTTTTCTAATGTGATGTCGTAAATAAACACATTTTTTTTGCGCTTACATTGCAAACGCTGGCTGAACTCTACGAGATCGATCAAAATAATTTACTACAGTATTGTACACCTTAAAAAGGTCTACAAAAAAGTCCGCGATGGTATATGTCTATCATAACCATTTTTTATCCTTTACTTTTTACGAGAAATAATGCCTTATTTACGAAGTGATTTTAAGCAATACAGCATTAATCCTTATCCAATTAAGTATCTTGAATACATTGTGCATTTAATATAGATCAATATGGCTCTTTACAACATGTAATTTAAATGAATATTTTCGAAGATATTACAGATTTAAAATGCAGGGACATAGCGGTTGCGGCGGTACCGGCCGGGGGCGGCGGCGCGTGCCTAACAAAACATGTTTGTATTGTCGAATGACAAAAAAGCTGTGAACGTTGTATATAAAGACATTCTGTAGTATATTTAGTATCAGCATTGCACCCGTGCGAAGCCGGGGCGGGTCGCTAGTTATTTTTAAATCAAATCAAATCAAATCGTTTATTTGCTAAAATATGTCCTTTTTTTATACAGATGGTGTGATAAGCGGTTGGATGCGGGTGGCCTAAGACCGGTCTATGTGCAAAAACCTTGGGGGAGGCCTATGTCCAGCAGTGGACGTCTTTTGGCTGACACGATGATGATGGTGTGATACAAGATTAGAGCAACAGATTTGCCATCAAAGTCACATGGCATGCAAAAATAGTTCCCAATGAGGGCTATCGCGCTTGGATTCACCGCTAAAGGTGCTAGTGGATGGTAAGGTCTAGACGTCAAACTTTACAGTAATTTCAACAGAAACCATAGAAACCGTCGATTATTACGGCGAAATACGGCTTTTGACAGCAGCTGTGACAGTGTTGACAGGACCTTACTCGCTAGTGGCGCCGCCTGGTGAGCACAAAAACGATAGCCGCCATTACGTAGATCAGTTTTTTATATCATTAACATTAAACGCTTTACAATTTAAGTACTCGCTCACAGACTAAAAACATTCTTGAATGAGCTATTTGAGCAAATGAATGTTAAACTTTTAATTCATGAAATTGCTGTGTCAGGTGATATACATACATACATACATAGATTCACGCCTGTTTCCCAGAGGGGTAGGCAGAGACTACGGATTTCCATTTGCTACGATCCTGACACACTTCTCTGGCTTCATTCACTTTCATCACATTCCTCATACACGCCCGTCGGTTCAAGGAGCTCTTAACCTGGCCTTTGTCCAGAACGGAGAGGTGATATAATATAAATTAACTAGTTTTAACCCGTAGGCTTGCTCGCTCGGTAACAGTACTTTTCTGGATGTAGCCTATGGCCTTTTCTGTACCCCTGACGAGGTGTATGCGAAATTTCACGCTGATCGGTCGAGTAGTTAAGGCGTGGAAACGTAACTAACTCACATTTTATTGACAAAATAGAAATTAGCGAAGCGGCGGTTAAAATTAGTATGATATAAGCATGGAATCGCCGGTTATAGTAAACTTTCTCTCATTTATAAGTACTAGACTAGATTTTGTCCGTAGCTACGCTCGCGTAAGTGTCGGTTATGTTGGGATAATAACAGTACCTACTTGATTCTGGATGAAGATACCATGTCTTTTTCTGTACCCCTAACAACGCTTATGCGGAATTTCATGATGATCGGTCGAGTAGTTAAGGCGTGAAAGGGTAACAAATAAACTCACATTCGCATTTATAATATTAGTTAGGATTTCTGGTATTCTTACCCAAGGCTCCCTGAATATCTTCTGGTGGTCGACATGCGAGAACTCCTTCTTGCCGACGGTGAGCACGACTCTGTTGTCTGAGTCACGGAACTGCAGCTTGGCCGCATCCACCGCTGAGCCGTTCTGCTGCCGACACGCTGATAGCTCTTCTGTTACCTTCTGGAAAATAAACAAACATATTATATACTACAGTCATTTGGTCCAAAATTAAAATTTAAAGAGATTTGGAATTGTTAATTTTATAGATTTATATGTGTGTCCTTCCGAATTTCAACTTTGCCACCTCGTATCTTTGCCGCTCGCGACGCCATATTGGAAAAATTGCACGTAATAGCAGTTTTGTGACAATATATCTTTTCCAAATAATTTTACGTTAAAAACATTTATATCTATACAAAATTAAACTAGAGAAAATTTCCAACAATTTATGTAATAACAATTTTTTTTTTATATCTATTCAATCAAATTACTATTTGAAAGCGCCGGAGCCCTAATCATTTGGTCTTTTCATCGACGGAGGAAGGCTGGCACCAAACTACATGTCTCTTTAATATTGTCTTCTGTTTACGCGAATGTTATTCATTGAAATTAAACTACTATATACGGATTTTATCACGTTGTTTATTTGACACTTTATTACAAAATTTAGAAACTGTTACACTACTATTACTATTAAACTTTACAAATTTTAAGCTAATTAAATTACTGAAATTATTAAAACTATTTATACTATTACTATACTATTTATATTTATGTTTACACTTTCCCCGACGTTTCGGTTGCTTTTCAGCAGCCATGGTCACGGGGAGACAATTTCTAAATTTTGTCATCGTCACCGAAGTTTCCATTTTTGAATTATTTTTGGTTTATAAAGAAGTGTTTATGATCAAATATTAAAGTTTTCACTTCTATCGACAGTCCCCAAAGACTGCCCCAAATTTTTTTTATCTCTATTCACAGTATAAACTACTGTGAATAGAGATAAAAAAAATTGTTTCTTTTTTAGAAAACATATTTCAAAGTAAAACAAGAAGCAAAGAATTACAAATGAATTATAGTGGGTAGTTTATTTTATAGATATTTTCGTTGACTCGCTATTCTATTCGTACGCAAACATTACTGTTCCCTGTGTTCGAGTGTCTTTTCGTTTGAGATTATAATTTCTTATAAATTTCACCTATTTGCTAATACAAGTACGCGTTGCAATATTTATAAAACAACGCCATCTAGTTCATTCATATTCATTCTAATTCGAGGGTTCATAGGATTTTGGACCTTAAGGTAGCCATGCACTATTTCAGGTGACTTAAACCACTACGCCATCCGTGACGTCACTGTAAAGACTCTCTTGCCTGTTCCTTTAGGGTATAAGGAGTGAGAGTATGTTTTAAGGATTGGTGTTTACCTTGACGACTCCCTGCGTGTCGGTGCGAAAGTTGAAGTCTCCGAAGATGAAGTATGGCGCGGCGCTGGCGTCCGCGTGCAGGTGGCGCAGCGTGTGGCGCAGCGCGCGGCGCCGGCTGCGGCAGTACACCTGACACACACACACGCACATCATTGTACTATAGTAACCTTCGAAACGAGAGAAATTATATAAACACTAAATTTTCATTTGTGTGCATGAACATGGGATGTTTATCTTGGTCTGGGTGTTTCTATGTATGATATGTATGAATTTACAAAAAAAAAATTATATATGTATGTTTATCCATTGTCTAGTACCAATAGTACAAGCTCTGCTTAGTTTGGGCTAGATGGTGTTGTGTGTATGTGATAGAATATTATTATAGAATATTATTACTAAATTATTTTTCGATTTTATGATAATTTTCGTGGGAGAGCCACGCTTCGGCACGAATGGGCCGGCTCGAACTGAGTGATACCACGGCCACACAAAAAACCGGCGTGAAATAGCGCGCGTTGTGTGCCTTCGAGTGACTGCCCTCAGTCACTCGACGGGACATCCGTTGCCTTTGTAACCTTCAGGGCTTTGATAGAATTAGGACAAGCCACGCTGTAGGGGCGTGGTGTCTTGAGCTTAAGTTGAACAGAGATGATTTAAAGATAGTACAACAATTAACACTTTTAATTAACAACAAATAAATATATATGAACTAGCTTTTGCCCGCGGCTTCGCTCGCGTTAATTTAGAATTTGACAATCAATTCGGGTTGTACTCTGCTTGTAATAATAGAATTCAATCATGATTCGAAAGACCCGTGGCGCCATCTATTATCATAAGAACGTTTTTGTTATTTTCCTCGGGAACAGTAATTTTTTCGGGATGAAAGGTAGCCTATGTCCGTTTCTGTACACCTGTAAACGTATATGCAAAATTTCAGGATGATCGGTTCAGTGGTTTAGGCGTGAAAAGGTAACAAACAAACAAACAAACTCATTTTCGCTTTTATAATATTAGTTAGGATAGGATTAGGATTAGGATTACACTATATAAGAATTCTACGCGAACAATAAACAGGGCGTGGTTCGTTAAGGCTTACTACATGGTTCTTAAGGGAAGAACCCCTTAACTTAGTTAGCGCAGCGCAAGGACCGGAGGCCCAAACGCTCCTCCCTTCTGGTGGGGCAAATTTAAAAGGCCGGCAACGCACTTGTGACTCCTCTGGTGTTGCGGGTGTCCATGGGCGGCGGTAATCGCTTACGCTATCAAATCAAATCTGCCTGCGGCATCGCTCGCGTAAATCTAGGTTAGGTTAGTAACAGAACTTTTTTCTGGATAAAATATACCCAGTGTCCTTTCTGTAGGGATCATGTGTATGTTGTTGTGTAGTCCTGACAACGTGTATACGAAATTTCATGATTATCGGTCGAGTAAAGCGTGAAAGACAAATATACATACAAACAAACTCACATTCGCATTTATAAAATTAGTTAGGATATTACTTTGGGGTACATTGACTTATAATTATTAGTGAACTAATTCCTAGAACTTTTTAAATATTTTTACCTATACATACATTTTCTTTGCCCTGTATAATATTAGAATAGATACAATTTGTACGATGGTTCTTTACTGTTGTCAGATGTCTTACAATTAATTTAAATAATATTGCAATTTACACACATCATGTAAATTTTTATCGTATCTCACACACATTATGTCTATATTTGCAATATTCACACATTATGATAATCTTCATAACAATGATTATATCATATATTATGATATCTGAGTATAATTTAAGACTAACTTCATTATTTTCACTTTGAATATTTTACGGGTTAAAAATTGCATGACATTTTGTTAAACCGATTATGTTTTAACTTCTTGAATGTCTAGTGGAAATACATAAAAAATAATTAAAAATTCATTGTGCAAACAATACACAAACGGAACAATGTATGTGCTCTCGACACTTGACTAATTAACGAGTCAAGTGTGCAGCGGACATACATTTGTCGTTTTTTTTTTTATTTTGATGACTCACTTTTGACAGCGTATATCCGCTCGACACTTGACGGGTTAAGAACAATAGAAAAACGATCGAATTGGGTTAGATCGTGTCTGAGTTTTTTTTCGTGCGCTGGAACATATCTGTTGTTATAATTGGATGAAACTATTTACTAAAACAACTTTATATACATAAATCGTCGCGATGTGACCTTTCAAACCACAGCGTAATGCGTGCATTAAAATTAATATAACATATAGGTATTTCTTTTTAAAGACAAATTAAATCAAATCAAATTCATTTATTTGCTGAATAAAGGTAGGTATATAGATGTTATACAAATTTTGCTTAATTATTACAGTTCTCTTTAGTCTACTTATTCGGCATGCATAATAACACATTAGAAAATAATTGAGATAATTTATACAATAATGGCAATGTCTCAATAGTTAATTAACAGAATAATTATATGTCAGATGTAATTTATCCATAATAGTAGTAGTCAATATATTATTATATAATTAAGTCAAGTACGTATCCTAACTAATATTATAAATGCGAAAATGAGTTTGTTTGTTTGTTACGCTGTCACGCCTTAACTACTCAATCGATCAACATGAAATTTTGCATACACGTTGTCAGGGGTACAGAATAGGATATAGGGTATCCAGAAAAAATAACTGTTGCAAACCTAACCTAACCTAACCTAAATTTACGCGAGCGAAGTCGCGGGTGAAAACTAGTATAAAATATAAATCAAGATAACATAATGTCAAAATAAAATTATAATTCAAATAAAATAATTAAATTGCCTTCCATAAAATCATTAACTTTATAATAGCATTTGTTCGCCAAAAACTTATGTACTTGTTTTGTAAATAAATTAATGTCTAAGGTTTTAAATTCATTTGGTAATCCTAATCCTATCCTAATCCTAACTAATATTATAAAAGCGAAAATGAGTTTGTTTGTTTGTTTGTTACCTTTTCACGCCTAAACCACTGAACCGATCATCCTGAAATTTTGCATATACGTTGTCAAGTGTACAGAAACGGACATAGGCTACCTTTCATCCCGAAAAAAAATACTGTTCCCGAGGAAAACAAGAATAACGTTCTTATGACAATAGATGGCGCCACGTGTCTTTCGAATCATGATTGAATTCTATTATTATAAGCAGAGTACAACCCGAATTGATTGTCAAATCCTAAATTAACGCGAGCGAAGCCGCGGGCAAAAGCTAGTCTATAATAAATTGCTGGTGCCATACAGTATACGCTTTTGTGTAATAGAGCTGTATTTGATTTGCGTACACGAAGTCTATTCTGGGTGCTTTGCCTGCTATTACGGGTAACTGTGTCCGCCAAAGTATCAAAAAGTTCAGTGTTTGATTTTACAAAAACAGCTGTTTCAAAAATATAGAGAGATGGAAGGGTTAGTAGTTTAAATTTTTTATGACACTACTTCGATTTTTGGTTAAGTATAGCAGTTATATACATCTGACTCACCGAAGGGAATGTCTCCATGGCCAGCAAGTTGGACGCGTCATGGAACAGATGTATGTTCACGAACTCTATCGCCGTGCCTCGCACCCACCACCGTGTGCGGAGGAAACCCTTCCGCGACCATTTGCACTGAAAGGATAAAAAATACCAATTAACTACAGTTTAAAAGCAAGCATACTATTAAAAAATTTCATAATTTATTTCCAAAATTTTAAGCTCAATACTTTTGCACATAGAAAAAATCCTATGTCTAACTTTACAAACAGACACAAACGATACCCGAACAAACGCCAAAATATCAGTAAAAAAGTTGGCAAATGAAGTACTTTACCTATAAAAATACCAATAGCAGCCAATATTATTAACCTGTAAATTGTTGAGATGTAAGACATAATTAAAACCCTATTGTGTCTAGCCACCGGTGACCGGTGCGGGCTAGAAAATACAAATCCCGGGATTCCTGGATTTCGAATTCCGGAATTACAGCCGATTTTTACCAAAATATCCCGGAACTGTACTTTGATAGTCGCGAGATTTTCGGGATAGCCATAAACGCATCTAGTTTGCATTCCATTAGTTAAAATAGCAATTTGTTATTTACCTAACATATTATTATCTCAAGCCGTCTAATATTATAAATGTGAGAGTTTAAACGTTTGACCCAATCACCCAGCACGGCTCGACAGGTTTTGATGACATTTGGGACGGAGTACACTATGACATTTGACTTATTATTCCGTACAATCATGCAGTTAGTTGTTTGCTTTGATACATACATAAACTCCCAATTGTATATACACCTAAGTGTAGGCAGACAGAAAATATATCTATACTAATATTACAAAGCTGAAGAGTTTGTTTGTTTGAACGCGCTAATCTCAGGAACTACTGGTTCGATTTGAAAAATTCTTTTAGTGTTGGATAGCCTATTTATCGAGAAAGGCTATGGGCTATATAACATCACGCTACAACACGCGGGGGCGGCGCAGTAACGATAAACGCGGGAACATCTAGTAATATAATATAAATAAATGATTTTTGACTTTTTCTAGCTGGTGAAATGTGACAAAAACGTGAGTTTGAAATCGTGTGGCTATATACGTCCATAGAGCTTGTCTTTGTAATAATAATGTGATGATGGCTTATCTTAACAGAGACTGACTATAGGCTGGAGATATCATATCTCAGCAAGGACGTACAGACGTTAGTTCTGCTCCTGATCTGTCTCCGGTCATGTGTGGTTAGTGACCAACCTGTTGTCAATTTTTATTTTACTTTCCTTTTTTTCAAGAGTTGTTCAAGCCGCCCGTAGGCCTCTGACCTTAACAACTGCTGTCAATTTGACAACAACCGGGACCGACTTTTTACGTGCCCTCCGAAGCACGAAGACGCTCAGATGAAATACCACTAAGCGGTCACCCGTCTATAGACTAACCGCACCCAACGTTGCTTAACCTCGCTAATCGTTTACCGATCAGCGAGTGTTATGAGCTTTACGTGCTTGCCGAGGCATGAAGACACCCATGCAACTGATGCTGTCAACTGCCTAACTGCGGTCTGCTATTGAGAATTGATTGACAGAAGAACCAAATAGCTTTTTGTTGACCCGATCCACGCATCTAACCGCAGACCTTGTGCACAGTAGGGAAAAGGTAAGCACCTATTAAGGGGAAACATAAGGTCCGTTTTTCCATACAAACGTAGTCCCCTGTTTCCTCCCTGGATAATGCCAGAAGAGCAAAAATTTTTTTTCCATAAAATTTATGGCCTCTATTGGCATGTTCCTATGTTTTCCTTTTTTTCATAAATTAATTATTAAAAGAGACACCCTTCAAAAACCTTAAAAATTGACCAGATTTTCCGCTGTGTTCAAACATCCAGAAAACAAATTTGACTAGATTATATAAAAAAGGAAAACATAGGCACGCGACCAAAGTCCTTCTTTAATTTTTAATGAAAAAGTAGTTAAATCGGTCAAATTTTGGAGAAGGAATCAGGGGACTACGAAACGTTGATTTTGTGTACTTTTAATAGGATGTTCGGTCCAAGCTGCAGTTATTTATATCTCTATCGCGCTCATGATACTGTACGATGGCACTGCGCGACAGCAATAGATTTTACAAATACCTATTTTTCAATTCTTTCGTCCTTAGTGTTTCCTCTTAAGATGCATTGATGACGCGGCAGTAGAGAATGCGACCATTGACATATACATCACGATCTTCACGACTGAGACTTATTAATCGTGTCATTATAAAACTAGTATTTGAATATTTGATTAAGACTGCGCCGAGCGAAATGTGCCAAAACAGGCGGTCACAATTAAGTGAATAAAATCAACATAAATATGAAATATACATTTACCATAACAAAGAATGTGTTTACAATTACTCCGTGTAAAAAACTTAAAATAATTCATATTTTCGCCTACAAAGTTACGCAAATTTGCACGAAAAATGCAAAAACGTAAGCTCGTATTAAGTGATTTTTTAGATTATAACAGTAGAAATCTATCCTATTTTAAAGCTTAAACGAAACATAAATAGTTATATTACAATTTGTCCGTCCCAAATATTTAAGTTATTGGTTGACAATAAGGATACTGTATATTTATCAAAAAAGCACTTCAAATCCTCCATACAATAAAATTTTACTATGGCGGCCGCGCGCCGATTTGTATATCGAGCTCTGTCATTCAGTCCAACCACGTCTTACGCTCGGAGTGACAACTAAATTGACCATCATTCCGCAACAGTATCACACAATTTTCGAATTACTTTTTATTATTATATTTTATTTATTATTATATAGTAGTTGCTCATTGTTATTCTGCACCTACATGTTTACATTCATTCAGTGTTTGTAAGCAATAAATAATAGTTCATAATAATTTTAATAAGCAGTTTTCCTTCATATCTAAAGCTGACTCATTTTGATAACTACTTAATATTAATACTTAACCAATACATTTTATATTAGTTATTCCTTTTTGAAGTGAAAACTTCTTAAGCGGCGTTGTGCACTTTTTTTGTGTAGGGTAAAAATCGAAAAAATTTGTAAGACGGAGGGAGAATTGTCAAACTCGCGTCAGGACACGTGACCTGATCGAAAATTCCTAAGACGGAAGGAGAATTGTCATGTTTGTGTACGATAGCGCAATAATTGAATATTGTATTTTACCACATAAATGATAGTACTTTTATACTGATAATTAAAGCAATTCGTGCAAAATTATTCCCTAACCATTCCAAAATATCAAAAATGCACAACGTTAATATTCAAGTTTTCACTTCTGCCGGCACTCCCGGAGTGCAACCGATGTTTTTTTTGTTGGTTTCGTTTTACGAATGGATACGTTTGTTTTGCGTTGCACTGCGTTGAGTGTGTTCGACATACAGACGGATCATATGGTGTGAGTCGAGAGCAGCGATAGCTCAGTGGGGAGACCAACAGACTGCAATGCAGAGGGTCTCGGGTTCGAACCTACGTCGCGCACCTCTGACTTTCGGAAGTTATATGACTTTTCGAAATTATGTGCGTATTGATTGACAATTATCGCCTGCTCCGTGCCTCGGAGAGCACGTTAAGCCGTCGGTCCCGGCTGCCATGAACATCTATGGCAGTCGTTATTGGGAGAGTGTCGACACAAAAGATCCCACTGGGTCGAAGTGTCGCCGGTCTGCACTGACTGGCCCCCACATAAGATAAGATAAGATATGGTGTGAGTCAGAAAATGTAGTATTGAGTTTGAGTGTTTTTTACAATGACTGTAAAGTATTTCTAATGAACTCTTGGGGGCTTATTCCCGCCCGCTCCGCTATTTTGTTCCCCAGCGCTCCAAAACTAAAATTAAATATTATTATTATTTTTAAATCGTTCCCAAGGGCTCCAAAAGCTTATATTAATTTATTTATTTGAAACCTCTGATCTCCATACATTTAATCCCAGGAGCTCCAAATTATATTACTCACAACATTAAATAAAGACCTACTTACTAGTGTGTTCCCGACGGCTCGTGGTAACGATTTTTATATTGAAGTATTTTTCTTGGAGCTGCTGGGAATAAAATCTCAAAGTACCTAGATCATGTTTTGGAGCTGTAGGGAATGAAATTGGTAAATGTGGCTTTATTAATTATTTGAATATAAAAATCCTTGGAGCTCCTGGTAATGAATGTATGGAAATATGAACGTTGGAGAACAATAGATTTGGAGCGCACGGGAATAAGCCCTCTTGGGAACAAATCAAAGCAGCAGTAATAGACAATCGAATGTGGTAGGTTGAAATGCCACACAGAACAAAAGGTTGTCTGATTCGCAAATGGTTGTTCCAATTCTAGATGTTCTTTGTCTCCGTCGTTTCTAGTTTCGTCAAGTCCTCTGTCTTCTTCTTCTTTTCGTGTGGTTAGTGGCCAACCTGTTGTTAAGATTTGTTCAAGCCTGTAGGCCTCTGACATGGCTTAACGACTGCTGTCAATTTGACAGCAACCGGGACTGACTTTTTACGTGCCCTCCGAAGTACAGAGACGCTCACATGAAATACCACTAAGCGGTCACCCATCTACAGACTGACCGCACCCAACGTTGCTTAACCTCGCAAATTGCTTACCGATCAGTGAGTGCAACTGGCTACGAGTGAGGAAATGATATATTACCTCGATGGCGTAGTGGTTAGTGTAACCGACTGCTACGCCTGAGGTCGCGGGTTCGATTCCCGCACAAGTCAAACATTTGTGTGCATGAACATGGATGTTTGTCTTGGTCTGGGTGTTTCTATGTATAATATGTATGTATTTACAAAAAAAGTATGTATGTATGTTTATCCATTGTCTAGTACCCATAATACAAGCTCTGCTTAGTTTGGGCTAGATGGTGTTGTGTGTATGTGATAGAATATTATTATTATTTTTTTTATACTTTCATTTTATTTTTCTCGGCTAGCCGGTAAGAAACTGATGACACGGGCCTAAGCCAAGTATACATCAGGCTAGTTTTAGTATTAGTTTGTGATTGTGGACGAAGTGGGTACGTGTGTTAGCGATGGCGTATTATCCGGTTCGCATTGTAAGAATTTCCTTACCAATCGGCACGTGTTTAGTATTACTGCCTTTTGCAGAAGATAGTAAGTTTTTGGTGGTAAGTTTAAGGTTTTAAGGGATTGGTGTAGTTGTTTTGGTATGACTCCTGTGGTTGAGAGAACTATAGGGATAATGATAACTTTTTGTAAATGCCATATTCGAGTTATTTCATCTTCTAATTCAATATATTTACTAAGTTTTTCTGCTATTGTGGTCTGTAGGTTGTATGTATTTGGTACGGCGATGTCTATAAGGTATCCTGTTTTGGTTGTTTTATTAATTAACGTTATGTCTGGTCTATTGTAATGGATAGTTCGATCAGTAAGTATAGCTCGGTCGAAGTACAATTTTGTTGTGGCATTTTCTAGTATAGTTTGGGGACTATATTTATAGTATGCTGTGAATGATTCTATAAAGTTGTATTGATGTGCAAGTTTTTGGTGAATGACATTGGCTACTTGGTCGTGTCTATGTGTGTAGTCAGTCTGAGCTATTGACTTGCATGCGCCTGTTATGTGTTGTATTGTTTCTGATGTGCTATTGCCTTGCATGCGCCTGTTATGTGTTGTATTGTTTCTGATGTGCTATTGCCTTGCATGCGCCTGTTATGTGTTGTATTGTTTCTGATGTGCTATTGCCTTGCATGCGCCTGTTATGTGTTGTATTGTTTCTGATGTGCTATTGCCTTGCATGCGCCTGTTATGTGTTGTATTGTTTCTGATGTGCTATTGCCTTGCATGCGCCTGTTATGTGTTGTATTGTTTCTGATGTGCTATTGCCTTGCATGCGCCTGTTATGTGTTGTATTGTTTCTGATGTGCTATTGCCTTGCATGCGCCTGTTATGTGTTGTATTGTTTCTGATGTGCTATTGCCTTGCATGCGCCTGTTATGTGTTGTATTGTTTCTGATGTGCTATTGCCTTGCATGCGCCTGTTATGTGTTGTATTGTTTCTGATGTGCTGTTGACTTGCATGCGCCTGTTATGTGTTGTATTGTTTCTGATGTGCTATTGCCTTGCATGCGCCTGTTATGTGTTGTATTGTTTCTGATGTGCTATTGCCTTGCATGCGCCTGTTATGTGTTGTATTGTTTCTGATGTGCTATTGACTTGCATGCGCCTGTTATGTGTTGTATTGTTTCTGATGTGCTATTGCCTTGCATGCGCCTGTTATGTGTTGTATTGTTTCTGATGTGCTATTGCCTTGCATGCGCCTGTTATGTGTTGTATTGTTTCTGATGTGCTATTGCCTTGCATGCGCCTGTTATGTGTTGTATTGTTTCTGATGTGCTATTGCCTTGCATGCGCCTGTTATGTGTTGTATTGTTTCTGATGTGCTATTGACTTGCATGCGCCTGTTATGTGTTGTATTGTTTCTGATGTGCTGTTGCATTTTCGGCAAGTGTCAGTGTGCAGGTTCTTTATTATGTTTCCTATAGTTTTTTGTTTCTATTATTTGGTCTTGTATAGCAATCATGAAACCCTCAGTTTCGGGTAAGAGTTCACCTCGGCTTAGCCATGCGTTCGACGCCTCTCTGTCGACATTTTGTTGACATAAGTCGTGACGGTGTCTTCCATGCAGAGCTTTTTGAGTCCAAATTGCGAGTTTAGTTTTATTATCGGTTAATTTTTCGTTCTTCTGCTCTGTTTTATCTTTGAGGTTAAGTGGTGTAAATTCCTGGTCGTTATGTATTACTGATCTGTGCAGCGCGGAAAGTTCAGTTTTGGTAAAAAAGTATTGTCTAAGGGATGTTATTTGTTTATTGTGTAGGTTCAATATATCGATGAGTCCTCTCCCTCCTTCTTTTCTAGGTAAAGTTAATCTTTGCAGACAGGATCTTGGATGATTTTTACGGAATTTCGTCATTGATGTGTTAATTTTTCACTGTACATTTTTAAGGTCGGTCTTCGTCCAATTTATTATACCAAAAGAGTAGAGGAATGACAAATGTGTTGATAGCCTTTATGGTGTTTCTAGAATTAAGTTGAGTTTTTAGTATTGTGTTCAGTCTGTGTTGAAATTGTAGCGACAGTCTTTGTTTTGTGTCTTTATGGTTTATTTGTAGTGACTGGTTATACCTTAAATATTTGTAAGTTTCGCATTTGTCTAGAGATTCTATGTTTTTGCCCGTATCTAGTGTGTATTGATGTCGATAATTCTGTCCTGCTTTAATCGAATTTATTTTGCATTTGTCTATACCGAATTGCATTTTTATGTCCTTTGTAAATAGTTCCGTAAGATTAGCTAGTTCATACAATTGACTCTCAGTATTAGCATAAAGTTTAATATCGTCCATATAAAGTAAATGGCTTAATGTATGAGTCTATCCGTCAGTATCTGTGTGTTTAAAGGGGTATCCTATGGAGGTAGAATTCAATATGTTAGAGAGAGGATTTAAAGCTAGACAGAACCATAGCGGGCTGAGAGCATCTCCTTGAAAAATGCCTCTTTGTATACGGATCGGGTTAGTTTCTATTACTTCTGTTGAGGTAGATAGTGAGAAAACAGTAGACCATTTTGTCATTATAGTTTTTAAGAATTATTATTAAGTACCTACCTCTTAAATACATATATAAGAATACACACTGTTTTCTATCCTTTGTAATACAAGAATTATTCCTGTCTGTGATACAAGAATTATTTCAAGTGATAGAACTGTCTTTAATAGAAAAAGACAAGTACACAGTAATAATAATATTCTATCACATACACACAACACCATCTAGCCCAAACTAAGCAGAGCTTGTATTATGGGTACTAGACAATGGATAAACATACATACATATATTTTTTTTTTGTAAATAGATACATATTATACATAGAAACACCCAGACCAAGACAAACATCCATGTTCATGCACACAAATGTTTGACTTGTGTGGCAATCGAACCCGCGACCTCAGGCGTGGCAGTCGGTTACACTAACCACTACGCCATCGAGGCCGACAGTATAAAAGTAACCTAACTAATATTCTAAATGCGAATGTAAGTTTGTTTGTTACGCCTTCACGCCGTATCTGTTTGACACATAACGTTGTGACGGAGAAACAGAAATAAGGTACCTTTCATCTAAATAAAAGTCCAGTGAGATAGAATATTGACATAGCCTACATTTACGCAAGCGAAGCCGCGGGCAAAATCTATTATATAATATAGTCGACGAGTTTTAAACCGAATATCATAATAAGATTAGATGAAAGCCATTCAGTGATACCTTTGAAGTAAGAATTAGATTATAGTGGACAACCTTTACAAGCGCTTAGCTACGAAAATATATGTATGTGTATTATACAACAAATAAGGTATATATTTATATACATACTAGATGTGCCCGCGGTTTCACCCGCGTTTATCGTTACTGCGCCGCCCCCGTGGGTCGTAGCGTGATGTTATATAGCCTATAGCCTTCCTCGATAAATAGGGTATCCAACACTAAAATAATTTTTCAATTCGGACCTGCAGTTCCTGAAATTAGCGCGTTCAAACAAACAAACAAACTCTTCAGCTTTATAATATTAGTATAGATTTATCTACTAAACGGATGGTGTAGAGGTTTAAGTGTTCGTTTCGACACTGCAACTACGCCGACTGTTGTGTGTTCGAATGCCACACGGGACAAAAAATTGTGTGTTCCACAAATGGTTGTCCCGAGTGTGGCTGTTCTTTGAGTCCTTGTTTGTCTGTTTGTAAAGAGCTCCCGATACAGGAACTATTACCAGTGCGCGCGTCGTCTTTTTTTAAAGAAAAAAGAAATAAAAAATATTAAGTACATAGTTTCAATAATTTAATTAGCTTAAAAATTAGTAAAGTTTAATAGTAATAGTAGTGTAACAGTTTTTCAAAATTTTGTAATAAAGTGTCAAATAAACAAGGCGATAAAATCTGTATATAGTAGTTTAATTTCAATTAAGTACATAGGTTTTTTTAAGTGTCCTAGACATATATACCCAGTATATGGCCAAATTCGAGCTACCAAACGGCTAAAAAGCCGTAACAGTTTCCTCCACACCGTACCTGCGAGTGCCAATGATGCTCCTGAGGCCAGAGTTAACCTGTGGTGAGAAAAATTCTCACTGCCTACTTTTATCACACCGGCAGAAAAGTTACCTCCGGGAGCCATACTGCCTTGGCCAACCTGGAAGGCACTCAACAGGTTGCGTACCCAGGTTGGCCGATGTTAAGACAATCTGTCAAGGTGGGGTTATATAGACACAAGTGCGAATGCATATGACTGCGGCTTCACCACAGACAATGGGTCATCTGTTGTCGTGCCCCATGAGCCCACAACCGTGCACACTGGATGACCTGTACCAGGCTAAACCAAATGCAATCCGCGTTGCCGAAAACTGGTCCAAAATCCTTACTAATATTATAAATTCGAAAGTAGCTCTGTCTGTCTATCTGTCTGTCTGTTACCTTTTCACGGCTAAAGCACTCAACCGATTTAGATGAAATTTGGTACAGATATAATTCAAAACCTGGGGAAGGACATAGGCTACTTTTTATTGATGTAGGTACCACGCGGGCGGAGCCGCGCGCAAAAGCTAGTTATATAAAATGTGTTGCCATCGACACGATAAGTAAGTAAGTATTTTGGGAAATAAAGATTTTATTCATTGACTTCAACGTCATAAGAATCACTATCTCGTTCACACTGACAACAATGATAAAAGCTCAATGTCGATAATAAAATAGATTTATCTTATATTTACTATTGATCATGACTTTGGCATTAACTAAAGTTTAAAGGTTATTATAATGTAACCTGTTGTAACAAGCGTGTAAAGGTTAGCCAAATATTTGTGTTATATCAGGATTATTATTTTTAATTGTCTAGGGCTGAACACTGAGCCCCAAAATACAGGCACTCGCCTAGTTTGGGGGTATCAGAACATTTTAGTAAAATACAACAACAATGTTCAAACTGATACAAATTGTAATGTGACATGTTTGTATTATTTGAGACAACATCATCATCTTCCTAAGCCTTGTCCCGTCATCTGGGGTCAGCTCTCCTTGTCTGCTTCTTCCACTGTTGCCGGTTTTGAGCAATTGAGGCACCCACTTCAAATTCCTGCATGTCCTTTTGGACTGTTGTCAGCCAGGTGGCGGGTGGTCTACCCCGTCGACGAGTCGCCGTGGGTAAGTCTTCTGGGCGGCGGAGTACGTGACCGTACCAGCGGAGGCGTCTCTGCTTGACTTTGTCGGCGGTTGTATTATTATTTATTAAAAAGACAACTCCTGCTCTATGAATAATTCCTGTGTCGCGGGGACTTTACAAACTTTCAGACAACGGACACAAAGAACACCCAGACTTGGAACAACCATTTGTGGATCACACAAAGTTTTGTTCCGTGTGGGACTCGAACCCACAACACTCGGCGCAGCGGCAGCGGCCAGGCGACCACTTAAACCACTCCGCCATCCGTGCAGTCAAAAATGTAATGTGATTAAATCCTAATTGTGTATAATAAGATGAATTTTCTCTTAAGACGGTGTTGACAGTAATAACATTTCGGTAGAAACTAGGTAGATTAATTTCAAGATATTTTTCTCTATTCTGATTTTGAAATCAATCTATACTAATATTATAAAATTGAAGAGTTTGTTTGTTTGTTTGAACGCGCTAATCTCAGGAACTACTGGTTCGAATTGAAAAATTATTTCAGAGTTGGATATCGAGGAAGACTATAGGCTATATAACATCACGCTACGACTCACGAGGGCCGCGCAATAACCATAAACACGAGTGAAACCGCGGGCACATCTAGGACCTAATAAATATGGTCTAATACCACTGGGCGAACGACGGCAACTTGAAGTTTTCGTTCTTCGCATCAAGTAACGTACTCTAGTATGCCTTACCTCTGGAAAGAAATGCTGTGGGAATTTCGCCTTCTCCTTAGTGGTGACCTTCTCGATGTTGCCGGAGTGCACCTCCTTGCCGAGGACCTCCACGTACGCCTTCAGCTCAAAGTCCCACATCTTGAGGTCTGTGAGCGAGGAGTGAGCGAAGTACATATTGCCTAAAGCCTGGAAACAAACAACATACACTTATGTTAAACCAAGACTTTATTAGATATAGCTTTTGCACGCGGCTTCGCTCGCGTTAATTTAGAGTTTGACAATCAATTCGGGTTGTACTCAGCTTGTAATAATAGAATTCAATCATGATTCGAAAGATACGTGGCGCCATCTATTATTATAAGAACGCTATTGTTGTTTTCCTCGGGAACAGTAATTTTTTTCGTGATGAAAGGTTGCCTATATCCGTTTCTGTACACCTGACAACGTATAGGCAAAATTTTAGGATGATCGGTTCATTGCTTTAGGCTTGAAAAGGTTACAAATAAACTCATTTTCGCTTTTATTAATTTGCAATTAAAACTATTGCACTGCCGACTATTGGACTGCCCCGTCGAGGTCTGGAGTTTCATCGCAAGCGGGCATCTATTACTTTTCGAAGTTATATACGTATTAAATAGTTAATTACGCTTTAAAGGTGTAAGGAAAGATCGTGAGAAAATCTGCATGACTGAAAGTTTTATTTTTATCTTTTTTTTTTACATACACACAACACTATCTAGCCCAAACTAAGCAGAGCTTGTACTACGGGTACTAGGCAATGGATAAACATACATATATATTTTATTTTTTTGTAAATTCATACATATCATACATAGAAACACCCAGACCAAGACAAACATCCATGTTCATGCACACAAATGTTTGACTTGTGCGGGAATCGAGCCCGCGACCTAAGGCGTGGCAGTCGGTTACACTAACCACTACGCCAGTTCCTGAGATTAGCGCGTTCAAACAAAAAAACAAACTCTTCAGCTTTATAATATTAGTATAGATAAGCCCTTTAATACTTGTGACCTAAGACCTTAGATGCTGAATGGTGGTTGTAATGATTTGACTGCACGGGTCACGTAGTATTGTAAGGGCGCTTTGCAGCTGTCATGGTGTCCTGCCGAGTCGTTTATACCCCACACAAGACAAACATGTGTGTGATCCACCTCCACCCCACACAATACAAAAATGTGTGTGATCCACCCCCACCCCACACAAGACAAAAATGTGTGTGATCCACCCCCACCCCACACAAGACAAAAATGTGTGTGATCCACCCCCACCCCACACAAGACAAAAATGTGTGTGATCCACCCCCACCCCACACAAGACAAAAATGTGTGTGATCCACCCCCACCCCACACAAGACAAAAATGTGTGTGATCCACCCCCACCCCACACAAGACAAAAATGTGTGTGATCCACCCCCACCCCACACAAGACAAAAATGTGTGTGATCCACCCCCACCCCACACAAGACAAAAATGTGTGTGATCCACCCCCACCCCACACAAGACAAAAATGTGTGTGATCCACCCCCACCCCACACAAGACAAAAATGTGTGTGATCCACCCCCACCCCACACAAGACAAAAATGTGTGTGATCCACCCCCACCCCACACAAGACAAAAATGTGTGTGATCCACCCCCACCCCACACAAGACAAAAATGTGTGTGATCCATCCCCACCCCACACAAGACAAAAATGTGTGTGATCCACCCCCACCCCACACAAGACAAAAATGTGTGTGATCCACCCCCACCCCACACAAGACAAAAATGTGTGTGATCCACCCCCACCCCACACAAGACAAAAATGTGTGTGATCCACAAATATTGGTCCAAGTCTGGATGCCCGTTTTTGGTATGATTACAAGTACCCAGTATGCGGTCGTTGAGGTAGAAAGGTTCTGGAGTGGCGGCCACGCGCCGGAAGACGCAGCACGAGTAGGCTCTCCACAAGGTGGACCGACGAACTTGCCCAGCCGGCCCAAAACCGGTCTGTGTAAGAGAGGGGAGGCGTATGTCCAGCAGTGGACGTCTTTCGGCTGAGATGATGATGGCAAGCACCCCGTGACCCAGGCATTATTCTTAGTGCAGTCCACTGTTAAGTTTTGTTAAGAAAATATTCTTCTAGACCTAAAAAGGATCCCGGTAAAATTTGGGTGTAACGCATCTCTGCCTAACCCTTCAGGGTTATTAGGCATGAAGCTACGCATCTATAGATCACAACACAGTGCAGGTTTCCTCTCTGGGTGGTCTCGACTACAAATGCTGTGCGTGACACGCGACGGTGCCAGCGTGGAATAAATAAATATTTAGTATTACATATTATCGGTGTCGCCGACAATACTGAGGACAACGTTCACAATCGTTGTACGTTACATGTAATATACATACTGATGGCATCGTTTTAAAATAGATGTCGTGATTTGATGTAGGTACTATGCCGACTTGGAATAGGTACAGAATACAGGAGTACAAAACGCCTGATTAGTATAATGCTAGTACCTGCATAATGAGCGAGGATTCAATCTAAACTAACTAATATTACTAGCGGTCGCCTAGTGCTCGAAATTCGACCAAAGTTAATATTGCTGATATATATGTCATTATACATTGATATATGTAACCATAGTTACGCGCTTCCACTGCGTGTGTCAAATGCATGGTTGTGTGCGTGTAGTGCTTTTTCATTAATTTAATGTATTTCTAATGCATATTTTATATAAATATTAGCATTCGTCACTTCTTCTCTGTATAAGTGTGCGAAATTTCATACTCCTCCGTCCGCCCAATTTTCGTAAAAAGGTATCCAAAGTTTTCGCTTCACGTATTAATATATAGATAAATGCGAATGTGAGTTTGTTTTTTACGTTCACACGCTTTAACTACTCAACCGATCATCATGAAATATCGCATACACTATGTCAGGGAACAGAAAAGGGCATCTAGAAGAAATAAAATAGTAGAGCCTCGCTGATTTCAGCATGAATGGGCCGGCTCGACCGGGTAAGGACTACCCTCTCACAGAATATCGACGTGAAATATCAGTATTCCTACTGTTGTGTTTCGTTCGGTGAGTGGGAGTGCCGGAGGCCCAATCACCCTTTTTCCCCCTTGCCGCGCCTTCTCTTTACCACTTCCCTTCCTAAAGGGTCGGCAACGCGCAAGTGATGCCTCTGGTGTCGCAGGCGTCCATAGGCTACGGTGACCACTTACCATCAGGTCGTATGCTTGTTTGCCACCTTCGAGGTATAAAAAAAATTTATCCAGAAAAAAGTACGGTTACTAATCTAACCGAACCTACATTTACGCGAGCGAAGCCGTGGGTTAAAATCTAGTATTCCATATATTTGCACGCCGTTCCCATTTCTCTCTAAAGTTGTTTCGAGTAGCGTCACTATGCCAAAAAACAGGCGTACGGGGTGAACGAGGGCGCGGGCGGGGTGGAACTGTGCAGACTAATTTCAGCGCAAACTAAAAGTTTGACGCAAGGTATACTTGACATAAACTTTAGTAATAAGCTTGTGCTGGCAAATAAATGAATTTTATTTGAATCTTGCATTGCAGTATTTAATATTCGCACGAACTCTTGCTTACTGTATGCACGTGAACATAGCTGTAAGAATACGTCTGTGTGAGTCGTACTTATTTAAGCACACCAACAAAGTACACAATACTTATCAATGACATTTAACAAATAAATATAATATTAATTTGGTAATTATCCAATAACAGTAGGCATGACAATCCTAACTATCCTAATCCTAACTAATATAATATATAATAGATATTGTAGCAAATTAGATTCCAACATAAACATTTCAATAATTCAAAAACAGGCAGCAATACACACATCAAATCATCGAAGTTTTAGGAGATACAGTTTTTGTTAGCGGGGGCACTGAGCCACCTTTTCCCTGAGGGTCTCAGGGCGGGTACTCAGTATACCGAGCCAAAGCTCGAGAAGAGGAAACACTCTAAACAACATAATATTATAAAATCGAAAATAAGGTTTTTTGTTTGTTTGTTTGTTACCTTTTCACGCCTAAACCACTGAACCGATCATTCTGAAATTTTGTATATACATTATCAGGTGTACAGAAACGGACATAGGCTACCTTTCATCCCGAAAAAAATTACTGTTCCCGAGCAAAACAATAATAACGTTCTTATGATAATAGATGGCGCCACGTGTCTTTCGAATGATGATTGAAGTATATTATTACTAGGAGAGTACAACCCGAATTGATTGTCAAATTCTAAATTAACGCGAGCGAAGCCGCGGGCAAAAGCTAGTAGATTATAAATACGTTCTAGTTTGAGCATGTAGAAAGAATGGACGAGAAAAGACTGACTAAGAAAGTTAATAAGGCTAGTGTGAATGGAACAGTGGCAAGGGGAAGACCTAGGTAAACGTTTCTCGATCAAATCGAAGACGTTCTGGACAAAGGCCAGGTTAAGAGCACCTTAAACCGGCGAGCGTGAATGGGGAATGTGATGAAAGTGAATGAAGCCAGAGAAGTGTGCCAGGATCGTAGCAAATGGAAATCCGTAGTCTCTGCCTACCCCTCTGGGAAACAGGCGTGAATCTATGCATGTATAAATACATTCGAACATCATATGAATACAAATAGCACATCCCCACTTCCTACCCCTTAGGGGATGTATAGGTAACCCACAATGTATGTAATATTATCTATATCTAAAAGTGTTATCCGCGGCCATGTTATAATTAATAGGCCTTCACGTTGATGTGGGTTCGCTCTATAAATAACCTAAGGACAAGCGACGACCATTTAGGACCAAATTTAATTACAAAATGTCTGACAGCCGTTACTATACGCTTAAGCCTTTAATTGCCTAGATACCTGTATTTTATCTTTTTTATTGAATACTAGCTTTTGCTCGCGGCTTCGCTCGCTTAAAAGTAGGTTAGGTTATGTAATTAGCAATCCTATTTTTATAAAAAAATGTAGGCTATGTTAATCGATGGCGTAGTGGTTAGTGTAACCGACTGCCACGCCTGAGGTCGTGTGTTCGATTCCCGCACAAGTCAAACATTTGTGTGCATGAACTTGGACGTTTGTCTGTCTGGGTGTTTCTATGTATAATATGTACATATGTATTTACAAAAAAAAGTATTTATTATGTATGTTTATCCATTGTCTAGTACCCATAGTACAAGCTCTGCTTAGTTTGGGCTAGATAGTGTTGTGTGTATGTGATAGAATATTATATATTATAGCTTTCAAATGGTGAAGGAATTATTTGAATGAGTTGTGTAGTTTTGGAGTTAAATAATTACAAACAAACAAACAAAAGTCAAATCTTTTCTATTTAAAATAGTATAGATATAGAAAAATGAAAAAAGCAGTGATTGCCTTACAATTGTTTCCCACTGGAAACCATTAGACTGCCACGCAGCGATCTCGAGTTTGACCCCAAGGCACGCACTTCTGACTTTTTGAATTAATTATCGCTTTAACAGTGAAGGAAAACATCGTGACCAAACCTACATGTCTTCAGAGTTCTCCATAATGTTTTCGAAAATATGTGAATTCTGCCAACCCGCACTGGGCAAGCGTGGCGGACTATGGCATAACCCTTTTGACACAAAGAAGAGGCCCGTGCCCAGAAGTGGGACACTTTAATACAGGACTGATATTATTAAATACTAAATGTTCCCGCGGTTTCACCCGCGTTTATCGTTACTGCGCCGCCCACGTGGGTCGTAGCGTGATGATATATAGCCTATAGCCTTCCTCGATAAATAGGCTATCCAATACGAAAATATTTTTTTAAATCGAACCAGTAGTTTCTGAGATTAGCGCGTTCAAACAAATAAACAAACAAACTCTTCAGCTTTATAATATTACTACAGATTATTATAGCTCAGTGGGGAGACCAACAGCCTGCAATGCAGAGGGTCTCGGGTTCGAACCCACGTCGCGCACCTCTGACTTTCGGAAGTTATATGACTTTTCGAAATAATGTGCGTATTGATTGACAATTATCGCCTGCTCCGTGCCTCGGAGAGCACGTTAAGCTGTCGGTCCCGGCTGCCATGAACATCTATGGCAGTCGTTATTGGGAACTCGGTGCCCTCTAATATCCTGTCACTGGTCTAGCCTTAGGATATCGTTAGCCTTCGAGTTGCGGAGGTCAGATGGCAGTCGCTCCGTGTAAAAACTGATAACCAGTCAAATCCGGTTAGACTAGAAAGTCGACCCCAAGGGACTTGGGAATAATAAAGGCTAGGGAGAAGAAGATTATTATTACTTATATAGAAAAAAGAACAGCTGCCGCACTAGGAATAATTCCTGTTGCGCCAGGACTTTACAAACAATTACAGATCGCGCACTGTATGATGACCGGTCTGAACATTGCGCGAGTTGCGTCGCAGTTGCAAGTTTTAGGTCTCTTTGGTGACAGGGGGCGGGGGCCGGACGCCTCTTAGCGACTGTACCTGCGCAACAATTCGGAGACGCTATGTTCAGACCGGCCATCATAGATTGCGCGATCTGTAAACAACGGACACAAATAACACCCAGACTCGGTAAAACTACCTATTTGCGAATCACACAAATTTTCGAGCCGTGTTGAAATCGAACACTCAGAGCATTGGCAGTAGCAAGGCGAGAACTTACTATAATCACATTTTTGTCCCGTGTGGGGATCGAACCCACAACACTGCAAGTGACGAGGCATCCACTTAAACCATTACATCACTAGTCCAGTCAAAAAACGTAGACAGCTGGCAAGTGATTACTTTACATTTTAATTGCCCAGATACCTGTATTATTTCATAATCATCAAACAAGTCTTTAATTGACTATGGAATTAAAAATATATAAAAAAAACATTGGTGTGACGTCAATGGTTATAATAATAGCAAAGTCAGTCAAAGGGTAACTTCCTTGACACGAAATGACTGTATTATTATATCTAGCGGTCAACTAATAAGGCCTAGCGCGCACTGCCTTGCGGTTTTTTAACGCATAATCTGTGAAGTATATAGTGTCATAGAAGTGCGCGCATTGCGGTGAATTAAACGCAATGGGTAAAGTCGTCGTTGGCCTCCCGCTGCAAATTTGCGGTGAATCTACCGCACATATCTTTGTATCGCATAGAGATCGCGACACAGATATGTCGTTACCTGGCGTTTCTCCGGTGATGGCGAAAAACTTTTTTGGATACGAACGTAGATCATTATATCTTACGAAAAAAAGCCCTTCATAGGCCTTAAGGCCGTCAAGGGATGAACCTAATACCGTTTGGGTACCCTTTTTTACGCCATAATAAATATATACAGATAGCGACTCTTGTATTGTAGTCCATAACGATGACGTGTATGCACCACAGTTGGAGTTCGAATGACAAATCGAGCGTTTTTTTCGCGGCAGTGCGCGGCCTCGTCAATGCATTTATTCTACCGCACGGTAGAATAAACGCACCGCGTTCCACCACAAGGCAGTGTGCGCTAGGCCTAATACAGAATTCTGGTGTTGTTTGTTGTATTTATCTCTCACCTGTATCTCCAAAGGGTTAGTCATATTTGTGTATCTATTGTACGGATGGCGTAGTGGTTTAAATGGTCATCTCGCCACTACCAATGTGTCAAGTTTTCAGGGTTCGATCTTCACACGGGACTAAACATTGTGCAATCTACACTTGTACGGTCCAACCGTACATTTCTTAAGTCAGTATTTTTACGCGATGCACGCGTTTACATTAATATTATATTCAGTTCGCGTCGAGCCCTCATTGACGCCGTGCGTTCTCAATTATCAGTCATTAAACATATCGCATCATATCATACACATTTTAGTTTATAAAGTTAATTTCAATATATTCAGTTTAACAGTCCATTGAGTGTTTCAATCCGTACCAACCGACGCGCTCTTTCATTTTATCAATCAACAAAGTTGTGTGATAACAAGATCATGCAACACTATTGTTCCGAGTCTGCGTGTACTTTGTGTCCGTAGTTTGAATGTTTGTAAAGTCCCCGCGACACAGGATTTATTCCTAGTGTGGTATTGTCTTGTATATAGCCGTTCCCAGTCCGGGGGTATTTTGTATCTGTTATTTGAATATTTGTAAAGTTTCACAAGGCACGGGCATAATACGTACCTAGAGAGGATCTAATCCTTGATCATAAACACTTCTTTACAAACAAACACAATCGTCGGATTCCTGATACTCTCTTACGGGTTATTAAGGGGGTCTAAATTTCGTTATTTATTGCGTAGGACGCACCATTTCTGAGATATTGTTAATATTCTAAAACAATAAAAAAATGGAAAGCGTGGAAGCGTGACGATGACGCGCGAGTTCTATGATTTTTATTCACCCACGAAGTACTCAACGCGCCTAAAGAAGTTTTCACTTCAAAAATACTTTTTTTGGCCACTTAATAATGGGCTAACTAGTAACTATGCCCGAAAGGCGACAGTAGACTCCTACTGTCGCCTTTCGGACATAGTTTTAAAGTCTGGGCTGCTACTATGATTTTCTTGGTAGAAAAAACGATAACACTCTCCCCAGCCTCCCCGTGACCATGGCTGCTAAAAAGCAAACAAAACATCGAGGACAGTGTAAATCTAAATATCTTAAAATAGTAGTAAAGCAATAATAAATGTGGATCTTTATATACTTAATCATTCTTCTGTATATATCTCTCACTGAACTCCTAAACGGCTGGTCTGATTTTGATATCATTTTTATGTGTATTTAAGTGGGAACCTGGATGGTTTATATTTACAGTTGAAACCGGTAGGCATCACTGCGATCGGGTTCTAGGCTGTTTTTATATTAAGTCAACGATCAGACAGGATAACTTGTGTCGGGTCCGCTAGTATTATTTATTTTATTTTTAGCCTGTACCGTCCCACTGCAGGGCAAAGGCCTGGTTCTGTCCAGCGGTAATTGTCTCCAATCCCGGTTAAACGCATCCAATTCATCCCGCCATCTCATTCTAGGCCGCTAGTAAAATAAAAAATACTTACAGTAAACTTCTCTGGTGAACTGAAGTCCTCGTCGAGGAATATTCTGATCTTGTCGAAAAGCCTCAGTTCTGGGCAGTCACAGAGTCTTTGGACGAAGTCCTTGACATATTGCATGGACTTCTCGTAGGCCTTGCCGCCGACTTCCTGCAGGTGGAGGGCTATGAACTTGGGATCCATCCGAGAAACAGCTTGAAGGAACTCTGACGTCCATATTGGGAGCATTACTGACGGCTGTAACAAAAGAAATGGAATATAGAATCAAACCTTTTAATCTTTATATATATAAATCTTCTGTGCGTGTGTTTGTAATTAAACTCTTCCTAAACGGCTGGACCGATTCTGTAGAAATTTTTTGTGTGTGTTCAAGTGGATTCGAGAATGGTTTAGATTTGTTCTTTTTTTCGTGTGTACAGGACAACGCCTGTCGGGACAGCTAGTAAATCTATATAACTGTACTTAGACACAAAGAAAAATCCTTGCGTCTGGAAGCTAGTTTCAGAACGTTACGACATATCATTTCTTATTACAGAAGACTAGTCCTGTTCTAGTATAAGTTTTATATAAATAAACCGATAGATCTACAATAAAAATGCCTATTTGCAACTTCGAATCGACCGAAAAAACCTTCCAAACAGTATGACGTCGGAATTGTGTCTTAAAAAAAATAATCTGCATAAAACAATTATATACTTTTCTTTTTTTAACACGCTTTTATTAGCTTGCTATATATGTATCTATGTGTCTATGTATCTATGAATCTATGTAACGGAATCTTTGGACGTGATTTTCACCTCTTTCAAACCGAAGGATTGATTTTCAAACTTTGCACACTTATCGAGGACCGATGACAAAATAATAATTTAGAAAAAATATAGTTTAAAAAATAGAAATAAAAGATATTTTGATAACCCCCACCTCGCGCTTTTTTACATTAAAATTATTAAATTTTTTAATTTTTTTTTAACTATTATTATTTGTTATTCTTTTTTTTGTTATTTTTGTTAAGACAACTGCCACACTAGGCATCCTTTCTGTGTCATGGGATCTTTATAAACATTCAGACAACGAACATAAAGAACAACCAAACTCGAAACAACTTTCAGTGAACCACACAATTTTTGTTCTGTGTGGGCATCAAACGCACAACGACAATGGAAGAGCGACCACTTAAACCACTACGCCATCATGTGAACGTGCTTATTTTGTTGCTGTTTGCTTGGATCGGTTCCAAAACCGTTAGTTTACGTTTATCTTCACCGCAACTCATCCGATACTCCGGACAGACAAACTGTTATTAGTTGGCTATGGCTACTAATTAAGGTATCAATTTGCAATCGAGAGAGTTCAATCCCATCCATTACACTAACGACTCTAACGAGTATCGTCGTGAACCCACTCCTACCAGAACCGTTTGGCTTAGCTGAAGGGTTTAACAAGAGTACCAGCAATTTGTATCGAAATCGCTATTAATCGTTTTAAAGAATAATATTCTGCCAGGACACTGTCAGCACGGTAATATTATTATATGTACTGTGCTATCAGTAGCAGCACGAAATCAGATACAATACCGGTACATAGCAATAGATTCACCCACTGTTTATATGTCTGTTAATATCTTTTTTTGACATTTAAATGAGTATTTCTATTTTTGTATTTTTTTCTTTATTGTTCTTTTTGTTAATGATTTATGGGTAGTATTTAACTGCACAGCAAAAAAATACAAATTGCACAGCAAAATATGCTTACCAAAAATACTAATTGCAAACCAAAATAAATTTAAAGAGATCAAACTAAGTCGACGGAGCCCCTATTTTTGGGTGAGTTTAAAAAGGAACCTAACATAACCTAACCCTTCCGAGACGGAATGCAGTGATTTGAGGCGTATAGGTGCTCGTTATGATATATTTTAGTAAGCATATTTTGGTGCGCAATTAGTATTTTTGGTGGTCATGATATTATTACATTTAATCCCATTATTTATGTTACTTATCTAATGTTATTTTTTTAAATATTCTTTACATATTTTAAGTGAATTATTATAGGTATATTAGCATCCATGCAGTCACCAAAGGGATCTAGTTGAAAACCAGCGCGAGCCTTCCTTAGCCTTGCATACGCTGAACTAGTTCCCATTTGGCAAAATCTAATTATTTTATATTTACCTTGTTTATATTATTTCTTTTTTTTTTGTCAAATAAATTTATTTTCTTCCTTTCACTGTCTAAAGCTGGTAAGAGTTAGATGGGATATACCTCTATTGAAAACTTCAAGAACATACAGTCCTGTTTTTTTGTATATATCTAACGCACGTTTCTAACCACAAACTTGGCAAACAAATTTAAAGGTTACCATTATCAGTGTCACCATCCGGCCACAAACATGTAATAAAAATAATGTCGGATTTTAACAGTTTATCTTTATTAGTATAAAAAAAGTCGTCATACACGTCGGTATGTATGTGTTAGCTCGCTTAATTCTTCAAAACTACGGTAGCGATTTTATTGCGGTTTTCCCTATAATTTAGAGAATTTGTTCCGAAAAGTTTATTTATTTACTAGCTAATCCGCGCAACTTCGTCTGCGTCATATTTTCTTCGTTTAGCGAGATGTTATTATATAGCTTATAGACTTCTTCGATAAATGGGCTATCCAAGATTAAAATATTTTTCAATTAGAACCAGTAGTTCCTGCGATTAACCAAACAAACAAACTCTTCAGCTTTATAATATTAGTATAGACTAGATGTGCCCGCGGTTTCAACCACGTTTATGATTACTGCGCTGGCCCCGTGGGTCGTAGCGTGATGTTATATAGCCTACAACCTTCCTCTATAAATGAGATATCCAACAAAAAACAATTTTTCAAATCAAACCAGTATTCATATTCATTTATTCAATAACAATTTTTACATCGTGTTTGAAAATTATTACATAAAAATTATAAAAACTACAGAATGGCATTATAAATTCAAATCATTAAATTATTTAAGATAAACAGTCACTTACTCATATTATGGATATATTATATTACATTATTAAATCAGAAAGAGAAAAAAAAAAAATAATAATAAAGATGTCAATGACACATTATTTATAAATCATCAACTGAATAGTAACACCCCTTCAAAAGAAATGTTTTTAGTTTCTTTTGAAACTCGGACTTGTACAATAATGTTTTTAGTTCGATAGGTAATTTATTAAACAACTTGATCGATCCATGAGAAGTACTATGCTTAACAATATTCAGATGAGGAACAGTTTTAGACTGAAAGTCTTTCCTTCTCGTATTCTCCCTTGCTACTCTATCTTCTTGCGTTTCATATTCAGATATGTGTTTTGCAAAATTGGTGAGCAATACCAGAATATACAAACTCGGTACAGTCAGTATCTCTAAATCTTGAAAGTATTTTCTGCAAGATACATCTTGTCTAATACAAACTATAGTTCTAATTGCCCTTTTTTGTAGTATGAACGCCCTTTGGATATTATAGTCATAGCTCCCTCCCCAGAACATAATGCTATATCTAAGTTTGGACTCTATTAGAGCAAAATAGACTTGCCGAAGATGTGAAACACCGACTACGTTACGCAGACTTCTCAAAACATAACAAGCCGAGCTAATGGACCCTTCCAGAATAGTAAGTTCTTGTTTCCAGTTAAGATGTTCATCAACGTGAATACCGAGGAATCTAGCCGAATGTACTGAGCTAACACTCTCGCCGTTAGTAACACAACATATATTGTCTTTCTTTTTTGCCGTAGACCGGAACAGCATGACATTTGTTTTGCTAGGATTTATATTGAGACCGTTAAATGTAAACCAATCATGAAAAATCTGTAAAGCAGCATTGATTTTTACATTAAGACCATCAGTGTCATTGGCCGAGACAATGGCATTAGTGTCGTCAGCAAACATTATTAATTTTGCGGTGCCCATTGATAATTTAGTTACGTAATTAACTAGATCATTGATGAAAATAATAAAAAATAATGGACCTAAAACTGAACCTTGGGGAACACCACGTCTCATCTCAGTCATTTTAGATGTATATGGTTTCTCCCATCTACTTCTGTCTTTGTTGTGACACTGTTTGTCCACTGTTTTAACCTCCACAAACATTTTTCTATTTTGCAAGTATGATTCAAGCAGTTGAAACACTTTGCCCCTAACACCATAGTGATCTAACTTTTTTAACAGTACTTCATGACTAACGGTATCGAATGCAGAGCTTAAGTCTATGAATAAACCTGCTACCTTCCTCCTTTCATTCAAGCAATCAACAACATCCTTTAACATAGCTTCTATCGCATCTTGTGTGCCAACATTATTTTGAAAACCAAATTGTCGCTGATTTAAGACTTTGTTAATGTTTAAATGCCCAGTGAGCCTAGTTTTTATTAACTTTTCAAATACTTTTGACAACGTTGGTAGCAGAGAAATAGGCCTGTAGTTGTTAGAGTCATTCTTAGCCCCCTTTTTATAGACAGGAATAATTTTAGCCGTCTTAAACTGCTCTGGGAAGGTACCCTGGTCATAACATTTGTTATAAAATATACTCAGTGGCTCTGCTAATATATCAATATTATTCTTGATCACTGTTATGGGGACTTCGTCAAAACCACATGAGAATTTGTGCTCCATTTTGGAGACCAACTTAAAAATTTCTCTTGGAGTTATAGGGTCCCATTTCAGATCACTAACAACTCTATTTGTACACGCTTCCAGAATTTCAATTGCTCTGTCTGATTGTAAAGGTGTAAATTTAAAATTGCGACCGAATTGTTCTGCAAAAATGCTGACTACCTTAGTTGGATCATTTATTACTTGATTATCAATTTTCAGAGTTAAGTTTTCTTTGACACATTGTACATTATTTCTGTGTTTATTGACAATTTTCCATATATCCCTTGGTACATTTTTAGACTTAGTGATCTCGTTTTGTACAGCCAATCTTTTAGCTGCCTTTATTACCTTTTTGTACGTTCTGATATATTTTTTACTGTAGGTATTTCCTGAGATTAGCGAGTTCAAACACAAACAAACAAACTCTTCAGCTTTATAATATTAGTATAGATACTAGTCATAACTAATATTATAAATGCGATTGTGAGTTTGTTGTACGTCATGAAATTTTACATACACCTATATACACAGGTTACCCCTTTTATCCTGGAAATAGCAGGTACTGCTGCCGAACGATAACTAGTAAAAAATAAGTGAGTTAGATAGCATATTATATAGGCATTATAAGTAATTTTTGAAGTGAAAACTTCTTTAGGCGCGTTGAGCACTTCTTGGGTGAACAAAAATCATAGAACTCGCGTCATCGTCACGCTTCGTCATCGTCACGCTTCCACGCTTTCCATTTTTTAATTATTTTAGGATATTAACAATATCTCAGAAATGGTGCGTCCTACGCAAAAAATAACGAAATTTTGACCTCCTTAACAACCCCTGAAAGAGCATCAGGAATCCGACTCACCCCTTCTTTTTTTTTTGTTTATAAAGAAGTGTTTTTTTTTCAAGGATTAAAATTTTCACTTCTATCGAAGAATGCTATTATATTCTATCTCTGAAGAATGCCCCAATTTTTTTTTATAACCTAAAGTCTCTTCTTGTACGTAGTACATATTAACTTGCACCCAAAAAAAAAGCGTGCGTAGCCACGGAGACAAGCCAGTACCTACATTCTAAAATTTTTATTACAAACAGTTCGGAAATATCGAAGTCTTGTAACGAAGTCGCATAAATAATATAAATTTCGGGCGTTTATATACCTAAATCCTATAAAATACATAAAAATAATATACTAATGGATTACAGGTCTTAAAAAGGCCATTTAAAAGACCACGGCATGTGTTTATTTCCTTAGGATGACACACACACACAGTAATAATGATTAAGTTTACATAAATTAAAATTTTTAACTCAAACTCATTTATTGCGAAAATAGGTAATTCGGATAACATATACTTATACAAATTGGTATCTCCATAATCCGCCTGAACGCATGCAATTTTACAGGTATCTTTACTGATTGTGCATTACTAGTAATCATATAAAATTAATAAATTAATTACAATAACAATTAAAAGAAAAGAGTAGATTATTTGCCCAGCTAATTTCACCTATATAGTTATAACTAGCGGTTGCCTAGTGCTCGAAATTCGAGCGAAGATTGCCTGTAAGATATTGCTGATATTATGTCATTATATATTGATATATGTAACCATAGTTACGCGCTTCGACTGCGTGTGTCAAATGCATGGTTGTGTGCGTGTAGTGTTTTTTCATTAATTTAATGTATTTCTAATGCATATTTTAAAAAAATATTAGCATTCGTCACTTCTTCTCTGTATATACTATAAGTGTGCGAAATTTCATACTCCTCCGTCCGCCCAATTTTCGTAAAAAGGGGTACAACATTTTTGATTCACGTATTAATATATAGAATATGAACCCTATATAAATTTTCCCACTGCTTGGCACGTCCACGAGCACTTCTAAGTGTGAGATTAGACTTATTCAGGTCAGCAATTAAGGTCTACGTATGTATAGGGATTAATGTCTTAGTCCACGATCGGTCTCCAGGATCCAGACACAAAGAAAATAGCATCATGTCAAATGTCAACAATATATAGCAAAACTTACAATTTGTATAACGTGACGCTTAACATATCCAGCGTATTAAACACGCTAAATCTCTGTATACCTTCTATAAATATTGAAGGCGATATGTAATTATTGACATGTCAAAACAACATCCAACTCCGGAAATACGCAGGCATACACGATTGACAACAGTTCGACAGCACAATTCCATAAAGCTATCACACACTAATGTCACGAATGTCACTCAACATGTCACGCAAGTCATAATAGCAGATGACATGCTAGTTCTATATACATGCTATTGTAGATTTAAATCTTGTAAAGGGCAAGACAGTATGATGTCTTGTGGGCGTATGAAACAGCAAGGCCTGAAATTCAATTATACGTAACCTACTTAATAATGAGCTTCCAACCGCTACGTTCTAAGTTGGGACATGATTTAGATAAGATGCGGGCCGCGGTTTAACACACGCGACATCTTGACAGCGCCATCTTATGTGTGATTCTGATTTGTGTTTATTGTTTAAGTATTATTTTGTCTATATAGGAATTGCTGTGATTTTTTTCTGTAAGACTATTATTGGTAGATTTGCGTACCTAATATCCTAATGTGCCCCGTAAATCACAATAGGCTTCTAATATTACATGGGACTTTACTTCTTTTCTGAACTTCTTTTCAATGAAAAATGCATTGTGTGTAGGAGATCTGAAATCTGTGTTCCGACAAACTTTTGTAGGTTTTAAACGGGATTAAATATAATGACGACCAAAAATAGTAATTGCGCAGCAAAATATGCTTACTAAAATATATCATAACGAGCACCTATACGCCTCAAATCACTGCATTCCGTCTCGGAAGGGTTAGGTTATGTTAGATTCCTTCTTAAACCCACCCAAAAGTAGGAGCACTGTGTAGCGGGGCTACGTCGACTTAGTTTGATCTCTTTAAATATATTTTGCTGTGCAATTTGGTGATCATTTACTATTATTGACGTTATATTTTACTATATCTGGTAATAAGTTAAATATAAGCCGTTTTAAACATAGTTGGCAAAATATATCTGTAAGGAACCTTTGCGGGATAGACAAAAGGTTTTCGTAGATACACAAGTGCGAGTCTGATTGTATAAGACAGACGAACATAAAAGTTAGTTAGGAGACAACAAACGCATATCAACAACGATTGGCTGACTGGATTACAAACAGTCAATCAAATCACTTGACATGTGTTTGATTGTGACACGACGTTGATGAGCCTTTTATAAACCGATTAATGTATGATGGCATGTACTTTTTATACTCCAAGAGATATGGAGAGCTAGTCCTCTTGACCCTATTGGTATTCCATTCTGTTATCCGTTGTTTGAATGGTATTAAAGTTGCGGGTACTTCACAGAAAGTATTCCTTTATGATTTCAACAGAATGACCAGCCATCGTAAGTGCAACGTTTCGTCCGTAGGTCGTAATAAAAAAGATTCAGATGTCGAATTTTATGTTTTCAGTATCCAATTTAGTTCTCAAAAATAGTAGATTTCGTTCTTTTGCTTTCTCTAGTAGGCGTAATGTTCGAAATGTGATATTATCTATACAAATAAAACAAATTAAAGTGTCTGTTTGTAATGTCAAAATAACAGCTTTTTATCTAATGCATATGAAAGTATATAATTTACCTATACGAAAACATTTATTTTTAAAATTGTTGTCTCTCTGTCTGTTTGTTTCGGCTAATCTCCGAAACGGCTGAACCGATTTTGACGGGACTTTCACTGGCAGATAGCTGATGTTATAAGCAGTAACTTAGACTACTATGATTTTAGAAAAAAAATAGGGTTTCGAGGAGACAAACACTTTTTAGTTAAAATCTACGCAGACGAAGTCGCAGGCAGGTAACAGCTAGTGGTAGAATATTATTAGTCCTCTAGGGCCATAACTTGGTATTTGATATTAATAAGTATAGCTTGACATACTCGCCGATCTTGGGAATAAAGTAATACAATAATTCTCCAAGGACCTTATTTATTTGTTAAGCTAACCTACGGTGGCTTTTCAATATCAGACTCTATTTACAGGTAATTTTATTATTCTATTCAATTATAGGTAGCTAGCTTTTGCCTGCGGTATTTTAGATAATTTGAGAAGTAAGTATATGATTTATGTAACCATTTCAAATGTTTATAAGAGTAGGGTATTTTGGTCTGCCTAATTTAAGGCAACAATCGGCAAAAAAATGTTTTAACCAAACAGAAGATTGCAGCTAATTAATCCTGATTTATGTTTCTGGCTACAAAACCGCAAGAAAAACCTCCTTTTTACGATATTTTCATACAAACACACATTCAAATAGCCAGACAAAAATTGCAAAAGCGTTTTATGTGCGATTTGAGTAGCATATTCAGAACTGTTTAGAGGCGTTGTAATGTTAGCAGTGGACATTTTATTTTAAACGTATTTGCCATTTGAAATAGCTATACAACAATTCGCTGTGTCTATATCATGCAGGTAGTAAGCCAAGCGTTACAGCAGCGATAGCTCAGTGGGGAGACCAACAGACTGCAATGCAGAGGGTCTCGGGTTCGAACCCACGTCGCGCACCTCTGACTTTCGGAAGTTATATGACTTTTCGAAATTATGTGCGTATTGATTGACAATTATCGCCTGCTCCGTGCCTCGGAGTGCACGTTAAACCGTTGGTCCCGGCTGCCATGAACATCTGTGGCAGTCGTTATTGGGAGAGTGTCGACACAAAAGATCCCACGGGTCGAAGTGTCACCGGTCTGCACTGACTGGCCCCCACATAAGATAAGATAAGCCAAGCGTTGAAAGCTTCCATTGTGAACGGAGACGTCTTGTTATATGTCGAGGCTTAAAGCCCATTTATACAAAGACAGTTTCTTAAAACGTCGGTGGTAGTCTTGTGTGGTAGCCTTGTGTTTCACGCAGAGTAAGAAAAAATCAGCTAACTGTTTTTTATACGACTAATGTGATAAACAAGCTTACGGCCCACCTGATGTTAAGTGGTCACCGTAGCCTATAGACGCCTGCAACACCAGAAGCATCACTTGCGCGTTGCCGACCCTTTAGGAAAGGAAGTGGTAAGGAGAAGGAGCGGGAAGGGGAAAGAGGATGATTAGGACTCCGGCACTCTCACTCACCGAACGAAACACAATAGTAGGAATAAGTACTATTATTACACGTCGATATTCTGTGAGAGGGTAGTCCTTCCGCGGTCGAGCCGGCCCCTTCATGCTGAAATCAGCGAGGCTCTACTACTCATAAGCCCTCGAATAAATTGGCCTTAAGTCTGATTACCACGTAAATTATATAAAAAATCTGTACTAAAGGTGAATAAGGAGATATAACTTAAATAAGTTTCAAAAACCCATTTCGAAGTTTCAAACGAATTAAGACGAAATCCCGTCGGATGAGAATTATTCTGGCAGTGACGTGGAAAGGTCAGAGATCACAGTTTTTATTCAATTGTCGTATAATTGCCTTCTACGTGATAGGTGCGTATTTATGGTGCCGGAGTCAAAGATCATGACTGTCGCAAGATTTGATTGAGGATAGCTGATAGCTTTATTATTTTAAATAACTGACTATTTTGGAAATGCGGCGGCTGTAAACACGACTGTACTTCGAATCCTGGGTCGGACCAACAATAACTTATTGGATTCTTTTCTCAAGAAATGTACAATACCAGTCTGAAATTAGGAAAGCACGTTGAGCCATTAATCCTGCGTCTTACTAAAATTATAATAGTCAATCTATTGCTGTGCTTTCCTTTAATTTCCATACATCTTAAGTCGAAAATATATTATTAAAATGCGTTGTATGTATTTAGTTGGTAAGCCATTTAATAATAAAAATCCATAACTACATAGTAACGATGTTTAGATATTGGGATGTTTATTAGCCAATCACGCGTAAACCGGTGATTAGATTTTAAACTTTACGCACAGAGAGGCCATGTTTTGAATTAATCCTAATCCTAACTAATATTATAAAAGCGAAAATGAGTTTGTTTGTTTGTTACCTTTTCACGCCTAAACCACTGAACCGATTATCCTGAAATTTTGCATATACGTTGACAGGTGTACAGAATCGGACATAGGCTACCTTTTATCCCGAAAATAATTACTGTTCCCGAGGAAAACAATAATAACGTTCTTATGATAATAGATGGCGACACGTGTCTTTCGAATCATGATTGAATTACCCGAACTGATTGTCAAATTCAAAATTAACGCGAGCGAAGCCGCGGGCAAAAGCTAGTATATACATATATGGGAAACTTTTTATCCCGGTATGCGTTCCCGGATTTACGCGGGTTAAGTCCTGCGACTTAACCCGCCTAAATCCCACAGGAATCTAGAAGGATGTAATAAAACAGTTCATATCTTAAACTAGCGAGCGTTCCATTTGTGCTAAAATATTCTTCAGTGAAAACGTTTTAAGACTTTGATATCTTAATAAATCATTAACCATATCTATGGACAATGAAAAAACCATTGTGTCTGGCCGCCGGCATCCGTCGGCTTAGCAATTAAGAACTGCGCACCCCGCAATCGAGATGGTTTAAATCGACCTGGGGACTAATTCTCGCGAAGAAAGCATCTTTTGTCGACCTATGACGAAATCAAACGGCCGATTTTTTTGAGATAACAATTTCGAATGATTTGCTCCATTTTGTTACGTCATATTTCTGCCAGACGAAAAAAGTCTACTTAGCAAGAATTAAGATTTTCCACACAATTTAATCTTGGGCTGCCCGTATCAAACCGTTTCCCGCGACCCTTAGGTTTTAGTCCTAGGCAGTTGATCCACCTTGTGCCTACCTCTGCTGCGTATAGTGTAGTGTTCTCCTACGTATGGTTCAATCCCAGTCGGATCAGAAAAAAGTTCGTAGTTCAATTGTAGGAAGGCCAGTCATAGTGCCCAGCCACCGGTGTGCCGCTTCTACTTATGAAAGCTATTGTATCTGGGTTCGGGGTTAATTGAAGGATTACAGAATACATAGGGGATTAAAATTAATTTCAATTTATTTACTTTTAAAAAGACTGCCATATTGTAGCATTCATTGGGGTTTATTGGGTCCAACAACTGGGTTGTTTGCCACTTTCGTATATAAACAGACTGTACCTAGACAGCCTAAATCTAGCTATCAGGTCTATTATTATCTATAGCGCTTATAACAGAAAAACAGACACTAGATATGGTACAAGGCGACAAGCAATTATCTTTAATGTCGTATACAAAACAAACAGGTTATTAAAATGATAATAAATGATAGGCCATTATTCTAGCCTTAATACATTACTTAAGAATTCCCTGCATAGATGGTGCAATGGTTTAGATGAACGACTCGCCACTGATAATGTGCCGGGTTGTATAAATTCGATCCGGGATGAAAAATTGTGTGTTGCATATAGGTGTTCCGAGTGTTAGGGCCTGTCCCACCACCTCCAAATAGCATTGATCTATAAGATAAAAGTCTCACAATCTCTCATCTTTAACATATCTTATCTCATCTTATGCGGGGGCCAGTCAATGCAGACCAGCGACACTTCGACCCAGTGAGATCTTTTGTGTCGACACTCTCCCAATAACGAGTGCCATAGATGTTCATGGCAGCCAGGACCAACGGCTTAACGTGCTTTCCGAGGCACGGAGCAGGCGATAATTGTCAATCAATACGCACATGATTTCAAAAGTCATATAACTTCCGAAAGTCAGAGGTGCGCGACGTGGGTTCGAACCCGAGACCCTCTGATTGCAGTCTGCTGGTCTCCCCACTGAGCTATCGCTGCTCGCCCTTCTTTAACATAACAAAGCAGACCATTTTTTAAAGAACTTGGAATATTGACAGTTCCATGTTTGTACATCCTTGTATTACTCACGCATCTATCAAAATATATCTATGAATATGAAACGCACGAAGAACGACAAATAAGGGAGAGCACTAGAAGGAAAGATTTATAAACCAATTATGTACCAAATCTTGTTGTTGAGAAACATAGCGCTTATTACAAATCGGGTAAGCTGTTTAATAAATTGCCTATACAAGTAGAATCATTATTGTGTAAAAAAGATTTCCAAAATGAGCTCAAACTGTTGTTGGAAGAATGTTATTATTCCATCAATGACATGTAAACATCTATAATATAATTTATTTGTAATTGTGACATGCACCTACAATTATGTATATCGTTACTAATATTATAAATTCGAAAGTAACTCTGTCTGTCTATCTGTCTGTCTGTCTATCTGTCTGTCTGTCTATCTGTCTATCTGTCTGTCTATCTGTCTGTCTGTCTGTTACCTTTTCACGGCTAAACCACTCAACCGATATAGATGAAATTTGGTACAGATATAGTTTAAAATTTGGGGAAGGATATAGGCTACTTTTTATTGATGTAGGTACCACGCGGGCGGAGCCGCGCGCAAAAGCTAGTAATTAATATTTTTCTTTGATATTCCTTTTTAGACATTTTTTTATTTTATTATAATTTTTTTCAGACATGACTATTTATTAATTTGCTTTTATTTATTATTTTTATTTTGATTTACTTAATTTGTTGTCTCATTTGCAATGTTGTTTCTTATTTAATTGATTGTCTACTTATTATTATTGTATATTCACACACAATGTTAAAATTGTTATTAAAAAAATAAATGAAATTAAATGAAGAGTAAGGCAGCATGCGATTTAACTTTCGGATAACTTTCACTTGATAGTGGTGAAACTGGCCGTTTGTGTTGTACGGCTATTGTTTTAATGTTTGACTACACACGACCTACGTCTTCGAGAAATAAAGCATATCTCTAATGTGGGAATATAAGAACTTTGACGAAGAAGAACGCCATATTGCCAATATTTTTATATATTCAGCTTCCGTATGTTTCATCCGTAAAACTTGAAAACTCGGCGAGGAATTCACTTCATTTTTTTATACAACGTTGAATTTCTATATAAGAGTGTTTAATATAATTTTTCTAAAGTTACCACAGGAACGGGCAATGAAATATACCAGACTGAGTCACAGGGAATCGGGTTAATTTCGGGAATTCCTTTCCAACAACCCTCCCTACCCATGGATCGAAATTTTTTTGGCCGGCCATCATCACCACGTACTTATTATAAAACAAAGTCCCGTGCCACGTCTGTATGTTCGCGATTAACTCAAAAACTACTGAACGGATTTTCATGCGGTTTTAACCAATAGACAGAGTGATTTATGAGGAAGGTTTAGGTGTATAATTTGGGAGCCGGGACGGGTCGCTAACATGATAATATACACAATTTTGTATATGATAATTAGACATACCTAATTATTATTTGCAAAATTTCGCAGTTTCATTTTTGTTTTCTTGTTGAATGAGCCAGGTTACTACATCATTCCAAATTTACGCATGTATGTGTGTACCTCATTTAATATTTACGTTTACTACGAACAACACACGCATAATAGAATAGGCTTGTCGTCAAGGGTGACTTTCAAAACGACATGACACGCTTAACCCCTCTTGAGTGATGTCATAGAGGGGGACATTTCGTCAAGAACATCGACCTACTAACAAAGTGACATCAGGGACGTATACAATTTGTTGCATGTTTTTTGGATGTATTCCCTTTTATTTTTTTTAATGCTAACTAGCATAATATAGCAGCTATAGCCTAGCAGGAGAACGTTGGACTGCCACGCAGAGGTCTCTAGTTTGATCCCAAAGCGCGCAGCTCTGACTTTTCCAAGTTATATGCGTATTAATAGTTAACTAGCGATCGCCTAGTGGTCAAAATTCCACCAAAATTCCTAAGCTTGCTACTTTGTTTTCTTTTTCTTTATTGCATATAAATAAGGTATACATTATTTATTGTAATAAAGAAAACTTGTTCGTCTGACGTCGTACAAAGAATTGTACGACGTCAGACGAACAATGCCGAAATACTACGAACGCGATTCGACTGCGTGTGTCAAATGCATATTTGTGTGCGTGTAATGTTTTTCCATAAATTTAATGTATTTCTAATGAAAATTTTATAATAATATTTGTATTCGCCTTTCCTCATCCATATAAACTTTAACTGTGCCAAATTTCATACTCCTCCGGCCGCGCAATTTTCGTAAAAAGGGATACAAAGTTTTTACTTCACGTATTAATATATAATATGTATTATATATCGGTAGCTTTAACGGTGAAGAAAATCATCGTGGGGCAACCTGCATGTTCGAGAGTTCTACATAATGTTGAAGTAAGTTGAAGAGAGTGAATTGTTTGTGAAGCCTGCCAACCCGCACTGGGCCAGCGTGGTGGACTATGGCATAATCCTTCTGACATTGAGAAGAGACCCGTGGCCAGCAGTGGGACAGTTTAATACAGGGCTGATATTATTATTTTATTACGTAGCGTACTGTTTCACGGGGATGTTACGAACATTTGAACAAAGGACACAAACATCACCCAGAAATAATAATAATAATAATAATAATAATAATAATAAGCAAAATAACTATTTGTAGCTCATACAAATTTGTACTAATACATATATTAAAATAATAAATAATAGCTCAGTGGTGGGGACCAGTGGGGAGACCAACAGCCTGCAATGCAGAGGGTCTCGGGCTCGAACCCACGTCGCGCACCTCTGACTGTCGGCAGTTATAAGACTCTTCGAAATTATGTGTGTGATTGACAATTTTATTATCGCCTGCTCCGTGCCTCGGAGAGCACGTTAAGCTGTCGGTCCCGGTTGCCATGAACATCTATAGCAGTCGTTATGGAAAAAATCAGTGCCCTCTAATATCCTGACACTGGTCTAGCCTTAGAGTATCGTTAGCCTTCGGGTTGCGGAGGTCAGGTGGCAGTCGCTCCGTGTAAAAACTGATATCCGGTCAAATCCGGTTAGACTGGAAAGGCGACCCCAATTGACTTGGGAATAATAAAGGCCAGGGAGAAAAAGACATATTATTATATTGAAAATGCACTGTGGTATATTAACGAGTGTATCTTAGGCTTTATATAATTGAATTAATTCTGAATATACCCACAATGACAATACAATAGGATAAAAGACCGACGAACCAATTATTAAGATCTTATGGTTTGCCAATATCTAGTAGAAATAGGTTTTACTACTAAAATCTTATCTATACTAATATTATAAAGCTGAAGAGTTTGTTTGTTTGTTTGAACGCGCTAATCTCAGGAACTATTGGTTCGATTGTAAAAATTATTTTAGTGTTGGATACCCTATTTATCGAGGAAGGCTATAGGCTATATAACATCACACTACGACCCACGGGGGCGGCGCAGTAACGATAAACGCGGGTGAAACCCAAGAACATCTAGATAAATATATTAGATTTTTCCCGTGTCTTCGCTCGCATAAATATAGGTTAGGTTAATAAAAGCAGTTTACTCTGGATGTAAGTTACCCTATGTCCTTTTCTGTTCCCCTGACAACGTGTATGCAAAATTTTACGATGATCTATCGAGTAATTAAGGCGTTAAAACGTAACAAACAAGCAAACTGACATACGCATTTATAATATTAAGTTAAGGATAAGCATACTTGTGTCAATGCATGCAATTCTGAATTCCCGAGGTATTATCTGGTCGAGGTAAATATCTGGGTCAATAAAAATAGCAAGCAGCAAATGTTCCAGTACAAAAGCTTTTGTCATCCTCAAACAATGGTGCTGGTAATTGCCTAAAGGCTCCTCTACATTATCGGCGAGCGTTGATCGTGTGATCGTCTATAATCGGCACGATCATCGCGCAAGCATCCGCACGATCGTCTGTAGTAGTGGCGAACGGCAAGCGTCAAGATGGACGTGGAGTGTGTTGCTACTGCAACCATTTATTGTAATCGCCGATAATGTAGAGGAGAGCCACACATAAAGTCAATAGCGCTTTACGCGATCCCAAAATTAAACTCGTAACTTTACGGTCAGCTGCAAACGAGCTGAATTTGCGCTTACATTCCCATATCCGACGGGCCCGACCCTTTTTATTAAGATAATTTTCTTTGCGATTCCTTTTACTTTTTTATTGCTCTCGTTGAAAGGCAAATCGGGATGTAACAGACCCTTGAAATCAGGACATCATGCGCAAATCAGAACACCTGGCAACGGTCAAAACGACATACAGTAAGTATATGAATAACTGCTTTTTATGCTCTTACTTTTAATACGCAAACGGATTTAACTGGTTGTTATACTTAGATACTTATAACAAGTTTAACGTGTGTCTGTGGCATTATAACTTTTAAACGGCTGAACCGATTTTGATTTAGGTTTTCTTGTTTTGCAAAGTGACTTGATCGAGTCTAGCGATTCAAGAAAATCTGTGTAGCCGTTTGAAAATAAGAATTTAATTTTTTTTATTAACAATTTACATTGTAATTGAATTTCAAAAATCAACACAAAATATTTATAACCAAATAAGGATTTAAAATAAAAAGATATAGTATGTATTTATTGGATAACACGCATTTCTATTAAATACAAACATATTAAATCAATACATAATTAAATATATCCTTTCAAAATGTAACTAATTATCTTTTTTCTAGTTTAGGACGAGATGTGAGCAAATACAGATCTGCTTAACTCAAAATTTGGAATCCTGTTACTTCAAAGATATTGTCAGAACATGTTAACCTCGACATAGAGTATATTTTTTGTGCCGAGAGTATATTTTCCAGTCAAAAGTACTGTTCTTGAATGTGCGGCTATCCACCAGCGATGTATACGTATATTAAATCCATCGAGCTCCAAACTATTGATTCTCTTTGGTGACAAACGAAACTACAGTGCACAGTTGGCAGCAAGCGCTCGCCTCGCCGCTGCCGGCACGCCGAGCATAGTGGTTTTGAATCATACACGGCACTATATTACTTATACGACCCATAAATAAATAATTATATTTCCATTTAGGTATACGACGCTTTTACCGCACTATTTTTTACCGGAGGTCCAATCACCCTTTTTCCCCCTTCCCGCTCCTTTTCCTTCCCACTTCCTTTCCTAAAGGGTCGGCAACGCGTAAGTGATGCCTCTGGTGTTGCATGTGTCCATAGGCTACGGTGATCACTTACCATCAGGTGGGAGCAGCGATAGCTTAGTGGGGAGACCAACAGACTGCAATGCAGAGGGTCTCGGGTTCGAACCCACGTCGTGCACCTCTGACTTTCGGAAGTTATATGACTTTTCGAAATTATGTGCGTATTGATTGACAATTATCGCCTGCTCCGTGGCTCGGAAAGCACGTTAGCCGTTGGTCCCGGCTGCCATGAACATCTATGGCAGTCGTTATTGGGAGAGTGTCGACACAAAAGATCCCACTGGGTCGAAGTGTCGCCGGTCTGCACTGACTGGCCCCCACATAAGATAAGATAAGATACCATCAGGTGGGCCGCCGTATGCTTGTTTGCCACCATAGTAGCATAATTTTTTTTTAAAAAAAGCTGTAATTTCTCTATCGCGAATATCTTTACAAACTATCAAACAACGGACACAGAATACCTAGAGTCTGAGCTACAATTTGTGGATAATTCATTTGTTATATGGTCCGTGCGGGATTCGAACACACTGCACTCGGCGTAGTAGCAGTAGCGAGACGACAACTTCAACCAGTACGCCGATGCAGTCCTACATGAGGAGTATAGTTTCAAAATCCGCCAAAACGATATCAGAACAAAAATAATGTTCCGATTGAATATGAAGCTCCTTCGTTGCTTCTATCGCATAGCACTGATAGTTTTCAAAAAAACTTACTCAAATTCTATTAAATCAGCTCACAAAAGTAGCAGTTTGTTGCAAAAACCGCAAAAATAGTCCATTTATATTATGTCTTAAATGGTTTTTTTGAGATTTACCATTACTTTGTGAAAAGTATTTTAGAGGATTTTGTAACTAAACTACTCATATATTTCCAGGTTTAAGTAGGTACCAAGCGATAATTATTCGGTGAAACTGTCAGAAGCTACGATCACCGCTCAGCTTCTGACAGACGGAAGCAATTTACCAGCGCGCTGGTAAATTGCTTCCGTAGTATATATCTGATAGCTGTTTACAACAAGCAGTTTTACTCATGAGTTACCGACCTTTGAACACTACCTTTCAAACGTACCTATATTTTTATGACTCCAAAAATCCCCACTTCCAAGAAATAACACTCAATAAACCAGCTCATCGTTGCTTACCCGAAAATTGAACCGGTGGCAAACACATTACGCTTTAGGTCTTAGCAATAGTTCCAATTAAATAAATAAATAGCATCACGTTACTGCCAAGCGAAATAAACATAAATACTTACCCACAACTAGTCTTCCAAATCATTTGCAATCATGTTTGATCTACTTAGGGTTGCCAACCGTACTGTAAAATAGAGTATTGTACCATTTTTCATGTAGGTATATTTTATAATCGGTAATACTAATAGAGTACGCTAAAGTACAATGTTTACTAATACCAGTTATGCGTAAGTACCCATTGTCATAACTCATAACCCAAAAACAGTTTTCTGTCAATATATTGGTATCGTTTCAAACGAAACCTTTTTAAAAATCAAATAAATGTTCTCTTTTTTATAATTTGGTACTCTTTATTTACCCTCTCTGAAATAAGATAGGTATACTCTTTTTCCTGTAAAAAAACCTTGGCAACTATTGGTCTCCATGATATCAAATGTTATACTGGGTTAAATCAAAAATAACCTTTCCTTATATATATGTGTCACTACATATTATAAAACAAAGTCTTTCTGCCTGTCTGTTCGCAATAAACTCAAAAACTACTGAACGGATTTACATGCGGTTTTCACCAATAGACAGAGTGATTCACAAGGCAAGTTTAGGTGTATAATTTGTGGTTTTGCAATTTATGGTTTTGTGCAAAGCCGGGCAGGTCGCTAGTCATATATAATCAGAACAAAAGGTTTTAGGTAAAGTATAAATAAGTCACAGGTAAAAGGTTATTATTAATATTCAATTAAATTATACGGACACAGAAAAACTGCTAGAAGTCTTAAATTGATATTGAAAGTAAATGTTAGCTTGTATATTACTTCCTTAACATATATAATCGTAGATATGTACTTTAGACTGTAAATATTTGTATTAAGACTGCGCCAAGCGTAAGACAGATAATGACAGAGCTCGTGCGGCGCATATTCAAACCGGCGCGCGGCCGCCATAGTGAAATTGTATGGAGGGTTTGAAGTGCTTTTTTGATAAATATGTATCTCTATTGTCAACCAATAACTTAAACATTTGGGACGGACAAATTGTAATATAACTATTTATGTTTCGTTTAAGCTGTAAAATAGGATAGATTTAACACGAGCTTACGTTTTTGCATTTTTCGTGCAAATTTACGTAATTTTATAAGCGAAAATATGAATTATTATAAATTTTTTACACGAAGTAATTGTAAACACATTCATTGTTATGGTAAATGTATATTTTATATTTGTATTAAACAAAAAGTGTTGATTTTATTCACTTAACTGTGACCGCCTGTTTTGGCACATTTCGCTCGGTGCAGTCTTAAAATGCGCCAGTGTAATAAAATTTGCCGAATGATTTCCTGAAACACAGGTTTATCATAGTTCAGGCAGGCTTAAATATAACCTTTTTGAACATGATTTATTTTTATATACACTATAAATTGACATATATTGGGTCAAATAATTCGTTTTACAAAAAGTTATGTTCGGAATCTTCTTTTAAGCCTGTAGTAGAAAACTCCTCTCCTCCATATTTTACACAAGATGTGCTCGCGGTTTCACCCGCGTTTATAGTTACTGCGCCGCCCCCGTGGGTCGTGGCGTGATGTTATATAGCCTATAGCCTTCCTCGATAAATAGGCTATCCAACACTAAAATAACTTTTCAAATCGAACCAGTAGTTCCTGAGATTAACGCATTCAAATAAACAAACAAACTCTTCAGCTTTATAATATTAGTAAAGATAGCGTGATAATTAACACAATAATTTGCAATTATGAAATTAATTCTAGTATACATTATGGTTATGAATAGCCCCATACATACCACTACCATAATCTACGTGTAGGACACCATAAGCTTATTTGTTATTACAACATGTCCCCGATACACTATCAGCCGATAGACTCGCATGAGCAGTACCCAGTAAAAGGATTTCCGGCTTAAGTACTGTGCTTAAATCCTGGTTTAATTAAAAGTTAAAAACGTGAGATTACTTTTTGTCGGCTGCCTTAGTGGCACAGCCGTAGTAATGCGACTTGTCTGCTTCTTCTCATGAAAGCTCAACTCACCGAACAACCTATTTTCTATGCTAAATTTTTATTTCGTTTTTGTTATTCTATTTAATCCTTAATAATATTATAAATGCGAAAATGAGTTTGTTTGTTTGTTACACTTTCACGCTTTAACTACTCAACCGATCAACATTAAATTTTGCATACACGTTGTCAGGGGTACAGAATAGGACATAGGGTACCTTTCATCCAGAAAAAAGAACTGTTGCAAACCTAACCTAACCTACATTTATGCGAGCGAAGCCGCGGGTGAAAACTAGTGTAAATATAAAATTGAAATTCATCACTTTTACCAGTTGTTATTAATAATAATTCACTCCTCTTGTCCGTAAAAGTAATAAAATAAGACTCGAAGTTATTTGTCCAGTAGGTATTTATTTACAATACCATAGTTCTTACAAATACTTATAAAATAAATTTACATGTTGGCTTTGTTTAAATCAAACAAAATCAGATAAAATAAAAATTATACAATCATAGACTCCGTAAAATCAACATTAAAAATAAAGCTTTTCTTTACTAAAAGAACTAGCATACAAATCGTTTATCATTTGGTTTTGCTTAAAACAAACAAAAACAGATAACATAAAAATGATGTCCTTTGATGCTCGATCGAACAGAAAGACGCTTAGCTTACGTTATTTTTGAAAATTTATTATATATCGGTACTGAGGTTAAATTATTAATAATCACTGATAAATGTTATTAATTTCTTATTTATTTTTTATTTTATTTTATTTTGCTCGTCAAAATGACCACACTCCACCTGATGGTAAGCAGTCATGTGGTCTAAGAGCAGTGGCCTCCACACCGCCCTCATAGCAGCCGAGGCGATATTGAGGTCTCTACTTTGACGGCCTGAGAAGATGCTTTTTCACGCCCCGCTTAAAGGACCCAGGATTGAAGGAAGAAGGAAACACGTGCCTTGGCAGAGAATTCCATGCCTTGGTCGTTCGGCAGAGGTATGAGGACCCAAACTTTTTGGTACGCGCTCTAATCTTCTTACTTTACCTCGCCTTTCGGTAATTATTTATAATGAAAGAAGAAAGAAAGAAAACGTACTTTACTTTGAAATTAGACTACTATATACAGATTTTATCGCGTTGATTATTTGACTCTTTATTACAAAATTTAGAAACTGTTACACTACTGTTACTATTAAACTTTACAAATTTTTAAGCTAATTAAATTATTGAAACTATTAAAACTATACTATTACTATACTATTATACTATTTATATTTACGAGTATGTTTACACTTTCCCCGACGTTTCGGTTGCTTTTCAGCAGCCATGGTCACGGGGAGACTAAAATGATAGTTGTCTCAATGTTCAAGTGTAGTTATTTCAAAGTACCCGAACATCATTTAATCATGAGTGTTTCTATTTACGCAGAATGAAATTCAATGAATAACATTCGCATAAACAGAATACAATATTATGTTAATTACACTTACCGTAACATATACACTGTCTATTTTCGAATATTAAGACGAAGTCAAAATTCGTTCGAATCTCACAAGGGACAACTAATTCTGTGATCCAGAAATAGTTACCTGGCGTCTGGACGTGCTTAGTGGCTGTTGTTAGTGTATTTGTAAAGTTGTCATCGACACAGGACTAACTCCTAGTGCGGGAGTTGCCTTTATAAAGAGAAAAGATAATTCTCTTTTCTTTTTAGTTAAGTGGTAGATTACGCATCGGAAGTGGTCGATTACCATAATATTATTTATTTATTTATTTATTTTATTTATTTATTTCCATCACTTACAACTATTATTACAGGCTTTATTCCTAATGCAATAGTGTAAAATGGTAGCATACTGCTTATTTGTAACCGTAGTGACGAAAGAACACAATTTAATCGATTATTTTGGGAAGGACACTAGTCCATCAGACAAAATTTTACAGGAGACACAAAAAACCTTCTGTTAACAAAAAAGTTTATTGTAGGTGCAAAAAAGTTTATGGAAGTTTATAGATTTATCTAACACAATAGTGCATGTGTCCTTGTTTAAGATTTTATATCGTATCTTTTAATGTAAAGCCTTACCACACATTTAACTCGATTCCGGAAAAAATATCGACTAGTGCCCTTCCCAAAATAATCGATTCAATTAGTATTAAAATTAACAATCTTTTTATACCAATAAAATAGCCAATGAGAATCCATTACCTACTTAAGTATTAATTAAGTCACGTTAGTTATATGATAATTAACATTAATTACGCCGTAACTAGTCTCACACTTTATGGTACAAACAATAATAGATACTTAATTAAAATTTAAACTTGTCAAATGAAAACAATATTTTGGTTTCAAAACACGACCCGCGCAAACGGAAATTTTATTTAAAACTAGGTTTTGCCCGCGACTTTGCTCGCGTAAAAGTAGGTCAGGTTAGCTTAGGTTATGTCTGTAACAGTACTTTTTATATAAAATATAGCTTATGTTACTTGGTGATAATATTGCTTTCTAATTGTAAAAGAATTTTCGAAATAGGTTGAGTAGTTTTAACTAAAATCCTTACAAACAAACAAAGAAAAAAATCAATTCCTTCCTCTTTATAATATTAGTATAGATTAGTAAAAGTTGCTTTTATTAACGTCACACATTAAGAGTAAGGGCACGCGTTGGCTGGACTGAGGATGGGTCTGATGAGATTGGCATATCCAAACCCTGAAGACTTCAGGTTTCTCCCTCTGAATTATACACTGCGTATAATGCAGTACATTCATAAGAAGATAGCTAAGGGATAAATTTTGGGGCCGACACAAAAGATCCCACTGGGTCGAAGTGTCGCCGGTCTGTACTGACTTCTAACTGGTCTGCAATGACACATAAGATAGCATAAGGGTAAGGGCAGAAAATCCGTAGAAACAATATTATAAAAAAACCCATACCCATATTACTTATAATTGAAACTAATTAGAAAATAAATTTGTTTAAATTAAATAAGATAGATACAATAATATTCTGTCACATACACACAACACCATCTAGCCCAAACTAAGCAGAGCTTGTACTATGGGTACTAGACAATGGATAAACATACATGTTCGCGACAACGTTAATATTAGCTTAAATCGTATTATTATGATTGTAAATGTACATAAATATAACGTATCAATAAAGTTTATCGTTACAATAGTGCCGAATTAGGTCATATATAGACCTATATAGTGTAGATAAATAGTGTAAATAACATAATATTATGTTTCTTTTATATAATTTATAAGAATATCATGTTTAAAGCATAAATATTGCCAATAAAATGCATTTTACCTCGAGTTAGGTATGTTAGGGTTCCTAGGTCTTAAGGTTTTAATAAAAGGTTTCACTTCTGTGTTTTATTTTGTACACTACTAAAAGCACTACAAGATACTGAAGGAATCATATTCCTACATAGTATAGTTAAAAAGTTATTACACTTTTTTTATATAAATGTTACCGCAAAATAGATTTTTAGCCTAAAACATAGAATAACTATGTCTAGACCTAACTTCCGATAGATAAAACAGATATTAATAGGTAGGTCTTTTCGTGCCCTACACGGCACCTTTTGTATCATCACGCTAGCTAGTATAATTCCGTAGTTATAAGCAGAAATATGTATATTATATAGTTAAAAATAAACTTGTTGACCGAGGTTTCTGGTCGGCTCTCGTTACGGTAAAGATTAGATGTACTTAAGCGGCACAGTATCCATCGACCGCAGGTGCTTAAGAAACCTCATCTTCAAGCCTCAAGAACCAAACTGAGCCAGCCAGAAGCCTTCAACCAACTGAACTATGAAGCTTGTTTTTATTTGAATGAAGCCCTGATCCTGACCCGCACATCGAACCCGCAACAACACGCCTTTCAGAGCCTCCGACATCATAACCAGTAATCGCTATAGTACAGTCTACACATCGTGTACAGGACGTCAGCGATTCGACGGTTGTTTTGTAACCATCATCATCATCAACCTCAGCCCCGAGTTCGCCCGTCCGGTACAATACATATATACTTTTTTTTGTAAATGTTAATATACTGAACTGATACTATGTTTGTTTGCCGCCTCGCAAAATGAAAATGAATGATGCAAATGACTCACGCCTGTACAAAATCTAGGAGACCACGACTCGTATAGTCTAGCGCCGACTCCATAGGGCCTCGGAGTATCCGCGCCCCCGTAAGAACATTATCGATAGAATTAAGCCCCCCAATAATTTCTCCTGCAGCCCTGGGAAATCCTAATATCATAAATACAAATGTAAGTTTGATTGTTATGCTTTCACCTACTCCACATTATAAATGCGAATGTGAATTCGTTTGTGACGCTGTCACGCCGCACCTACTCGACCGATCATCATGAAATTCTCATCATCGCATACACGTTGGCGGAGGTACAAAAAATAATAAATAATCTTTTCTCATTCAGAAAAAAGGACTGTTCCCGAGGTTTAATTTCTTGACAAAATCTAGGATTAGACACAGAACGCATGAAAAGTCGAAAAAGGATATATTCCTTAGTTTTCTTTATTATCTGTTCCATGAAAAGTTATGATTATCCATAGTATATTTTATATTAAAGCCCCTCCTAATCACTACATATTATAAAACAAAGTCCCCCATCGCGTCTGTCTGTCTGTTAGCAATAAACTCAAAAACTACTCAACGGAATCTCATGCGGTTTTCACCAATAGACAGAGTGATTCATGGGGAAGGTTTAAATGTATAATTTGTTAAAGTTTTGTACTACCCGTGCGAAGCCGGGGCGGATGACTAGTATTTATATAAAGTTGACGTTCCAGCTCACATGAGTAGGCCATAACAATGAAAACCAGTACACACTCGAAAACAATAAGTTTCCTGATTATAAGCGCATGCTATCAGAGCTGCAATTGTGAATGAGCTCATCGGACGCTATATTACTGTCATCCACCAGTATAAGATAATATGTGATTGTTTGACCAAACAGAACCAGTTGAAATCACATTGTTTATGAGGAAATATGGACAGTGTATAGACCATACAAATGTATTCCCCTATTTTCTCTTTGAATTAAGGCACTAAAGCAATATTTTTTTGATATAATCTTTATCTACCACTACCATGCTCCTATATAATAATAATAATAAACATTTATTTCGGATATTAACTCCATATTCCTATGCTCTTCGCTTTTTGCATCATTTAATCCTTACTAATATTATAAATTCGAAAGTAACTCTGTCTGTCTGTCTGTTACCTTTTCACGGCTAAACCACTTAACCGATTTACATGAAATTTGGTTCAGATATAATTTAAAACCTGGCTAAGGACATCGGCCACTATTTATTGATGTAGGTACCACGCGGGCGGAGCCGCGCGCAAAAGCTAGTTATTTATATCTAGCGGTCGTCTAGTGGTCAAAATTCGACCAGAATTCCTAAGCTTGCTACTTTGTTTTCTGTTATTCTCTATTACATATAAATAAGGTAACCATAATTACAAAAAATTGTACGACGTCAGAATCAATTTCAAATATTTGGGAGTGAATCGTAAAATCCTAAAGAAAATTATAAATGCGAATGTGAGTTTGTTTGTTTGTTTGCCACGGCCGATCATCGTGAAATTTCGCATACAAGTTGTCAGGAGTACAGAAAAGAAGATACCTTTCATCTAGAAATAAATACTACTACGTTTAAGCTAGCTTATTATATTGATTACTGGATTTATCTTGGCATCAATACAACGAAGCCACATCGCGTCGATCTTAAACTCAGTCGCCATATCAAATATAAAAATACACATATATTTTTTGTCCAAATAACTTTAAATATCATATCCCAGCGGTGGCGTGGGCCGCTATTTATAGAACACGGTGGGAGTAGTGGCGGAATTAAAATAGCTTTATCTTATCAAAACATGGGTTTGTTGTGTATTGGTACTTCCATGGGCGTCCAGATATCGCTGTTATATAGTTATACTGTTTTATTTTTAGAGGAGGTATTTGTTCTTATATTGTTGAGCTTCGTACACTTTGAAATACGATGAATATTCAGGATTAGAAGCAAATCCTAACTAATATTATAAAAGCGAAAATGAGTTTGTTTATTTGTTTGTTACCTTTTCATGCCTAAACCACTGAACCGATCATCCTGAAATTTTGCATATACATTGTCAGGTGTACAGAAGCGAACATAGGCTACCTTTCATCCCGAAAAAAATTACTGTTCCCGAGGAAAACAACAATAAAGTTCTAATGATAATAGATGGCGCCACGTGTCTTTCGAATCATGATGTAATTATATTATTACAAGCAGAGTACAAACCGAATTGTATGTCAAATTCGAAATTAATGCGAGCGAAGCCGCGGGCAAAAGTTAGTGCACAGATAAATGGGAGGTAAGTCACAACACAACGGCAGATCAAATGGAGCGTAGGGCACGGCAATAAAGGAAGTAAGATGTAGCGCCCGAATGCACAGAGAGTTGGGAGATGAGGCAGAGTGGCAGAGTGGAAGACGAGAGGTGGGCATATGGCTCAACGATACAGGAGATAAAGTAAGTACAAGCTGGGAAGGCACGACGTTACAAGTTGCAAGACAGCGCCAGAAGACGTGGGCATAATGCACAGAGAAATGGGAGATAAGTCACAACAACAGAAGCCTTATGACACAGCTATACAGGAGGTAAAGCACACTGGTACAAGGCACAGCATTACAGGTCGTAACACTCGGCAACATAAGACATGGGCTATGAAGCACAGCGATATGGGTGATAAAGCTCAGAAAGACAAGAAGGGCGTAAGGCACAGCGGCAAAAACAGTAAGACAATCTTCATAGGCAAGTGGAGAGTGGATTTAGCAATGAATTATTTGCTCAAATTTAGACTGTTCCGATTGGTGAAGTACCTACATAGCTGATTTAATATAGATACAGTGATATCTGCGTTTCCCATTCTATATATTGAGGTGTGGAAAGTACGTAATTTTACGACTACCAAGTGTTTTTCCCTCACATTTACGCGAATGTTTATAGGGGTTTGTTTTGTTTACGATTTGCTATCTTTATTTATACGTTTCGTACTCACAGCTTGCCTTCATGATTGAATATTTATTTACTTGACTCTTCTTTTATGCCTATTGCGGAGTTCATTGTACTACCAATTTGTAAGTCGAAAGTTCGAGTCCGTAGCATAAAACTTTTGAATTCCAAAGTTTAGTTGAATTAATGTAAATTTACAATTGCCTGTTGACATTTTACGCAAACCTGGAGCGTAGAACCTTTGATAAAAACTGACAGAAAATTACAGCTACTCTCTTTAATTGCCCAGTTTACAATAGTATTTATTTTATTATCCGCAAACCACTGAAGTATAAGTAAATATAAAAGTTAGCCTCTAGTTAGTTAGCTTCTAATAGTCGGAGCACGATAGAATATAATTATAGGAACATATACTTACGTGTACACAAAATAAAAACAACGCGCTGCCATATTGTAAGGCCCCATCACCTGTGATACAGATCCTAACTAGTACAGGGATGGGTGACCTTTCTACTAGTATAATCATTTTGTACTAGTCATTTTTAGAGATGTTATGGATATGATATTTCGGATCTGGACACGGATATGGATATAGGAATAAAATTATATCGGTTTCGGATATGTAATTATTTCGGATTAGCCGTTAGTTTCGGATAGTTTCGGTTACGGATATTAGATTGGAGTAAAATTATAAAATATAAATTATAAACACAAATAGTATGTAATAATTTGGTTTTACTTATAGGTTTTATCTAGTCTAGGTTATCATTTGGTATTATAATCAGCCATAATAATATAGGTAAGTAATTATTATATACCTACTCAATTTCAATTTTAAGTTTTATAATAATTATTGAGACTCCGCCCTTATACGAAACTATCCGAAACTTGTGAAACGGATACGGTTACGGATATATTTTTATTTCGGATATCCGATAGTTTCGGTTACGGTTACGGAGCTCCATATCATCCCTGGTCATTTTAATATGTATACCTTAACACAATATTTGTAACTATTGAATTTGGAAATAAAATTATTATTATTATTATGTTTCTCTTATCACAAGTATTTTCTAACATATTATATTGCTTAGGTATGTTCAGTAGTAGTTCATGGAGAAATGGTTGCAGCACCTTACAGTTATAATTTGTAAACGAAATATTATTGTAAACTTAGCGATGAAAAAGAGTGGCCATGAGTTTCTTGCCCGCTCTTCTCATGAGCCCTACACCCTTGCTTTGCTGAACGTGGCAGTAAATGTAAATTCACAGACAAAAAATGGTGAAACTATGACATTCATAAGTGTTACCTTGTAACCTAACTAATATCTGACCCCTTGGGAGGCTTACACGGAGACGTGGGTCTAACGTGAAGAGGCCCTTCGAGAGTTTTTATCTAAGATGGGATGGAACACCTACAGTGGCACTAACCGCAGCAGGCGTAGGACTATTGCTACGTATGGATTCTAATATAATTATGGACTATGGGTATGGTGCTTGGTGGACCTGTATCTATATATTAATACGTGAAGCAAAAACTTTGTAACCCTTCTTACGAAAATTGAGCGGACGGAGGAGTATGAAATTTAGCACAGTTAAAGTTTATATAAAGAAGGAGGGGCGAATCCTAATATTTTTATAAAATATGCATTAGAAATACATTAAATTAATGAAAAAACGCTACACGTACACAACCATGCATTTGACACAAGCAGTCGAATCGCGTGCGTAGTATTTCGGCATTGTTCGTCTGACGTCGAACAATTCTTTGTAACTATGGTTACCTATACCTTATTTATAAGTATCTAATAAAGAAAACAGAAAACAAAGTAGCAAGCTTAGGAACTTTGGTCGAATTTTTACCACTAGGCGACCGGTAGTATTAGTAACTATGGATGAAAAACGGTGATTATTATTATTATATAATATATAATAATAAATTGTCCGAGGTGTAAAGTGTTCTCAAAGATATGGTGTCTAAAAGACTGCACTGCACGGGTGTTGTGGGTTCGATACCACACGGGAAAGAATGTGTGTGTTCTGCATATAATTGTTCCGAATCTGTGTTCTTTGGTTTAGTTGTTGAAATGTTTGTGAATTCTCCCGCGCAGGCCGCAACATAGGCATTATAGTTCGGGCGATTCCATGTTCAAAAGGAAAAGATAAAAATAATTAAAAACATTGGACACAGTCTATATAAATAAACAACAATTGCCACATGTGACGGAGCATCACCTGAGGACAGCCCGACCGAATTGGCGGTTTTTTTGTTGTTTTTGTAAGGATAAGGTTTGTATGAAAGAAAATTCGAGAGAAATCTAAAATCTCGAGAAAATGTCGAAAATTAAAATGGTATTTTTATATGAAAAAGAAATTATTGACGTTTTGGTATTGAATTTAATTACGTGAAATGTATTTTTGTATTAGATTGACAGGAAAACGACTGTCGGATCAGCTAGTATTTTATAAAAATGCTTCTCCAAGGTTTATTTTTTTTTTTATTTATTTGGGATCTCCAACAAAGAATATACACTGCAATTTACACAGAATTTTCACATAAGTATTTTGAATGTGTACCCCATCAATTATAGGAGACCACGGCATGTAATAACAAAAGGCAAAAAAAGTTTCAATAGTCCATGCGCCATAGTCGTTTTTAGTTTCATGAATATGCTTGCTGGGTTGATGAATATGCATATTCAGAGCGGACCATAGACAGGCGGACAGAACAAATTATAATACAGGCTATAGTTAAAACCAATGTTAGGTAGGTACATATTTATGTTGTAATGTACTCTAATTTATGTAATATAGCTTCATGATGTATTATTATTATTATAATTATGTGGTGTAGTATTATTGTTAGTGTATCATAAATCCATAATATTGTAATATTTTTTTTATAAACAAGCGATCTCTTCATTGTTATTTAAATGCGAAAACATGTAATTAGTAGCTAGTTGAACTATTTGTGTGTGTTTTCCGTATATAAAAAACTAGATGTTCCCGCGGTTTCACCCGCGTTTATCGTTACTGCGCCGCCCCCGTGGGTCGTATGGTAATGTTATATAGCCTTCCTCGATAAATAGGCTATCCAACACTAAAATAATTTTTCAAATCGAACCAGTAGTTCCGGAGATTAGCGCGTTCAAACCAACAAACAAACAAACTCTTCAGCTTTATAATATTAGTATAGATAGCTAACCCGCGCAACATCGCCTGCTTCACATAAGAGAGAGAGTGGGTCGTAGGCACCTATGATACAATTTTAAAGGAGCTGAAACTTTCTTTGTTAAATCCACGAACCACATAAGAACCATTGAACAAAATTTTATGAATATACCTACAGTGCTAATTTAAAATCACGCAGAATAAACCAGGAGAAACATCGTTTATATGTCTGTAACGGGTAATTATATTTTGCTGCGATGTTATTTTAAAACTGCGATATCTCCTAAGATATTCATTGAAATCGAATGATGTAAAGGGCAATTTTGTTTTAAATTAAATACTTGTGATGAATAAAGTATTTATTTGGATAAGGATTAATATCATGTTTATAGAAATACCTTCGCAAATAATGCATTATTTTAGAACAAATTTGGTTAGCATAAAAATGGTTATAGTGAACCAACCTTAAAAGATAGACATATGTTGTCATGGGCTTTTTTTTAGAACTTTTAAAGGGGAACAATTCTGACATACATGATTTTTGCGAAACTTTAACTGTTTACGCAGCGCACGCAGCGGTAGCTCTCAAAAAGGAAAATACCCTCCGATTTTGAAACATTCTTCATTGGTGCTCCGCTCCTATTGATCTTAGCGGGATGATATATAGCCTATAGCCTTCCTCGATAAATGGGCTATCTAACACTGAAAGAATTTTTCAAACCGGACCAGTAGTTCCTGAGATTAGCGCGTTCAAGCAAACAAACAAACAAACAAACTCTTCAGCTTTATAATATTAGTATAGATAAAACAGAATAAAAATAGTTTGTCCTTATTTATTATGTAGCCTGCAACTCAACGTTCACGTTTTATTTAAATTAAACTACTATATACGGATTTTATCGAGTTGTTTATTTGACACTTTATTACAGAATTTAGAAACTGTTACATTACTATTACTATTAAAGTTTACTAATTTTTAAGCTAATTAAATTATTGAAACTATTAAAACTATTTATACTATTACTATACTATTATACTATTTATATTTATGTTTACACTTTCCCCGACGTTTCGGTTGCTTTTCAGCAGCCATGGTCACGGGGAGACTAAGATGGTAGTTGTCTCAATGTTCCAGTGTAGTTATTTCAAAGTGCCCGAACATAATTTAGTCATGGGTGTTTCTATTTACGCAGAATGTCAAATAAACAACGCGATAAAATCCGTATATAGTAGTTTAATTTCAATAAATAACATTCGCGTTCACGTTTTATTTAAATTTTATTTAAACACATGCTTTGCCCGTGTCTCCGCTTGGTCACAGTACTTTTTCTATAATAATAATATTATATCCAGCTAGCTTTTACTCGCGACTCTATCCGCATGATTTTGGACAGTAGTTGTTAAGAGCGTTTACGTTTTATGGACTTATTTATAGGTTTTAAACTTAATTTAATTATTTGGGTTTAATTTTGCCAAAAATCGTCATTTACTATTTACATTGCTTAACCCTAGAATCGAACTCTTATCTTCACGCGGAACTATAAACGTACGCACAAATTTATGCCATAGGCACAATCAAAGGAATATGTTAAACTATTAAAATAACTGTATGTACCGAAGTGGGAGGGTCATTAAAATGGTCTTTCCTGTTTTAAATGTTGATAGCCAGTCGTGATAAAAATACAGACTCGTAATTTTCTTATATACATGTTTTGCATAACAACAATAACTTTTTATACTAGAATGGAGACAAACATGTGCAGCCAACGGTAGTAAGCAGGTACTGTAGCCTATTATCACTTGCAAAGGGGAATGATTCACGAGTAATGGTACCAGGGGAAAGGGAATTAAGTACCTGAGATGACTTTCTAGCAGGTTTCTTCTCATAGACTCCCTTTGCCTGATGTAGCTTCAGTAACTTAGTAAACTCACTAACCTATATACTTTGACGTTCATAAGTGTTACTTTGTGACCAAAATGAATAAATGATTTTTGACTTTGACTTTGAGGGAACTCAATGAAACGAAGGACGCCAACGGACTCCAGAACTCTTACTTATCCGAGTTATCCGGATAGGCTAACCAACACTAAAATAATTTTTCAATTTGAACCAGTAGTTCCTGAGATTAGCGCGTTCAATCAAACAAACTCTTCAGCTTTATAATATCAGTATAGATAATAGTTTATCATATTTATTCAATCTAACACTAGCATATTTTCATGCATTGATGAGCACATCTACAACATATTATGTAGGTACATAATATATGATAACGTCATTACTGATGTCATAGACTGCTGGGATGGCTTAGTGGTTTAATTGGCCTCCGCACCTAGTGTTGTGGGTTCGATTCCCATACCGGACAAAAAGTGTGATCCACAAATTGTTATTCCAAGTCTACGTATTTTCTATTTTATTTTTATTTATTTATTTATTAAGGATCTCCAACAGAGAATATACACAAAATTGCACAGACAAATGGACATTAGTTTTGTATAGTGTTATCCTTTACTTATAGGAGACCACAGCATGAATGTTTCTAAACACTCCCGCAACAAAGGAAATAATCCTATCGCGTTATATTTTACAGTCGTCTCATACACTCTGAATCCCCAAAGCGATTTATGACCACATTTGACTAGCTCTGGTTTTAAATCCTACATGATTTGTGGCAAGCCTAAAGGTCATAGCTCATTAGAGCCACCCGGTACCCGACCAGCACCGCCTCGTCGCTCGGTGACCACTCGTTGACGACAGGTGATCCACGGTTAGTGGTCCACGGGTGGACGCCGCGTGGTCAACGAGTGGACGTCGTGTGGTCAACGATTTGACATTGCGTTGTCAGCGAATAGATGAGTAGTTTATAGAAACTTAATGCTGTTTACTACACAATTCTGGTACTACAACTTAAAATGTATTCAAACCAAACCAACTGAAAACTACCAGCAAAATAATAATAATATAATAATATTCTATCACATACACACAACACCATCTAGACCAACCTAAGCAGCGCTTGTACTATGGGTACTAGACAATGGATAAACATACATAATTACTTTTTTTGTAAATAAATACATATTATACATAGAAACACCCAGACCATGACAAACATCCATGTTCATGCACACGAATGTTTGACTTGTGCGGGAATCGAACCCGCGACCTCAGGCGTGGCAGTCGGTTACACTAACCACTATGCCATCAAGGCTGTCATATTCAACAAGACTTGATAATTTTTCTTTCTTTAAAAAGACAACTCGCGCACTACGAATAAATCCTGTGTCGCGGGAGACTTTACAAACATTCAAGCAACGGACACGAAGAACACCTGAGACACGGAACAATCATTTGTGGATCACACAAAGTTTTGTCCCGTGTGGGATTCGAACCCACAACATTCGGCGCAATGGCAGTGGCAAGACGACCACTTAAACCACCTACGTCATTCGTGCTGTCATTAACTGATTCGTACATATTTCAATGCACAAATCTAACCCCAAAGTATAAAAAATTTTGGTAAAATAATTGTCGAATTATCGCCTGCTCCGTGCCTAGGAGAGCACGTTAAGCCGTCGGTCCCGGCTGCCATGAACATCTATGGCAGTCGTTATTGGGAAGTCAGTGCCCCCTAATATCCTAACACTGGTCTAGCCTTAGGGTATCGTTAGCCTTCGGGTTGCGGAGGTCAGATGGTAATCGCTCCATGTAAAAACTGATATCCAGTCAAAGCCGGTTAGACTAGAAAGCCGACCCCAAGTGACTTGGGATTAATAAAGGCTAGGGAGAGCAGAAGAATGTATTTGAAAGGCCTCTAAGAAGATAAATTGCATCATACAACTTTTATTGGTGGTTCAAAATCTGAATGCAGAAAAAGTATAAAAATTACAAAGTTTATGATAATAGAAAAATTTACAAACTAAATACTTCAACAATATAACCATATGTAGAATCAATGCACAAGCATTGTTTTTGGATCTCAAGACTCCAAAATTGGATACGGCCAGTAAAAATTAATATTGATCAGGAATTTTAAAGGGTTTTACATGTTTCTGTAATCTTCACATAATATACATTTATTATTAGCATACTAGCATGGGCATCATAAATAAATAAAATTAATTTTAACAGGTTTTAAACAGATCCAGGCCCAGATTTAAGCATTCATAAATCTAGTTAGATAACTAACATCTATACTAATATTATAAAGGTGAAGAGTTTGTTTGTTTGAACGCACTAATCTCAGGAACTACTGGTTCGATTTGAAAAATTCTTTTAGTGTTGGATAGCCTATTTGTCGAGAAAGGATATAGGCTATATAACATCACGCTACGACCCGGGGGAGAGGAGGGAGGACAGTAATGATAAACGCAGGTGAAACCGCAGGAACATCTAGTTATAAATATGAATGTAAGTTTGTTTGTTACCCCTGGGGGTCCACCTGGACCACTTTGGGAACTAAGGAGCTACATAATGTGTTTGATAATGGACCCTAATCCTTTTTTATCTTCTACTGTAAAATTGTATAACTGTTGTGAATTATCAAAGGCATATAGTTAGCATAGCACGGATGGTGCAATGGCTTTAGCAGTGACCTTGGGAGTCTCAAAAGGACGAGTGCTGTGGATTTGAATCTCCCATCTCCGCAAGGCCTGCGAAGACCCCAGGAATCTTCTATGCTTCTGGGCGGAGTTCGGCTGGCTATCTCCATAACCGGCCGACTCTCACACATAATGGACCAACTTGGAGTTCAAATGCGGAGTCCAATCACAATAACAATTTGAATCTCCCATGGGTAAGTCCAATTTTGTGGTAAGTATACATAAATCATTATTATAAGTCTAGTAATGGATACACATCACTTTTATGGGCAGGAAGCATGCAGAAATAACTTTATATGATTGACCGTAAAACGTAATTCCATCACCATGATAAATAAAAGCAATAGTCGCCGTGTCTTTTATTATTTATGTAAAAAACAAAGGAAGAAAAATTATGTATGTAATAAAAACATTAGGCAAATTAAGATTATTGTTAAGACATTCTTTGGTATATTTACACCACATTTTAACCACATTACAATTTTGTAATGTGGTTAAAATGTGGTGTGATTATTAAAATACATATACATAGATTCACGCCTGTTTCCCAGAGGGGTAGGCAGAGATTACGGATTTCTATTTGCTACGGTCCTGACACACTTCTCTGGCTTCATTCACTTTCATCACATTCCTCATACACGCCCGTCGGTTCAAGGAGCTCTTAACCTGGCCTTTTTAAAATACAAGTTAATATAAATTATCTTTAAAGGTTGTGAAGGATTTTTCAAGCATTGGCAACCAAGAGTTGTAATCTAAGGGTACAAGGAATACCAAGACTGAGAAAATCTATGTATGACCACAGATCGTTACTGCAAGGCAACAAACTATCAACATTCAGAAACAATGTGAATAGCGAGGAAGCAACTAAAATTGCGCCATCCATGCTATCACACTTAGGTCCACTTGCACGACAACTCACAAAATACATTTAGCACTAAATAAATTTAAAACATTGTGTTGTCGCAGCCATCCGTTTTAAGGTGACTGAGATGCTACAATGTTTTAAATGTATTTAGTGTTAAACGTATTTTGTGAGTTGTCGTGCAAGTGGCCCTTAGTGTAGTAAATCATAGTTAATTACATAGTCAACACCAGTAAATATACGTGGGTATATGCCATAAAAAAATAAAAAATGTGTGAAGTGTTTTTTGCTGGTACAAATAATCATGCGACGTCAACCGCGAGTGGTCAATTGGTTTATAATTAGAACGGTTATCGTACCATAGCATCGCTCGCAACATTTTAATTGAATTAACAACATAATTACATCGTTGTCACCTAACGGCGATCGACAACTATAAGGATTAAAATTATTATAATGATGCAAAATACTCACGTCCTCGAATATGGATCCGACGTTGGCGGTCACAAGCAGCAACGGCACTTTATCTGAACCCATTTTTTTAAACTTCAACATGTTACTGATGAGTTTTTAGTCGAAAACAATTCGCTAAAACGAACGAGGTTATTATAACAACACAGTCTCTAATCTGCCTTCTATATTATTTGGCGGGTATGCGCCCTAACTACGAATACTGTTCATTACATTCTTGTATATAATTATTACGTTTCCCCCGTATTAAACAGGCGAATTTGCAAAATGTAAGTTCACCCGAGTCGCCCCAGCCCTTTCTGACATTTGTATGGATGAATGACACTTTTTACACCCACATCTGCATGTATAAACAGCGTATAGCCTGAACAAATTACAACGTATGAATCTTTTCGGAAATAAATTAAACTAGATTTGTTCTATACGCTAATAACTAATAATTTTGTAGTAAAATATATACTACGTACAATATTAGCATTTATTTTGGTATTTAACTACAACAAGTGTATATTTTTTTAGTTATATTCTAGGCACTGTACTTTGTTAACGTGAAACGAAACGCAATTTTATGGCGCCAAGACCTATTCAATTTATCCGGGTTGCTGCACCAATGACGTCGACTCTAGATTTACGTCACACCCACTTTCAGGGCCGTATTTGCGTAAATAAATAGTGGAAGGCGGTATTAAAACGGAGAGGTCAATAAATACGTAACCGATGACAACGAAATTTAATTTTAATTATATTGTTTTATTTACTGTTATATCGCATGGCTTTGTCTTGTTATTTACTAAAACACACACGTGTAACATCATTTTACGTTATAATTTTCTATCTACTCACAATGAGAGAATCTTAAAATTTTTATGGTGGTTTTGTTTCGACGCAACGTGGATGCTTGAGCAATTAATATTTTTATAGCTGCTGCTGTGCTAAAATAAGAAAACGCTATGCCTGTTAGTACCTATGTAAATCCACACACAGCAGTTGCGATCTGCCTACATTATTCCATATTCATTATTATCTACTTGCAATCTATTTTTTTATTGTAAACTAATTATAATCAACCAATTATAGCATCATTTGGTACAATACGTTTGGTGAAATATTTATTTACCTAATAAATTATGATCAGCTTTCTCTTATAAAATATTTTTAAATTGCCAAACAATGAAAGAGAATAGCTTAAAAAAAATCAACGAAGTGAAATCTCCTGGAATATAAACAGCTTTTCTCGAATCGATTATTGCGAAATTCATCTCTGTGTCTTTTTGGGGCGTTCCTTCGGGCCGCACATGCGATTCATGTTCCGGCAACGTTGAATGTGAATTGTTAAAATAGAAATCGATTATTTTGTTTCTATTCCTGTGAAATAGGTCGCGTTTATCCACAAAATCAGCATTATGGCGAAAGAGTAAAAGGTAAGTGAAGTATTTGCTGCTTACATAGATAATTCTAAAGTAAATTGTAGAGTATACCTAGTCCTATTGGCGTAGAAAACTACTAGAGATTTCCCGACGTTCCCGTGTATTATGTTGACAGTACCTAAATATGTACGATAACTTCAGCAATGCCAAGTAGATATCTTTTTAAATATATGTTTAATTTGTGTTTTCCCTATCTGATGAACTGTATTTAAAATGTAGGCCGTAAAATAGACATAATAAATTCTGTGACCACAATTTAAAAAAAATGTTTTGCTGTTATTTGTGACATACGCTAGGTATTATTTAGAGCTGCCAAATTAAAAAAGTACTTTTATTAGTGTGGCGCCAAAATGCGCCAAAAGATAAAATTAATAGGTAGATACCATAGATTAAAAACACTTCTGAAATTATGTTATTTAGAAAACATGGCGATCAGCTGATTTTAATTTGATCCTTAACCTCTACCTAGTGTTTATTTATTTATGGTAAACCGATACATATACGTCATAAGTTAATTTGCCTTGTAGAATTATTATAAGTAGGTAGGTATATGTGATTACAAGTTCTAAACGAATTCAGATGATATCGCAACATTGTGATCTTATCATTAATGGCAGAATAGCAACTCACCAGTACCTACCTACCAAACGACTAACTAACTACTTTAAAAAAATGTTTATATGGTGTAAATATGTGCATAATAATTATCGTTTTACTCATTAATTATTAATTTAGGAATTAAAATGCAGCGTTATTGTGTACCTATTGAATACTCAATAAGTGCCTAACACATAGATAAATATTCTCACGCCTAAATCCCCTAAGGGGGGGGCAGTGTTTTATTACACTCACATTTGGATCGCCAGCTATGGATTTTGGGTTCCACGTAATAACTGAAAAATACACATTCTTTATCGGTTTTATTTTTAAAAGCTTTTTTTACTCTGCTGGCTGGAGAAGCCTGTTATACATATAGAAATACTAGCTGACCCGCGCAACTTTTTCTGCTTCATATAAGAGAATTTTCCCGGTTTTTGCAACATTTTTCATTGCTGCTCCGCTCCTATTGGTCGTAGCGTGATGTTATATAGCCTATAGCCTTCCTCTATAAATGGGCTATCAAACACTAAAATAATTTTTCAATTCGAACCAGTAGTTCCTGAGATTAGCGTGTTCAAACAAACAAATTCTTCAGCTTTATAATATTAGTATAGATTGAGTTGTTTGAGATGATGCCCTCAGCTACTTTTTATCATTGCACCGCTCGCCATCGGCAGGGATTTCATTCTCACAGCTTACAACCTAAATGGTGCCGCACCAAACGGTTCCAAAGGAATTTTCTTCTGCGGACGCTCAGGTTGTGGAATGAACTCAGTGCCGAGGTTTTCCCACAAGACTACAGTATGGGGTTCTTGAAATAGGGTGTTAAAAGGTTTTTACAGGGTTGACAAAGCGCAATTTTATCGATGCCTCTGGTGTCGCAGGCGTCCATAAGCTACGGTAACTACTTACCATCAGGTGGGCCGTATGCTTGTTTGCCACTTTGATAGTATAAAATAAAAAACACAACCTTTAGGTTCTTGTAGGGTTTTAAGAATCCTTAGGGAAACACTATGCTGTCAATAAATGCCAATGTAGCCTGTGTAATCCAAAGACATTATGTAATATCTGTACTATGTCCGTGCAACACAGAAACTTTTTTCTGAACAGTCGGCTAGGCGCTAATATTGTCTTTGGTGTTGCCTATTTGAATGATACATTGCACACCACCGCACTGAAGGCAGTGCGGTGGTGTGCAGAGGGAAAGCAAACCTCAAGAGGTTTGCTTCCCCTCTGCACACCACCGCTGATTTTCCCGCCGCGGTTTCACCCGCGTTTATCGTTACTGCGCCGCCCCCTTAGGTCGCAGCGTGATGTTATATAGCCTATAGCCTTCCTAGATAAATAGGCTATCAACACTAAAATAATTTTTCAAATGAAACCAGTAGTTCCTGAGATTAGCGCGTTCCTACAAACAAACAAACAAACTCTTCAGCTTTATAATATTAGTATAGATTAGTATAATATCCTTACATAATAATATAGTTATTAATAAACCGCAAAATACCTACTAGTATTTGTTTGTATTCAGAACAACAAGGTCGTTTACATAATTAGTCAACGTCACATTATTATACATTTATAACAATCTGCCATCTTTTATTTCGCACGCGTGGCATGTTTAGAATGCGGTTGACGATAATTGGTCCGAGCGGTGGACAATGTTGAAGTAAATAAATTCAGGCAAGTGTGAGTTGGTTCGTGACGCGTCTTTTTATTTTTTGTAGGTAAGAATTTTCTTCATATTTTTTATCAGCCCTGTATTCATATACATTGCCCCACAGCTCCACTGCTGGGCACGGGCCAGTCCTCAGTGTAAGAAAGGTAGAGGATAGCAGACCACAAAGTTCAGCAATTCCTTCTTATGCCGTACCATACAACTTTGCAATGGTCTTCCGGCACATGTGTTCCCTGCCTTCTATGACATTGAGTCCTTCAAACGTAGTGTGGAGAAGCATCTGGTCAGACCGGCTTGACACTGACGACGGCTAGAAGACATCTATATTCTCCTCGTCGTCACTGTCTCTGGACTGTAATTGGGCTTTCCATCAGGTCCGTTACAATCACTTTGCCGTGACAATATAAAAAAAAACATACGCCTTCTAGAATGTTACGGAGTACTCTCAGACACGTCATGTCTCACAATGCTTTCGTTCGCAGTTCGTCAGAATTAACCGGCTACCTAAGATAGCTCAAAAGATAGAGCTGTTATAAGACATGAGTAACACAGACAGACAGCGCGGACGTAGACCTGGGCATAGGATCCCGTTTTCACATTTCGATATTGCTTATTAATCCTTACTTTCTTACTAATATTATAAATTTGAAAGTAACTCTGTCTGTCTATCTGTCTGTCTGTCTGTTACCTTTTCACGGCTAAACCACTCAACCGATTTAGATGAAATTTGGTACAGATATAGTTTAAAACCTGGGGAAGGACATAGGCTACTTTTTATTCATGTATGTACCACGCGGGCGGGGCCGCGCGCAAAAGCTAGTCTTTTATATAATAGAGATAGGAAACAAGTGTAAAGGCTGGTAGATGCGAAGTGGTTTACATCAGTAGACCTGTGCCTGCCTACGAATCTATGAACGCTTGCATTACCAGTGATTGTACTCGCATGTTGGCGACTTATAAAAATGTCACTGCCTAGTGCCTACACAACGGACAACAATTACTTGATAATTAATTTTTTGCATGAGATGACACAAATCGGTTTGTTAGTATTGAAGAGTTAAAGATTGAGAATTGTTATGCAAGAGATTAACGCAAGTCTAATATGGTTGCAAGATACATTTATAATATAATATATCAGCCCTGTATTTATCTGTCCCACTGCTGGGCACAGGCCTCTTCTCACTATGAGAAGGGTTAGGCCATAGTCCACCACGCTGGCCTAGTGCGGGTTGGCAGACTTCACATATCTTCGAGAACATTATGGAGAACTCTCAGACATGCAGGTTTCCTCACGATGTTTTCCTTCACCGTTAAAGCAAGCGATAACCAACTATTTAAGATACATTTTGCAAGAATTATTTTCGGTCTCACGTACACACTCAGAGGAGCATATTGCTGTCTACCGCGCTCATTTCGACTACACAAAAACCCCGCAACACCCAACCCAACCGGGGAATACGCAGGCTCCCAAGATTCCACGCAAATATAAGCGCCAATTTATGCCTTGGACCTATTACTAACTCCTTAGCTGTCCTAATAAAAATCAACAAAAGTTTTTAATTTTTTTGAATGCTCTCATATCCAGTTGCTCTCACTGATCGGTAAGATTAGCGAGGTTAAGCAACGTTGGGTGCGGTCAGTCTATAGATGGTTGACCCCTTAGTGGTATTTCATCTGAGCGTCTCCGTGCATCGGAGGGCACGTAAAAAGTCGGTCCCGGTTGTTGCCAAATTGATAGCAGTCGTTAAGCCATGTCAGAGGCCTACGGGCGGCTTGGACAACTCTTGACAAGAGGTTGGCCACTAACCACGCGAAAAGAAGAAGAAGAAGTAACACTTAAGTATTGTTTCAGCTAACATCATGTTTCTGCTGTTCACCCTACTGCTAGCTGCCTCGGCGGCTGCGCACACTCACAGCGCGGTCGAAACAGAAATGTTCGCCATACCCATCAGCCCTAATCTCTTCAACTGGACTTATCAAGGTAAGCCATAGTCAATATATACATACATAGTATACTGCCTCCGTGGCGCAGCGGTAGTGAATGCGACTGCTGTTCATGAGGTCTCGGGTTCGAATCCCGGGTCGGGCCAACAAAAACGAATTGGGTTTTTCTGTTAAGAAATCTCAATACGAGCGAGTTATGAAGTTGGCGGTGTTAAATACCCCCGTGCCTCGAAAAGCACGTAAAGCCGTTGGTCCTGCGCCTGATCTCTCCGGTCGTGTCGGATTATCCGTCCCATCGGATCATGAGGTTTACGGAACAGAGAGTGCACTAGTGTTTGCGCACATACTTGTGCACTATAAAATCTCCTGCGCAGATGGCCAGTCTCCGTTAAGATTGGCCGCCGTGACCAAAATTCGGTCTGTAGGACATTATTATTATTATTATACATAGTGCCTCTATCATCTAAAAGGAAGGCAGAAGTCGTATTAGACCCACACTTAGCCAGCTATGTTTTAGGTCCAACGTAATGGCAGCGAGTCAGCTAGCGAATGGTGCCAGGCTTCGTGCGGCTATTGAGAATTTCTTGACAGACAAAACTCAATAACAGTTTGCTACCTATCTTATCTTATCTTATCTTATGTGGGGGCCAGTCAGTGCAGACCGGCGACACTTCGACCCAGTGGGATCTTTTGTGTCGACACTCTCCCAATAACGACTGCCATAGATGTTCATGGCAGCCAGGACCGACGGCTTAACGTGCTCTCCGAGGCACGGAGCAGGCGATAATTGTCAATCAATACGCACATAATTTCGAAAAGTCATATAACTTCCGAAAGTCAGAGGTGCGCGACGTGGGTTCGAACCCGAGACCCTCTGCATTGCAGTCTATTGGTCTCCCCACTGAGCTATCGCTGCTGTTTGTCATACTCAGAAACCTCTAACGTTATCAGACTCAACCCTGAGATCTTATGCACAGCAGTCGCTTTCAGTAATCTGCTGCGCACTAGTAGATATGCTCGAATATTGCAAGGCGAGTCGGCGAGGTAGATACAATTGAGTTCTTTAATATGTTAATGATTAGATGTGTTAATTCACTTGAGAAAGACGAAAGCTAATGGCAGACTCTCGGTCTGTTATTACGTTTCACGATTGACAATCAATTCGGGTTGTACTCTGCTTGTAATAATATAATTCAATCATGATTCGAAAGACACGTGGCGCCATCTATTATCATAAGAACGTTTTTGTTGTTTTCCTCGGGAACAGTAATTGTTTCGGGATGAAAGGTAGCCTATGTTCGTTTCTGTACACCTGACAACGTATAGGTATGCAAAATTTCAGGATGATCGGTTCAGTGGTTTAGGCGTGAAAAGGTAACAAACAAACAAACTCATTTTCGCTTTTATAATATTAGTTAGGATTCTGAATGACTTGAATCCTAAGAAAGGCCATAGCTTTCGTCGATTAAATTGCGCGATGCCGACCCTCGTAAATGGACATAAAAATGGGATAAAAGGTTAGGTATGTGTCTTTAGAACTCTTATTAACCGACTGGAAAGTTACGGCATAACTGCTCTAACGCCGGTTTCCAATAAGAAGGTGACACTAAATAATTGGTAACGGTAGGATCTTCCATGCGTAATATTATAGGCATATAACCATGTGATATGTTCCTACAACGTTCTACTATTTGTAATATTTCTAGCTTAGACTCTAATGCCCGGGTTACACGAGGCTAGTTTTTGAAGCTTGGATAGCAAGCTAGTTGTCTACTAAACTGTCCTGGCTTGCTGACCTGGCTCGAAACATGCTAGATCTGTTTACATGAGGCTAGATTATTTTAAGCTACTATTATTGCAGTAACTGAGGTAACCACACGTTCAAAATGAACTGCATGCGACAAAAAAACACTATTCGACTGAAACAGTTACTTCGAAAACTTTGCCAATTCTCACTAGACGAACTAGAAGATGAATTACAAAAACGGGTGTGGACAAGACCGTGGATTTTAAGAAGAGATTTACTTACCGAACCGTTACCGCAGGCATTGTGCCTGAGGCTTGGAAGGAGGCGAACGTTCAACCGATGCCCAAAAAGGGGGACCGTTCCGAGCCAAGCAACTATCGACCCATAGCTATCACCTCGGTGCTCTCCAAGGTGTTTGAGCGGATTATAAACACCCAAATTGTCCGCTACCTGGAGGATCAATCGTTGATCAATGATCGCCAATACGGCTTTCGGTCTAAACGATCAACGGGTGATCTTCTAGCGTTCGTCACGCACCTCTGGGGTGAGGCTATGGACAAGCACGGCGAGTCTTTGGCTATCAGCCTTGGCATAACCAAAGCTTTCGATAGAGTCTGGCACCGGTCTCTTCTTTCCAAGCTTCAGGCCTATGGCTTGCCCCCTCAACTGTGCACCTGGATTGCAAGTTTCTTGCAGAAGCGTCGTATTCGGGTCCTTTGCGGCGGTCGCGCTTCCAAATTTATGCAGGTCAATGCAAGAGTGCCTCAGGGGTCTGTCTTATCCCCTACGCTCTTTCTTCTGCATATCAATGATATGTTGAATCTCGGCAACATACATTGTTATGCGGATGACAGTACCGTGCATGGGCGATATCTCGGACATCCTGGGGCCAAACAAGCTGAGGTTGAGGGGAAAAGGCAGAATCTTGTCGTTAAACTTGACCAGACCTTGGACCGCATCTATGAATGGGGTGCCAAGAACTTGGTCGAGTTCAACGCCAAGAAGACCCAGGCATGCGCGTTCTCAACAAAAAAGTCTCCATTCCTTCCCCTCCCTTCTCTGAAGAACACTCCACTGGTGATACGTGACAGCCTCTCCATCTTAGGTATGGATCTTTGCCGCTCCCTTAATCAGAAAACCTATATCGAGAGCGTAATTAAGCAAGCTTCGCGAAAACTCGGAGTTCTGAACAGGATGAGGCGGTTCTTCACGCCTTGGCAACTGTGCCTATTGTATAAGGCACAAGTGCGCCCTTGCGTGGAGTACTGTTCTCATCTTTGGGATGGCTCCGCGCAGTACTTGCTGGACGATCTCGATCGGTTACAGCGGTGGGCTGTCCGTATCATCGGAGATCCAGAGGTCACGAGTTCACTGGAACCTCTGCAACTCCGTAGGGACATTGCCTCATTGCTATGTTTCTACAGAATATACCACGGGGAGTGCTCTGAAGAGTTATTCCACCTTATTCCGCCCTCCCCTTTCCTATCCAGAACAACGCGTCCTGGGTCCTTTAAGCGGGGCGTAAAAAAGCATCTTCTCAGGCCGTCAAAGTAGAGACCTCAACATCGCCTCGGCTACTGTGGGGGCGGTGTGTAGGCCACTGCTCTTAGACCACACGGCTGCTTACCATCAGGTGGAGTGTGGTCATTTTGACGAGCACTTACTAACTTTTTACGTCTTTGGTAGTCATAACAACACCTACTGTCTTTAATTACTGTTCCCGAGGAAAACAACAATAACGTTCTTATGATAATAGATGGCGCCACGTGTCTTTCGAATCATGATTGAATTATATTATTACAAGCAGAGTACAACCCGAATTGATTGTCAAATTCTAAATTAACGCGAGTGAAGCCGCGGGCAAAAGCTAGTTTAATATAAAGATAATCTCATTATAATAACACAGGACTTTATTGAATAGTGAGGACTATGGGCGATAATATAAATAATAACTGAATACATATTCCGAATGTCTTAGTTTGTGCTTTAGACGAGGCAGTTATGATTTAGCAAAACATGTTTTGTTCATGTCTGTATACTGCCGTGGTAATCGAGAGGGCAGTAAGTCAGAAAAGACAGTTTTAGAAAACAGCGCGCAAAGATTTTGTTTCAATTTTAACGTTTGTGATAAAACTATATACACGATTTTTATGTTAATAATAAATAGAAAAATAAAATATTTTGTTTACAGTAGAGTAGCATTACAAATCAGTAATTTAAAAAATGGCCATCTTTGACTTACCTATCGCCCTCTCGATTACCACGGCAGTAGGTATATATTTTTAAGGTAGAGGCGACCACACAATCTTATTGATCTGCAAGGATAACTAGAATTATCACTTCCAGTAGCGTGCCTAGGGTTTCAGGTTATGGCAAACGCAATGTCTTTTTAATAATAAATTACGTAAAACCTATCTTATATCCTATGTAGGCATACTTTAATTCCACTTCGATGTCGTGGATGACCTCCCCATTAAACACAAGAATCATAAAACCATTTTTTGGCATAAATATGGGCATACAAAAGAAGTTACATTTATCAAATTCTATTTAGCCATATTTTTATTTATTAGGTGTTCAAAGTTAAAATTATATTATTAAAATAAAGAGTAGGTAATGAATAAACTTTGTATAGGTTATTTCAAGCCAACTTAGACTAATTTTACATGCTAGTGTCAGATTGAGCATAATAAACATCGATCAAATATACACTAAACTTTTATATATTCGGGATCGAGCATTTTAGTAAGCCATCCAGGTTTTTGGGATGATATGAAGGTATCACCAGCAGCGTGAAGGTGCTTCGGTTTTATTTTTCAGCAGATGATCTATCGTTTAATTTTTGAGGCTCCCTAAGTCGGCGGTTGTACCTTCTTTGGGCCGCTTCTAAATGATTTTATTGCGTAGATTAAGCAGCGTAATAGAAGTCAAATCAATTGCCGTCTGCCGAATATATTCCCAGATGCTGTTATTAACTATCTAACAGAAAAGCTAACAATAAAACTTCAAAACTAGACGGCTCGATGGTGTAGTGGTTATTGTAACCGACGTATAATATGTTTGTATTTACAAATATATATATATATGTATGTTTATCCAATGTCTAGTACCCATAATACAAGCTCTGCGTAGTTTAGGCTAGATGGCGTTGTGCGTATGCATTAGAATATAAGAAAAATCAACGGGTTGCACGTCGGTAGTGCCGGCAGAAGTGAAAACTTGAATATTAACGTTGTGCATTTTTGATATTTTGGAATGGTTAGGGAATAATTTTGCACGAATTGCTTTAATTATCAGTATAAAAGTACTATCATTTATGTGGTAAAATACAATATTCATATATTGCGCTATCGTACACAAACATGACAATTCTCCCTCCGTCTTCCGAATTTTCGATCAGGTCACGTGTCCTGACGCGAGTTTAACATTTTTTACCCATCACAAAAAAAGTGCACAACGCCGCTAAAGAAGTTTTCACTTAAAAAAAAATGGATCCTAAACATCAATTTAAGCTATGCCATTGGACCATCGAGACATGGAATATTGTTACATAAGCTGTTTTATAAGATAATAACATATTGTTGTTGTGTAGATTGCCTCCCTCGCGTAGCAGGCGCAGAGGCGCGTAGCATTCAGCCATGTACAGGTGACAGCATGCAAACATACAACCTTCATTCCGCACAAGTGTTCAATTTTGTAGATCAAATATTTTATTGAAATGAGTTATGCTTTTAGAAAACATTATAAACCAAATTCAATGTATTGGATTTTTTAAATAAGTAATTAATGAATAATAATTATTATTAAACATGTAAAAAGAAAAGTTGTTAATTTTAATTCTAATGACATGAACGATAAAATGATGTTATTGTATTTAAAAGTTATTACCTACATTTAGGAAAATTATCGCGATAACGGTAATTACCCATTTACCTTTACTTACCCACTTACCTAACATTATTTAAACAAAGAACAGACAGTGGTATAAGTTGATCTGATACAAATTCTCACGCGCAATTTTTCTGTCAGTAATAAGTTAATAACTAAAAGTAAAACTAGTTATTTGAATTCAACAAACAATTCATCAAATACTTCTACATATTCGTTCAATAGTCAGGTATTTATGTCGGTAACTTCATTGATTTTTATTTACAAAGAATCTACCCTGAATACATTGAATTTGGCGTTAGTAAAAGTTGTGTTTTATGATACTAATAATGATTTTGACATAAATTGGGTTATGGAGCATGATTTAACGACTGTCTTGTTCATACAGTCGTGTAGAGGAGTGACTAGTGAGCATGTAAAAGTTGCTGTTATTGTCAGAAAATTTCACTGGGTCTGAAAGAAAGGCTCGGTGAGCAAGTTTCTTACATTTTTAGAAAATAAAGACAGGGAATAAATAAAATGCATCCTGTATGGTGAAGATATTTTCAAACACAAGGAACACCAAGACTCAGACCACCTATTTGCTGACCACATAATTTTTTGATCGAAACCACACAACACTCCACACGGCTACAAAGCCAAATCGAGCATAATCCCTCATCAGTCTGTAACAGTCAGCGCTATTTAGTAAGTTTTTATTTCGATTCGTAATCTCTTAATTACCTCTTCTGCGACTAATCCCACCCACACAGTGGTGTGATACTGTATGGCCAGTGTAATCGACGTAACTATGAAAAATACAGAAGTCTAGCATTCGTGTAGTTCAGGGAATTAAAAAACAATAACAAATAGAAAATAAATTGTCATGGAACTTGCAACGAATTTAATAACAAGTTGGGCTAAAGAATTCAAATTTTCTCCTTAGCAAAGTTAACGACTAATCTGTAAATGTCTGTTAACGAACGTATACAGGTAAACAACCAATGTACGTACGTACTAATCAAGCGGTTTGCCGGTACTTTTTACCCTTTTTTTAAAAGTTCATAATAATACCAAATTGCCTAGTATGATATGGACCGTGTCATCCCCTTTCCTTCAATATAGCGAAGAGGGCGATGGCTGGCTAATGCGTCGTAGTCGTGAACGGGTGCTACTTAGGGTGACTGGTCGGCCTTGGTTCGGACTACAATAAATGGTCCCGCGTAGTTTTTATTCTGCGTAATATACATCACTACTATTAGGTACTAACTTTTAAATATTGCTTATCGCTTGAGTATTTCATGAAAAAGCCGCGATAGCTCAGTGGGGAGACCAACAGACTGCAATGCAGAGGGTCTCGGGTTCGAACTCACGTCGCGCACCTCTGGCCGAAAGTTATATGACTTTTCGAAATTATGTGCGTATTGATTGACAATTATTGCCTGCTCCGTGCCTCGTAGAGCACGTTAAGCCGTTGATCCCGACTGCCATGAACATCTATGGCAGTCGTTATTGGGAGAGTTTCGACAGAAAAGATGCCACTGGGTCGAAGTATCGCCGGTCTGTACTGACTGGCTCACACATAAGATAAGATAAGATATCGTTGAGGAGCTATGACCGCTCAAGTGAAAAATTGCTCAACCAGCCCCTCCCTATATTAATTTAGGTCATATAGTAACACTTATAAACATCAAGGTTACACTAACTAAACTACAAGGTGTCTCAAAAGAAATTTTATATTTAGTGGATCGATTAAGAAAAAAGTAAGCCGTATATAGAAAAACTGTTTATTAATTTTTAAAATACACCTTTTGGGGATTTATTTCTTAAAAATAACATCGTCTAAATGTAGACCCTCGCGTTCCCGGCACTCATTTAATCGAACAGTAAAATTACTTATGACGGCACGGCAGGTGGACTCAGGGATGGCTGCCATTTCATGACGGATATTTTCTTTCAAATGCGCCAGTGAAGTCGGTTGATTCGCATAAACTTTAGATTTAAGATAACCCCATAGAAAAAAGTCCATAGGGGTCAAATCTGGACTGCGTGGAGGCCAATTTATGTCACCTCTCCGGGAGATTAATTTGCCAGGGAAAATTTCACGAACACGTGGCAGAGACATATTGGACGTGTGTGAAGTTGCTCCGTCCTGTTGAAATCATGTTCTTTGGTTATAGCCCGAAAAGTTTTGCAGTTCAGGAACCAAGAAGTTGTCTAACATCTCCACATAACGCTCTGAATTCACTGTAACCGCACGCCTCATATTGTCTTCAAAAAAGTAAGGGCCGATAATTCCTCGCGCCGACATCGCAGCCCATACGGTCACTTTAGGCGAATGTAGGGGTTTCTGATGCTTGCGTTTCGGATTCGTTGCACACCAGTAGCGACAGTTTTGCTTATTTACGTGGCCATTAAGATGAAAATGAGCTTCATCCGAGAACAAAATGTTCGTAAACGTCGATAATTGCTCAATCACCTGATTTACGAAATTAAGCCTCTGACTGGCATCTTGGGGCTTTAATTCTTGCACCAATTGAATTTTGTAGGGGTGCAGATTCAGGTCTTTGTGCATAATGCGATGTAGTGAAGATCTATGCACATTTAAAGCACTTGCGCGCTTCCGAATTGAAAGGTTCGGGTCGTCGCGAACAGACTGATTAACACTCTCCACGTTTTCTACCGTTCTTGATGACCTAGGTCGCCCGGATTTTGATTTATCCAGCGTTGTTCCAGTCTCTTCAAACTTCTTAACCCAATTTCGAATAAGAGGAATGCTTGGCGCATCATTTAAGTGACGAAAACCTCGAATACTACAGAATTTTCTACGCGCTACAGTCGCCGAATCACCGTTTTTGTAAAACTCTCGCACGCACAACGCACGGTCTGCTCCCGAGAAACGCTCCATAGCGACTGAATTCCCAAGAGCCAGGCTACCGATTGACATAACCCCCGCGCCCCTCGGATACGTTGCGTTCACGCAGTAAGCTAGCTAAATATAAAATTTCTTTTGAGACACCTTGTATAATATGAATGTACATTTACATTTATCAAAATTTTAACCTATTTCTAAATTCAAATATATTAGATCTGACCGTAACTTGCCTTTTGTAATCCCCTTAAGTTATACGTCCCAAGAAGATGAATTGGCCTGATAATATAAAGACGCCGACAGCAATTTGTGAGCACGACCGACATGATAAATCGCAGAAAATACTTGACGTTTGTAAAAGTGATATCCAACTTCACCAGTCGGTAACATTTTTATTACATCTAGTGACAGACGATGGTCCACTTATTTATGGTATATAGTGACTGCCATTCATGGACTTCAGCAATATACAGGGTGTCCCAAAACTCAACGTCAAGCCGAAACGGGGTGACAGGATTGATCATAACCATCACGAGAAAAATCTGAAAAAAAATCTATCCCATGCAGTTTGAAAATTATGGGCATTTTAAGAAAAACCTAGAAATTTGATCAAACTGTACCATTTTTCGGTTATTGTGGTTATTATTTTTTATTTTTGTTCATTTGAACTTTAGAAACGTAATCCTAAATAACATTTCTAGAATCCCAATAAAAAATAATGACACAATTGCCTTAAGTTCCCGAGAATTGAGACTATTTGTTAAACTACGAATTTAAAATTTTCAAGATTCGTCGACTTTGACAGGCCCTCCTATAAAAAAAATGTACTAGAGTGCCTTAGCAAGTAGCATTAAAAGTTGGCGCATTTAATCAGAATTCTAAAATGGTACAATACTTGTTAGTTCCATACAATAGAAAAGAGTAAAAAAATTAAAACCTCAAGTAACCCGATTTTTGCTATCAGATTTTACTCAGTTAAAATGTTTTTAATTCGCACAAGCTCTAGGTAGGTTCTTAATTTTAAGGCAAAATGATGAGAGAGATGGATAATGGGTATGTTTGCCATGAGTGAGCGAGACAGATAGTGACGCCACGCATTGAGACGGAGATGCGTCGTTTAAACGAGTGCGAATGAAACAGATAGATGCTATGGCATCTATCTGTTTCATTCGCACTAGTTTCAGCCAAGCAAATGGCTACGCTACCAGTCCGACACCAACCAGTTAGTACGTTTCGCTCATTCGTCTACTGCGCACGTTCGTATTCGCTTGTGTTGATTTAGTACTGACAACTTTGGCTTCTCTTTTTGGACTTGAATCTTTGTGAATTGGACTTGTTGATAACATACCGGCAACTTTGGCTTCTCTCTGGACTTTTGTGTTGGCATCCTTTTTATCTACCATGCCTACGCGCTACACTTCACAAGAATATGCGAACATGCACCTCATTTATGGGGAATGCAGATGCAACGCAAGTGCTGCCGCTAGACTTTATCGTGAAAGATATCCAAATTTAGAGCGCTACCCGGATCACCGCGTGTTTGTTAATGTGCACCGTTCACTCACAGAGGGCGGCCATTTCCCGAATCAAATACAGGCTGGAGGTAGACCTGTGTTTCCTTTCCAGGAAGAAGTATTGCAAGAGGTCGCACGTGACCGAAGTATTTCCGTACGTGGAATTGAAGAAAGAACGGGAATACCGAAAAGCACTGCTCATCGTATTTTACAAAGAGCCGAAATGCATCCGTTTCACGTACAACGAGTTCAAAGTCTTCTACCTCGAGATTATCAGGAAAGGATTTCTTTTTGTAGAACAATGCTACAGAGGCATAATGAGAATCCCCAATTCATCCAAAAAATTCTCTGGTCAGATGAATCGACATTTAAAAAAGATGGTTACATGAACTTGCACAATTATCACGAGTGGCATGTGGAGAATCCACATTTAATGCGAGAAGATAGATCCCAGTATCGTTTTAAAGTAAACCTGTGGACCGGAATTTTAAACGGTAAAATTATTGGGCCTATTGAACTGCCTGAGAACTTGAATGGAACTAATTACCTACATTTTTTAAGAGAAGATTTACCAACCCTGTTAGAGGACGTACCACTAGCAGATCTTCGCGACATGTGGTTTCAACAAGATGGCTGCCCAGCGCATTTCGCAGTGCAAGTAAGAGATTTCCTTGACCAGGAATATCCGGGAAGGTGGATTGGACGTTCGGGCACTATCTCGTGGCCCGCCCGTTCACCAGATTTAAATCCCCTGGATTTTTTCTATTGGGGAGTTCTCAAAGAAAAAGTTTACTCAAAGCCCATTGAGAACGTAGCCGACCTGCGTGAACGCATTTCTCAAGCAGCTGAGGCGATCAACTCTCGAAGATATGCCCGACTAATAAGTAGATCTTTTTTAAGAAGATGTAGGGCTTGTATTGAGGCTGATGGTAAACAATTTGAACATTTATTGTAATAAAAAACGTTATTTCTCTATCATCTGACTTTTATTCCAACAAACCTAATTATTTTACTAATTTTACTAACTTTTTTTCACTTTGGTAAAAGTGGCGTCACTATCTGTCTCGCTCACTCATGGCGAACATACCCATTATCCATCTCTCTCATCATTTTGTCTTAAAATTAAGAACCTACCTAGAGCTTGTGTGAATTAAAAACATTTTAACTGAGTAAAATGAGATAGCAAAAATCGGGTTACTTGAGGTTTTAATTTTTTTACTCTTTTCTATTGTATGGAACTAACAAGTATTGTACCATTTTAGAATTCTGATTAAATGCGCCAACTTTTAATGCCACTTGCCAAGGCACTCTTGTACATTTTTTTTATAGGAGGGCCTGTCAAAGTCGACGAATCTTGAAAATTTTAAATTCGTAGTTTAACAAATAGTCTCAATTCTCGGAAACTTGAGGCAATTGTGTCATAATTTTTTATTGGGATTCTAGAAATGTTATTTAGGATTACGTTTCCAAAGTTCAAATGAACAAAAATAAAAAAGAATAACCACAATAACCGAAGAATGGTACAGTTTGATCAAATTTCTAGGTTTTTCTTAAAATGCCCATAATTTTTAAACTGCATGGGATAGATTTTTTTTCAGATTTTTCTCGTGATGGTTATGATCAATCCTGTCACCCCGTTTCGGCTTGACGTTGAGTTTTGGGACACCCTGTATTAGCTCTTGCCCGCGGCTTCATTTGGCAACGGTAGTTTTTTTCTGGATGAATGGTCCATTTCTGTTTCCCTAACAATGTGTTGGCGTTTCATGATCATCTGTTGAGTAGTGAAGGTGTGAAAGCGTAACAAACGAAAAAATCCACATTCGCATTAGAGTAGTAGAGCCTCGCTGATTTCAGCATGAATGGGCCGGCTCGACCGGGGAAGTACTGCCCTCTCACAGAATATCGACGTGAAATACCAGTATTCCTACTGTTGTGTTTCGTTTGGTAAGTAGAGTGCTGGAGGCCCAATCACCCCCTTTCGCTTTATTTAAATTTACTAGTTTAAAACTATTAATATATATTTTTTAAAGATTTAGTAATCTATAAATAATATATATTAACAGTTTAAATTAACAAACAAAAAGTGTAAATTATTATAGTATTATTTGCTAGTGCAAATAATACCTAATTTACACTTTTTGTTTCAACTGCTTTTCTGTTGTCTCGGTTACGGAGAGATTGAGTTGGTGTTTGTCTTAATTTTAAAGTGTAGTGTTTTATATCAATTGGGTTTTCTCTGAATAATTATCTCGGTATACCTACTCATTACACTTGCTTGGGTTTGCTGCCAATTTAATTTGATTAATATATTCGGATAGTAGAAATGAGAGCGCTGAGAAGCATATGTGGTGTAACTCTGAAAGATAGAATAAGGAATAGTGTGATTAACTGATTAGAGAGAGATGCGGCATGAAAGTGGATATAGTGACAAGAATAGAAAAGGGTATGTTAAGCTGGTTTGTACATGTAGAAAGAATGACGAGGAAATACTGACTAAGAAAGTTTATAAGGCTAGTGTGAATGGAACAGTCGCAAGAGGAAAACCTAGGCGAACGTTTCTCGATCAGATCGGAGGCGTTTTGGACAAAGGCTAGGTTAAGAGCTCCTTGAACCAATGGATGTGTATGAGGAATTTGATGTAAGTAAATGAAGCCAGAAAAGTGTGTCAGGATCGTAGCAAATGGAAATCCGTAGTCTCTGCCTACCGCTCTGGGAAGCATGCATGAATCTATGTATGTATGTATGTATTCGGATAGTAAGACAACGAGCTATTTCGTAAAAGTTTTCATCTTGAATTGAAATATCACTTACACATGAGTATGTTTATGCACATTCAGAAATGAATTTAATAGAATTTCTTGGAAATGATCTCTTTTACCAATGATTTTTACTTATTGTAAATATTTATCAAGGATTTGTCTATACAGTGGCGATATTTTTGAAAATAATTTGGCTCGAGTTTTAGTGTGGGTTATAATATATTTTGTGTCTGTCCGCCTGTTTGTTTCGTCAAAGCCATAAAACGGATTAACTATTAAGTAGGACATTTTCAGGTTTTACATGAAATCTAAGCAACGTTCAATTAATTATTTTTATTAGCACCGGTGATACAGTTAGACGTACTAAACGTAGCACTATATCTCCGGTGCGTAGCACTATATCTACGCAAACTTGATATAATCGCACGAAATTACATGCAAAAAAAATTTTCCCTAATTAATTTTACATCTAAATCAACGTTGTCTTTAATATCCGTTTACCATAAATCATATTTCAATCCAGAAAACATAACGATCGTTAAATAGCTATAAAAAGAATCTCACCCCTAGTGCTCCCCATCCCACACGCCCCTCGCGTCCCCCTCGCCGCACACCTCCCTGGGAGACCTGAACATTGATTGATCTGTATCTGTGTGCAATTATAAATGTTTATGTCCTATACCTGAGCACTAGACGGCGCATGTCCGGCTTGCAACGCAATCAATAACCCTTCGTCGGCAGTTCAGTATCATAAAAATGCATATGGAGTCAGCCACACGCATTTTTATGATAGTCCTTTAGTAATATTTTATAGTATTTATCGAAGTTTCTAGTGTTTATTGTGACGTCCTGTGACCTGTACAGCATCTGTCGAATGTAAGTTGTTTAAATTCATGTGTTTTGTCGATATTTCGGTTCATTTGCACCATTTCAATTGTCAGCCATTTTCTCTTTGTGTTCGGGTTGTTCGACAATGATTCAGCAAAAACGGTTTGATGACGCCGTTTTTTATTGACATTTTACTTTTTATTTCGCTTTTCTTTCGACTTAATAATACTAAGTGATTTTAAATGCAAATATTTGACTTTTTTTTTATTTATGAAAGAGAATGAAGCCAGAGAAGTGTGTCAGGATCGTAGTAAAAGAAAATCCGTAGTCTCTGCATACCCTTCTGGGAAACAGGCGTGAATCTATGTATGTATGTATTTTTCGTCGTTCTAGCATCTTCTATCACAAATAGCTGAAACGCAGTGTAATACATAGGTACTACGCTGCGTTTAACCAGAAAAATGAAGAGTATTACTTGACTTTAAGCCTACTAAATATTAATATTGTAATTAAACATTTTATAAATTTATATTTGGAGTTGTTCATTCAATTACGCGTTAACGGTTGCACGGATTTGGATGGATCTGGGTATATATCTTTTTGCTGTGCTTTTTCTTTTAAAGTTTCTGTGATTGTGCAGTGGTGAAGTCGTTCGAGAACCGAACCCATACGCATAAAATTTAGTACCTGTCTGTTAATAATTATAGCAACGTAATTATAGATTAAGAATTTTTCAATGCAATCACACAATTTAACTATATCGAGACAATGTGAAAAATCTTTGTCTGGTCTCCGGGGACCAAAATCCAATAAAGGCTAAAATATGTGAGTGGTGGACATCGATTTATTGCATCAGTGACATGCGCATTCATTAGTATACACGTGTAACTTCTGAAATTGGACGCTAGGTGGCGCTGTTAACACTGTGCCACACCCATGTCCACCATAATTTGCGTCAATCTGTGCCTAGTGTAAATCTGTTCCTGCGAATTTGGTTAAAATTTCGGCACTTGCGAACAAATAAGGTATTAGGATTTTCTGTAAAGATATAGAACAGCTCGGAATTAGGGAAAAGGCAATATGTTATCTTTGTATCTGAAAAAGCACGTACAGCCGAAGAAATTTCTATAACGGCCATTTTGTTCTCAGAATTCGACCAGCAATACCGCTTCCACGCATCACTTCTCGGCAAACCGGAGCTACCCTCATGGCTGCGGTACATCTACAGCGGTAGACATCATTCTGGGTTCATCTTCGGCACTCCACCGAGAGGCAGCGCTGGACCCATCACGGTAAGAAAACCTTGACTTGAATGTTTCCTTACCAACAGCGCTGTATATAAACTTCCCACTAGTGGACGTGGACATTTACTTTTTTATTACTGGTGGTGGCAGGCGTCCTATCTGATGCGTAATATCTATATATCGTCTGACGTAAGCGGTAAACACCACCCATGAACAAGGCTTTGTTGTCTTAGCATCACATCAGAAATTCCAAGGAACACAAGGAGCTGCCTATTGTAAACTGGCTAACACTTGGTCTTCTGCCTGATGGTGAACAGTCAAGGTGGATTAGGACAGGATAATGAAAGAAAGAAATAGTAATTGAGTTGGCTGCGTTCTCACTCACCGAAACGCAGCAAGAATACGTACTGCTGCATCACGTCTATATTCTGTAAGAGGGCTTAATGATAAGACTTGACAAGCACAATTATTAAGAGTAGGTATGCAGGGAGACAGTATGCGTACGGTTGTGGTAGCACACACACTACCCTGGCACGATAGCAATCAAGGAGGTATCCGGCCGTAATTACATCGTCTACCAACCATAGTGCGTACTTTGACTGTATTGTTCTAATAAGGTGGTATAAAAGTGTTGCTTTCACTGCTGGATGAAGGCGAGCTGGTATTGTGATGAAGCCAATGATGAGCAGATATTGTGAGTCGCAGCTTAAGAAGAACAACAAATAGATAGCTAGAAAGTATCTTTGTCTTTTTAGCTTTTATTCAACTTGCAGTATTTGTTAGTTTGTTTAGATCAACTTTCGCAAGCTAAATTAGAACCAGTTCTTCATAACCGATTTTGCTGATGATTTTGCATAATGATATCTTTAGTTCTGTTGATAAGCAGGGTTGTAATATTTTAAAATGGCCGCCGCCACAAGATATTTAATCATGTATACTGTTTGTCAACCCTATTGATATAGGTTTCAAATGAAAGAGCTTTAAAAGATAAAAATGTATGATGGAATTTAAAATGTCCAAGTACAAGATGGCTTGGTATTTCTTTTGTTAACCTATTTATCCTAGGTTTCAAATGAAAGGACTTGAAGAATAGAAAATTTTAACATGGCCGCCGCCGCTGGTCCAAGATGACGGCTCCCGTTTCCATCTTTACCCGTTTTACACTTAATTATCAAACGTGTAAAGAAGTAAATGTGAGCCGCAGCCTTCAAAGGCGGGCAGCACAGACACAAAAGTTTTGTGTAACTATTTATGATAGCTCGTTCTGAAGTCCAGCAGAGCACCTTGGTTGTGTAAAATCAAAATCAAAAATATATTTATTCATGTAGGTAAAGTAACACATATGAACGTCAAAGTTACACTTATTAATGTGAATTTACATTTAGGCACATTTACTCGTTGTCATGTTCAGCAAAGCAAGGGTGTAGAATCAATGAGAATGCAAGAAACTCAGAGCCACCTTTTTAATTGCCAAGTTTACAGTATTGTTTATTTTAGAAGTATATTCTGTAAGGAGCAGCTGCATCCAGTAAACCACTTACCAACATAGAACACTCAAGCAATAAGTAATATTTTAAAGTTAACCTCTAATAATAGTTTATGGCATAATAGGAGCATCCACTTACATGTATCCTCCTATCCTAACTAATATTATAAATGCGACAATGAGTTTGTTTGTTTGTTACCTTTTCACGCCTAAACCACTGAACCGATCATCAAAAGGTAACAAACAAACCCATTTTCGCTTTTATAATATTAATTAGGACTAGCTTTTGGCGACGTCTTCGCTCGCGTAAATGTATCTTAGATTAGTAACAGTACTTTCTTCTGGATGCAAGGTACCCTATGTCCTTTTCTGTTTCCTTGACAAGGCCCATGCGAAATTTCATGATGATCGGTCGTGTAGTTAGGCGTTAATGGCGATTTACATAAAAATATGGCCGTAAGTTTCTTGCAGATATTTTCTCAAAGGCTCAACCTTTTGCCTAAACCTAATAACTAACATTAATGTGAATTCAGTATATTGACTAAACTCACTAGCAGTCACTGACCCCTTTGACATTCGTAAGCTACTTTGAGTCCTAGACGAATAAATTATTTTTGACTTTGACTTAGATAACTTATACTAGATCTTGGACCGGACTAGCAAAGTATACTGTACATGCCACGGTCTAGGATTACACAGCTTGGTCGGCAGATCCACCCTTAGTGTAGAAGAGACATGATACCACATTAGGTATATTTAAGATATTTTTTCCCTTCCAGTTGGAAGTCATAGGGCTGAACCGTCAAGACTATGAGACTCGGCGGCTTCTTCTCACACTGGACATACGGAGCAAAGAAAAGATGGCGCGTCATGAGGTCGAGCTCAAGATTGACAATCTAAACGTGGAAGATCTTCTTGAGGAGCACAAGTAGGTGAACTTTCTGTTCTAAACCAACTTCAGAGCGTGACTACGATATTATTATAAACATGGTGCGTTCAAACCCTTATCATAACAGAAAGCCGAGTTTATTTGTCTACTGTCTTCAGTAGGATCGTGGTACTTATCAGGTCTGTATGTACTAGTCTTGTGAGCGGATATTTCTTATTTGTCTTTCATTACTGATCCCGTAGTAAGTCAGTGCCTAAGTTCCCGGTCAAAAAGCATTGGGTTCCCGTATAAGGATAATGATATTGGATTCCTTTTCTAAGATGTTCTCATTAACAGTGCGGAGCCTGGATAGGGGGGGTGCTGTTATGAGACCTATTCTTTCGGGATACTTTTAAACACAGCCTTATTTAAATTTACATCTTCTACCAATCATAGTGCGTACTTTGAATGTAATGTTCCAATGAGATGGCATAAATGTGTTGCTTTCACTGCTGGTTGACAGCGAGCTGATATTGTGGTGAAGCCAATGATGAGCAGATATGTGAGTCGCAGCATAAAAATAACAACAAATAAATAGCTAGAAAGTATATTTTTCTTTTTTGAAGCTGTTATTTAACCTGTAGTGGGACTACGACTACTCGTAGGTTGATAATAAAAGTAATAATGGTAATATGTATCTATGCAAGCGTTTTTTGAATTGCTTTATTTCGACAGTCTAACATCTTTTTAGGATGACCCGTCTTAAAGATATCTTACGCACGAAGCTGTGGACGGAGAGCAGCGAAGATTTGTACCCAACATTCCTGGCTTCGGCCATCGACTTAGGAGCAAGGCTGCCTCTGAAACCCAGTGATGGAGAAGGGTGCGTATATGTATTAATTTATTTTTTCAGGTTCTCGGGTGAAGTAGTTTTGACACGTCGCTGTTCCAGAAGTGTAATTATTGTAGATATGAACATTGTTTGTTTGTTTGGTTGAATGCGTTAATCTCAGGAACTAATAGTTCGAATTGAAAAATTATTTTAGTGTTGGATAGCCTATTTATCAAGGAAGGTTATAGGATATATAACATCACGCTACGACCTACGGCGGCGGCGCAGTAATCATAAACGTACGTGAAACTGCGGGCACAGCTAATGCTGTTATATATTGACAATAACCCTTATATTTTATGACAGAACAATGTAAAACTTAAATGAAATCTATTAGATATTATAGTACCTTATTAAATTCCTGGTTTAGTGAATATATTATTGGGTTTTACTATGAGAAAATATACCGTAAAATGACCGTAAGCTAACAGCTACTGTAGGTTATATCTTCTCTCCACACCTAAGCTGCCGTTTAATCGTAAAAAAATCAAATAGCCTTTTGTAAGAATTCGATGTTTCGATGCTGTAGTCGTAAATGCTGTAATGCTGTAGTTGTACGTAAACCATTATAGGGGATCAGCCTAAGCACACTGCCTCAGCCTGCTACTTCCTCAACCTATGAAACTTGGGAGACCACTTTGATTCTAAGCTGACACTAGCTATTTTCCAGACTGGTCATTCGGCTCGGTAGTTCCATGCCCTTCTCTGCGGAGATCAAACGCTTACGTGAGGAGGTTCGTCCGCTCTCTCGTCTACCGAGCTGTCCGCGCGAGTACAAACGCACTACAGTCGAAAGACTCTTCAGGGACGCGGGCTTGACCCTGGATTGGTGCAGCTTTGAGTTGGTAAGTTTTATGATGCCTAATACATTATAGGTTTAAAAGCTAAAACTTTTAGAGACATGCAACTTCGAACACTTTAAAGTTAGGTAGAACAGGAAAAGACTTCGGCATACCGTCATAAAGCTAACTAAGGTACTGTGTTGGGATGGCCAGCTCAAGGAACCATGTTCTTGTGCTACTGATATGATAAATATCTTCAGCTTATAGAAGATCACAGCCGAATAATAGTATTGTGTTCCTGTAATGAACAGCTTTTTCAGGTAGCTTCAATGATGTTTCATTCTATAATTGCTTTCACAGTGAAGGACGTCAAAAATTTGGTGCCCAGACTCTTTTGCACTGCACTTGTGTTAACATTTTACAAATAAGTAGTATGTTTATAGGAAAAGCTCCCGGGAAAATGATTTTAGAGACCAATAAGAATACGTCACAATTCAGATGATTTTGAGTCTTTACTCTGCGTGCGTTAGTAACTTATCTAATTTTTTTTCTGTATTTAATATCATTGTGTAGCCCATGAACATCATTTGTTGAGCTAGCCATTCCAACAGAAAGCCTTGTTAACGTCGTGGTTTAGAGCATACTACATTCTCAATTATTGCCGATTTATAGGCTTAATGAAAAGTTTCTTTCAGTACAACACAATATACAAGGCACGCTCAACTCTCCACCTGGAATACCTCACCGAAATACCGAACACTAGCAAGACAGCCAAGTCAGTCAAAGCACTGAACACGAGGGACACATGGTCAGCTCCCAGCAAGGAAGCGTTACCGTCAAGGAGTTATGGCAAGCTGTTGACAGCGGCTGTCTTAGTCCCGTTGACACTGATGCTGCTATCAGTCACTGCGTTGACAGCTGTCGTCTGCGCACTGCACGCCACTGTGTAAGTAGCTAACTATATCTCTGTTTTTCTTATTTCTTACGTACATATTTTTCATACTGAGTTTTAGTTGTATTTATTGTCAGGATTTTTAGTAGATATGTTTTTATACTATCGTATGTAAAAAAGGTAAGACATCATGGTAAGTGGTTTACGTAACCAGTAAAAGTTTGCAACACTAGAGCTATGTCACTGCAGTTGCATTTCAAAAAAGAATTGGTGTGCTACTAGCGCCACTGACAAAGATTAATAACTCGAAATACACACACATATTGCGCTGTGCAATATGTCTTCTTAAGGAACCTGCTTCTACTTCCACTTCCAATCAGGATACATCACAAGGTTGTTAGATTGCGATATACTGTAGGATGGATCTAGTTCCCCTATTGAACTATACCAGCATTCCGGAATTGAGCTATACATGAACATTACATTCAAAGCCTCAATTTCACAGAAATAGGAAAAAAAGTCTGAGTGAAAGCAATAGAGTGGAATCAGAAAATCTACATAAATTGATTGAAAATTATAATTTTTCATTACAGAAGGGATCCTGAATCTGAAAACTTTTTGGACAACATATTTCATATATGTATAGACTATAGGAATAGAAGGTTCGAGATGTTTACTTAATAATGTGTTCAACTAACAATAGTTTATTGTTACGGCATACTAACATTCTATGAAATGTACACAACTTACAATTCTGCATCTAACACCGTGATGATATGTTATGAGTGTTATGACTATATAGTGCTTATTAATTATTAAATTACTGCTTAATTAATCTACTAGCTAGGGTGGAAGACTTTGGTTCATGGCGTCCGGGGTTTGAGTTTGAAATAATTCTCAATAGCAATTCGGCGTTAGGCAGCTGTTGGTGATCCATTCATCTGCATTGAAGATCACGTAAAGCCGTTGGTCTTGAGCCTGATTTATTTACGGTCATGTCGGATTACCATCCCACCGAAATATAAAAATGAGGGAATAGAGAATGATTGGAATGAAATTTACTTTTTATTTGATCCCTGTCATAGATACAATATCAACTGCGCAGTCAGCTAGTCTTAGTTGAGATTTGTCTATAGAGCTACAAATTTGTAATGGTATGCATGTAATATTAACAATATCTTATATTGCAATGTGACAGTTACCGGTAGATGTCAAGAGCTTGTTTGGTGTGATGCTCTTTGACTGCGATTGCTGTACATAAAGTCTCGGGTTCGAAGCTCGAAGCCACAGGGATGTTAGATTTTTCTGACCGGGAATTCTCAGCAGCATCACGAAGACTGTAACTTTACTACTAATAGACTCGCCGCCTTTAACATGGTATAAATCTACCTCCCCCTTTGGAGATACAGACATGAGACTATTTAAGTATGCAGTTATGACGTCATATATACATATACGTCATGCGTAGCTCTGCCATTGTCGGTTCTAATATCGTACGTCATATCGTTAGTGTCTTCAGTACTGTGTTGCCACACACTTAAGTATAATTATGGCAAATACGTATTCCAGGGCTCACAAGTCGAAGGTGGAGATGTGTCGTTATGGCACTGGCAACACCGAGCAGACACAGGTTGCTGACAACACTAGCAACAAAAGTGTTGGTGTGAGGTTAGTATTCTTGAGACTTTCCTTTCTTTCTTTTGTTCTCTCTCCCTTTTACAATTATCTTTTTAAACTTGTAGACATTCCCTTATGTACGTGTAATTACAGGTATTTTTAAACATACTTCAGGCACCGGTCTTTCACAAAGTTACCTGATTTATTATGGCATTTCTGTAAACTAGCATAAGAAACCTTTGTGAGAGAGAATAAATGCATTTATTACTATTACGTGGGTTAGATGGGTGTTGTAGGTTCAATAAATACAATAGTTGGATGATAGTTGACTCATATTTTATTTTAAATAGTTTGATCAAAAATATACGTTACGGCAAATCAAAAATAAATAGTTTCATTATGACTTAATAATAAAAGAGCCTTAAAATCTGATAGTGTGGTATGCCGGTACAAAAAAGTTGTTTAATAGGCATTGTGAGAGGTGATGAACTATTTAAGTGCGTTCGTGCGAGTGAAATAATGTGAATGGTGAAACTTAAATATTATTTTCTCTCTCATTTTGCGACCAATTTTTCACGACAAGTTATTTATATAGTTGTACATGGTAGTGTGTCTTAAATAATCCACAAAATTAAAACTAGGCAAGTATCCTATTTGATTATCATCTCAGCCGATAGACGTCCACTACTGGACATAGGCCTCCCCAAGGTGTTCCACACAGACCGTTTTGAGCCGCATCCAACTGGTTCCCTCAACCCATCTGCATAGTTGTAAATATTTGTAACTTTTTGTAGTAACAACCATCCAAACGAGGCTGAAATAAAATATCTCCCGATTTCTGTTTTTATTTGTACTGACTTGATGATAATGATGTTGTCCTCCTCGACGTGCCCGTTGACAGCGACACCTTGGCTACCTTCTGTTATGTGCCCGGATGTGACTAGGACTTGATAATTTAGTACGAAAGTGATACGTCATTTCAACCAAGTTTTTCTTTCCAGTCCAAACAACAGCCTCGCGCGTCCATACAGCCCCAAGTCAAGCACGAACCTGGCCAGCACGTATAACAGACCACAACCCCCACCATACATGGGTTCCGCAACCAACTCCCTTCATCACCGCAAGTCTGCTGACAAAACCCCATCAACCAGCGGTCACACGCCTGAACATCGAACTCACTTACTAGAAGAATCTATAAAACTACTCAACGAAGCCAAAATCTCTAGCGAATTCGATCTACCTTTAAAAGATCCGATTATTGACGTAAATGACGGTACCGAGGATTATGTACCGATAAAACCGGATCAAACCGGTTATGTGTCGATGAAACCGGATTTGGATGACATTGACGTCCCAGATCTGGCCAAGTTCGGTATTGCGGGTCCTATTTGACAGGAGGTTTTGGACGGCGAGCCGCCGGTCAAGACCTGGTTCTGTTAAAAACTTGCTCTTGAGAACCATAGAAATATACGGCGTGCACCTTAAAGATGTGGTCATAAAATAATCGTATGAAATGATGTATTTTTATTAATTTTGTAGGCAATCAAAAGCTATGTGACATACCGATGTTTAAAAATACTATGCTTTCTTTGTTGGTGATTTAAATGGACACATTTAGACAATTCTGGACTATATTTTCTATTTAAAATACTTTAGCTTCTTTTACGAATCGTTATTCTTAAATATCAATCATATATTTGATAGATTTTCATATACCAATCTTAAATATGAACACATCTTTGATTCACACGCTGTGGTAAGAATCTCTATTATACTTTAATGGTAAAATTAAGTCGTCGATCTAAATGTGATGATTATTAAATATAATAATATTCTACCACATACACACAACACCATCTAGCCCAAACTAAGCAGAGCTTGTACTATGGGTACTAGACAATGGATAAACATACATATATACTTTTTTTTTTTGTAAATACATACATATTATACATAGAAACACCCAGACAAAGACAAACATCCATGTTCATGCACACAAATGTTTGACTTGTGCGGGAATCGAACCCGCGACCTCAGGCGTGGCAGTCGGTTACACTAACCACTACGCCATCGAGGCCGGCTTTAAACAATAAGTTTATTTAACTTCAGAGTACCAATATAAATTAGAACGTCAAACTTATATTTTACTTTAATTTGTGTATTTGAACATATGTTATAAAAATTACTCACCGCTGTCTTTTATCTCTCTCGCACATACATACACTTTCACACATACCCATATATACACTCACACGCACACGCGCGCACACACACATACTCACACACATACTCGCACACATATGCGCATACGCACGCGTACACCTGCGCGCACCCACGTGCATACTCACACATTTACACACAAACACAGCTAATTACTTATATGATAGTAACGTGAAATCACTAAAAAAGAAAGAAACATTTATTTGCACAGAATACAGGTGGTACCAGATTTAACAATGGTGAATAGTTCAGGCTATATTCTGCCTGTATTAGGCGTGCAACTTAAAATATTAGTAACAAAATGGCAAACTATATTATTATTTAAAATATTAATCATTATTATATTACATTATATTAACATTTATAAATAATCAGATTCATTGGTTTTTTGTTGCATGAACTCTTCTATTGTGTAAAAGCACTTATCTACTAGCCATTTTCTTAACTTGAGTTTAAAATATTTAAATGTAAGTTCTAAAAAGTAACTAAAAAACTTTGATTTTAAATATTCATATATAGATCGACGACACTGTTTTACGTATAAGTTAAGAACTTATACTTAGTCAATAGATTACACGTTAATATAATCTTAAGATATTCATAAAGTAACTTAGATATAGTAATGTGTGTGTCAATCTAGTCTGGTCACAGTTGCGTGATACATCCTAATACTAATAGGTAAGACAATTTTAACGCTACCGAGCGCAGTGTATTTATTTATTAATACCGTGCCATACAGTTACCGTACTAGAAATGTACCGTGCCATCACCATACCGTGCCATCACCATACCGTGCCATCACCATACCGTGCCATCACCATACCGTGCCATCACCATACCGTGCCATAATCGAACCATACCGTGCCGTTAACGTATCTACCATCACCGTATAATGCCATAAAAGTATCGGCATACTATTATCGAATTATGTCGTTTCCGTAACGTGACATTTTTTCCTCGATATAACCAGGGTCGGCGGGTCCGCGCGAATCACTTTCACATGCAATCGCGAGCCCGCCGAGGTATCGATCCGCCGTATGAAACGGCAGGCCACTATTTGAATTGTCCTACCCATATCTAGTATGTTTTTAAAAGCGAAAGTATGTATGTCGGTTTGTCCTCTTTAACGCAGCAATTGAGCAATGAATCGACCGACGTGAATTTTTGCATATTAATAGTTTATGGACCGGAAAATGACATACGTTTTCTATTTAGACGGGGAATACTATCGAATTCTGCATTAATGAATCTCAAATATACTGAGTTACTAGGCCAATGTAATTATTTTAATAAATATTATATTTACTCTCTAGTCCGGCAAACATATTGTTTTATTTTTATTAACTTGGAAATTATTACTAACTTAGTTAATAAGTAAATAAGTAAGGATATTACACGACGCACATAATAAAACATTTTAATATAATGTATATTATAATAATTAATTATTAAAATCGTTGAAAATAACTTAAACGTAACGTCTAGTCTTCTAATACAACTTAAAGGTAATGTATAATTATTTATAATAACTTTAAGGTAATGTATTCAAATTGTCTTGTATCAAAGACCTATTCATAAGAAAAGAGGATTAGGACACTTATACAGCGAATGTGTTCGGCAATAACCGGAGTGAATGCTATCAGAATAATCCTCTGACCTAATTTACTGACAAAAAATTAAGTTTGACAAAAAGCGGCTGTTGTATCCATTTCAGTAAGGCAGATATAATATAGGACTTGTAAATAGCTTAATTACTACGGCACTGTGTTCTAAACACTTTAGAGATAATTATAATAGAATCGATTCTGTAAAATACATTAGAGTTATCATTTTAAGTGAAACTAAAAAGGGCAGATACATTAATTAAGGACGAGGAAGTTTCTTGTACATTTTTAAACTTCCATAGGTTTAAGTAGGATACGTAATATTTTGCATTTTTATATTAGATGATACGACGACGGTACGATTACTGCAAATACCTCAATTACAACAATATAACACTACAAAGGCTTTCAATAAGAGGTCCGTGTATTCCTGCTGTGACTAGTCTTTAGAGCTCTCTTAGCGAGGTGAATTGTACATATGCATAGAAGAAGTAACAGCTAGAGACAAGAGAGGGCGCTTAACTCAATTTAACGAATTGTGTTTGAGTCTGAATCGCGCTAAAGAAGTTTAAATGCCGAAAATACTATACATCAATCGTTTGTTCTAGTCTGTCAGGCACGTACATCTAGCTTAATCCAGCAATTTTATATTTAAGGCGTATCACACCTATCTTCTACAGCAGCATCTTAAAGTTCTCTTAAATATTCCTTGAAGAACTATGAAAACGGTCGTCATCTGGATCAATAGTTTGTTTCTTGAGACAGAGCAGTCACTCCTTTATAGGGTTAGGCTTGGCCTGCCAGGCACGAGCATCTTATATAGTCCATAGGATCCTTCTATGATTTCAGGAAATAACACCTAGACACACAACATCATCTTAAGGAACTTAACATATTCTTTAAAGCGGTGTTTAAAGAGCTCTAAAACTAAACACAGCAGGCATACCAATAATCTGTCCCTTGAAACCGAAACAGCGACCTTCTCTGTAGGGTCATATTTCGAGCGTTGCAAACGTATGAGCTACGGCCACCATCATCAAGGCCGACCGTAAGCTTTGTGACCACCTCAGTGGTGAAAAACATAATGACACACTGACCACCTTACAGAATACTACATTTACAGAAGCTACATTTTGAATATTCTACATAATGATAAGAATAATTATGAGCATAGGTAATATCTAGTCTAGATCGCCGTCGACCATTTAATCGTGACAAGGTTTGTAGTTGTCGTCTCGTTATCGTGTCGTTTTGATGTAAAAAGGCTTAATAGATTAGCTTAGTTGATTTAGTGTATAGATATAGATTGGGTAACTATATACCGAGCTATACCAGGCTAAAAGTACTGGATACCGCGAGTGTGTATCAAGAATGTAACAAAAGCATAAATTTATCAGGCAAGTGGAATATTATGTAAACCGGGCACAAGGCGATATGCCAACTTACTTCGAAGGATTTAATAATCAATAAATTACGGTTAACTTGATGACAACAACATAATATACTGGGTGTAAGAGAGAGCGTACCAAAAATTTAAATTGTAGGTTTTAAAAAAATTGTGGTTAAAAATGGTTGGTATTTACCTATGTACTTCAGGAAAAATCCAATATTTTATTTGTAATATCACATTTTCTTGTTGTGAATTGTAATAAAAATCGTAAATACTCCAGCATAGTTAATAAATACAAAAATTCTTTACGCTGGCAAGCGTCATCGTGCCACAATATCAAAGAGCATCGTAGGTACCTACTGCGCATGCGATTTTTTTATGTCTTACTAGAAACATTATAATAATAATATTGCAAAATTTTCGTGATACCCATTATTTAAATTACTACTTTCCAATATTTTTTGTTATATATTCTTGCAACTATATGTTCCTAAAATTGCAGATAAACACGATGAATAATTGCAAACGTTTATGAAAACTAACTAACGCGAATTAAACAGGATGCACTATAACTCGTTTTACAAAAAAAAAATACTTGAGTTGTCTCTGTACATGTGTCTTTCTTAATAACTCAATGGACCTTGCTAGGCCTATTTAATTGCCTTTCTAGAATGCTTAGCGTTTCGGCGAAGTTGGACTGGCCATAGTCACAAACAGGCTGGTTCCAAAATAAGTAGTGATACAATACCTCGGTATAATGGTTACTCTAAAGTATTTGTCATAATATATATATATAGTTGATAATATAAATATGTATAAAAGTAAAATAGTAAAGAAAAATAGAATGTTAATAAAATTATTTTTCATAACTTAATAATAGAATTTAATTAGGTAGAAATTAAGTCACTAATTAAGTATAGTGTAAATATTATTTTTGTAATTAATAAATAGGAAATATGTACCTACTTATCTTTAATACTTTATAATTAAGCTAGAATAAATAAGTGTAAAAAAACAAGATCATCGTGGTATGAGTAGTAATAGTTTTAATTCCTTAAATACTAGGTACTTATTGTAAATATTACTTAGTATAATTAGGAAGGTTAATGCTTTGTTACACAATTTTTAAGTACCGGTTATTTTAAATATGAAAAGCATGCTGCAAAAACACCAGAAAGCTATTTGTCTGATTTTAAAGAACTTGGTAATTGAAATTTGAAATCTATGATATTATAAACAGAAAAAGCAAAAATGACACTAGTACACGCAAAGAAGAATTGAAAATGTACCGACAGCGCCGTTTTATTTTTTTGGCTACAAAGCAAAATCTCTTGCAAAATACTTTAAAGGTCTTATTGTTCGAATGATAGCTATGTCTTTGACATAAGCTCTTTCGTTATCTATTGCGTTACTTATTAGTTATATTCAACACAAGTGCAGTTATTAATAACAAAATAATCTGGATCAGATTCGACGTCGTCCACATCCATTACTATGAAAGTGGCATATCTAGTGAATAATATAATTATTTTTAACGTTATCCGAAACCGTAATACAGACAATTTTAAATACACTACACGAAAATATTAATTATTGCTTTTTCATTTTAACGGATTTTTAAACTGTCACAATAAGGAATCTTTTAACTGTTGCGTAAAACATTCAAATGTAATATAGCTCACTACACTATTATGAAGGATGGCATGAGATAACTGGTACTTAGAGATTGTGAAACAGGCCATAAGTCTTGTCACGGTATATCTTGGTTACATATAAACGAACACTTCCATGGGAATACTGAAAATTTAACTAAATCCTTACAATGCTAGATTATAAAAACGAAGCGAGATCATAGCCAAACAACAGCCTTACTTAAAAAATATTGCAAACTAATACCTCAATTAAATAGCTCTCAAATGCTTAATCAATGATTAACCTTTAACTAACCAAAAACATAAAACTACTAGCTGTCCCGACAGACGTCGTCCTGAACACGAAAAACAAATTAAAAGAAAACAAAATTAAACCATTTTTGAATCCACTTGGACACACACAAAAAATTTTATCAAAATCAGTCCAGCCATTTAGGAGGATTTTAATTACAAAGACACGTACAGAAGATTTATATATATAAAGATATCTCCATAATATGGTACGTTTATATGTGACCAAGATGTATAAATAAGTCATAGTATGTTTAACAAGTTGGCAATATCTGCGCACTATTGACGTCACGACACGAGTGGCATTACATGACATATAGACTATACAAGTGACAATAGCTAAGGCTCAGCACCTACTGGTAGGACGACACGGGATTTTTAGATGACGAACAGTAATATGACATTATACTCGAAATTCCAATAAGGCTATAAATGCGGAGCTGGTAACTTTAATTTTTGGCTACTATTGAAATTTTTATTAAATTGGTAACTAAATACTTGGCTACCTCTCAACCGAATGGTTCTCAAGTCCCTTGAGCAATGATTAACCTTTGATCAACGACTTGCCGTTATTACTTAACTATCATTCAACTAACACTCAACGTTAAATAATACTCATAAGGCATTTTTAAGATTTGTTGCTACGTCCTAAATATTTGAGATTGATTTACATATATGTCAATTAATATTTCCTAGTCGTACCATCTCATCAATTCATCCTTGTCTAGACTTCTATGCTAAATTGAGACGCGGGTAGGAAGAAAATGAAAGGGAGATGCGCATATATTTTCAATTAGTTATACTAATCTAGATATTACTAATTTTAGTAAATAAAAATTAGTTTGTAAGGCTGTACATTGGTTCAAGAAAGTAACCCAAAATATTAAACAAAAAAATTTGGCAGACTATTTAAGGCAAAGGAAGGTTTTGTACATTTTCAACTTCCATAGAATTTAGGCTATATTGTGTTTTCTTACATTTAACGATGCGACATCGAGACGACATCGATGCGATATTAACTGAAATTTTAACATCATTGACGTAAATCTGATCAAGCCTCTTGTCTAGGTCACAATTTACCATGTTGGCTTAATAAGGCTAACAGACATCAAAAATATAAATAATTTTGCTTCTTTACAGAACCTTTACCGTCATAGCGAACGGTAATAGGTATAACTTTTTAATGCACGCAAAAACGGACTCTTAAAATGCGTGCCATGCGTTTAAAAACAAAGACCTACAATTTGGCAATTTCAAGGACCTCAAGATAACTAGAAACCACGTCTTCTCCTTAAGTAATCGAATTATATTGGCTATAAACAGCCTGGTAGTCTCATGTTGTCTCGGAATCGTATCGTGTAATATAAAAATACCCAATAACTAGGGTAAGTCATAGATTATAGCTAGTTTTACGTTCTTTAGGACTGTTTTTTCCAATTATCAGTTAAAAGTTATCCGACCTATAAATTATAACCTGATCTAATATATAAACTAATATTTTTTTAAAAGACTGCCATTAATTTTGTTTACGTGAGGTACTTTACAAACATTTAAACAACAGTTGCAGCGGCAGCGTGGAGACGATTACTTAAACCTGCGTCGAATTGAATTATTTCATTCATATAACTGTAATTTATTTGGAAAACACAAACATATACAATATTAATTTTAAATAAACCAAACATTAACAAGCCAAGATCCATTGCAGTTTCCACAAGCAACACAACAACATTATAAGTTACATTATACTTTATTTTATGAGTAACATTTATCTGATAATTGAAAATCAGACCCTTTAGAAATAAGGCTTTAGTTAAACTAATGCGAATTCACGATACACGACTATTTATCTGATTAAACTGATGTGGCTTAAATTAAACTTACATGACTTTTACATATACCCGAACTAATAGATTAAACTGATGCGACATACATTAAACTGACGTGCTTCTCGATCCACATGGCCGACTAATAGATTAAACTGTTGTGACTTTAATTAAACCGATGGGACTTCTAGATAAAACTGACGTGACTTAACTTAAACCTACGTGACATAAATTAAACCGACGTGACTTCTGGATAAAACTGATGTGACTTAACTTAAACCGACGTGACTTCTAGATAAAACTGATGTAACTTAAATTAAACCTACGTAACTTAAATTAAACCGACGTGACTTCAATTAAACAGAGGTGAATTTTCGATACACATGGCTGACTAATAGATTTAACCGGTGTGACTTAAGTTAAACCGATATGACTGCTCGATAAAACCAAAGTGACTTAAATGAAACTAACGGGGCTTTATTATAAATTAAATCGAGGTAACTTCCAGATTAAATTAACGCGACATTTTGTTTAAACTGAAGTGACTTAAATGAAACCCACATGACTTTAGATTAACATAATTAAAAACTTGTGCCTAGCCGCCGGTGTGTCGCTGCAAGTGCTGCGACTCAATGAGTTAAGCCGAAGCCGAATGAGTTAAGCTTTAATAATAAACTGACACGACTTTTAGATTAAACCAATGTCGTGCGTCGTGATGATTCGTGAGCGTTTTTAAACGGACGACGCCGTTTGTAAAACGCGGTAGCATACAAATTGCCTGCAATAGTTACACTAGAACTTTTAATAGTCACTGTAAAAAAATATGAGACGACAATGTTAGGGGATGGAACTTATTAGTTAGGTAAATGTAAACATAACACTGACCCCAGATGCTGTTACTTTAGTAGAAGTGTAAATATAAATGATCAGGTACATGACAAATATAATTGTAGTGACTTAATGTGTAAATAACTTCTGTAACTGGGTAGAAGGATTGGGAAACAATTCACATATAATATATACAGACTGATTTTGAAATCGTGTAATTCCTTTTAACCACGCATTCTACTGGTGATATAGAATAAACTACACCATATTTTATTTTATTAGAATTATGTTTTTGGAGAAATTAATGTACCGATTTTTTTCGTGAAATGGTTTCAGATAGTCAGCCATCCGACACAATCTTAATATTTTACTAATAAAAAAAATAACATAACAATAACTGATGTCGTAAATAATAAGGGGCAATAAAAAGGACTGCCTGTTATTATTTACGACATTAATTATTGATATGCTATTTTTTTTTAATTAGTAAAAATTAAAATTGCCTCAGGTGGTTAACATATGACTATTTGAAAACATTTCATGAAAAGAAACGTTACATTAAATTTCACAAAAATAATCTTAAAAAAAATATGGTCAAGGTTATTCTATATTACCAGTAGAATATGTGGTTAAAAGGAATTACACGATTTCAAAATCAACCTGTATATATATATATATATATATACTTAGGTATTATTTAAACAAGAAGTTATGTTCTTATTATATATTATACAGCTTGTAACATTAAAGTGTGCCTTGTGTTTTAAGGGTCAACACGCGCATAATTAGTTTTGTTTAACTAATTTCAATTTTATGTTGTTTACAGAGCATAACAAAAATATATTTTGGATATATAAATAAAATTTCAAACTGTTTTAGTATGATTTCAACACTAAAATTACTTAAATCATTACTATTTTAATGGAAAATCACTAAAGACTAAGAAATCTGATTGGTCTTTATAATATGTTACACGGACGTTGTGGGACATTTCTGGGCATTCTATCTTTATCAAGTTTTGTTAGTTATAGGTATTTTATATCAACTGTTCTATTTCAAAAATATATTTTGCGAGCAACGGCCATTTCGGCAAACGTACCAACCATTAAAATCTTTAAATTCATAAAGGTTACTTAGTGACCTAAATTAATATCTTTTGGACTTGTCTTTGACGGTATCCGCAAATTTTCAATAGCATATGCACTGATTAATAAATGTTAAATCAGTCGTTTCAGTAAACCCCAACTCTGACGTTCACAAGTGTTACTTTGTGAACTAAATTAATATATAATTTTTGACTTTGTCAGTATCAGCAAAATCTCTCAGAATAAAATAAAGTAAACGAGCAATAAAACATGTCCGGATGTGTCTGTTGAAAATTTTACATTATTTTACGTTATTCAGTCTTCTCTAAATATGACCACATTCTAATGTTACATGCTATATACCTAATATTAGGTTTAGGTAAACTATGTATATCTATACTAATATTATAAAGCTAAAGAGTTTGTTTATTTGTTTGAACGCGCTAATCTCAGGAACTACTGGTTCGATTTGAAAAATTCTTTTAATGTTGGATAGCCTACTTATCGAGGAAGGCTATAGGCTATATAACATCACGCTACGACCCATGGGAGCGGCGCAGTAATCATTAACGCGGGTGAAACCGCGAGCACATCTAGTGCTATATAATACCTATTAGGTTTAGGTAAACTATATATATGTTATAAATCCTTACTAGCAAGATAAATGTAAAATTGGGCGTATTGGTGTCTATTCTCTATCGCAGTAACGTAGTAACATCATAAATATACCACCATTATACAAACATGGTAGTAATGATCCTTAGGCTATATTGTATCTAGGGAGAATTAATGGATCTCGTCGGACAGATATTTTGCAATAGAAAGTAATGTGTAAAAATTAATTTATGAAGTAGGTAAACATATATATTACGTATTTAGTTAAAATAAGAAATTACGCATAATTAACTTAGTAAGTTGTACAATATTCTGGAAAGTGGCGAGCAGTTACATATGTAGTGTGTATATTCGTGTTAATTATAATTATATTATAAGTTAATTATTAATTTAGTTGATAAGTGTACAGTTAAAAAAAGCAATTGACTTACACAGATCTACATAAGCTGACTATAGTTAAGGAACTGGAAGTTACTTGTATATTTTAAACTTCCATAGATTTAAAATAGGATAAGTCAATTTGTGCGTTTTTACATGAGACGATACTCCACTGGTTTATTTAATGAATGTTGATGTGGGTACGTATTACAATACCGAAATTTAAAAGACCGTATTTTAAAATACCTATGGAAGAAATCCTGAAAAATTAAAAGCCGAATGATTGTTTGGCCGAAAGTTTTAAATCCCGAAAGTTCATTTGCCCGAAAGGTTAAAATCCCGAAGATTCATATCCCGAAGTTTAAAATCCCGAAGAATTAAAAGAACTAACGTGAAATAACCTACGTTCACCACTTCCACTTGTTCTATTCCTCAATTCTATGGTAGAACTAATGGGAGTTTTGGACGGAGCCCCGCCAAGCGGGACTCCTATTTCTGGGTGGATTTACAAAAGAGAACCTAACACAACCTACCGCTTTCGAGTCGGAATCGTACGGATGGCGTAAGCATTAGCCAGCCAGTTTATTAAATGTTGTAACAAACGCTACGGCTTAAGTATTTCGTCCATTCGGGGTTTCATCCTTCCGGGCATTTGGACATCGGTATTTTATGATTCGATATAACGGCTATTTTGAATTTCGTTGTTTTGGACGTCGGTATTTCAGTCATAGTTATTATGAAATTTCGGTATTGTAATACGTACCCGTCGATGCACCTTGCCACACACTTAATAATAATAATAAGAAAGAATAAAAACAATACAAAACATAAATGAATTGAATTGATGATAGCTGCAAAAGTGTAGGACTGTGGAGCCGTTACCAACGCCCTCTCAACATTCATTCTGATTTTTAACAATTGAATATTATTTTCATGTCTATTTATATAGGGCTGCCAGGCTTGATTGATAAAGTGTACTGGCAGCAGCGGACTAGTACTTTTTGTCCCTCGATTTGGCAACACAGTGACTTCTTCTGAGAATTGGCAACACGCGGGTGATACTCATACCGTCTGTCGCGTTACTTACCATCAATCGGGCCGTAAGTTTGTTTGTGGTATAGATTCCAAAACCGTAATTTTAGACTTTAATTAACTTTATGCTATTTCAAGATAGGTAGATACTATAAATGACTTCCCTTTGTGGTTAATAATATATGATACATAATTAATCTGAATAATTATTCGTTTTGTTGCACTTCCACACTCCACTCAGTTGCCATAAGAAAATCATCCTAAGCCATTCAATACAGTTTATCTGGTAGTTTTGCCTATATAGATGACTTCATAATCTTTATCGACAACCATCATAATCGCCAGCCAAAAAATATAGAGAACGTTCCTTAATATATATCTTGGACATTCAAACCATCGAATTAGGACTTTATAATATGACTTTATGGGAACCAAGAAATGTGCACGAGTTCCAAAGTTTGGTACCTTCGCTTAGTACCTACAACAAAATCTCATTTTTTATTGTTTACTGCAAGACGTTCCATGTAAAAATGCACAATAAGACAACATCACAGACAGCATAGTCGATAAGAAATTTTAGTTTTGTTCAAATCTTAAATTTTTTTTATGGTCTACGCAGTCCTTTATGTAACGTATCATGTAACAGTGTATATATTAAGCCGATGATCAAAACTATTCGTCGTTTATTTATGTTAGTTCATCATGTGTTAGTTCATCGATCATTAATTCATTAGGTACCTAGTACATGACACATTAACTACATAGAGTAGTTGTAAATATCGAACAGTATATATAATATATTTTATTAAGTAAGTTTATGGAATAATAAGTGAAAGAAATTACATGTAAGGAGATGACTATAATACTTCATTTACTAAATTAGAATTAAGGTAATTTATAGGTTCGTTAATAATAGCTTTGAAATACATTTAATCCCTGGATAGGATATATTGTAAATTAATACAACCTCCTAAAAATAGGATAATCGATATAAGCATGAACATGATATATCGGTATAGGTATGATATATAGGTACATTAGGATAACATTATTTCAGGATAATACATTTATCCTGAATCAATGTAAAGATATAAAAAGGATTAAAAGCGCAACAAACCTCGTAAAAACAATACTCGTAAATTTGCCTTCATGACCGATGCTTTCTCACCAGGTTCATTGGTAAGGCCGAAGTGGAAATCAAGTTCTAGTAGGTATGTCTTAAACAAGCCAGAAGCAATAAAAATGCTGAAAAATCAAATTAACTAAAAATATGTTTTAGTAAGTACTTTTTAAAACAATCATAAACAAAACTCCGTATTTTTACGTAAATAGCATTCTGATCACATTTAGGCCATTTTTCTATTTTGGACCTTGACCTTTTTGCATAACAAACGAATACGCTATGATTGCCACTCTAAGCAAAAGTACTTAAATAATTGTATCTATTTGATCCCGTTGTTAATATTAATTTGTCGACAATTTCACCAATTTATTAGATACAGGCAACTATTAAAATCTTAAACAGTTCACATGATTACGTGTAAAGTCAACTAATTATAAAGACTTCAGGACATTAGACTATCAGAGGTAAATAATCCAAATTACAGTATCAGTCATAATTAAACTATTATTGTAAATTATACTTAATACTATAAATATATAAGATGTACATTCAAATGCAAAGATCTTTGGAACATTGGGATTATATGAACTTATTTAGGAGACTATATACATATAGATAGGTTTAAGTACTTAGTATAAATTATTTTGTGCTTTACCTATTACCTACATGATAAAAATTGAGACAAAACACTACGAAACTACATCAAAAACATTCACATAAAATTCGTATAATTAATATTATATCGCTTAATCCATGATAATGACATTCACGACGATATTTTATTTTTCTTATTGATAAAAAAATTAACAACTTGTGTCGCGCACCTTACACAATATCGTCTTGTATGCAATAATTCTTTGGCGTGTTACAATAGCAAGATACATTGTACCGCACATAGTCAACGTTATTCTTGTTTACTGTCTAAAAGTAAAATAAACTTTGATGACAAAAAGTACCTAATATTATATAATTTAATATGTCTGGTACTATATAAAATGTTGGCATTTGGCGCGAATAGGGCTAACATATGTATATATATTTCTTAAAAGTCTTCAATCCAGAATATCAAGAACAATAATTATTAATGACACTATGAAATTAGGCATTGCAGTAAAACATTCCATCGGATTGTATTGACTTTTTACTCAGAATACTTTATCAGTTATTTACTTGATATCATTAAGCATCAACAACCATCTCGCTAGACTTAGACTTGATCAAAACAAGTTGGATATAACAATTTTATTTAGTAATATCAAGGTTTCATATAAAATTAACAATTAAACAATAGTAAAGCTTAGCTACGAATTATTCAAACAATCTGCTAATGATCGTTGACAGGAGATTTAGGTATTGCGTAATCAAGTGGTCAACCGGTACCTCGTCGATCTAACTCCATAACATACAGTAGTGTGTTCGTTCACAAATTCCTCACAAAACCATATTTTGCATCAAAGTAAATACAGAATTTAACCTGCTATCTAACCTTTTGACCTGCTACGACTAGACCTGTATTAGTCGGTATTTAGACTAGTACAGAGCTAGTCGAAGCAGGTAAAAATATTATTTACACACATACATAAAATAAGTAAAATGTAGATGTAAGTTGTACATATGGCGTGAAGTATCTACGATGTGGTGGAGATTAAAGCAACAACAACAAATAAATGCATTATATAATTATAACCGAGTAGCTGCGAATAAGTTTGTACATATAAGCTACTTGGTTCCCTTACACAATAGACATTGATTAAGCATTAAGACATATTCTGTAAATACAAAGAAAATAAATAATATATTGTAAGATAAAATGAAAGAATGAATAAGCTATTTTAAATTTATTATTAACAGGTTCCCTGTCCGATGAGTCACATGTGATACGTAACAATAGATTATCTATTGTGTCTATCACGGGACAGCGAATGGGTTAAGATACGAGTATCTAGCGTGTAACAGAGCGAAGAAGTGTGGCTATACTTATTTTATTTTCGTAACATGCACGCGGTCAATGGCCTGCAATATGAACAACTATTAATTTAGTTTTACTACATACTAATTATATGCCTTAATAGTACAATTTCTATTATATTAAAAATAAACGGAATAGGTACTTTAGCAATATCTTCGAGGAAAATATAGGAGTTTTGTAATAAACTGTCAAATAAACAACGCGATAAAATCCGTATATAGTAGTTTAATTTCAATGAATAACATTCGCGTAAACAGAAGACAATATTAACTTCGAGGATTTATTAATCTTATTCATAGTTGTTGTTCTCTCAAAATAAACAACGAAATCATTTTCAATATTTTAATTTGCATAATAAATACAAATACTTAATATTAATTTCACTCACATCATCACTTTTTAAAATTACAATAATTTTTCCTAAACCTCAACGTACGATCCTTTAATGTGGGCAAATTTCTATTTTACATAATTAATAATAATAATACCAGCCCTGTATTAAGCTGTCCCACTGCTGGGCACGGGCCTCTTGTCAGTGTGAGAAGGATTAGGTCATAATACACCACGCTGGCCCACCTGTCGACGAACAGTCCAATGGCGAATGGGTCTTAGGAGAACGGTTGCAGAATCCAGCGCGGGTTGACAGACTTCACATTTAAGAACATTATGGAGAACTTTCGGACATGCAGGTTTCCTCACGATGTTTATCTTCACCGTTAGAGCAATCGATAATTTACTATTTAACACGCATATAACTTCGAAAAGTCAGAGATGCGCGCCTTGGAATCGAACTCGAGATTTATATTATTAGTGTTATTTTACAATAGCTATAAGTTGTACATTCAAAGTCGAACAAAAACAAAGCTCTATTCAAGTAGATATTATTACTTATGTAAATATTTTTGATCCTAAAAACCTAAATCATATAATTAGATTTAAAATCCTTAAAATATACACTCTATTTCGACGTTAACACGCGAAATAAGCTACAGGCGGAAAGTTAAATATTAGACTAAGTTTAATAATATGTAAGATTGTACATAAATACTTACATGAGCCGAGCGATACTGATTCATTACTAGAACTAACTTTAGCTGTTTATATGTATATCCTACCTTATATTACCTATAAAATAGCTGACCCGACAGTCGTTGTCCCGTCAATCCATACAAAAATACATTTCGCGTTATTAAATTCAATATCAAAGGGACAACATTTTTTTCTTATAATTATATCATTTAAATTTTCGACATTTTCCGCAGATTTTTCGCATATTTTCGTTCATCACCTTGTCCTAGCAATTATAAACACAACAAAAAAAACAGCCATATCGACGCCGTTCTTAAGTGATACTTCGTCATACGTCGTGGCAATTGATTTGTATTTATATAGATGTAAAAGTTTGTAAAGATGTCTGGATGTTTATTACTAAACGACAATCGAATTTAAATATAATTTGGCACATATCACCTACACATACACACTACAGTCCCCTGAGTCGCAAACAGAAACGAGTTAAACATCAATAAATAAAGATTACCTACACCGGGCTTTGTCTATGAAAATCTGTTGAGTCTTAGAATACAAGACATAATAATTTTAAAATAATGCATGAGTATACAACTCAAGATTGATTTGTGTTACTGAATGATTCAATATCACTTAGGACATAAATACAATCAAATATCCAAGGCTTTGGAAGAAGGTTTTCGTTGCTAACATAGATGCTCTGCGTCAAACGCTTTTATATTAGACTGTCGCAAAGCTCTCTCAGTTCTGTAACCGTTTCGTTTTAATTAAGGATCATAATGTGTATATATACGGCAACTATCATCTTAATGGACCCATAGTTGTAAAAAGATATTATTAAACAAATTACTATATACTTGACTTACTAAATTAAAATTAATATAAAGGTGCTGATAGACTTGAGCATTCATTTATAATGAGCAGTCTAGCGAATGTTATATTACAGAAAAATAATCGGGAACGTTCTAGCGAGCGTTCTAGCGAGCATTCTAGCGAGCATTTTATCCTAGAAAGGACAGTAAGTTTGCTTCGAAATTACATCGTTCGCTAAAATGATCGTAGCGATGTTTAGCTCTATGCTTGGCTCTGTTCGTTGTTCAGTTCGACAATTTAAAAACGGCTAAAACTCGATGTTCTGTTACAAGTGAATGCTCAAGTGTATCAGCACCATAAGATCATCATTTTGCAAAATATTTGTTATTCATAAAAATGCCTGTTTTGGTTAGCACTAAACTAAATGCTGATAGATAACACGTAAGAATATTAATTATTGTATATTAATTATTATGAAGAGATTAGGAATTATCCATAAAGCAAAACAAAAGTAATTAATGTATTGTCGAATAATATGAACATTTTAAACACAATTGGCGTCGGGACGTGACGACCCCATCGTCCACTGGCGATCTCCTCCAGTGCAGTTAGTCCACCGTATGATGGCGGTCAAACCATCCGACATAAGGCGGAAGAAAATACAAAGATGCTAGGTGGGCAGCAGCACCTAGTGCCAAAGACTTCCGCCACTGCGATCGCCCATCCGTCTGCCAAGCTAGGCGATTATGGCATAAACCTCCGAAATTAACCACACCTTTAGGTATACCTAACCTAAAAAATATAATAAGCAACTAAAATTTTAATTTCCCTCTTTCACCTTTCCCGCTCCTTCTCCTCCCCACTTCCTTTCCTAAAGGGTCGGCAACGCGCAAGTGATGCCTCTGGTGTTGCAGGCGTCCATAGGCTACGGTGACCACTTACCATCAGGTGGGCCGTATGCTTGTTTGCCACCTTAGTTGTATAGAAAAAAACTTAAATAATATTTGTATGCCAATTAATTTTGTGGCAAATTATGTCTCAGTAAGTACTATGCCGTAAATTTAACATCTACTGTACCGCATTTGATGCAAACAAAGACATTAAAATTTACACTTACCTAAACCTCTCTAGATGCAAATTGATTTTATCGCATTTATAATAATGTATGGTAAACATTTGGTAGATGACACAGCATCCCATTTTCTTTCATTTTTTATCTTAGTGCACAATTTAAATATGCAATTGGCGAAAATCGAAAAGTAGATCGTTTGGATATGCAGATATCACGATATAACTCACAGTGACTTAAGAGCCGTCCAAATCATCAATTTGACAAAAAATATACTTAAAATATGAACTATCTGGTCTAGTTGTAACCAAAAGAGGCAAAAATTGTTTATTTAATTTTACCGTAAAATGTATTAAACGAAGTCATGACTTGAGTTTTACCTTCAAAAGAAACTAATTACTAGCGTAAAATAAATAATTGTGGTTTTTACATTCTACATGTCTAATTATTTAAGAGCGATATATTTGTAAATAATAATAATAATAATGTTCTCCAGACCGAATTTCGGTCACGGCGGCCAATCTTAACGGAGACTGGCCATCTGCGCAGGAGATATTATAGTGCACAAGCGTGTGCGCAAACACAAGTGCACTCTCTGTTCCCTAACCCTCATGATCCGATGGGTTGGTTATCCGACACGACCGGAGAGAGATCAGGCGCAGGACCAACGGCTTTACGTACTTTCTGAGGCACGGAGGTGTCTAACACCGCCAACTTCCTAACTCCCGGCTCGTATTGAGATTTCTTAACAGAAAAACCTAATTCGTTTTTGTTGGCCCGACCCGGGATTCGAACCTGAGACCTCATGCATAGCAGTCGCATTCACTACCGCTGCGCCACGGAGACAGTTTGTAAATACTATGGCTAAAAAGACCTCCTAGACAATTTGCTTATGAAATTAATTAGCTGTACTATATTAATTAATAAGATTTGTAAATATATCTAAGTCAGTGATGAAATACCAAAGAACGAGGCAGGTAACCAATTAGGTAAGATGCTATGATGATTCTGTATGTAACATATTATGTGTAAGTATATGTATAAGTTAGTACTAAGAGTTAAATAGACGCAACCAAATTACTTACTCAAACTTTGACGTAATATTTTATATGTTACCCACTGTCTACGTCATTCCATTTAATTATGCTTGACTAACCACTACGACATCCACACAGTAGATATAATATAAATACTGAAATTTCATTATTGTCGAACTTAGGGTCAGCGCCGACGGACGGAGTGGCGGCGAAGAAACTAATTCAGTAACAATTTCAATTTAACCTAAAGTGCTTCAGAATACGACTGTATTTGGCACAACGAAATTAAATGACGGCGAGCGACTCAAAGCGCGGTCATTTTATTTCGTCGTACAAAATACAGTCGTATTCTGAAGCACTTTAGGTTTAATTTAAATTGTTACTGAATTAGTCTCTTCGTCGCCATTCCGTCCGTCGGCGCTGACAATTAAATTAAAATTGCGTCAAAATTAAACTGATGTCAAGCCGTACTTTGAATGACTGTCGCCAACTTAGTAGCCAATCTCACCAGTAGACAAAAACACACAGTTTTTAAAACTGAAATCAAAGAAAGTCTCCACTTTCTTTGATTGAAGTTTCAAAAACTGGGTGGGAGTCTATCTATGTTAATAATAGACGCAGTTTAACCTCTTGACAATCAAGTGAACACACAAGGATTCAAAACATTGTCAAGCGTTCAGTATCAGCTCTTATTGCTCATTAATTTTTTTGCTTACGGTCTATGAACTTAAGGTTTAACATGACTTGGCCTGTATCTTGCTTGATTATATAGCTATATGGGAAACGGAGTTGTTTTAAATATTCACTTAAGAGTTTTACTGTAAAAAATGTGGGATTAGAATATTTATATTAGGTACCATTTAAGACCGATAGAATTACATTTTGTTCTTTACTTAATATTGATGTTTATACCTATACATTTTTCTAATTATATAAAGAGACAACAGCTTTGTCTCATGTGCTCTTGCTTACTTTAAAGCATGCAAAACATGATCAAAATCAAATTCAAGTACATACGATCAAACGTCTTCAAGTTTTTGTAAATGTCTTTAGTGTCAGGCCGAGTCTTACATTAATTTAATCATTAAACTAAGTCCCTTTTTTATATTTTTCATAAAATTACGCAGCTCATGAGACCTAATAACTGTAATGTTTAACCATTGTTTATTTGCTAATTGTAAATATAATTAGTTAAGTATAGAAATAAGTTTGTACATGGGCGCCGGCAGCAGGGTGCAAGGGGGTGCACACGCACAGGACAAGAAATACATAGAATGTTTTCTTTTTCGATGTGCGAAATGCATTCAATGATATACCCGCATTTGAATTTGACATTACATTCATCTACATAATATACATGTATAATTCTATATGTTATATCAGTTAATAGTGTAATGTTTAGATGCAGATGCACCTCCCTGAAAGTAATTCTGGCGGCGCCCATGAGTTTGTACATTAAACTCTTCTAGCACATGGGCTCTGAAAAATAATAATTATGTTAAGGCTATACCACAAACTTGGTAATTTATCGTAGAAGATTAGAATAATGTAGATGTAAATATTATATAATAATGTAGTTAGGTATAAAGTACAACGGAACTTCTTTAACAAAGTATGATTATGGTAATTCTAAAAAAAACAAGTTTAGTCTCAGTTTACAATGTTTCTTATGACCTCGTTGGATCAGTTATAGAAAATAAAATGAAAATATTCTGTAGTTGAGCAATGTTATTAAATTGAACAATTTTAATTGCTACAGCTATTATAATAATATTAGACAGAAAAATTAACAACTTGCAAATTTTTACTTCTATAATGGCTAATTTATTCTAAATTATATGAGTATTATTCTATGTATTATTAGTTTTATTTCCACATACTTACTATCAAAAGCTTACGATCCAATTTTTTTTTTGTTTCACAATTTAATACATAGGAACAAAAAAAGCCGCTGTAATCTCAGAATGAGAATTCCGTTAAATATATTATTATATCCAGATAGACTTAGAAATTCACCGACGACAGCTCCAAAATTAGAAACTGTCTTGTTTCAAGTCGGCCGGACCGCTCGTACATACATACACACACTACTGCAAATCGGCCGACCAACTCACATTACACGACACGTCATACGACGGCGTCTCTATTGGCATCATCAATTAAGTCACACAACAAATAATACATTCTTACGTGGTTAAGATAGTCATTTATTGTATTTATCATAAAAATATGTAATATATAATTACTGAAATAAAATCAAAATATAAAATTAATTTATTCAAGTTAGGTTGCAAGGTAACACTTATGAATGTCAAAGTTACACTAAATTTTTTCTGTGAATTTACATTTACTGCCATGTTCAGCAAAGAAAGGGTGTAGGGCTCATGAGAAGAACGGGCAAGAAATATTAAGAATAATTAAGTCACTCGGATATAACTACGCTCTCACCGAATTTGGACTTCAAAATAATCAGTAAATCACAAAAGTTCTATAACACTAATTATTTATTCATAAACGTTTTGTAATTTTAAATACATAGACTCGCGATCTCCGAAAGGGTTGGGTGTGCTGCACCTACATTTTGCTAGCTTTGATTCTACATAGGATTCACAATATCCAGACTCCAGACTTGAAATAAATGTCCGTGAATTTCTAATCTAATGTCATTTAATAAGTTTTACAAACCATTGAAGAAGTTCCCTTGTAAACAAAAAAGGAAAAATTAGTTTTAATTAATTTATTTATTCACACTAGTGAATAAATAAATTTCATTCGAAAGCATATCAAAGCTTAATAAATAATAATTAATATAATAATTTAGATAATATTATGATGTGTGACGATTAAAAAACTTATTATTACCGAAGAACCTCTATAAATATAAGTATAATATAATATTTAAAATAAGCTGTACATTGTTTACCTTGTCTAGACTAACCGGCGAGACCAAACTCACGAATCGTAACAAAAGTGACCGACGTGAAGTAGTTTGTACATACGTTAGTAACTTAGTACCTATAGTATATTAGTACCTATCTAATAAATTGTACATTATTGAGAGAACTTAGTTGGGATCAACAAATTAGGTACATTATTAGGTTTAATAATACACTTTTAAGTAACAGTGTACATATAGATATTCGTGATAATGTAGCTTGGCATTGTTAATTATATTAGCAATAAGATTACCTTAACATTTTAGGAGTATGAGTTAGATATAAGAAAATTACATTATTTTAATAATAATTTTAGTAATAATAATAAATAGGTATCTCTATCGATAAAGTTCTAAGCAAATTCAAAATACAAACTTTCTTCATAAAACAAAACATAAAACAAAAATTAACGGCCGGTTTTTTAAAAGTGCTTTGTTTGTTTATTATGTAAACAATGATAAAATTGATAAACGACACACATTACTATATTTAAGTATCGACATATTAATTTATTCTTATATATTTATAAATGTCAAATTAATTATTTATTGGTGGTCAATTTATAAATGTTAGGGTGGCCAATTATATATTCAAATATAGAGTACATATTATTATTATTTTTTATTTTTTTTATACGACTAAACTGGCAAACAAGCATACGGCCCACCTGATGGTAAGTGGTCACCGTAGCCTATGGACGCCTGCAACACCAGAGGCATCACTTGCGCGTAGGAAAGGAAGTGGTTCCCACTTCCTTTCCTACGCGGAGGCCCAATCACCCTCTTTCCCTCTTTCCAGAGGGAAAGAGGGTGATTGGGCCTCCGGCACTCTCACTCACCAAACGAAACGCAACAGTAGGAATACTCCATTTCACGTCGATATTCTGTGAGAGGGTAGTCCTTCCCCGCTCGAGCGGGCCCATTCATGCTGAAATCAGCATTTATGCAACTATACTTATTAAAATAGATATGTTACTTTTATAGTATTGGATGTAGAAAATCTAGTGCTCGAACCATATTGTAATATAAATTAATAACTGCACTTGTATTCATGATTTGAAGTGATAAGGGGCGCAATAGATATGGAAACCTTCCCAAATGGGACGTTTTTGAGTATTCACTTTGTGTGCTAGTAACATATATTATCTGCTTCTTTTTAACTGACTTTTAAAAAAAGGAGGTGGTTCTCAATTCGACTGTATTTTGTTTTTTTATGTGTGTTACCTCAGAACTTTTTCTAGGTCAACCGATTTTGGAGATTCTTTTTTTCTGCATATAATATAATATGTACCTACTATATTTAAATATTATAATTTGATAAACTTGCCATACGATAAGGTTTTAATATGTAATCTAATAACTTGACTAAAAGTCTTGGTGTTTGTATGACAATTATTAATTACAAATATAAATTAATAATGATATTACTGTACCTATACATAATACATGTAACTAAATTATGAGGTCATATTTTAGAGACTGATAGTAAATAGCCTCGAGCCGTCTAATACGAACACTTTTCAAATACAAAAAAGACAGAAACTATTGATTTTTCGTCAAAATAAGCAACTGACATTATCTTAAGTGGCAATAAAACTTGACATGTTATTAATACCCGGCTTTGCTCAGAAAAGCCGGTGTAAAATAAAAATACTTAATTAAAAAACATCCATGAAACGTTATAATTATATATTAGTATTTGAATATCCGTATGGAAAAATATTTCGTCCTTTTTACCACAAAGTCATGATTTCAATATTGTCTACCTCGATAGCGTAGTGGTTAGTGTAATCGACTGCCACGCCTGAGGTCGCGGGTTCGATTCCCGCACAAGTCAAACATTTGTGTGCATGAACATGGATGTTTGTCTTGGTCTGGGTGTTTCTATGTATAATATGTATGTATTTGCAAAACAAAAAGTATATATGTATGTTTATCCATTGTCTAGTACCCATAATACAAGCTCTGCTTAGTTTGGGCTACATGGTGTTGTGTGTATGTGGTAGAATGTTATTATATTATTATTATATTATATTATCAACATCGCCACATTTTTGAGTTATATGTTTTAGATATAGCGTCTTCTTAGGATACTTGCTCATAATTTTGTGATGCTTCCATTCTGAGCTCTCAAACTTTGTGCAGTTATTGTGAGAAACTCTATAATACGTAATATATATTTTAAAAAGTCTTTCAGGAAGTAGGTAGATACAGAACTCTTAGTATAATTATTCACAGATCTCGATAACTTTTGTGAAATATTAATATAAAATGGTGGTTTTCTTTTAAGTCTACTTACCTGTTGCGATGTTGAAATGTCACGGACACTATTTTAAAAATTTATGATTACATTATATGAAATGAGTGACAATTACTAAGAACACACATAAATAAAAATACGTTTTATTGGCATATCTTGCAAAAAATTTGCCTGATCTAGTCGCAATCGAGGACTGTGAACTATATACTAGAAGTACCTATAAATTATAAGAATGTACTATAAAATAAGGACTATAGTCCCCATTGTTGGAACGGGAGCTATTTTATAAACTTAGTAGGTTTTACTCTGAATGTAATCACATGAAGTAAAATATAAAATGTCACGTGTTACCAGAATGTCACGGAAGAAAGCAGTGCCAATATTCTGCATAACTTTTGCCGCACATAAAATATTTGGTTTTAAAAATGTATGAAGGCAAATGTTATCATAATAGAAGCTACAAAACAATATAATATAATGCTGTCACGGTTGCGTAGAAGTATCTATACACCTTTATATGCGTAAAACACATGCTCACGTGACATTACTTCACAAACTTTTCGCATGTCACGCATGCAATTTAGTTAATTTTTACACCAATAGATTTTACACGGGCTAAAATGTGTTTCACATTAAATGTTTAAGAAATTCAATAGCTATAGGTAATTATGACATTAATTAGATTAGTAAGAACATATTCGAATATTATACTACATATCTCTAGTCAGTAGTGAGTAGAATTTATGTTTATTAATGTTTTTTTAATAAAATCTTTAAATAAACCCAAACCGTTAGTTTTATTGTGCTTTTATTTAATCAACAGCTTGGCGTAAACTTGTACACAGGTTGCTTATTGGGTATGGAAAATGTAGTATGTACCTACTACTTTTCACTGAATTATGGCCTAATGTGCCCTTCTCACACTGAGAAGAGGCTCCTGCCCAGCAGAGAGACAGTTTAATACAGGGCTGATATTATTTATATTACTATTTTCATTAAATTTAGTAGAAACTCTTATTATTACTTTATTAAAATTAAATAACTAAGCTGTAAGCTAATTTTACTGCTATGCGGCGACGGTATTTCGTTTTAAATAATGTTTAGAGATTTTACTTATCACTAGATTGAAAAATATTATTTTTACCCGACTACGACGAAGCCAAAAGGAAGGGTAATGATTTTGGCAGTCTGGGTATGTATGATTGTATGTTCCACGGTAGCGCCTAAACTACTGAACCGATTTTAATGAATGAGGTGTCAATAGTTTCGTAATAATGGCCCGGGTGCCATAGGCTATATAAATTTTAAATTCGTCCTTTTTAGACCTCTTTTTTTACGTAGTCGGGTTATAGTTTTTAAACTTTTATGGTTAAGAGGGATGTAATAGTTTTTAATTTGTCGATGAAATTTTAGTTGAAGCTCAGGCAATAGAGTTAGACATAGTCTAACAACCTAGCCAGCATCTAAATTGGTGTCATTATGAACATGTTGGAACATAATGTCTAGAGTCCAGAGCCTAGAGCCTGCCCTTAAATGTTTGGAGTAACGCAATAAGTATACTAATGCACATATTGTCTTACGCTTATGCGAATGTTTATATCTAATATTAAAATTTAACTACTGTTTATAGAATTCTCTAAGGTTTTATTCAAAGAAAAGGACTACTTTCAGATAATTTTAAGCTATTCAAATTTACACTTTCCCCGACGATTCGCTTGCTTGTCAGCAGCCACATTGGTAAACAGTAGTTTATTTTTAAAGTAAGTACCTATAACAATTATGAAATAGAAAGAATATTTAAACAATGACTATTGTTATAGCTAAATTTATTATGTTAATGAACCTAAATAAATTGGAATCAATCGGTACAGCTCATTACTTGGGCGAAAGCCAGACGCTCAATGTCTAACTTAATGTATCTCTGTGGACCTAATAAATATTATCTGTATCACAATATTTACATATGGTCACAGTACTCGATCAACAGGTTTATAAATCAAAAATCATAATATAAATAATATTGACCTTACAAGCAACATCATCTGCCCTGGAAAACACTTTTACATCTTGCAAAATTAAAATGATACATTTTCATATAAATACAACTAATTAAAAAATATTGATAATAATAATAATTTACCTCGATCTAGGTAAATTACCAAAACTTTGGGGTAAACAAAATTATTGTAACGGTAACACTGGTGCTTGATGCGAGCTTAGTCGCTCTTGGCTGTTGCAGACATCGCTTGTGTTCACGTATTTCTTCAGGTCAGTAGAAAATAAATATACTTTATCTATTTATAGACTTCTCGACATTCATTTATGAACATATATTTATCCGAAATGGTTTTTTGTTACAGATTCCGCTGATAGTTTACGATCAACATGATGATGACTAGTACGTCGGGGACGGCTAGTCGTGGACGAGGAAGGAATTCCGGGAACATCAAGGAAAAGTGTCCTCAGAAGGAGAACAATTCCGCACGTGCCAACGAAGCGGACACGGTGGACGAGGAAAAGGAGGAGGAGACTGATATGGAGGAGTTGGATGAAAAGGAGAAGGAATTAGCCGAAGCCCGCGAGGATTTCGACTACGCAGCCTTCTCTTGCGACGTCCTGAATCGGGCTGTGACGGTTGTCCTGAACATGGGATACGGCGTAGACTGGGGCCGAGTGACCCGCTTCCTGAGTCATACCCATGCCATGCAAAATAACCCATACGCTGTCCCCAACCCTGATGACGCTGTCACCCTGCTCATGGTGTCAAAGATAAAGGCGATGTTCTTGTCTATGGTCCAGAAACGTCGTCGGGGCGAACGCTACGAACTTTTCTAAGTTAATCTATCTTCAGAAAGCTGACCCTTCTGTCTAAAAATATCTTCTGATCCCAATATATTTATTTTCTTCTTCTATCTGTGTTTTATTTCAAGATACCCTAAATACACACAACATACTTACAAGGTAAACCTAGCAGGTATGTAATATATACCTGGCAGGTACATAATATATACCTAACAGGTATAATATAGGGTGAGATGTCTATATTTAGACAGGATCTCGCGCACGCATCCTAGAATCGTAAGGCTAGGTTTACACTGCACAAATAAATAACAACATAAAATGATTTGCTCACAATAAATGTAATATTAGCTTGATTAAATATCTTAAAAACTTTTAGTAAAGGATAGTTTACATACATATAGGAAAATATATTATAATTATATACTCTACATCTCTAAGGGCTAGACAAAAGTATATTACACTTACATATTTTGTCTAGATTTTTTAGGTTCTATTTTTTACGGGATAAGCTAATAGCTGCTGAGAATTTCTAGACAAAACCAAATAACACACGCCCGACCTAGCACCGAACTCAGTATCCACGATTGGATGCCAGCATCATCCATAATTTATGTCAATGTTTAAACATTTATACATATAAGGAAAATATAACTGGTCTATGTCTATAAATAGGAGATATTTAAGAAAAATAATGTGAGGTTCTTTATAAAAGCTATAGAAGCTAAAACAATATTTGTGTGTCTGTCTTGTACGCGCACAACGCAATAACTTCTGCAGGAAAGTGACTGCGGTACCACATTAGTATTGCTAAACGTCTAATATAAAATTTGGTGTATGTTTCATCTTGATACACCGCCAGGAAGTTGAAAAATATACATAGGGATGTACTTCTAAATTCCAAAAAAATATAGAACAAATAGAAAATCAATGAAAGTTATAGTCAAAATTATTTATTAAATAAATTGTCTTTTTACCCTTAAGTAAGCTCGCAATCGAATCTATCCAATGAGGATATGGTATCATTTTATAAAACAGAATGATGCATTTTAAAAGTCATTGTGCGTAAACAGTTACCTACTTTTTAATACAGACAGAGCTGATCTGGGCTTATCTACTATCTAGGTACTTATAGGTAACCGGCGCAAGAGTGGGAACAAATTTTCTCCCGTAAGTATGATTTTTGGAGGCTTTTCTTTGGTACTATATGCAAGTTATATCCCTGGCAATGCAAGCGACTAGCAAGCAAGTTTGCCGTTTTAGTTATATATAAAAAGAACAACTAATTTGACACGTATTTACAAAAGCTTGATGCATTAATACATTGCATTTCTCAAACATCATCAATGCAATTTTATCACATTGCTATTTGAACACTACTTTTACATGATTTTCAAACTATTAAACTAGTACTACTATTTAAAATTTAGTGCTATTTAAATTAATTTATATTATATAAGTTGTATGTAATGATTGTTGCCTTTCTACTTGTAAAAAAACGGCCAATGCGAGTCGGAAAAACGGCAAAAAAATCACGTTTGTTGTATGGGAGCCCCCTTAAATATTTATTGTATTCTGTTTTTTAATATTTGTTGTTATATCGGCAACAGAAATACATTGTGTGTAAAAATTTCAACTGTATAACTATCACGGTTCATGAGATACAGCCTGGTGACAGACGGACAGACGGACGGACAGCGGAGTCTTAGTAATAGGGTCACGTTTCACCCTTTGGGTACGGAATCCTAAAAAAAGCCATTTTTCCTGTTAACTTACATCTTTAACTTTTATTTCAAATAAACAATTACCTACATGATTTTATATAGACGCTTTCCCCGACGTTTCAGTCGCTTTTCAGCAGCCATGGTCACTGGAAACATGTATATCTAAATAGTTTAATCTGCATAAAGTAGTTTAATTATAAATACCGATTTATCTCAAAAGCTCTGGTCTAGACTTAGCTTTACAGGGCGCGCACCCCTTCCCACGGCCCCATCTCCCCTCGTAGATGTGCAAACTGCATTGATTGATACATATCTATGTATATAGGCTACCTGTAGTAAACGGCGCATGTCCGGCTTGCACTGAAATCAATAAACCTTCGGCTAATTGAGAGCTGTAACAATATTCGTGTCATCACTCGGAAATTTATGGCCGAGCGGCAATTTATTTTGATTGTGTCTAGTGACTTGTATGTTATTTAAATATGATATTAATGCTTTGTAAAGATAGATTCTCGCCTGTATATTTCAATAGAGGTAGGCAGAGTTGCATTACAAATAAGTGTTGGCTGAGGCAAGAGGTAGATGTTCTCGCGAGGTACCTGACCTCCTACTCATAATACTTGGCTTGTTGTCAGCTTGCAAATATCTTAGCGCCTCATTCGCGTACTGGTACTTAATGTGACTGTTGTGCCTGACGTCTCGGGTTCAATACCCGGGTTGAGCCAACGTAAATGTATTGGATTTGACCGTCAATTTCAACAGCAGTTTGGACTTAGGAAGTCGACGGTATTGCAAAACCCCGTGCCTTGAAAACTCGAAAAGATTTTGGTTCTGTGCCTGATCATATAAAATACTAGATGTTCCCGCGGTTTCACTCACGTTTATCGTTACTGTGCCGCCCCCGTGGGTCGTAGCGTGATGTTATATAGCCTTCCTCGATAAATAGGCTATCCAACACTAAAAGAATTTTCAAATCGAACTAGAAGTTCCTGATATTAGCGCGTTCAAACAAACAAACAAACAAACTCTTCACCTTTATAATATTAGTATATATTCGCATGTAATATCTGTAATAGGCGAATGTGTCGAGCTGTTACTTGTAGTCTATCTAATGTACCATATTCTTGCGGAATAGGTAAATCTTGCTTTCTTTTCGGTCGTAACGGATTGCCGTCCCATCGAAATATGAGAGTTAGGGAACAGAGAGGGCACTTGTGTTTTCGCATACACTTGTACACTATAGTATCTCCTAGTTCGTTAAGATTGGATGCCGTAGGCAAAATTCAGTTTGAAGGACGTTTTTTATATGGCTGTTATTAAAATTTGGAAGCTTAATATTTCGGAGGCCAACGCTGCCATAAATTCTACGTCATTCTTTGTAGCTTTTACCATCCGATAAGATACCTAAATTGGTACGCTCATACTTAATTATTTTCTACGCAAGAATTATTTATTGATTAGACGACAGAGTAAGTACAGCTTTTTACTTCCTGTGGACATTTCCAGAGTTCTTGCTACCTATATGACATTATGAATGTATATTAAGGAAGTTTGACGATTATTATAAACGACTTAACAGCTTCTAAACGAAGGCTTGTAAGTTGTAACATAGCGCGTAGACCTGGCCGGGACTCTAACGCTGGACCTGACGTGACCTTCATATGGCAACATATGCGCAAATTATTTCACTTAATCATCGAGATATTGCTAAATTATATATACTTATACACTATACGTATATATATAGCGACTGAAAATCTTTTAGAGGTGTGATCTTGCTTACGCACGCACGCACGCACGCACGCACGTACACACACACACACACACATTAAATAATATAATAATAACTTAGTACTCACATTTTATATTGTTGTTTACATATTTAGAATATTTTAATAACATTGTATTAATACCTCTAATTTGGGGAAAACACTAATTCCTGCAACACAGTTTAAACTAGCGCAGGAATTAGAGGATTCTTTAAGATTGTAAATGTTTTGTATTTCAAATAAATTATTATTATAATTATATGTTTCTCTTTCACGGGTATATTCCTAATACGTTAGGAAAATACCCGGCCCTTTGGGAGGCTTACACGGAGACATAGGTCCAACGTGAAGAGGCCCTTCGAGAGTTTTAATCAAAGGTGGGATGGAACACCTACAGCGGCACTAGCCGCAGCAGGCGTAGGACTATTGTTACGTATGGATTCTAATATATGGGCTATGGGTATGGGTGTTTGATGGACTGGTATATTGGTAACTATGGATGATAAAACGGCGTCTGCCCTGAATACTCTAATAGCATCAATCGAATGGACAGACGGTGACTCGCCAACTGACTTATAATTATTATTATATTAATATAAGTATATATATCATTTTTACATATATATTTTTGTTTCTTAATTATTAATTTAAGACAACTAGGGAGATTAGACAACCCCGCTTTATCGCGGAGCTTCGCAAACTTTCAAACAACGGACACAAAGAACATCAACACTTGGCAAAACTATTTAGCACACACAAAGTTCTGTGTGTGCTAAAATGTTTTTTATTGTATGTATTCTAAATTCGATACCCACATCTAATAAAAAAGGATATACAACTAAGTACAGGAACTATATGGTTAGAGAGAGAGTGGCTAGTTCTGATCAACATTATGCCCTGATCACTTGTGCCACTTCTAAGGTAAGTGGAAAAACAACCACGAAATAAAATACAATGAATTTAGTAATAAAATATCGGCATAGAAAGATACCTAGGTAAGAAAACAATCATCATTATCATCATCATCATCAGGCTATAATAGTCCACTGCTGGACATAGCCCTCCCCCAAAGAGCGCCATAGCGCCCTGTCTTCAGCTTGCCGCATCCAGCATCTGCCTGCAGTCTTTAGCAGATCGTCATCCCACCTGGTCGGAGGGCGTCCTACACTACGTTTGCCGAGTCGCGGTCTCCACAATGAACAAGAAAACAATGCTATGCAACAAGTGTGACAACACTGATATACATACCTATGTAGTGCACTCGTAAGTATATATCTATGTTTGCGTGCTCTTACATCCTTAATTTACTGAGTACCTAGGTATATTGCTGCATTGTACCTACATCATCCAATAGGTACTCGACAGTTGATATCGAATTAACAAGACTACAAATCTAAACATATTAAGATAGCTAAATATGAAGATAAACATTATTGTTCATAAGAAAACAAAAGCCTAGCTAATATAAGAGTAATTTTAGAGTAGTAGAGCCTCGCTGATTTCAGCATGAATGGGCGGCTCGACCGGGGAAGGACTACCCTCTCACAGAATATCGACGTGAAATACCAGCATTCCTACTGTTGTGTTTCGTTCGGTGAGTGAGAGTAGGAGGCCCAATCACTCTCTTTACCCGTTCCTTCTCCTTCCCTCTCTTTTATTCCTAAAGAGTCGGCAACGCGCAAGTGATGCCTCTGTTGTTGCAGACGTCCATAGGCTACGGTGACCACTTACCATCAGGTGGGCCGTATGCTTGTTTGCCACCTTAGTCGTATAAAAAAAATATAATAAATTCAAATGTGAGTTTGTTTGTTTATTACGCCTTAAATAACTAACCGGTCAGCATAAAAGCATACACGTTTTATCCTGAAAATAAGACAGAATAAGTACCTATGTACGGTAACGAAACCGTACAGTACCTACCTGTCATCCAGAAAAGGTACTGTTACAAATCTAACCTTTATTCACGCAAGCGAAGCCGCGGGCAAAATCTAGTTATTAAAAAAATCTCCGTAACCAGTCGTTTCCTAGGTATAGCTACTTAACAAAAAATCATCCTACCAAATAGTAGAACACGTGGCTTTCGGCTTCGTTAAGGGTATTGATTCACTCTATACCTACACAAGTCCCGACACCAACCGCCGGGCCGCGGCTCGCCAGGCGCGATCACCCAACCTGGTCGGAGGATCCTCCCTTTGTGTTCACATACGCAACTACTTACCACAGAGATGAATATTTGACGCCTTAGTAATATCAAAGTAAAATAAACCAATATTTCAAGCAGACAATCTTTTCAAATTTATAATTCAAGGGATTGCTTGCTTGAACGTGCGAATTTAGAACTGACAGTCTAATTTAGTAGTAGTAGTCGGCCTCGATGGCGTAGTGGTTAGTGTAACCGACTGCCACGCCTGAGGTCGCGGGTTCGATTCCCGCACAAGTCAAACATTTGTGTGCATGAACATGGATGTTTGTCTTGGTCTGAGTATTTCTATCTATAATATGCACGTATATACAAAAAAAAAAGAGTATATAAGTATGTTTATCCATTGTCTAGTACCCATAGTATAAACGCTGCTTAGTTTGGGCTAGATGGTGTTGTGTGCATGTGGTAGAATATTATTAATTTGAAAATTATTTTTGTATTAAATAGTCAGTTTATTATGGCAGGATATAGAATTATGAAAACACGCTACCAGCTACCCCAGCTACTAGGAGCAGTTGTCATCATTTATTATTTCATATTAAATAGACTTGCACCAATGACACTGTGGCGAGTATAAGTATATTATACTCGGACCGCCACCTTTCACATGCACGAGTTGCAGCGAATCGCTCCGCCTATGGATATTTAGCCATGCGCTTACACGTGGATGATGTGAGTTGTTTACGCAAAATCGACCTTCGACGGCGTTGGAGGACACTGCGGCGCCCGCGCTTCCAGATCATTCGGGTCCCGATTCTCGCCACGCGTGCGACTATCTTTAAATATCATATATTATACTTTCTGTAATTTAGTAATCCTTAGTGCAGTAAACTTTTAAATAATCAGTAACAAGTTATTCATTTTGGCCTTGCTCAATTTATTTTCATTCTTAACCAACAATCACTACCATTCAGTTGCTATAATCATTATTGCCAAATTCATTTTTCTTTCGCTGTGCTTGCTAAGTCACGAGTTCGATGCTTGTGCAGTAGAATTATATCGGCCCGATATCATTCTACAACACTATTTAAACACATATAATGTAGCATGAACTTAAAATATAGCATTCACACTATCTCCTCACAATATCTTATACATTCTAACAATAATACCTTCCATTCATCCGCAAAATTCTGAATTTAAGTCCAAGAGATAAAAGATATGCGCAGTGAAACCACAAGGATTACCTAACAAATAAAAAATGAAACTTGTTATAAATTTTATTTTAAATCAACAACGTTCAAACACTTTATAAAGATCATTTAAGCTAGCTATCTGTAAGATGGCGCCACTGTGCACAAAACTGGAGGGCGGCAGAAAGTTCCTTCGTATCGCCGGGAATATGATATGTTCTTGTTTCCACTCTTCTGCTTTTACACTCTCCAAAACTTTGTCTGGATTCGGTTGTGAGTAGAATATGGCTGTCTGCCGACTAAACGTGTCGAAGCATTCCTTCTCCGAGTCCCAGTTCACTTCGGTCACTAAACGGACCAAGTATGTTGGTAGAGCTCCCATGAATGGTGTGTGTCCGTCTGCAACATTTTTATTATTGTTATTAATTAAGGCATCTCCCGCACCAGGAATCATTCCTGTGTCGCGGAGAACTTTACAAACATTCAAACAACGGACAAAAAGAACTCCCAGAGTCGTAACAACCATTTGTTTAATTATTTATTTATTTATTATGGTTTATCAACAGCAAATGTTTACAAATTAACATCAACGATAACAAGGAAATTATGGTGGCTGAAACATTTGCCAATTACAGATTAACCAACATTCAATAATAATTGTGACAATATTTATGTAAAGAACTTAAATTACTATAACAAAGTAAGAAATAAGAATTAAGGAGAACATAATACAACTTAAAATAAAATATGATTTTATGTGACAACGATATTGCTATTTATGGATCATACAATTTTTTGGTCCCGCGTAGGTATCGAACCCACAACACTTGGCGGAGGCGTAATTGCGAGGTAATCACTTAAACCACTTCGCCATTCGTGCAGTCCTAAAAATTAGTTAGGAATAATAACGTCCCTCAGACCTAATTTCGGCCTGTGTAGCCTATTCTGACAGTGACTAGCCCTCTGTACAGGAGACATTACAAAGCACAGGTGCACAAGCATAAATGCATTTTTTATTGATATGAAACATTTATAGCCGCACGTAAAACCGATTACTGGCGTGGCGCCACGCTATATGATAGTATTTTACATTATGCCATATTAGTTCCTGTCGTAATCTGTTCGTTTATGCATATTACTTGTACAGAATAATTTCGATGTTTCACATCTGCCAGGCGTCCGGTGACGGTTCGTTTGATTTTTTCCTACGTCTCATAATCAGATGCAACGGTAATTCGACACGGCCGGGTAGAGATTTGATTTGACTGCACTGATGACGTAATGGGTTAAGCGGTCACACTCAGACCAGACCCTTGTAACACCCAGACTCGGAACAACCATTAGTGGATCACACAAATTTTTGTCCCGTGTGGGAATCGAACCCACAACACTCGGCGCAGTGGCAGAGGCGACCACTTAAACCACCACGCCATCTGTGCAGTTAATATCAGGTAGGAGACGCCTTGTTTGCCACCTAATGTATAGAAACTCAGTAGCGACATCTACCCATTGTTACGTACCTATCAGACCAGCGATAGCTCAGTGGGGAGACCAACAGACTGCAATGCAGAGGGTCTCGGGTAAGAACGCACGTCGCGCACCTCTGACTTTCGGAAGTTATATGACTTTTCGAAATTATGCGCGTATTGATTGACAATTGTCGCCTGCTCCGTGCCTAGGAGAGCACGTTAGGCCGTCGGTCCCGGCTGCCATGAACATTTATGGCAGTCGTTATTGGGAGAGTTTCGACACAAAAGATCCCACTGGGTCGAAGTGTCGCTGGTCTGCACTGACGGGGCCAGTCACATAAGATAAGATAAGATAAGATACGTACCTAATAACAGCGGCAAAGACAGTAACTCCCCGCCGCTATTAATGTTTAGAGAGAAGTACTCGTACAACATCGCTCGCTTGTTCACCAACAGTTCTGTCATCTGCGCGGCCATTTCTCGCATATCACCTGAAATACACAATAAATCTCTATTAATATTTTAGTATATATATACTACTCTATCTATATATATAATATAGTATATAATACTCTAATAATCCGACTAATATTATAAACTAGATGTGCCCGCGGTTTCACCCACGTTTATGGTTACTACGCCGCCCCCATAATTCGTAGCGTGATGTTATATAGCCTATAACCTTCCTCGATATATAGGCAAACCGACACTAAAAGAATTTTTCAATTCGAGCCAGTAGTTCCTGAGATTAGCGCGTTCAGCCAAACAAACAAACTCTTCAGCTTTATAATACATATTAGTATAGAAGTATAGATGGATGGATATATATTTGCTAGGTATGAGAATAGGTCGTTAAGTATATTTCATACCGTTAGGTGACTAGGGTGTCAACCTAACCTACATTTACGCGAGCGAAGTTGCAGGCAAAACTGGCGTGATGTTATATAGCCTATAGCCTTCCTAGATAAATAGGCTATCCAATACTAAAATAATTTTTCAAATCGGACCAGTAGTTCCTGAGATTAGCGCATTCAAGCAAACAAACAAACAAACTCTTCAGCTTTATAATATGAGTATAGATTGCACGGCGCTGTGTCGGTGAAACATGGTGGACTAAATTGTATGTAACATCTTTGTACCATGCTTCTAGCAAATAAAGTCGGCCTCGATGGCGTAGTGATTAGTGTAACCGACTACCACGCCTGAGGTCGCGGGTTCGATTCCCGCACAAGTCAAACATTTGTGTGCATGAACATGGATGTTTGTCTTGGTCTGGGTGTTTCTATGTATAATATGTATGTATTTACAAAAAAAAAAGTATATATGTATGTTTATCCATTGTCTAGTACCCATATTACAAGCTCTGCTTAGTTTGGGCTAGATGGTGTTGTGTGTATGTGATAGAATATTAATATTTAAAAAAAAAATCTTACTTACCTAATTCTGGATTCCATTCGTCTTCTTGCGTACTAAGGCCGAGCACAAACAACTCTTCTAAAGGCAGTGGACTAGACAAGTTGATCAGACCCAAGTTCTGGAAGTCGTACAACACTGTCTCATAGAATAGTTCTTCTCTACAACAAAAATAATATTTATTTATTTACATACATATACATACATAGATTCACGCCTGTTTCCTAGAGGGGTAGGCAGAGACTACGGATTTCCATTTGCTATTTAGACCTTAATCAGAACGGGTGAAGCTACTTACACTAATTAAAAGACAATTATTAATCACTATTTATCATAAAACAAAGTCCCCCGCCGTGTCTGTCTGTTTGTTCGCAATTAATTTAAAAACTACGGATTTGCATGCTGTTTTCACCAATAGACAGTGATTCATGAGGAAGGTTTAGATGTATAATTTGTTAAGATTTTGTGTAATATGGTTGTAATATGATGATGATAATTGTATAAATGTCGGAAATAGTCGAGCCGACTGAGAGCTTTTTCGAAAACGCTGTACCCGCGACGTTCCTTCCCCGAGTGAGCACAACATGACCTCTCCGCTACCCTTTTCCCGGGGAGGTATACGTAAATGCATTCCCTCATCTAAAAAAATGGTGCCTAGGTGACTACAACCGATGGTTCATATGACTGCACAGATGACGTGGTTTAAGTGTTGGCCTCGCCGCTGCCACTGCGCCGAGTGTTGTAGGTTCGAATCCCACGCGGGACAAACATAAGTGTGAGCCACAAAGAGCTATTTCTAAGTCTGGATGTTCTTTGTGCCCGTTATTTGAATATTTGTAAATTCCCAAAACAGGAGTTATTCCTGGAGCGGGAGATGTCGTCATTAAATAAAAAGAATAAGAAAGTTAACTTGTTAAAATGCAATTGTAAAATTGAGATTTTATTTTTATTTTCTCGTCAAAATGACCACACTCCACCTGGTGGAAAGCGATCATGTGGTCCAAGAGCAGTGACCTCCACACCATCCTCATAGCAGCTGAGGCGGTGTTGAGGTCTCTACTTTAACGGCCTGAGAAGGTGCTTTTTCACGCCCCGCTAAACCCAGGATTGAAGGAAGAAGGAAACACGTGCCTTAGCAGAGAATTCCATGCCTTGATCGTTCGGCAGAGGTATGAGGACCCAAACTTGTTGGTGCGCTTCAATCGACTCTACCGTGTAAGGATAGCATCTAAACCCAGCACGCGTTGTTCTGGATAAGATTGGAGGAGAGGAGAGGCGGAGAACTTTACTTAAAATAAATAAATAATATAAAAAACGCACGACTAAACTGTGGAATGAACTGTCGCCTGCGGTATTTCCGGACCAATACGACCTACAAACCTTCAAGAAACGAGCGTACTCCTTTTTAAAAGGCCGGCAACGCATTTGTGACTCCTCTGGTGTTGCGGGTGTCCATGGGCGGCGGTAATCGCTTACCATCAGGCGATCCGTCTGCTCGTTTGACTCCTATCTCATAAAAAATAAAAAATAAATTATATTAACTTACTTGAATCTAGTAGTATCACACAAATACAATTTTGTCGAATGTTGTATCAAAGACCTGTGGCAGTCGACACAAGCGATGAATATCAGATTCGCCAATATCTCCCTCAGGTTATTGTTACAACTCCTCTCTACATCAAACCTTAGCTGTTTCACACTAGTCAACTTAGTTTCTATCCTCTCATATTTAAAGGTCCGAGTTTTAAAGGATTCTTTGGGGTCTATAAAGGTGCCATTGGCTTGGTCGACGGCCGTATGAACTTTAAATTTTTCCACCTTATCTGCTGAATTAGGTTCTTCAATCAAAGAGTTTTCGATCTCATTAGGTTCATCTTCATTGATAACCATTTTGGGTATAGACTGATCATGTTTATCCTGTTCTTGGTTTTCGGAAATTATTTTGTTGTTTTCGGTGTCTTTGGGAGCTGTTGGGAAGAATTTGTCTATTTTCTGTACGTCGGAATTGACCCTGACCATGTAGCAAGGGTTCACTTTGGCTGCATCGGTTGTTTTTTTTACAATTTCTTCAACAGCCGTAGCACCGGGTAGCCGCGCCTGAAATTTGTTACAATAGATTTTATATATTACTAGCTGTTACCTGCGACTTCGTCCGCGTAGATTTTAACCAAAAAGTGTTTGTCTCATCGGAATCCTATTTTTTTTCTAAAATTAATGTAGCCTAAGTTACTCCTTATAACATCAGCTATCTGCCAGTGAAAGACCCGTCAAAATCAGTTCAGCCGTTTCGGAGATTAGCCGGAACAAACAGACAGACAGACAGACAAAAATAAAAATAATAGATGTTTTCGTATAGGTACCTTATATACTTTCATAGGAATTAGATAAAAAGCTGTTATATTGACATTACAAACAGACACTTAAATTTTATTTATTTGTATAGAATAGCAGCGACAGCTCAGTGGGAAGACCACCAGACTGCGATGCAGAGGGTCTCGGGTTCGAATCCACGTCACGCACCTCTGACTTTCAGAAGTTATATGACTTTTCGAAATTATGTGCGTATTATTTGACAATTATCGCCTGCTCCGTGCCTCAGAGAGCACGTTAAGCCGTCGGTCCCGGCTGCCATGAACATCTATGGCAGTCGTTATTCGGAAATCAGTGCCCTCTAATATCCTGACATTGGTCTAGCCTTAGGGTATCGTTAGCTTTCGGGTTGCGGAGGTCAGATGGCAGTCGCTCCGTGTACAAACTGATATCCAGTCAAATCCGGTTAGACTAGAAAGCCGCCCCAAGTGACTTGGGAATAATAAAGGCTAGGGAGAAGAAGAGATTTAATATTGCGAAGCGGCATACTACTAGTTGTAGTAGACCCAGGTCCCACGTCGTGGCTGTTCCTATCCAGAGTAGTTCGGTATTGTCTACCTTTCTCTATTTCAATAGTTGTGGTGCATGGCGGGCTCCTCTCTTCCCAATAAATTTATTATAGACTAGCTTTTGCGCGCGGCTCCGCTCGCGTGGTACCTACATCAATAAAAAGTAGCCTATGTCCTTCCCCATGTTTTAAACTATATCTGAATCAAATTTCATCTAAATCGGTTGAGTGGTTTAGCCGTGAAAAGGTAACAAACAGATAGACAGTCAGCAGTGACGCTACACTGTAAATCTCGCTGCACGGGAACCGAACGCGTGGTCGACGGATCACATACCTGCGTGTACATAACTCTGGTAGAGTTACAGCTCAGCAGCTTGCTCTCAATACAAGCCTTGATCTTCTCTATGATCTGCTCCTCGTACAGGAACTGCACTTCGTGTTTCGTCGGATGGATATTGACGTCCACATTTCTTGGGTCTGCGAACATCATACAAGTTATCTTTATTTTATTTATTTTTCCCGCGGCTTCGCTCGTGTAAATGGCGGTTAGGTTAGATTGGTAACAATATTTTTTCTGGATGAAAGGTATCCTATGTCCTTTTCTGTACTCCTGACGACGTGTGTGCGAATTTTATGATGATCAGTTGAGTAGTTAAGGCGTGAAAGCGTAACAAACAAACAAACTCACATTCGCATTTGTAATATTAGTGAGGACTTTACTTAAATTATATTTTAAGAGTATCCCAAATACCATGGCTGGTTGAAGTTATTTTTAAAATAATATTGATTTACTTTAAAAGACAACTGATGCACCAGGTTTATTTCCTCAACTTCACAAACGTTAAAACACAAATGTTTGTTTTCTGTCTCGCCGATTCTTTGCACCATCCCACTCATAGCTATCTTAAATTACATAAAATATAACAAGACCTGCTTCGTGAATGGTCCGTTATTTCGTTTATAATTTACATTTTACGAAACGTTCTTTTGAACGTAATTTTCTTTTGAATGTAATTTGGCACACGAAATGTTCAAAAATTACTCTTATTGCGCTAAAAAAATGTATATACTTGTTAAAAACTGTGGGTGCCTATTAGAAAAATTACAAGAAAGAAAAATACTGTGTTTATTGCAATGAATACGAAGTTGATAATTCAAAATCAAAAAAGTCTTTATATCTTTATTCATTTAGGTCACAAAGTAACACGTATGAACGTCAAGCTATCAGCTAAACTATAACATGAATTTACATTTACTTGTTGCCACGTTCAGCAGAGCGAGGGCGTAGCACCAATGAGAAGAATGGGCAAGATACTTACTGCCACTGCTTTTAATAGCAAACATTACAATACTGCTTAGAGCAGCGATAGCTCAGTGGGGAGACCAACAGACTGCAATGCAGAGGGTCTCGGGTTCGAACCCACATCGCGCACCTCTGACTTTCGGAAGTTATATGACTTTTCGAAATTATGTGCGTATTGATTGACAATTATCGCCTGCTCCGTGCCTCGGAGAGCACGTTAAGCCGTCGGTCCCGGCTGCCACGAACATCTATGGCAGTCGTTATTGGGAGAGTGTGGACACAAAAGATCCCACTGGGTCGAAGTGTCGCCGGTCTGCACTGACTGGCCCCCACATAAGATAAGATACAATACTGCTTACTTGACAAATTAGACGCACTAGTCACTTACAGCACGCGCCGTTGACGCGGGTGCTGCGTGCTCTCAATACAGTATCAGATCGTATCGATCTATTCTCATGTTCAATGAGCTAATTCACAAAGGCTTCATATTGGATATTAAGTTATTGTTAATCATCGATCAAATATACCATAGATGCACGATCGTCGCTCGAAAAACGGCCCCAACAAAACTGTGCATAAATCAGTCGTAGGCGCTATATTATACACCTGTCCCACTCACTCTTGCGTGCGCTGCCCGTAAGCGAGAGCGAATCGACACCACTACTACGGTGGAGACCGTACCATATACTTAGTACGCTTGCGTATCGCGAGTAACACACTTAGGACTCTTTACATTGACGCGTTTTAACTAAACTATTACAAAATGTTTCTCAGTGGGCGTTCAATGGTTAATCCGGTTTATTTCCTGGATTGCTTAATAAATGCAGACACTTATAAGTAAGTAGTACTGGTCAGTGCCACATATTGACGCGGTTTTTGTATGAGAATGTGCATCTATGGTATATTTGATCGAAGTTGTTAATAAATTTAAGATATTTTATTATATTACTGTTTTTATATGTTACATTTTAGTTATGTTACTATACTATCGCATTAGGTTAAGAACCTGTAATGATAGATTAATAGTTTTGAGATAAATAAATAAATAAATATAAAATAAATAAATATTTGTAAGGAATTATTCTTACCTAATTCAAGGCTGAGGTACACGAACGAGTGTGAGTTTTTCGGCAAGTATGTTGAATATATCGAGTCCACTGCTTTCCTGATAGCTGAAAGATATATAAACGATACTTTAACTTTTATTCATTTTTTTTTAAATACAACTCCTGTTCTAGACATAATTCCTGTATCGCGGGGGTCTTTTACAAACATTCAATCAAACAACCATTTATAGATCACATAAATGTTTGTCCCGTGTGGGATTCGAACCCACAACACGCGGTGCAGTGGCGAGGCGACCACTTAACCACTACGCCGTCCGTGCAGTCAACTCGATGGAAAGCAGTCGGTCGGAGATCGGCATACAAAATACAGCGGTCAGCATTTTTCGTTGCGGTTACACTGGTGTCCGTCGAACACCCTTCCGCCAAACGTCTGAAGTTTAACGTGCGATAAGGAACTTTGTTCCAATAATACTGTTACACCCAGTGCCATCTCTCGGCAGTGTGGGGAAGACTCAGCAGTTCCGTCTAATAATTTATTACAGAGCCATCTATTGACGTCTTACGTAACTACGTAGTAGGTACGCGAATAGTAGAGATAACACTGAAACATTCTCGAATCTTCGTACTGTTTACATACCGGATATGGCGTTTCTAGAAAACTCCAGAAACGCTTTAACCGCGTATAAAAGGGCAAGGCCAGCGCTCGCCGAATCAGTTTACAATCGTAAGCGGTCAAGTATTCATCGGAGCGAACGGAAGCGAAAGTACTATAGAGTTTAAAACTAGTTATAGCGAGAAAAGTGTAGTATATTGTTTGTTGTGTTTTAAGTTTAATTCTGTGCTAGAATAAAACGTGTTTTAATCGGTAATATTGTTTACATACTTATCCGTCGGACCCAACACGTAACAATAATATAATATAATGTCCTCCAGACTGAATTTCGGCCACGGCGACTAGGCTTAACGGAGATTGGCCAACTACGCAAGAGATATTATAGTGCACAAGTATGTGCGCAAACACAAGTGCACTCTCTGTTCCCTAACTCTCATGATCCGATGGGACGGATAATCTGACACGACCGGAGAGAGATCAGGCGCAGGACCAACGGCTTTACGTGCTATCCGAGGCCCGGGGGTCTAACACCGCCAATTTCCTAACTCCGGGCTGCTATTGAGATTTCTTAACTGTAAAACCCAATAACTTTTTGTTGGCCCGACCCGGGATTCGAACCCAACACTTCATGCACAGCAGTCGCATTCACTGCCGCTGCGCCACGGAGGCAGTTACGTAACAATACTTACACTGTGAATCCACAAGTCGATGGTTGATGAACAGCAGCATAGTTCCCTTCTTGTGCGAGTAGTTGACGTTAGTTATACAACCTCGCAACGACAACTTGAGCGTCGGCTCCTCTAGCTCAATCTCCATCAGCTCCCGAGCTATCGAGTTACCGTGGATCTGTGAAATGATAACAATGTCCGCCAGACCGAATTTCGGCGCAGGAGATATTATAGTGCACAAGTGTGTGCGCAAACACAAGTGAACTCCCCATTCCCTAACTCTCGTGATCCGGTCACGACCGGAGAGAGATCAGGCGCACGACCAACGGCTTTACATGCTTTCCGAGGCACACGGGTGTCTAACACCGCCAACTTCCTAACTCCGGGCTGGTATTGATATTTCTTAACAGAAAAACACATCAACTTTTTGTTGGCCCGACCCGAGATTCGAACCCGAGACCTCATGCACAGCAGTCGCATTCACTACCGCTGCGCCACGGAGGCAGTTATATATTTAGCAGGCAACACATTTACCACAATTTGATAGTATACCTAACACCCTATTTATTTAGTCACATAGTCTATACTAATATTATAAAGCTGAAGTTTGTTTGTTTGAACGCCCTAATCTCAGGAACTACTGGTTCGAATTGAAAAATTATTTTAATGTTGGATAGCCCATTTATCGAGGAAGGCTATAGGCTATATAACATCACGCCACGACTCACGGGGTCTGCGCAGTAACGATAAATGCGGGTGAAACTGCGGGAACATCTAGTTATAATAAAGTCCCCGGCTGCGTCTGTCTGTTTGTTCACGATAAACTCAACAACTACTGAACGAATTTTCACCACAGATACAACACACAACACAACAGACAGAATGATTCATGAGGAAGGATTATTAAGGTTTTGTACTGTCCATGTGAAGCCGGGTCGGATCTAAAGGTCGCTAGTCTAGTATAAAATAGAAGTTATACTGTATATGTATAAAATATTCTTTATATACTTACAATCCTAACATTTTCAATAACAGAAGACTTCAAAGGTGTTTTCAAGTCGGTATTTTCTCCAAACTTCTTGAGAGTGAAGCTCACATGACTATTATGTATGGCATACCCACCCACCACCTCCATGACGTGAGTGTACTCCTCAGTGGGGCTCCGAAGCGCCTTCTTACGTGCTATCACATTGTAGAACAGATCCTCAACAGTTATCTGTGTGCCATTGTTGCCGGCACATGGTTTAATTGGTGCTTTCAGTTTGCCATTTTCGTACGACGCTCTGGAAACAGAATACAGTGTGTGACAACCTTAAGCTCGAATAACAATTTACAGCTACCCGCAAGTATCCTAACTAATATTAAAAATGCGAATGTGAGTTTGTTTGCTTGTTATGCTTTCACGCCTTAACTACTCGACCGATTATCATAAAATTTGGCATACTCATTGTTGGGATACAGAAAAGGACATAGGATACCTTTCGTCCAGAGAAAGTACTATTTTACTAATTTTACCTACATTGACGCGAGTGAAGCCGTGGGCAATTCTAATAGATTATAAAAATTATAAATACATACTTATATGCACATTTAGCTGAGGCAGTTTTAGTGAGGATAGTCAGATGAGCAATATGGCTGATGCTAGCCAGAGCTTCTCCACGGAACCCATATGTGCATATCGCTTTCAAGTCCTCATATTCTCTGAGCTTTGAAGTTGTAAACCGTTCACAAACTATATCCAGGTCTTCATTTCGAATACCAGTTCCGTTGTCTTGAATCTAAAAAAGAAATTATGCCTTTCTAATCACATTACATGTAACATTTTGTTGCGTAGTTTTGTTAGTTTAATGCATAGCTGATAGAATATGCACAGGGATAGAAGTGGTTACAGTGGTAGCCTCGTCGCTGCCTCTGCGCCGAGGGTTGTGGAGTCGAATCACGAGACTAACATTTGTGTGATCCACAAATAGTTGTTCCAAGTCTGGATGTTCTTTGTGTCCATTGCTTAAATGTTTGTAGAGACCCTGCTATACGCTATACAGCAATTATTATAGAGTAATCCCTGCTATAGAGTAATCTATATAAAAAAGAGAACTGTATGAGAATTAGCTGTGGCAAAATGATATGTGGCAAATGATAGTTTGAATGTATTTAAAAGCTCTCTTCTTAAAAACAATATGTACAAACCCTTCAGATCTTAAACGTTTAGTTACTGCTAATTAGTAATCCTATTTTGTAACCGTGTCTTACTTTATCTAGGTATTCAATTATATATTGCCTATATCTGATTATTTATTACTGTTCATCATTTAACTGAAGCTCTGTTACCATATTTGTGAACGATGTGTGTAGTTTTAAGTGGACTGCAGATTTGAAGCTGTAGTGTGTTCAATTTATTACTATGTGATTACTGATCTGTTTTCTGAAACTATACATATAACGTAAAAAATTAAAAAGAAATTAAAAAAAATAAGTTACAAGAAAGCTATATCACATATTTTGACTTAATGTATCCATTAGCATATGCATGCCAGGAACTAGACTCAATATTTTGTTAAGCTGACATTAAACATTGAAGTTTGCTTTTGATCATATCCAACAAAGAATTTTGAGGATAGTAACCATTTAATTTCTTATAAAGCTTTCTGGACTTTTTCCAACATAAGGACTATACTGCTTTTGATATGGATTCCACACACAAGGGCTTGACTCAAGTTTACTGCAGACTAATGCTCCAAAACAAATTGAATAACCTGAGTGCTATGGAATTCGCAACACCTTCTCAATATGAATCCAATGCCTCTAAATGACTTCTTGACAACTGAAGAAATATGCTCATAGAGGCTGAGCTTTTGGTCAAATGTGTCTCCCACATCTTTCATAGAATCAGTTCTCGTCATATCATTATGGTTTAATTTATATGTGTAATTGATTGGGTGACACATTCAATGGTATGTCATCACATAAAAGTGGTATTGAAGACCATTTTGTATTCCAAGCTCCACCTGTATTCTGAGTCAACATTTGATTACAGAGCATCACAATCTACTGCAGACTTGAATTTAAAAAAATGTATATAATATTCTCAATATTGTGACACTGGCAACTGTTATGTAGCATTGTTTCAATGTTATACTGGAATGGCTGGTCAAATTTTTTTAGTGCCTGGTTTAGGATTTCCTTTGTACACAAAGTGTCAAACAACTACACAAACTTTTGTAACTTATTTGCACCAAACCAATCCATACTTTTAACCCGTCAACTGTCGAGCGGTCATACGTTTGTCCGCAAAATTTGAGTCACTAAAAAAAACAGACAAACATATGTCCGCTCAACACTTGACTTGTTAATGAGTCAAGTGTCGAGCGGACATATGTTTGTCCATTTGTGTATTGTTTCCACAATCTATTTTTATCCGTATTTCCCCTTGACGCTTAAGAAGTTAATATAAATGCAAATCTAAACCACTTTTCATGAAATTTGGCAAGGAAATATATTATACCCTTAGGAAGGTTACCTTTTATTCCAATATGTGTTCCCATGGGATTCACATTGAAGAAGCCACATTGAGATGAACCACCCCTAAATGTCGAGTTGTTAAATGATAGTACAGACACCTTCTACACCATTATTCTAAGCATAAAAGTAACAAACCAGCCCTATTGTGTATTCACACGCAATAAATGGATTTCTTTTTACATAATATCTACACTAAAAATAAATTATATGCAGTAAAAAGGCTTAATAAACATTTTAATAATGGACAAAACACGTTGACTTACGTGGATCATACGAAGTATTATTCTATGATGAAATCTTGCCATTTTAAATTTACCGCTACCACTTTGAATAATATTTGTCAAAATGTCTAGTAACAACTTACCTGTAAATATTTTAACCCGCCGGCTTTCACAGTGATCACAATATTGGTAGACTTTGCATCCAAACTACAACAAACGAAAGCAATTGTAAATACATTTCATAAATGAAAACTATATGTAGCATTCATTTCGAAAAACTAGAACAAGATTTATATGTTTTATTGTTTACCTATTTTCAATTAATTCTTTTAGAGCATTCGACGGTCTTTGAACGATTTCGCCAGCCGCAATACGATTTACAACTTCTTGGCTTAGTTTCTTTATGATGCCTGGTTTACTCATGTTTCATTATTTACTAGTTTTGATCTCTAATTTTTACAGAAAATATCATACATAAATCTATATTAAACTTATGATAACTTTTTGCGGGAAATTACAAAAGAATAAACAAATACTGTCAAACAAACTGTCATTTGTCAAAGTTAATAAATCTTGACAATTGATAGTGAATTTACCAAGAATTTACAGACTAGGCCTAATAGAGGACCAAAGATATTATGGGACAAATATTTTTTTTTTGTTTGTACCTCCTGTTAGACTTTTACTACATACAGCAATATGTGGCATACATCCATGCTTAGAATATTTACGCTACGCATACATTTATCTATATATAATTCAGAAAAAGTCAAAGATACTGTAATAAAATAAGTGTATTAATTATTATTTTACTCTACAACTGTCAATGAATATAGAGCGTAGAGACCGCTATTTTAGCACTCTGTGGTCATCTATATACTCTTTGATTGGTTTTATTTGTCATTTGCGTAGCATCGGTTAATCTGTGGTCATTTGTGAGTTTTGTGACAAATTGTGACTATTTGTGACTGGCCCATGATCAGCCGAATGAGCCGAATGCCGTTCGATTACATTTAATTTTGCTTTCGTTGTGCTTGTTTCTTTAGTACGTTTGATTTAAATACGATACTTTAGGCCGATTGTATCGCTCAATAAACATGGATGCGAACTGGTTTATGGATACAGATGATGATAGTGACTTTGAAGATGATGAGAACGAGATAAGGCAGCTTGATGCAGCTTTAGCGGAAGCTTCGATTAAAATTTCTGACACCAATCCTGTTGCACAATCAAGTTGTACATCTTATCCTAATCCCACACCGCAAACGTCATCAGCAAAGCACACTACCCCTCCACAGTTAGATCCTGAAGATGAAGAAGACGCTAATTTAGAAGAAGCAATATCGTTGAACAAACTGTATGATGAAAAAATGCAACGCCTTGAAAGCCTCTTATATATACGTCTACGAGAATGTAGAATGAGACTCAACGGAGTTCAAAAAGTTATTAGCACTCATTTAGGAAGACCTGACAAGAGGCAAGAAGTTTTCCGCTACATGAACTGTGGTAGACCTTACTTCAGAGATCAAAATAATTTTCCTGCACCAGATAATCAGGATGCCATAATAGCAAAAAATCAAATGTATGACTTTTCATTAATTACATCTGTGCCAGGATGGACGGTGAGAGACAAAAATCAATTCACAGAAGTGATGATTCAAATATCGCTGGATCTTAAGAGACAAGAACTCAGACAGAAGATTTTAGACCTACAACAATTACCTATGAACAAAAAGAGAGAAAGAGAAATTGCCAGGCTCCAGAGGGAGCGGGACAATTTAAGTCCCAGAATGCCATTTGCGCAGCTGGCACTTCCGCTAGATCAAGAATATGACTGGGACATGCTAGCTAATAAGTTAAACAAGAGGCATACTGCACATGAGTATAGATGTCTCTGGAAATTATATTTCCATCCTTCAATAAACAAATCCACTTGGAAAAATACTGAACATAACGCTTTACAGGCGCTTGCTTCTGCTTTTGGCAATCAAGATTGGGATGAGATTGCTAACAGACTCAACACGGGCAGGACGGGCTACCAATGCTTTGTATATTATCGTACAAATATGACTAACACCTGCATTGGAAAAAAGTGGACTCCTGAAGAAATCACTTATCTGCGCAGATTGATTGACTATTTCAGAGAAGACTTTTACATTCCCTGGGGTAAAATAGCTGCTGCAATGGAAAATAGGACTAAAATTCAAATTTACAATAAATATATGCGACTGCTTGAGCAAAGAAAGGGTCGGTTCCTTCCTGAAGAAGATGCTGTTATACTTAATTGCGTGGAACGATTTGGTACTAATTTCAGACGAATGACTCAGTACCTCGCTCACAGATCTATGATCCAAATTCGATCAAGATATCAAGTACTGAGCAAAATGAGAGTTTCTACTGTATGGTCAGTTGAAGATGACAGAAAACTCATACAAATTATGACAAATCAAGATAATTCAAGTACAACATTTTCCAATGCTACAAAATTTTTCCCTGGCAGGAATAGGGTAAATATAAGATCAAGGTATATAACTTTGCTAAAATGGATGAAAAGGCATCCAAATTTAGACATAGAACATGCACCACGACGCGGCGCTCGTCGGCTGAACCATGGACAAGCCAGTGACGATTTGAATAAAGCTATTGAAAATTTAAAAAATACTCTCAATACTGAAGTTGAAATTAAAAAAGATCGCAAGAAGATAACTCGCGAATCTAGTGAGGCTGATATAGAAGATGCTATCATTGCAGCACTTGTCAATGAAAGAGTTAAAGAACAAGAGTCAAAGAAAAGTACAGATGAAGAGTCCGTGATGCTGCCAGATGAGACTACTGCAACAAACAAAGAATTAGATTTAACTAACCTGCATAAGTGTCTCATATTCTTAGGTTCACATTTAAATAAGGAACGGTATGAGAAATCTCATTATCGTGAGGAGTACCCCAACTTGGGTGATAATAGTAAGGATGTCAGCCTAGTTAAGGTGAAGTCTTATTCTAAGAAAAACACAGTAAAAACCATTACATATAGTGAGATGCCTGATATATGGGGTGAATGTACTCTCAGTCCACGTAACTATGTCCTTCCTCCACATTATGCAACAATAACAGGATGCAAAGCTCTGATGTCATATGTGAATTCACTCTCTATTTATAGAAACGCTGTAAACATGCATGTCCTCGTTAAGAGGAATGCAAAACTGAAAGAGTGTATGGATCTACTGTTAGAACGCTTTTACACATTGTTTCTGTGGCCTATGCTACTTTCTAATGAAGGGCCAAATAAGTCATGTAATTCAAAAATATGTAAAACCGATTCTGTTTATATCAGGCCCCCCACTCTGCCACAATCACCAGAAGTTACTATAAAATTTGATAACTGGAAAAAGTTTAAAAACTGTGATGTTACAGAAAAAATTGATTTGACTGAAGGAGTATGTCAAAAAGTGATCACTGTTGAGGATGTGGGAAATGAAGAGGCTGATGAGGTCACTGACAACATAAAAAACTTACTCAAATAATCTGAACTTCCTTACAAGTATGAGTATATAATACACATTACATCATATTACTTTAAAAAATCAACCTGTCAAATCTTGCAATACCAGATATTATTAAAAACCTATTGTCTGGCCGCTGCTGCAACTTAAAAAGCTGACAATGACTGTTTCTTCAATGTTAGTGCATTGACTATTAAATTCTTGATCTGACTACAATTATTATTGATAATAATAATCTATACTAATATTATAAAGCTGAAGAGTTTGTTTATTTGTTTGTTTCAACGCGTTAATCTCAGGAACAACAGGTCCAAATTAAAAAATTATTTTGGTGTTGGATAGCTCATTTATCGAGGAAGGCTTTAGGCTATATAACATTACGCTACGACCCACGGGGGCGGCGCAGTAATAATAAACGCGGGTGAAACCGCGGGCACATATTCTAGTCAATAATAATTGTAGTCAGATCAAGAATTCAATAGTCAATGCAACACAATTATATTGTATCAATAATAATAATTTTCCAAATTGTCTGTATCTTAGAGGCAGTTCTGGTACCTTGGATATTGAAGAGAGATTGAGATTTGTTGATTTAAGTAATTAAATCATATCAGGCAACACAGGGTATCCTAGTGCGGGATTCAGTGTCACATCTAATTTTGTGTACTTTTATCTTTTTTATTAACCAAATAAACTTAAACTTACATAAACTTAAACTTGTAAACTGTCCCATTGCTTGGCACTGGCCTTTTCTTGGTGTGAGAAGGGTTAGGCCATAGTCTACCATGGTGGCCTAGTGCAGGTTTGCAGACTTCAACTTTCTTTGAGAATATTATGGAGAGTGCTCAGGCGTGCAGGTGTCGTCAAGATTTTTTCCTTCACCGTTAAAGCGGGCGACAATCATCTATTTAATGCATATAACTCTAAAAGTCTAAGCTGTCTGCAATCTATACCATGACAGAATTAAGATGAATTTAAAGAACATGCGATAATAATTGTAATTACTGCTATTGCATGTTGCCATTCTTACTGTAAATAAAAGTTATTATTATTAAGTTGTAATAAGTAGACTGTGTATTCATTAGAACTACCCTCATGTAAAGCCCCAAATACACTTGCGGGTCAACAGTTTTATAACATATGGATTGTATCTCTTACTCAATATTCAATGTTTTACTGACAACTTAAATAGCACTCCTCTATTTCATGGTGAAGGCAGTTAAGTAGACTTGTTGCTAATAGTGTGGAAGATATTCATACATTACAGCGGCAGAACATGGGCTCGAATGTAACATTGACGAATATGTACTATCGGCTTGAGCGACGTATGACCATTTCAGAAAAAATTTCGCTTGCACATGTTGACCAGTTGAGTTTGTATCGCCTTAGAATCAGTAAACAAATGTAAAGTGTAAAAAAAGTCAAACAAAGAAAGGGGCGTGGCCTACCCTTGGCCTGCTATGCGATTTTAAGCTTAGGAGTGGTCATCCGTCGCTGGAGTCGATAGTACATGTTGATTGGAAGGCTGAACTGATTGATATGCTTTTTACATCTTAATAATATGTAATTGATGTATTTATATGTAAGGTTTTAACGTTCTATGTAATATTGATGTGATAATTGCGCTCTAAGTGTAATCCCCTATTTATTGTAGATTTAGGTCTTAAGAAATTAGCGGCGGTAGCCCAATGGATAAGGTATCGGACGACGGCATGCGGTCGAGAGGTCGAGGGTTCGAATCGTCGACCCTAGCCATAGTACTACCGACGTGAACCAACTTCTAACACAAGCATATTATTTTAACTGGAAGGGATATTAAGACTATTAGTAATTGCTAGTAATGCAAAAAAATAAAAATGTATTTATTAAATCAAGGACTCTATCTTATCTTATGTGGGGGCCAGTCAGTGCAAACCGGCGAAACTTCGACCCAGTGGGATCTTTTGTGTCGACACTCCCAATAACGACTGCCATAGATGTTCATGGCAGCCGGGACCAACGGCTTAACGTGCTCTCCGAGGCACGGAGCAGGCGATTATTGTCAATCAATACGCACATAATTTCGAAAAGTCATATAACTTCCGAAAGTCAGAGGTACGCGACGTGGGTTCCAACCCGAGACCTTCTGCATTGCAGTCTGTTGGTCTCCCCACTGAGCTATCGCTGCTCAGATCAAGGACTATAAATGGCATATATTTCATGTAGCTATGGCGCAGTGGTCTCTCTTGATACGCCAAACGTGGTAGTTCAAATCCGCTACGTCTATTTTTGATAAGTGATTAATTTATCCTTGGTCTATGATTACTGATATTTTTCGTAATTTTACAAGATAAGAATACCAAATGAAATGTAAGTTAATTTTAAAATAGTTCTGGTTTGGACTTAGGAGCCTCACCGCTAGATATATTAATATAATAACACATTTTGCTCTTATAAAAAAAATCTTTTAATATCAGTCTATTTTAAGTTTTGAGTACTAATATTGAAAACTACCATTTATTTCTATTGCCAAAATGCAAATAAATTGGGGTTTTAATATAAACATTTTTAGCTAATTGTAAGTTATTCACTAAGTACCTATATTACAGTTATTGCCTGTAACTACTGAAATAAATGTAAGATTGGCGATATTACACGGTTCACTTCTGCTTTGTAATTTGGATAAAGTAACCAAATAAATTCAAGTAAATATAAAAATGCATCATCATTCAGTGACAACAATACCGGCACTGGGCAAATGATCCCAAATTAAAGAAACTTCCAACCGCATGATTTCTGCGTTATATGAATTGAACAGATCATTGCCGAGAAACCGTATAAACAGCCTATCTTTTTACTTTGCATCTTGCAAAGCAAAGTGAATTATTAATGATGAAACGTGAATTATCGCCATTGTGCCGAAATTCTATGGTAATGGTATATTTGTAGCTACTACTTTGTATCAATAGTTTTAATTTAATGAACGTCTATGGTCTCAATATGTGTAAGTATCCTAATCCTAACTAATATTATAAAAGCGAAAATGAGTTTGTTTGTTTGTTACCTTTTCACGCCTAAACCACTGAACCGATCATTCTGAAATTTTGCATATACATTGTCAGGTGTACAGAAACGGACATAGGCTACCTTAACTCCCGAAAAAATTACTGTTCTCGAGGAAAACAACAATAACGTTCTTATAATAGATGGCGCCACGTGTCTTTAAAATCATGATTGAATTATATTATTACAAGCAGAGTACAACCCGAATTGAAATTCTAAATTAACGCGAGCGGAGCCGCGGGCAAAAGTTAGTACTCAATATAAATTTATTTGGAAATATGTTACCTTTTTAACTGACGAAAAAACAGAAGAGGTTCTCAAGTCGACGCGTATATATATTTTTTTCATTTATTTACGTGCCAACCTGTTTAAATAAAGGGAAAATTTAAGCAAGAAACTCCCCATAAAAAATATTTCATTTGACTGTTTCGACGTTTATCAAGTACCTACCTTTATGAGAAGATTCCCGTACCCAGCAGTGGGGCAGTTCAATACAGGGCTGATATTTTCGCATATCGCATACTTGACGAAGTTAAGTATGCAGAACAAACGCATTCTATTTAGCATAATAGTTATCAAACATTATTGTCTAACCCATTAGTTCGTAAAGTGGTTCAGGTGGACCCCCAAGGGTCCACGGAGACTCGACAGGTGTCTATATCGGCGTGACAAAAAAAATGGAAGTTCGTAAGCGGGGATCCATGAGTCTACGAAAATTTATTTGCTTTCGTTGTACCAGTACCAGTGGTTTTTCGATTTTTCGGTAGAGGATTACTAAAAAAAAAACCTACCCGTGGGGTAGGTTCAGTACCGAGAATTTCTAAAATGAACTTGTTTAGCTGCAGAGGGTCCACCGGAGCCCGCTAAATTTTGAAAGTGGTCTATGAGAAAAAAGTCTGATAACCTCTGGTCTAACCCTATACGGAAATACAGGTACAGAGAGATTTAAGTGTGAATAGTAATAATATTAGTGTACTTTTAACCTGCAGTCTTCGAAAGCCAGACAATACCCGCACTACAAATTCCTGTGTCGCGGCCCGCGGTGGACTTTTACAAACATTCAACGCAACGGACACAACGAATATCTACACTCGGAATAACCATTTGTGGATTATGTACACAAATTTTTGTCCCGTGTGGGAATCGTACCTACAACACTCAATGCAGTGCCGAGGCGACCATTTAATCCACGCCACCCGTGCAGTCAAATTATTTTTCCTTTCTTTTTAGTATTTTGATTACATCATTTGTCGTTTAGGTTATTACAAAATGTTCGAATCATACATAGATTCACGCCTGTTTCCCAGAGGGGTAGACAGAGACTACGGATTTCCATTTGCTACGATCCTGACACACTTCTCTGGCTTCATTCACTTTCATTACATTCCTTATACACGCCCGTCGTTTCAAGGTGCTCTTAACCTGGCCTATGTCTAGAACGTCTCCGATCTGTTCGAGAAACGTTCGCCTAGGTTTTCCTCTTGCGACTGTTCCATTCACACTAGCCTTATAAACTTTCTTAGTCAGTCTTTCCTCGTCCATTCTTTCTACATGTCCAAACCAGCTTAACATACCCTTTTCTATTCTTGTAACTATATCTACTTTCATGCCGCATCTCTCTCTAATCAGTTAATCTCACTATTACTTATTCTATCTTTCAGAGTCACACCACATGTGCTTCTTAACGCTCTCATTTCTACAACATTTATTCTGCTCTCATGCTTCTTTTGCCATACCCAACTTTCACTTCCATACATAAGTGTGGACACTAATAGTCCTCTATGTCTCCTCTATTTTTGAATCAAACGCTAGTTATTTCGATGACGATCGTGTATCGCTATTCAACACTTTTATTTCAGCATTGAGTGTTGTGGGTTCGAATCCCACACGCAGTGGCAGTAGCGAGGCGACCACTACCACTACCCTATAGTGTTGCCGCCGGTGTACCGCTGCGACTCAAAAGGTTTGTCTATATACAGGTATAATTTGAGCTTGTCATGAAAACAACAAAATGAGATTTGGAAAGTTTAATAAAAAGAGTATGCATCTTAAACACGGAATGTAGTTCTTAAGTATCGACGACATAGTTGGGATGTACTACAAGTAACGGATCATCTTCTACTTCCTGATCAGAAGACTTCTGTGTAGCCTTTAGCCCGGTGGTCGACAGAGGAATGATGACTTGATCCTGGGAAAAACAATTCAGCAGTTTATATTTGTGTATATTGCAAATTATTATTTTTTCTTCTTTTTTTTTTTTATTTGATTACTAGCGGCCCGCCCCGGGTTCGCACGGGTAGTACAAAACCTCAACAAATTATACACCCATCCCTTCTTCATAAATCACTCCATCTATTGGTAAAACCGCATGAAAATCCGTTCAGTACTTTTTGAGTTATTGCGAAAAGATAGGCAGACGCAGCGGGGGATTTTGTTTTATAATATACTAGCGAACCGCCCGGCTTTGCCCGGGCAAGCTTCAGCTTGTTGCGTTGAACATGTTGCATTAAGTGATTTTCGTCGGTGTGAGACCGATTTAATTTATTCGCTCGTTGGCAGTGGCGAGATGACCACTTAACCCATTCAATGCGGCAACAAATTTAGCTTTCACCAGCCAGAATCGGCTCATATTTAAAGTGAACGTCGATCGGCGTCAGCCGCACTTGATGAAATAAAAAAAAAAACAAAATATTTAAAAACTACTCATATCAGGCATTTCACTAGTAAAAATTCCAAACACATTTGTTGTTTTATTAATATAATATCTTTAAATTTGGGTAAAATATAAAACATCTATACATGACGCCGATCGGCGTCCACCGCATTGAATGGGTTAAATCAGCACTATGCCATCCGTGCAGTCAGTTGTCTATTACATAAATCATCCAAATTATATAATATATAAAAGCAACTGTTACGGGGTACACTTTTATCGCTGATATTGTAAAAACTAAATACCTATAAAGTAAAAACTCTTCTTCTCCTTAGCCTTTATTATTCCCAAGTCACTTGGGGTCGGCTTTCTAGTCTAACCGGATTTCACTGAATATCAGTTTTTACACGGAGCGACTGCCATCTGACCTCCGCAACCCGAAGGCTAACGATACCCTAAGGCTAGACTAATATCACGATATTAGAGGGCACTGACTTCCCAATAACGACTGTCATAGATATTCATGGCAGCCGGGACCGACGGCTTAATGTGCTCTCTGAGGCACGGAGCAGGCAATAATTGTCAATCAATACGCACATAATTTCGAAAAGTCATATAACTTCCGAAAGTCAGAGGTGCGCGACGTGGGTTGAACCCGAGACCCTCTGCATTGCAGTCTGTTGGTCTCTCCACTGAGCTATCGCTAAAAACTACATATCTAAATACTAATAATGTATCAGCAAGACAGTAACTCACATGGTACATAAGTCTGTCAATGACTTTCTCAACCAGTGTTTTCCTCTCCAGCAACTCGTCTTCATTCTCAATCTGCCCTTGTCCCACCAGTTGTTCCAGATACCAGCTCACCACCGCACTCTTGCGCATACCAGAGCTCTCTTCACCTAAATATATACAAAATAATAATTTTTAATTTAATATTTATATAGTTACAAGGAACAATCCCTGTGTGATCAGTGAACGGGAATAAAACATGGACATATTCTAACCGCTAAAAATGCAACATCAAAATATACATAGTCCACCACGCTGGCCCACTCACACTAAGAAACTCATGCCCAGCACTGGGACAGTTTAATACAGGGCCGATATTATTATTATTGTATATAATCCTAACTAATATTATAAATGCAAAAATGAGTTTGTTTGTTTGTTACGCTTTTACGACCGACTACTCAACGGATCAACATGAAATTTTGCATACACGTTGTCAGGGGTATAGATAGGACATAGGGTACCTTTCATCCAGAAAAAAGAACTGTTGCAAACCTAACCTAACCTACATTTACGCGAGCGAAGCAGCGGGTAAAAACTAGTGTGACTAAAATAACTTATTTAAGTTTTATTGCAATAAAATATAAGGAATTACGTTATTGTGTATAATAATAATTATTATTGATAACGCTCTTTAAATACTCGCAAAAGTTTATCGACTTTTGACGCTGACAGTACTTATGTTATGGTGTTGATTGGATTATATACACATTTGTTTTGTTAAAAATTAAAGTGTATGTGTGTGAGTGTATGTATGTGTGTGTGTGAGTGTGTGTCTATGTGTACGTATGTGTGTGTAGTTACCTCTAGTTTCAGATTCAATCTCCTCTTTCCTCATGAACACGACGAGCATGTCGCTCAACGACTTGTACTCCTCGAATGATAACGTTAATTTCTTCTTTGGCGCCGTGTCACCGTTCATCGGAGCATCTGTAAATAATGACAAATATATAATGTATTATGAGGTTCAGCGTGTAAACTATTTTGTGTTTATAGGACTAAGGATTTAACATTTCATGTAGTAGAGCCTCGCTGATTTCACCATGAATGGGCCGGCTCGACCGGGAAGGACTACCCTCTCACAGAATATCGACGTGAAATACCAGTGTTCCTACTGTTGTGTTTCGTTCGGTGAGTGAGAGTGCCGGAGGCCCAATCACCACCTTTCCCCCATCCCGGTTCTTCTCCTTCCCACTTCCTTTTCTAAAGGTTCGACAACGCGCAAGTGATGCCTCTGGTGGTGCAGGCGTCCATAGGCTACGGTGACCACTTACCATCAGGTGGGCCGTATGCTTGTTTGCCACCTTAGTAGTATAAAAAATAATGCTTTCATGGGATTATTTTATTTAGCGCACAATACAGAATGATGTTTAAGAAGTCTATTCAACTCGCAATAGTATTTTATACTTTAAATAAAAATCACATGAGAATAAAGCACTGTCACTAACCTAACCTAACCTACAGACGCGAGCAAAGCTGCAAGCAATATCAGTCCTAGTTAATATTATAAATGTGAATGTGAGTTTGTTTGTTACGCTTTTATGCCTTAACTACTCGACCGATCATCATCTAATTTCGTATACATGTTATAAGTGGAACAAAAAAAGACATAGGTGTACATATCTTTCTTCTAGAAAACAGTACTACTGTTATTAAAGTTTTATTTTTTCATCTGCGTACTACACTGACCGACATGACACTCTGCGGTCTACGCAAGAGAGTCCTACACTGGTCAAGGAGTCCACCCACACCAATGCTCCGTAAAGCGCCGTCGACTGTTATTAACCTAACTTAACTTAACTTACATTAACACGAGCGAAGCCGCGGGCAAAAATTGTTAAATAAAGTAATCAACGTACTTACCGTTACTACCGTTAGGTATGTCTTGGTCGACGTCCATACTGGGTTCGTACTGTGGTTCATCTTCATCTAAATGAATGTCCGGTTGCTCTACCCGGATGATAGATTTGTTCAGCAATCTATAAAGAAGGCATACATTCGTAAGTTATTATTTGAAGTAGGACTTTGGAGAACTGATACAGATTGATAATGTCCTAAGCTGGCGAGCGTTCACCATCATAACTTAGCATCATATTATGATAATTAACGAAGCAAGCGAGATATGCTGACCCTGCACAGAAACATTCTTTCCTACGCCTCAACTAGTGACAATGATTGCCTGTTGTTTTTATAATTAAGAAACTATTCGTGTGTCATATTTATTGTTATCTTATCTTATGTGGGGGCCAGTCAGTGCAGACCTGCGACGCTTCGACCCAGTGGGATCTTTTGTGTCGACACTCTCCCAATAACGACTGCCATAGATGTTCATGGCAGCCGGGACCAACGGCTTAACGTGCTTTCCGAGGCACGGAGCAGGCGATTATTGTCAATCAATACGCACATCATTTAGAAAAGTCATATAACTTCCGAAAGTCAGAGGTGCGCCACGTGGGTTCGAACCCGAGACCCTCTGCATTGCAGTCTGTTGGTCTCTCCACTGAGCTATCGCTGCTCTTATACTTATTGTTAAGTTAATTTATATGCCAGTATTCTTAATTTACTAGGGACTTAAAGGGCAGACAGGGGTGACTCTATGTATATAAAAATCAATATATACGTCTACAGACTACTAGCAATGAAAATTAAAATTTATTTTTTGACGAAGTAAATTGAAACTATAAATTGTTCAGCATAATGTTTGTGCAATATATTAAAGCTTACTTCCATATATTTACATTATGATACGTAAATCGAGTAACAACGGAACGTATATCAGTCCAGTATAAAGGTCCCAAGTACTTACCCTGAGGAACTCCAAAGGGATTACTCTGATAGCTAACTTTATAAATGGTGACTACCACTTTTCTGCAATTCTTGTTTCTGTATTTTATACGGGTAATTTCAGAGTGCTTTTATGCCAAAGTATTATTAGGGGCTGGGTTTGTAGAGGTTATGCATAGATAATTTCACTCGGTTTGAATATACCTTTTGTGTATAAATCAAATTCAATATTTAATATTGTCGCCTTTGGACCTTGAGTGAGTATGTTATATTAAGAAACAATATTTATGGTCGCTTTGGCAATAATACCTAAATGTGACTTTAGATCAGCTTCTTTTTCTATATTATTTGTTTTGTTTGATATAGATTTTATTTGTTTCTGATACAATGTTTCTCTGTAATTTGAATTAAGTAAGTTATGAAGTTTTAACGGTGAAAGAAAACATCCAGAGGAAACCTGCATTTCTGCGAGTTCTCCATATTGTTCTCGAAGATGTGTTAAGTCTGTCTGTCTGTCCTGGCCAGCGTGGTGAACTGTGACTTAATACTTTACACAGTGATAAGAAGCTCCCGCCAAGCAGTGGGATATTTTATATGCAGGGCTGATATTATTATTTCTTTAAGAATAACGTAAGCGTTAGTGTAGATGCATATATTTCTAACTACTAAACTTTCTCTGAGGTGATGATTAAGAAGTATAATTAAGTTATGAAGACAGCCAACATGAGGCGATGAGGGTAGAATGAGTTAATAAGTGTATGTGTAGGTGCATGTGTGCAGTGCGTACCTGTACGCCTCGTGCACGTGCTGCGGTGTGACGTGTCCGCTGCAGTGCATCTTGGCCATGGCCTCGGCGAGGCGCACCATGGACTCGAGCTGCCGCACGGTGATGCGCCACGCGCCCGCGCCCCCCGCCCCGCCCGCGCCGCCGCCGTCGCGCTGCCGCAGCACCGTGTAGTACTCCACCAGCAGCTTACCTGCCTCCTGCACATATAAATCACTTGTCAACTTTATACAGCACACAACTTCTTCACGGGTTGAATCAATGAAATTCTACCTGCAAAGATAAAGATAAAACTGTGGTCATATCGTCACATCTATCTTCATGAAATACCAAGGAAAACCTTCCTTGACTGTAATGTCTGGTACTACATCTAATACGATAGACCACTAGCAGCATGCAACTTCTTCATAGTCTGAATCAACGAGATTATAACCGCAAAGATAAACATAAAACGGTGGTCATATTGTCACATCAATATTTATAATGTACCGAGAAGAACCTTCCTATACTGTAATATCTGGTACTACATCTAGTACAATACATAACCTAATTAAAAGTTAGACTTATAACGGATAGGTCACATAAAAGTGTTTATCATAGGACGACCGTGGTGCTGAAACTGGCCCTAAAAGCTTACTGCTGTCCGTGTTGTCCCAATGACACCAATAAAGCGTCTTTAAGTGCACGACTTCGCTCACATGATATGTCATTAAAACATAACCCCAGTTACTCTAGGATACCGTAGCTTCCAATAAATTAATCATATAGAATTTAAAAACCAATATCGAAATTATCCATACATAAACAAAATCAATCTCTTTATGAAATTAGTATAAAATCGATATGCAGGCAAAACAATTCCAATAGTAACTAATCATTGTACAAAATAGTCAAGTATGGAAAATATGGATATGTTTAATATAATATATTTCATTTGATTTAAGTTTATCAGCAACATAATTAACATATTTAACGGCCTCGATGGCGTAGTGGTTAGTGTAACCGAATGCCACGCCTGTGGTCGCGGGTTCGATTCCCGCACAAGTCAAATAATTTGTGTGCATGAACATGGATGTTTGTCTTGCTCTTAGTGTTTCTATGTATAATATGTATGTATTTACAAAAAAAAAGTATATATGTATGTTTATCCATTGTCTAGTACCCATAGTACAAGCTCTGCTTAGTTTGGGCTAGATGGTGTTGTGTGTATGTGGTAGAATATTATTAATAGTAGTGGGCGTTTAAACGAAAAGCTTTAAACACAATCTGCTTATCAACATAAGCATAAGCGTTCGTTTATAAGTACACGCCGATTTCGTTTAAACGGAAAGCAACTTCACAAACTGTAACGTTGTCGCAGCCGGTAGGCGCTAGCGACTGGCGCGTTGGACGACAACGAATGACAACGATTCGCGAACGTTAAGTTGGCCGCACTGCTTTTTTTAAATAATATTGAAAATGAACTCAATGCGTGAGGACATAAAGACTAATATACAAACAAACATGTCAACATTAGGATTAAGCTACTAAATTACGAGTAGTTTGTTGTATATTTACTAGCAGTCGCCTAGTGCTCGAAATTCGACCAAAGTTTACCTGTAAGATATTGCTGATATGTTATTATATATTGATATATGTAACCAAAGTTACGCGCTTCGACTGCGTGTGTCAAAAGCATGGTTGTGTGCGTGTAGTGTTTTTTCATTATTTTAATGTATTTGTAATGCATATTTTACATAAATATTAGGATTCGTCACTTCTTCTCTGTATAAACTATAAGTGTGCGAAATTTCATACTCCTCCGTCCGTCCAATTTTCGTAAAAAGGGATCCAAAGTTTTCGCTTCACGTATTAATATATAGATAGGTAGTAAAAAGATTTTTGTTTTGGTTGCATAAACTTTCGTTTAAAGTACGCAGTTTTAACTTTTAATACAGCAATACCTAATAAAACGATTTGAGAAGCGGGCAGCGGCAGCTGTAATGTCCGCTTTCACAACGAATTACAAAAAGCGTTTTAAGTGAAAAGCTTTTTCAAAAGCGCGCTTTTCAATATAAATACAACGTTGTAAGCGTTGTCGAAATTAAGCATCACAATCACACCACTAATTATTAATATTATTATAATAAACATTGACTCTAAGCTAGAACCCATGTCTTTCAACCTAATATTATAAAGAGGAAAGATTTGATTTTTTCATTTGTTTATAAGAATTTAACTCAAAAACTAAACAACCGATTTTAAAAATTCTTTCGCCATTTAAAGTCTATATTATCATCGAGTAACATAGACTACATTCTATTTAAAAACAATACTGTTACTAACATAACCTTACCTACTGTCACGCGAGCCAAGCCGCGGGCAAAAGCTTCTTGTCTATGCTATTACCTATAATAAAGCTGAAGAGATTCTATATTTTTAGTTCGAAAGCGATAATCTCTGTAATAACTACCAGTTATAATAGAAAATGTATTATTGCATTTGATAGTTCAGTTCTTGAGGAAGGTCTATATAAGATCCATTCGGGGTGATATAGATGTTTTTGCTGGTTCCATAGCCTCAATATGGTTTAAACTTAAAAATTTGTTTTTATGAAGAAATATTGTTTATCATTAATTATAATTCTGATTTAAATTTAATTTGTTAGTTGTCTTACTTTAAGTGCATGCTGGATTCACATCAATCAGATGTTGTAAATTATTACTATAAATGTGAGATTGTACATCACTTTTAAGGTACAATTGAATTCGTTCAATACGTTATGTTATGAGGTTATTAACTGCTTCACTCCAGTGTGTCACTCATAAGTCTATGACACACTGGAGTGAAGCAGTAATCATAAACTTATGTGAAACCTCTGGGCATCAAGCTAATCGTACACAAATACCATTCACATATCACAAATAACCATTGAACTATATGTGATCACTAGAATAGCAAATTCAAACATTCCACGCGCGGACAGCGCGGGACGAATCTTTTGTCCTCATATAATACGAATCAGATCAGAGAAGCAGAAAATCCTTACTAATATTATAAATTCGAAAGTAACTCTGTCTATCTGTCTGTCTGTCTGTTACCTTTTCACGGCTAAACCACTCAACCGATTTAGATGAAATTCGGTACAGATATGTTTAAAACCTGGGGAAGAAAATAGGCTACTTTTTATTGATGTAGGTTCCACGCGGGCGGAGCCGCGCGCAAAAGCTAGTAAACAATAAAAAAAATTATTTTAATGGATGTATTTCTATTTTCAGTAAATACTATATAACTGAAATAAATATACTTATCAAATAAAATAATATTCCCCTTTAATCTATACTAATATTATAAAGCTGAAGAGTTTGTTTGTTTGTTTACTTGAACGCGCTAATCTCAGGAACTACTGGCCCGATTTGAAAAATTCTTTCAGTGTTAGATAGACCATTTATCGAGGAAGGTTATAGGCTAAATATCATCACGCTAAGATCAATATGAGCGGAGCACCAATGAAGAATGTTTCAAAATCGGAGAGTATTTTTTCCTTTTGAGAGCTTCCGCTGCGTGCGCTGCGTAAACAGTTAAAGTTTGGCAAAAATCATGTATGACAGAATTGTTCCCCTTTAAAAGTTCTAAAAAAAAGTCCGCGACAGCATATGTCTATCTTTTAAGGTTGGCTCACTATAACCATTTTTATGCTAACGAAATTTGTTCTAAAATAATGCATTATTTGCGAAGGTATTTTTATAAACATGATATTAATCCTTATCCAAATAAATACGTTATTCATCACAAGTATTTAATTTAAAACAAAACTGTCCTTTACATCATTCGATTTCAATGAATATCTTAGGAGATATCGAGATATCGCAGTTTTAAAATAACATCGCAGCAAAATAATTACCCATTACAGACATAGTACAAACGATGTTTCTCCTGGTTTATTCTGCGTGATTACTACTGGATCGATTTGAAAAATTCTTTTAGTGTTGGATAGCCTATTTATCGAGGAAGGCTATAGGCTGTATAACATCACGCTACGACCCACGGGGGCGGCGCAGTAACGATAAACGCGGGTGAAACCGCGTGAACATCTAGTATATGACTATTCCATTAGGTTCCTAATATTCTACCTACTTACTGTTCTGCAATATCTAGTCTATAATCGCAAGTTGAAGTGAGATAAAACTATTATGTCAACTGAAATGCGGTGCGTGCTCCGCAGTTGAGTGGACATTATTATTGTTCTGGGTTGCTGTTCTAATCTATACTAATATTATAAAGTTGAAGTTTGTTTGTTTAGTTGAACGCTAATCTCTGGAACTACAGGTTCGAATTGAAAAATTGGTTTAATGTTGGATAGCCCATTTATCGAGGAAGGCTATAGGCTATTTAAGACTACGCTACGACTAATAGGTGCGGAGCATCAAAGAAAAATGTTGCAAGAACGGCGAAAAGTCTATTATGTGATGCAGACGAAGTTGCGCGGGTCAGCTAATGGTAACATATAATTCAATGCAAACGAGATGGGTGTAAAAACCCAGGATTCAACCTTTTCGTCTTCATGTAACCTTGTGACCCCTATATCTCGGGGTTCTTTTAACCCATATTAAAACTCGACCGAGGTATGACCCCAAGTTGTCTGCACACCAAGTTACATGTCAATATTTTTCCATTTCAAATATGTGACCCCTATATCTCGGGGGTCTTTTGACCCCCAGGGCCCATATTCAAACTCGACCGAGGTATGACCCCAAGTTGTCTGCACACCAAGTTACAAGTCAATTTTTTTCCATTTCAAATATGTGACCCCTATATCTCGGGGGTCTTTTGACCCCCAGGTCCCATATTCCCCAAGGTGTTTGCACATCAAGTTACAAGTCAATCGGTCCAGTGGTTCCGGAGTTATGCCTGTCACTAACAAACGTTCACTAACAGACAGACACACAGACCCACAAAGTGTTGTCATTAACCTCTTCGAAGAAGACTCAGAGGTTAACACTTACCTCAGTAATAAGAGGCTTGAAGGACCTCGCGAACGCGATGTACCGCAACAGATCCTCTCTCGTATAAACACAATCGTATGTCTCCTCCTTGTTGCAGTGCAGGTCCACGATCTTCCTCGCAATAGCGTAGTCGACCATCTCGCTGCTCTCGTCAATGAGGATGAAGAACAGATCGAACCGCGACATGATGGGAGCGCTGAGCGCCACGTTTTGTTGTAAAGACTTAGCGCGGTCGTATCGACCCCCGATTGGGTTAGCAGCGGCGAGAATGGATGTACGGGCGTTTAGGGTTGCTCTGACGCCAGCCTGAAATAATATATTTTTGTTTATAGTACCTATAGATAATATTGTAATTAAACTGCTTTATACATATTGTTAAGTAACGTCATCTAGCGGCTGCGCGGCGAGGCGCCCGCGGCAGCGACGGCATCGGTCGGTGCGGCAGACCGGAGCGCGCCTCGCGAATCGTACTGTTTTACCATATATATATTTTTTTGTAACGAACTCTCCCTCTGTCTCAACGACGACGATCGTGCACATATTTTGTACAATTATTGTAGAAATTCAATATATCAGTTTTAAACGAAAGAAATATACAATTCATTGGCTACCTATCCTAAGAAGACACAAAATCACACAAATCCCTGCCCGGCTGATGCTGACACGCTAACACATATTTTATCGCAATGTTTATTAACACTTTTATTACATAACTAGCGAATCGCCCCGGCTTCGCACGGGTAGTACAAAACCTTAACAAATTATACATCTAAACCTTCCTCAGGAATCACTCTGTCTATTGGTGGAAACTATTCTCTTTTAAAAAAGTACTGCGCGAAGCCGCGTGAGAAGCTAGTTAGGGTTCCGTACCCAAAAGGTAAAACGGGACCCTATTACGAAGACTCCGCTGTCCGTCTGTCACCAGGCTGTATCTCATTAACCGTGATAGTTAGACAGTTGAAATTTTTACAGATGATGTATTTCTGTTACCGCTATAACAACAAATACTAAAAAACAGAATAAAATTATTATTTAAGAGGGCTCCCATACAACAAACGTGATTTTTTTTGCTCGTTTTTGCTCGATATTGATAACGGCAACAGGTAGACGCTTGTAATATTCACAAAATATTTAGTTATATATTCACTTTAAAAATAAATAATTAAATTAAAATAAAACAATTATTTAAGGGAGGCTCCCATACAAAAGACATGATTTTTGTCTATGCTTAAATTAACGGGGGTCAAAATCAAGTCCAAGAGTCGGTTACAAACAAACTAATGTAATAAAAGCGTGTTAAAAAATGGGTCCCGTAGTATGAGTACCCTTAGTTTTAGACTTAGAATAAAATTTCATATTACCATTTAAATACAGACAGGAAACCATAATTATCCACACATACCTTAGCAAGTGATATAGTCTGCTGTTCCATGGCCTCGTGAATGGCTACCTGGTCGGCAGGGTCCATCTTGTCGAACTCATCAATACAACACACGCCGTTGTCAGCTAACATCAACGCGCCTGCTTCGATCACGAAGTCGAATGATTCTTCGTCCTGAACAAATACAATTAATTCAGCAAAAAACTTTCAATGCAATAGCATGGGAAGTTTCGGGAAGATAATAATCTATACTAATATTATAAAGCTGAAGAGTTTGTTTGTTTGGTTGTAAGCACTAATCTCAGGAACTACTGTCTCGAATTAAAAAAATATTTTAGTGTTGGATAGCCTATTTATCGAGGAAGGTAATAGGCTATATAACATCAGACAGTAATTTAGGCCCCTTAGCGTTTATTATTGTGATTAATGACTTCCCAGAAGTAGTGGGAGACGCAAAATGCTTGCTGTTCGCGGACGATCTAAAGTTGTTTCTTCATATAAAAAATGATTTTGATTGTGATCGCTTACAGCGAGATATTGGTCGTGTGGTGGAATGGAGCCAGACCAATAAACTATTACTTAATGTGTCCAAGTGTAATGTGATATCTTTTACGCGTTCAAAGACACCTAAGCTTTTTAACTATTGCATGGAGGGACACGATATTCAACGAGTTGATTCTGTACGAGATCTAGGCATTATATTTACCAAAGATCTAATATTCCGCTCGTATATTGTAAAACTATGTAAAAAATCATTTAGAAATCTAGGCTTTGTTATGCGGAAAACATATGATTTCAACAACAGCGCAGCCATAAAATCTTTATATAACGCGTTGGTAAGAAGTAATCTGGAAACGAGTGCTATTATCTGGAATCCCTACGAAGCTAAGTAATGGTAGAGGAAATACAAAACAAGTTCACCCGGTACCTTTACTTGAAACAATACGGAGTATACCCCTTCTATCCTCTTATGTATCGAAGCCTTTTTGTGTTGGGAATGGTAGGATATTATAATTATAAACTCGATGTGAGACGGAACTACGTTTTGCTTAAATACATTTACCTTATCATAACAGGCAAACAATACTAGCATACAACCCAACAATATTAGCATCGCTCCAGTTTCTTGTACCTAAGTCCAGGTCACGACAGGGGCCACGGGGAAGGCTGTTAGATCTGCCAGTTATTCGCACAGACGTCTTAACATACGCACCGGTGGTCCGTGCTGCTAGGATGCTGAATGTAGTTGCACAACGTCTAGATATATTTTGCTGTACGTTGGCGGAATTTGAGAGGGTGACGTTACAATATCTGTCACAAAATGTATAGTTACTATTATTATGTATTAATGTCCACTATGTCGCATTAGGTTTTCCTGTAATATATGTGACTTGTTTTATAAATAAATAAATAAGTAGTTCCTGAGATTAGCGCGTTCAACCAAACAAACAAACTCTTCAGCTTTATAATTGTGTTAATTCAGTAATATATTATTTATGTTAATTCAGTAATATATTATTTACACACATACCTATAATTATATATAAATATATTATTAGTACAAAGTACTGATTTAAACCTATTCGATATTATATTATGTAGCAAGAACTTATTTTTATTTTGTTATTGAGTAAGTTAAGATTTAATTTCATTTTCAAGTAAACTTTACGACCGAGCAAACATGTAAACGCATTGTAAATCGTCAAAGGTACCCACAGGACAGGCTTGCCTAGTGTGGGGCCAAAGGATACTACGTATATGTAATGTTTTATTCTGGTAATAAAAGTATTTGATTTTGATTTGATAATATAAGTATAGTTATCTCCTGCGCAGATTATAAGATAGATTGGCCGCCGTAACTGAAATTCAGTCTGGAGGACATTACCCTGACGACAGCAGCGGTGAGACCGGCAGCAGAAGACGCCTTCCCGCTCGTGTACACGGCGCGCGGAGTGATCTCGCTCACTTGCTTCAGCAGCTGCGACTTGGCTGTGCTCGGGTCTCCCACGATACACACATTGATGTCGCCTCGGAGTGTTGTGCCTGTAAACAATATATTTATTACTAGCTTTTGCCCACGGCTTCGCTCGCGTTAGTTAATTTAGCATTTGACAATCAATTCGAGTTGTACTCTGTTCTAATAATATAATTCAATCATGATTCGAAAGACACGTGGCGCCATCTGTTATCGTAAGGACGTTATTGTTGTTTTCCTCGGGAACAGTAATTTTTTTCGGGATTAAAGGTAGCCTATGTCCGTTTCTGTACACCTCGCTGGTCGAATATTACAAGGTGATATGTTACATTTTTGAAAAAAATGTGTTATGAATATTGCATGGTTTTATATGAAATTCCTTTTTGTTTCGACTAATATAGTAATAGATGGAAGCACTTACCAACTCACAATATTAAATCGCAAATAGTTCTAAGTTACTTTTTAAGTTAGTTTTACTGATATTCAAATTTAAAACCTCATATCCCCAAAGTTAAAAAAATTATATAGAACCTTGTAATGGTGAGCCAGCGACCTGTCAACGTATATGCAAAATTTCAGGATGATCGGTTCAGTGGTTTAGGCGTGAAAAGGTAACAAACAAACAAACTCATTTTCGCTTTTATAATATTAGTTAGGATACTATTTCATTAAAGTGTTCTATCGTTACTGGATTATGCCCACAGCTTCGCTCGTGTAAATGTAGGTTAGATCTTTCTTTTTTTTTTCGTGTGGTTATTTGCCAACCTGCTGTCAAGAGTTGTTCAAGCCGCCCGTAGGCCTCTGACATGGCTTAACGACTGCTGTCAATTTGACAACAACCGGGACCGACTTTTTACATGACCTCCGAAGCACGGAGACGCTCAGATGAAATACCACTAAGCGGTAAGGTTAGATGAAGGGTACCCTATGTCCTTTTCTGTTCCCCTGACAACGTGTATGCGAAATTTCATGATAATCGGTCGAGTAATTAAGGAGTGATAGTGTAACAAATAACAATAATAATATTCTACCACATACACACAACACCATCTAGCCCAAACTGAGCAGAGCTTGTACTATGGGTACTAGACAATGGATAAACATACATATATACTTTTTTTGTAAATACATTCATATTATACATAGAAACACCCAGACCAAGACAAACATCCATGTCCATGCACACAAATGTTTGACTTGTGCGGGAATCGAACCCGCGACCTCACGCGTGGCAGTCGGTTACATTAACCACTACGCCATCGATATTCTTTCGCATCTATAATAATAGTTGGGATTTGTTATTCTATCCACCAACATTACTATATTATAAAATTGTATTTAAACCAGAAAATGGAAGCACTAAATGATACAGTACGCCTTTTTTATTATTATCGATCTTTAAGATTTCAGTAACAACTCATTTGATATTGATAATGGATCATTATCTTTATGTAAGCTCTTCATCAATCATTTAAAGGTTGCAGGTTTCTTCTCATAGGCTCAACCCTTTGCCTGAACCTAGCAACTAACCTAAATGTAGCTTCAGTAACTTAGTAAACTCACTAACCTACTTACTTTGACGTTCTTAAGCGTTACTATGTGGCCTAAATGAATAAATGATTTTTGACTTTGACTTTGACTAAAAGGATATTCGCAAAAATAATGTTTTTACTTTTAATAGTTTCCGCAGGTCGATACAGCTCGAAAAACTGAATAAGATTACATCTATACAAATAAATAAAATAGAAGTGTCTGTTTGTAATGTCAAACTAACAGCTTTTTATCTAATGCATATGACAGTATATAAGGTACCTATACGAAAATATCTATTTTTAAAATTTTTGTCTGTTTGTTCCGGCTAATCTCCGAAACGGCAGAACCGATTTTGACAGGACTTTCACTGGCAGATAGCTAATGTTTTAAGGAATAACTTAGGCTACTTTGATTTTAGAAAAAAATAGGGTTCCGCGGAGACAAACACTTTTTAGTTAAAATCTACGCGGACGAAGTCGCAGGTAACAGCTAGTCAATACTATAATGGCCTATACAACATTTCATCCTTGAAGGGTCGGTATAACAAATCCATACTTGTAGTTTTCCTGTTTATTCTTTTTTCTTTTTCTTAAGTGGTAACTCCCACACTAGAGTTAATTCCTGTGTCGCGCTCGCGGGGGACGTTACAAACATTCATACAACGGACACAAAGAACATGCAGACTCGGAACAATCAATTGTGGATCACACAAAATTTTGTCCCGCGTGGGGATCGAACCCACAACACTCGGCGCAGCGGCAGTGGCGAGGCCAGCACTTAAACCACTCCGCCATCCGAGCAGTGTTTAATTATATAGCACGCACCTTCAACAGTAGTTTTAGCGACACCTCCAAACAGCATGAGCAGAATGCCTCTCTTCACTTCGTTGTTCCCGTGAATACTCGGGAACAGACTCGTGATCAGATTGTTGTACAAGTTGCGGTCGCGGGACATCTCATATACCTACAATGAAAATAAAACTGTTACTTATCCTCTCAAACGTCCATGACTTCTAAAGTGGAGTTATGGACGTTGAGTTCGTTGCGCGTCTGTGACCCCTACGGGAGAGTCAAGAAAATCTTTGAAATTTTTCCGCGACCAATCACTACGAGTTTTCTTGGTTCCCCCGTAGGGGTCAGGACGCGCAACAGCAGCATTTTTTTTTGTATGGGTCATAGAACATTCCAAAGGTTAAATTTAGGAAATAGAAAGGTATAGGGAACCTTAGGAGGACAAATTACACTTTGGGTCACTGAGACAACAAAGTAAGTAAGACACATGCATCAGCTTATGGCTCAGTGGTCTTCCTTTTCCTTAGTATTATTATTTATATAATATACTAGCTGTCCGTCCCGACAGACGTTGCCCTATACAAAAGAGAGAGAAAAAAAAGCATATCTAAACCATCCTCTAATCCACTTAAACACACACAAAAAGTTTCATTCAAATCGGTCCAGCCGTTTAGGAGGAGTTCACTGTCAACACACGTGCAGAAGAATTATATATATAAAGATAGTTTAGTAAACTGAGCGTAGTGGTCGATTCGCACGAATCTGTACGCATGAATTGTGCGAAACGACACGTTTTTAAATAATATTTTTATAAGTGTATGTATCATACACACATTGAACAAACTTATAGTCTAAAGACTCATTGAATTTGCACAACATTGCTATTGAATGTATTGCAATAAGTAGATGACGCAGATAATTGCTGGAAGCTATTAACAAAAATAAGTTTGATAATAATATCCAAAAGGTACAAGTTTTGACCATTTTGTAAATTTTAATCATGTTTTACGATCCCTAATTTGTAATCGAGCTAATCTTTCGACACTATTCTTAAAACATGACAAACTAACATATTTTAGGATTTTTGAGCCAGAGAGACGACCAGAAAAAAAAACGGTTTTTTTGGGGCCACCCTAAATGCGTGAGACCTACCTTGTCCCATTCTTTATCAGTCATTTGCTTCCTCATATCTTCGGTGGTAAGATCGTCAGTCGCCATCTCAGCTGTTCCAAACCTCCTCGATATAGACTGCACACTGCATGCTAAGAACGCTGTTCTGTAAACAATATAATGTTTGAAAATAAGTCTTTGAACTACTTGTATAAATGTGATCGCTAAAATAGTAAGTAAATAGATTTGCCAGCGGTTTTTAACCCATTCAATGCGGCGGACGCCGTTCGGCGTCTTATTTTTTCATACTCAGATTCGGTGGACGCCGATCGGCGTCATGTATAGTTGTTTTATATTTTACCCAAATTTAAAGATATTATATTAATAAAACAACAAACATGTTTGGAATTTACTAATGAAATGCCTGATATGAGTAGTATTTAGATATTTTTGTTTTTTTTATTTCATCAAGTGCTGCTGACGTCGATCGGCGTTTACGTTAAATATTTGCCGATTCTGGCTAGTGAAAGCAAAATTTGTTGCCGCATTGAATGGGTTAAACTACTACAGCAACCTACATTTACGCGAGCGAAGCCGCGGGTAAAATCTAATTATATTATTTTACACACTAGAAATAAATCTTATGTTGCGGGGACTTTACAGACATTCAACACAACGGACACAAAGAACACTCAGACTCGGAATAACCATTTGTGGAGCACACAAAGTTTTGTCCCGTGTGGGGATCGAACCCGCAACACTCGGCGCAGCGGCAGTGGCGAGGCGACCACTTAAACCACTCCGCCATCAGTGCAGCGCTCATTAATATGCATTAACTTATTTAACAATATTATACATTCTTATGCAAATGTTTCTTGAATATTTATACTTACTTATAATGCAGTTCTCGAACTCCCAACGCTTTAAGGCCCTTGATGCCCTCCATCTGTCCCTCTGTGGCCTGTTTGGTCCTGGTTGTAAGTTCAGCTTTGGCTCCAGGCAGTGAAAGAGATCCCACATCGGGCACCACTATCAGAGTACCAGTGAAATCATAGCGGTCACCAGCCTAAAAGAGAAAGGTAATATGTAACATACAAATTTATTACAGGGTGCCTAGTGTGAGTTTGTTATACGTTAACGCGATCGACACGTGTGAAAGGAAAGTCCTTGGTGCTTATGAACACCAGGTGTGCAAAAAACACACGAGAGTTCATTCAATCAGGAAACTTTTACGTTAATTGAGTGTTTACCCCTGCTACGACCTGCTTCGACTCATAGGGAGTGTCTTTTCCCGTACCAGTGCACTGACCATGCTGGGAGAGAAACTCGGAAACTCGCTTTAGAGTTAAACTTCACCCAAATAGTCCAAGAGGTTCCAGACGTTGACGGTCAAAGACCTAACTGCTTGGACTTTCTGCTGACAACTGACCCAGACCATTACTCCGTGCCGGTGAAGGCACCTTTAGGTGGTGGTTTAGTTCCGACCACTGTCTGGTGAAAACTGTATCAGTCTCCTCCCCGCCCGTTCACGGCTCCAGTAGCTAGTAGACCCGGCGGGTCTGGCGATACAGGTCGGCAGACTGGGATGAGATGCGATCATTTTTTGCATCTTATCCTTAGCAGCCTACTTGCATATCTTCGGGTGATCCTACAGCGTACGCTGATGCTATCACCGATTTGTTACGTCAGGGAATGGAGTATTTTATTCCATTCTCTAATCCGAACACGTCAAACAAGGCTCAGCCTTGGTTTGGAGCAGAATGTGGACGCGCTAAAACACAAAGCTTACCTTGCTTGGGTTAACGCTCGAAATAGTAAGGCTAAGAATTTACCAGACAAGAAGAAAGAAAGAAAGAAAGAATATACATTTATTTGCAGCAGATTATGCACTACATAGTTACATACTTCAGACACAGTTAATTACAAAAAAAAGAAAAAAACAAATCTTACTGCAAATTGGTCGCAACTCAGCAAAATGCTAGTTTTGAAAAAACTAGCGCTGGTCTTCCGCTGCGACCATGTTTGTAAATAATATACTTAACACAACACAAAGATGACAAACGATATAAAATAATAATAATAATAATAATAGCGTTTAAGCTGAGGCTAAGAGAGCCAAGGCCAACCAAAGCCAAGTTTAACAAGGCTGCCAAGTCTTGCGAGAGCACTCTACGGAAAGCTCGATTTGACCACATACGCCGTATACGTACGTAGGGAACAAACTAGCTTCTTACCCGGGAAGCTAAGCGTTTTGATCCCTGGGAAAGTCAGTCGAATCGAATTTCTTCCGCCCCTCACTGCGACCACTGCTGAAACCTGATGGATTATTGGCTCACAGCGAATGTACTGAAGTAAATTGGTGTGGCAGTCCGATGGTTTTCTAATATGCTATTGCTGCTAGATATTTCTTTTTTATTTGGTTAGTTAATTTGTGAGGTCAATGACCCTACCTGCACTGATTCCACTGCCTCAGCCCTTAAAATAACTTCAAGAGACCTTGGGATGCAGCCTCTGGGCAGTTCAGCCTGTGTCTCCTGTATGCGGACCTTTTGGAAGTCAACAAACACCGACTTGTCTGCATCCAACATGAACCGGCGACGGTTAGCACATACTGGATTACGGCAAATTGTTGGGATTGTGTACTGTAAATAAACAAAAGTATATTAAGAAAATCTTATACAGTAAAAAATTATTTAATTGGCATTTTGTTTAACATAATATTGTATTTTGTGCATGCAGTGCTGACCTATTAGAGATTGTAGTCTAAGTATTTAAGTGAACTGCTTATTATAACATTAAGTGTAAACAATTATGGTTGGCCAATAAAGATAAATAAAATAAATAAATAAAAAATAAACTTTTCAGTTTATTTTATACTATGTTTTGCCTGCTTTGCATGCATTAATATAGATTTTGACAATAAATAACTATCCCTCTGGAATGGTACTTTATCTGTATGAAATGTGCCCTTTATCCTTTTCTGTAGCCCTGACAAGATGTATGCAAAATTACATGATGATTAGTCGAGTAGTTAAAATATGAAAGTATAAAAAACAAATAACATTCGCATTTAAATATTAGTTAGGATTTAACACATCAATTTACTTAAAAGTTGCATTAAGGGGTCAAATGGTTCAAAGCAGATGACCAGTGGCGTTAATGAACAGAAATAAGTTGGATGAGATTCACCAAATATAAAAATTTACTGATCCTCTAAAACTAAGACTGATATTAAACGTTGTTCTGTCTTAAGTATTTAACCTACACCATCCTTCATTTAATTTCAGGGTAAGTTATAAATGTCAAACTCCTATAAAAATAAGGACTAATATAATATTGTCTTCTGTTTACGCGAATGTTATTCATTGAAATTAAACTACTATATACGGATTTTATCGCGTTGTTTATTTGACACTTTATTACAACATTTTGAAAAACTGTTACACTACTATAATTACTATTAAGCTTTACTAATTTTTAAGCTAATTAAATTATTGAAACTATTAAGACTATGTATGTGATAAGAGACGTCATAAAAAAGAATGTTCCTGAAACACTTTATCATTCAGGAAGATACCCACCATGGTACTCGAAACAGCTTATAAAATTATTGAAACAGAAACTAAGAATTCACAATAAAATAAAAAAATATCATAACCCCTTAGATATGATAGAATTTAAATACATAAGAAAAGAATGCTCTCTTTTAATTAAAGTATGCTATAATAAATACATACAAAATATTGAAAATTCTTTAAAAAAACACCCCAAATACTTTTGGACACATATTAAAAGTCAGCGCAAAGGCAGTTCATCGTACCCCTCACAGATGCTTCTAAATAATATATCCGCCAACAACACAAAAGATATTTCTAATTTGTTTGCCAAACAGTTCGCTTCCGTGTATGATCCATCGGTGGAAGGTCATGATAAGTTCACGCTTACCTCGCTGAATTTAATAAGCGCCGAACTCGATGACTTTTCTATATATAAGGAAGCTGTTGAGAGAAAACTTATAGGTCTGGATTTATCAAAAGGCGCAGGTCCTGATAACATTCCTCCTATTTTCTGGTCACGATGTGCTCGGTCGTTGTCTGGCCCAATTACAATTCTATATAATGCATCTCTGAAGGCAGGTGTATTTCCAGTTGAGTGGAAACGGGCCAGAATTGTACCTATACACAAGAGTGGCAAACGAAATATCATATCGAACTATCGCCCAATATCGATTCTTTCAACTTTGTCAAAAGTTTTTGAAGCGCTTGTGTACTCAGTATTTTATAAACATGTAAGAAATTACTTATCTACTAATCAACATGGTTTTGTAAATAGAAGGTCCACGAATACAAATCTAGTCAGTTATGTATCAGATTTAATAACGGCAGTAGACCAGGGCTTGCAAGTTGACGCTATTTACACTGATTTCACGAGGGCTTTCGACAAAGTTAATCATAAAACACTTTTAGGGAAATTAATGTCATTGGGCATAACAAGTACAATCTTGCAATGGTGTGGATCGTACCTTGATGCTAGGCCGTCATCAGTAGTGGTTGATGGAGAAGAGTCAAATATATTTTTCGCGTCATCTGGGGTACCGCAAGGTTCTAATTTAGGACCCCTATTTTTCAATATATTTATAAATGACATATCAGACATCTTTAGTCACGCGACCCCTTATTTATTCGCTGACGATTTAAAATTAATCTATACAATAAGAGAGCAATCAGATATTAATAAGCTACAGTCTGATATTGATAAATTAAATCAATGGTGCCATCATAATATGATGCAACTTAACTGTACGTGAGTTTCTTGCAGGTTTCTTCTCATAGGCTCTACCCTTTGCCTGAACCTAGCAACTAACCTAAATGTAGCTTCAGTAACTTAGTAAACTCACTAACCTATATACTTTGACGTTCATAAGTGTTACTTTGTGACCTAAATGAATAAATGATTTTTGACTTTTGACTTTTGACTTTTGTACCAAATGTTATCACATAAAATTCACACGGAAACGCAACAAGATTCAGTCAAGTTATAGTATAGGCGGAAGTGCTTTAACCGAAGTGACTATTATCCGAGATTTGGGTGTCTATCTGGATAGTGAGCTACGTTTTATCGAACATTATGACAATATACTGGCTTCAGCTTACCGAGCACTTGGGTTCGTTCTTCGTTGTTCGAGAGAATTTAAAAAACCATCAACCACAATTATATTATATAACAGCTTTGTTAGGACTAAGTTAGAGTATTGCAGCACTGTTTGGAATCCTAGCTACCACGTGCACATTAGTAGAATAGAGCGCACTCAGAAGGGTCTGCTGCGTCATCTAGCGTTTCGGACAGGTGTTATGAGGTCCACAAGCTCTTATGTCGAACGACTCAAATTTTTTAAAATGATTTCTTTAGAAACACGTCGTAATATTTCTGATTTGCTATTTTTATATAAGTTGCTAAACAACAAAATTGACTGTTCACATTTGTTGGAAAAAATATGTGTCAATGTACCCTCTAGACTCCCTCGTTATCCGTGCTCGCTGTTCAGAGCTCCTCGACAGCAAACTAATCTTGGGAAACATTCACCGGTTGTTAGGATGGTTGATCAGTATAACGAAGTATCAGGTGCCTCGGCAGACATAGACATCTTTAGCAATTCACTTGCAACTTTCAAACATCTAGCTCTTAATTATTTTACAAGAAGGTTCGAAGATCCCTTAATTATTAATGCGCCTTAATTATTAATTATTATTCATTATTTATTAAGTAGGTATACATTTGACACTTGATATAATTTTGTGTTTAAATTTTATTATATATTTTGATTAATTATTTCAATTTTTAATATATTTTATTATAATTATATTTTCTACGTAATTATTAATTTTCTTATCCATTACTTTCATAATTTAATTATTTCATTGACTTTCACAGTATTTTAAGTAAGTATTGTAAATTTTATATAATTTTCTATTAATTTTCTTTTAATCGATGTATACTTGTAATTACTATAATTGACATTGTTGTATTTTCGTTATAATTATATTATTGTTCTTTATATTGCATGCTGTGATCACCTGTTATAGAGGAAACACATGTCCTATTTAAGTGTGCACATGCCTTGTATTAAAAGTGTATTTCTTGTTGGAGATTCAAAATAAAATAAAATAAAATAAGACTATTTATGCTATTACTATACTATTATACTATTTATATTTATGTTTACACTTTCCCTGACGTTTCGGTTGCTTTTTAGCAGCCATGGTCACGGGGCGACTAAGATGGTAGTTGTCTCAATGTTCCAGTGTAGTTATTTCAAAGTACTCGAACATAATTTAATCATGGGTGTTTCTATTTACGCAGAATAAGCTCAAAGTATCATGAAGTCTAGCTGTGGTTTGCTTCTTCTTGGGTTTGATTATTTGAATTACTGGATCCCAAGCTGGTGGTGGTAATTATAGTAGTGTAACAGTTTTTCAAAATGTTGTAATAAAGTGTCAAATAAACAAGGTGATAAAATCCGTATATAGTAGTTTAATTTCAAAGGACTAATATTTTTATAACGTGATTAGATCAAGTTTGACTTAAAATATCATGGAATTTATTGATTTGAATAGCTTGTACAATGATTAAGTTACTCAGTACATCATATTACAAATAGATGTCCGCAATGCAAATCTATTGTATTGATTAACATAAATATCTATTAACATAGTGGATCAGTACGAATTGATAGATAATGAACAGGTAGCTAAGTGTAAAGTGTCTATGTAAACTATCCTTACTAATATTATGAATTCGAAAGTAACTCTGTCTATCTATCTGTCTGTCTGTCTGTCTGTTACCCTTTCACGGCTAAACTACTCAACTGATTTTGATGAAATTTGGTACAGATATAGTTTAAAACCTGGGGAAGGACATAGGCTACCTTTTATTGATGTAGGGACCACGCGGGCGGAGCCGCGCGCAAAAGCTAGTTATCAATAACTTTTAAAATGTTTGTTCATTATGTTCTAGGTGCAACACCTTTTTTATCAAATTGCTCTTTGCAGTAATAAATATGTGGCAAAAGCACTTTGGTAGTGACTGGTGTCTAAAATTAGCCATAGCTTGTAGCTGTGAACATGTACCATAGATACCATAACATAAATTGAGTTTGTACAAGTTATTGTAAAAGACAACGCAACGTTTATAAGATCATACAATAAATCTTTCGATCATCTCTCACTACACTAACAACAAACTAGAAATATGAACAAAACCAGTTGAAATGCTATTATGCAATTGTTTCTTACAATAAATATAGTTAAAAAGATAAACAATATTGTTCCATTAAAATACCTTACTAAATGATACATATTTATTTATGATCAATTGCTTAACGCATTTACAGTGTTAACCAATGCATGCAGCAAGCCATACAGATACACCCAGATATACAATTGTTCAATTAGTATATTCAAAACTATAACTTAAATGCAAAAACAACTTTATAATTATTAGTCACCGTCCCTTCTATTAGTTGTTAGTGAAAATACAGCTATAGTGTCACAAAATAGATACAGACACACAGTTAACTTCTTGAACGTCTAGGGGAAATACGGAAAAAATAATTAAAATTCATTGTGCAAACAATACACAAACGGACAAATGTATGTCTGCTTGACACTTGACTCATTAACGAGTCAAGTGTGCAGCGGACATATATTCGTAGTTGTTTTTTTTTTTCGTTGGCTCATTTTTGCAGACAGACATATGTCCGCTCGACAGTTGACGGGTTAATATTCTATAGCATAAATCAATCATACTCAATAGCTTGATACAGAGGAAATTTCGAGTACTACTTATTATCTTATCTTTGCTTTAAATACAAAAATTCAAAGATTTAAATGAATATTCAGCCCATTTCTAATACTGAATATATTACCTTAAATTGCTGCTCCACATTTTTGATAACTGTTTGGCAATCCAAACAAACAAAAGTGCCCAAGACCAGCTCAGGATGTACTGGGTGGGTTCTCACGATCTGCCCTGAGATTCTAATCAATGTGCCAATCTTAGTAGTCGTCAACTCTCGCACTTTATGCCTTGTTGGCACATCGACAAATGAAACATAGCATTCTTTGCCCTGTAGATCTTTCTTCATACCACTGTCAGCAAGGCTTAGAACATAATTCAATATGGCTTGGTTCAGAAATGGATATATTCTGTAATATTCTTCAATGATTGTGGTGGCAAGATTCTGATTGTACTTCTCAACATCATCAAAACTGACTTCCAGTGTGCTCAACTCTGGTTTAAGGAGTTCTTTAGCATTTTTCTCGTATTTAATCTCATTGTCTTCCTTGAATCTGAATAAATAAAGTTCTAGCATCAACACAACAGACATAACCTCTTTGAATAACAAACAATTGAATTGAATCAATAAATATCACGCAAATGATGTAAATATATAATAGGAAGTAGAATAATTCTTACTCTTCTAAAAAATCTTGAAACAGCTTTTGGCATCGTACTCCCACTTCATCTTTGACTTGGCTTTGGGTGGCGTATGTGTCGGCTACATCCATTTTTTTAACTTAAACGTCCTGATTTATCACAATAATATTTCGTAATCTTAGATTTTAACGTCAATACGTGCACTAAACTAGGTAACACTTATACAGAACAACAAAGAAAATGTAAAAGGAAAAACAAAATCTCATTTCAACTGCATAGCTAATCTCGTTGGCTACGAGACGGGAATCACTATTTGTTTTGTGAATGAATGAAGCTATCTACTGTCCTGTGATTAACAGCCTAGCTCTTATTAAAATTAAGCAAATATATACGTTTCACATAAATTGCGCGAAATGTGAGCACTGCGCACAATCGTTGCCATCTACAATTCAATTTTGACAAGAAACTTTTTTAGTGTTTTGGCGGGCAATTATTAATCGTTCAACAATCTACTTACGATTTTATATTATAGCTCAGTGTATGATAAAAATAATATATTAAATAGGTACCAGTGACCCAGCCCGGCAAAACCCGCCTTCATAAGGTTGGTCGTGCAAATAACTCAATACATTTTCGGTAGATAATTTTAAACCTATATCAGCATCTAAAGTATCCATTTAAAAGATATTATGATGTAAATATCAATTATTTGCATTTATGTAAAATTTTCAATTTAAATGTGTAATATATCAAACTGTATAAAGATTAATATCTAATTCAATATAATTGCACATGCACAACAATTGTTACCGTTTTTTTTTTTTTTTTTAACGTTGGGGAATGCCTTGACGCATACCTCTCCGCGGAAAAAGGGGAGCGGAGAGGTTATGTCGGGCTCATCCGGGGAAAGATGGAAATTCCCGGGTACTACCGACTAAACCCGCCACGGTGTGCCGACTCACTGCCTTGGATGGTGGATGGGTCGCTGGAACTGACACTACATCAGCGACCCACCCAGCAGTGCCCAACTCACGCAAGAAACGCGTGCGGACGACAACTCCTCGGCGACGCCCCGGCACGACTTGGAGCGTCGCTCCGACTCAATGGCTTGTGGACAGGAGATCCCCATTCTCCTGCCCGCAGCCTTCACTATGGCGGCATCAGGCGCGATCTGAGCCGCCGGCGGCGGCTCAGATCCGCAAGAATTCTTTCCTCACGGATCTGCTCCACCGCCTCCTTTCGCGAGATAACGTCCTCGCAGAAGGATGCGACCGCTATCCAGTTCCTCTTGCTGTCGACCATGGCTTTGATCACGGCCGGCAGCGAGAGGTCGATGCCCACAACGTCGACGAGTTCACGGCGCTGCACCGCCCAGGCAGGCCATACCTCGAGCGTGTGCTGCGCCGTGTCCTCAGTACTATCGCAGTGGTGGCAGATGGGACTCGGTTTCCTCCTAGCGACTGTGTGCAGGTACTTGCCAAAGCAACCATGCCCTGACAACACCTGCACCAGCCGGAAGGAAAGGGTCCCATGCTGCCGCCCTGCCCACTGCTCCAACACCGGCTGGAGGGCCCCAACGGTTCTGAATCCGGCTAGGGGAACCTCCAGCCGCACCTTCCATTTTAGAAGTAAGCCCTGGCTGGCTCGGTTTCGTGTACTATTTATTACCTCTGGGAGGGGACGAACACCTGTCTCCTCCCATACCGACGACATAACTTTAAATTGTTACCGTGAGTCAACCTTAGAATACCCACAAAGACACATGCCACACGCGAATATGACACATTGAAATTAAACTATTTTCGTCAGACTTTATCGCGATTTATTTAAGTTCTTATCTTAAATATATTGCTTTGACATATTTCATAGCATTAGCACGCTATCGTACACAAACATGACAATTCTCCCTCCGTCTTACGAATTTTCGATCAGGTCACGTGTCCTGACGCGCGAGTTTAAAATTTTTTACCCATCACAAAAGAGTGCACAACGCCGCTAAAGAAGTTTTCACTTAAAAAAAACGCACCAAGCACGTTAATTATGAATGAATTGATGAATTTAATTTATTAATTATGAAACAATCAATATATTCTTGTTGTAATTAAAGTAAAAATCTCTATTGATTGTCACAAATAGCTTTAGCTGCTAAAGTTAGGTTTAAAATAATTCTTTACAATACATCTTTAGTTAAATCTATGAGTGCACGCTGGTTACAGCATGAATGGGCCGGCTCGACTGGGGAAGTACCTCCTTCTCACAGAAGATCGACGTAAAATAACAATATCTCTGTTATGTTTCGTTTGGTGACTGAGAGCGTCGGAGCCCCAGTCACCCTTCCCTTCCCAAACCCCATCCTGCTCCATTCTCCTTTTCCTTCCGGTACGTAGCGACTTGGTTGTGTTTTTTTGACATTGCTTCTGTAATGCTAAGAAAACACAGCCATGTGTATGAGCCACGGTCTTTACTCTTTGGCCACGGTTCTCGCTTACTATCAGGTGGGCCGCTGGCTCGTCTGTCACCGATGAACGCAATAAAATAATAAAAAAAAGGTTACCTGTATAGCTTTCCAATATAATCTGTAAAATTATGATCGTATCCGTTGAATCCGTAGGTTGAATCTAATCCAAAAGCTTAGTAAATTTTACAACATTAGTGGTCTTTACTCTTTGTCTGAAGTCTTCGTTTTTGATCATTTGTTTCAGTTGCTTATTTAGCAAGAATATACTGTAGTTTGTCTCACATGTTTGACTTTCGCTACATTATGCGCTACTCCAAAGATATTGTAGAACTATTGGCGCTACTCCAACTCAAGATATTTCAAAACTAATATACAAATGTCATTTGTCAAGCTTGTCAATTTGGTTTGACGTTTCACACGTGCGTATCATGCATTTTTTATTGTATGAAATTGATAATAAATAATAAATGCGTATATTTATTACAAAATGAATTCGAAAAAAATTGCTAAGAATCCTTCTTTGGCGTACACAAGCCACCCTGACTACCGAAAGCCGCCTAAGATCGCAAATCCGGTAAGTAACCTTTTGTAATGTTTTTATTTTAAATAAATAAAAAGTATCTATGTTACTTATTAGTATCTATTTAGGTAAATTTTTAATATTATGTCTCCATTAATTTCATAATGTACCTAATGAGATATCTATAAGTAATTCTAGTTATGTCCAATGATACACCTAGTGTATGTGATAGGTGTATTGGGCAAAACTTATCTATTTGTATAGAATCAATAAATTAAATAATTTTATAAATTTTGGACCTTATTGATAAACCTCAAAATAAGAATAGTGAAATATACGAAAATGTTTTGATGAGTCAATTTGCTGAAGACCAGACACAATGGAAAAAGCTTTCTGTCTGGGCTGTGGGGTCGAACAAGTTTTCCAAAACTTAATAAACAATATACTTAGTGTGTTGTGCTACATTCTTCATTATGCTGCCAGCCTTACCATATTCCCTTGGAGTGACTGCATTGTAGCCCTCAGGTTATTGTTCTATTTACATAAACAATGTAACAACTAAATTTAGTTCTTCAAATCATTTGTAATAATAATTGCAAATGATATTTTAGATTAGGGTCATGGTCTAATACAGGAGCAAGTCAATAGTTATATAAATTTATGTACCATTTGATTCTTTGTATGATAATTAATAATGATATATAATTAATTAGCCTTGTATATAAACTATCCCAATGCGGGGCTTGGGGATCGCCTCAGTGTAAGATATGTTAAGTAATAATCTACCATATTGGCACTCTGTAGATAGACTTTAAACATCTTTAAGATGAACTCTTAGATGCAGGCTTCTTTATGGTTATTCTCTTCAGAGTTAAATCAAGCGAAAATAAACTTTAATATGTGTTCATACCTTCAGAGATTTTTAGTAATAAAAAAAACATCAGAGATAGACTGTGAATAAAACTTGATACCCCTGTGTGGCAGTCCAATGGTCTCCTATTAGGTGTCTGAAGGAGATTATTGTATTTAGTTGTTTTGTAAAATAGGTTTTAAATATACTATTACATTGTCATGGTTACAGTACCTACAATGCTTGGGGGCACCACATATAGATTCATTCAACTATATGGTACAAGAAGGTTTGCAAGCAGCCATTGCAGATCTTGTACCGGCAGAATTTGAATTACCAGGCGGAGAGAGGGTTAAAATTACTATAGATGAAGCAGCATTTGCTAAACCAAGTGTACCTATGGAGGCAATTGGTGTCAAAAACCAAACAGTACTACCAACTGAATGCAGACAACGTGCAGCGACATACAAAGGAGATTTCAAAATAAGAATGACTGTAACTATAGATGAGAAGTCTGTAACTGTTGATCGGTCTCTAGGATCCCTGCCCGTGATGGTTAAGGTAATTTGTTTATTATTTTTATTACATGCAAATTATTATATGTGACTGATTAAACATTGTACATACTTAAGGACATGATAATTTATGGTCAGAAGTAACATATAAAAAAGAAATAAAAATAAAATCTGTATAACCTGCAAAGAACACCTTTATGAAAATTTGTATGAAATATCCATAAAATGTGGACACTGCACACACAGCTGTCGAGGCTAATGACCTTTTATAAGAAAAGGAAGGGCGCAGGTGCAAATTCGGGAGAAAGCTGGGTGCGGTAGCTGGAGGCGGGAGCGAAGGTTTTGTTTAGCTTTGGTATATGGCGCAAGAGTGTCCGCAAATTAAGTTTTTATTGGATAACTAGGTCAAATTTTAAGTACCTATTTTTTTTAGATAATCTGTTCCAGAATCGTGTACTGAATACCCTCCTTCAATATGTCCAGTGTTTTACCAATCAGCCTGTATTAGTCATTTTTAGTTCAAAACTAAATTAATAAAACTGGTAGCTTTAAAATGAATAAAATAACTTATTTAATTAATCTAATTTCAAAATTTTTTTATTAACATATTGATTATTTAAAAGTAACTACTTTTCCTCTTTTCTATTACTGCTATCTCTGACAGAGCCCATAATTGTTACCAAATCTAGCTATAAGAGCATTTGCGCATTATAAAATGCAATAAAGCTTAAAATTTTAATATTTATTCAAGTAACTACAATACTTTGTAGAGATTTGCTTTTGAGCTTAGATACTGGTTTGAGGTATGCACTGTTAATCATATTCTTTTTTATTGCAGTCCAAAATTTGTCACTTAGCTGATTTGTCTCCTGAAGAATTGGTGGAACATAATGAGCATGCTGATGAGTGGGGAGGTTATTTTATAGTAAAGGTAATTTCTTAATAACATAACGGCTGGTGCTGTGAGTTTATTTTATGAAACTTTTAAAAGTATACATCCTTTAATTGGATGCTGAAAACTTAAGTTAATCCCTTAGGTACAATCTAAATAGTTTATTTTTTTAATTACATTTCTGCTGCAGCATATGTAATGCTAGGCACTTCAATAGTATGTATGAGAATGGTCCAAGTATGTTGCCTTGTGTTAATATTTTTCCATAACTTGTTACTGTACTTGTATATTATCCACATCAAAGTAATTGCGACACTTTGCAAATAAATCTTTATTCTATCTAGAGCTCGCTTGTAGATCCATAATTTTCTTATCTATCTAAATTAAAAATTAAGTAATATTATGTGAAATGAAGTCGAAAGCATTAGACATGTTCAAACTGTTGGTATTGTAGGTATTTGTTTATCTATATTGGAATACATTTTATTTTGTATATTGAATGTGAGTTTTGTTAATTTCCCCTCTGCAGGAAACAATACAGCGGTTATTGCCGTGATTGTATTATCATAAACATAGATTGTAAATTGAGTACATTTTGCTAGTTCACATGTTGAAGGTAAGATTCATTAGTTTAGCCGCTGTGATGTTTTCCACCAATGGATCCATTATCTTAAAATGACCACGCCTAAAAAAGAATCTGACAAAATAAACTTGAAACTTTGAATTACGAGGAAGAAACACTGATTATTCAGATGTCCATATAATTTTAGGGTCACGAGCGTCTAGCCCGAATGTTGTTGGTAACCAGACGGAATTACCCGGTAGCTATCAAGAGATCAGGCTGGAGGATGCGGGGCAACCTGTTCTCAGACTTCGGTGTGATGGTGCGCTGTGTGACGGCCGATCAGACAAGTACGGTACGTATCATGTATAACATTAGACTGAAATTTTGTTTAAGGACCAACTAGTTTTGATTTCTCTAAAGATAATGTAATCTCATCCTTAAAATGAATGTACACGTATCTACAGGCGATTTTTGTAATATTAGAAGGATTAATCTATAGTATAAATTAAATTAAATGTGAAAAATCCCCGATTTCTTTTCAAACGTCTCGTCTCGTCCGTAACTAATATTATAGATTTGGATGTGAGATTGTTTATTTGTTACGCTTTTACGCTTAAAATACTCGACGGATTATTGTAAAATTTTGCATACACGTTGTCAGGGATTCATAATTAGACCCTATGTCCAATTATGAATCCCTATAGAAAATAATTAACGAAATATAGATTAACGCAAGCAAAACCACGGGCGAAATTTTGTCCATTATAATATTAGAAATTGGATCAAATAACAGACAATTGTATTGACGCGAGCGCTGGCAGCGTATGTCTTCTTCTTTTCCATATTTAAGAGCTTTGCTCTTGTCGTTGGAGTATACGCCATCTTTCTCGATATTCGGCCAATGTCTTGACCTCCTTATAAGACACAGCCTTCGCCTATTCCTTCATTTAGACTATAAGTGCCTTTCTGGGTCTGCCCGTTGCTCTCTTTCCTTCGACTTATTCTTCTATGATGTTTTTTATGATGTCGTCATTTCTTATCAGGTAGCCAAACATCTTTTGTCTGTATATTTCTATCCACCATTATTATTTCAGAACAACGTGCTCCATTTCCTAACGAACGGTACGTGCAAGCTGATGTTTTCGTACCGAAAAATGATGTACTACGCGCCTCTGTTGCTCATAATGAAATGCCTCGTGGACTGGCCGGACCACTACATATACAGACTCCTGCTACATGGGAAGAAAAATGACCTATACTATGTCAAGTAAGTTTATTATGTTTGACTATGCTTGTCTTTTCTTAACAGCAGCGTCTAGTGAGAGACGGTAAGATTGCCATGCAGAGGTCTCAAGTTCAAGTGTGCATCTCTGACTTTTTCAAGTTATTACGTATTAAATAGATAATTACCGCTGGCTTAATGGTGAAGGAAAACATTGTGAGGAAACCTGCATGTTTGAGAGTTCTCCATAATGTTCTCGAAGATATGTGAAGTCTGCGAACCCGCACTGGGCCAGCGCGGTGGACTATGGCCTAAACCTCACACTGAGAAGAGGCCTGTCGAACAGTGGGACAGTTTAATACAGGGCTGATATCCTAACTAATATTGTAAATGCGAAAGTGAGTTTGTTTCTTACGCTTTCACGCATTAACTACTTGACCGATCATGATGTTTCGCACACACGTTTTGACGGCTACAGAATAGGACATAGGGTACCGTTCATCCAATAAAAAGTACAGTTTCAAACTTAACCTAATATAACCTACATTTACGCGAGCGAAGCCGCGGCCAAAACCTAGTTATATATAAGCTACAAGGGGCAGCAGCTTAGATACAGCAACTGCTTTTGTAACCCCCGACGCAAAAAAAGACGCGGTGTTATAAGTTTGACGTGTCTGTGTGTGTGAGTGTGTGTGTGTCTGTCTCTGGCATCGTAGCTCCCGAACGGATGAACCAATTTTGATTTTGTTTTTTTTTTGTTTAAAATGTGAATTAGTCGGGAGTGTTCGTAGCTATGTTTGATGAAAATCGGTCCAAAATGGGCGCCGCCACAAAATGGCAGATTACAAATTTTTTACAACTCCCTCAATATGGGTATCAAATGAAAGGGCTTGACTAGTTGAATACTAATATACTATGATAAATTTCAAATCCAAGATGGCCGCCACCGCCAAAAGGCGAATTACTATTTTTATTATTAGACATATAATTTTTTATTTTAAAGTACTACTATCAGTCTTTTCAGTTTAATGTAATATCCAAAGTCGTTTAATACTTCAACAGTTGTATCCAAAATATGCTTCGAGAGCTTCACGAGGAAGGTCTGCATTCGTCCCACGAGTGCCGTATGTACTTGGGCCGAATGTTCAAGCCGAAGCTGTACGAACTGCCGCCCTGGGCCACCGACCTGGACGCTGCCGACTTCCTCATTAACCGCTGCGTGATGATCCATCTGCCTGACCATAAGGACAAGTTTAATGCCTTGGTCTTTATGGCACAGAAGCTTTATGACCTCGTACAGAATAAATGCAAGGTAAGGCTTTTGCAGATTTTAGTTATTGCTCAATGACGGATGGTGTAGTGGTTTAAGTGGTCGCTTCGTCGCTGCCACTGCGCAGTGTTGTGGGTTCGAATCCCACACGAGACAAAACAAAACAACGGGTTGCACTCCGGTAGTGCCGGCAGAAGTGAAAACTTGAATATTAACGTTGTGCATTTTTGATACTTTGGAATGGTTAGGGAATAATTTTGCACGAATTGCTTTAATTATCAGTATAAAAGTACTATCATTTATGTGGTAAAATACAATATTCATTTATTGCGCTATCGTACACAAACATGACAATTCTCCCTCCGTCTTACGAATCTTCGATCAGGTCACGTGTCCTGACGCGAGTTTAAAATTTTTTACCCATCACAAAAAAGTGCACAACGCCGCTAAAGAAGATTTCACTTCAAAAATGTGTAAATAATAGTTCCAAGTTTGAGTGTTCTTTCTGTCCGTTGTTTGTGAAGACTCCGTGGTGTAGGAATAACTCCAAGTGCGGTAGTTGTCTTCTATACATATAATAAAATCGTAGGAAAGTCAAAACTGTACATTAAATATGTTTTTAAAAGAATACTTGGTGCGTGATCTACAATCGATATCGAAGCCAAAAATATAGTTTTTAGAATTTTTGTCTGTTTGTCTGTATTGCATGAATATTACTAACAGGTCGGGTCAACATATAGGCTACATATTATCACGCTATCACCTACGGGGGAGGAGCTGTGAATCTTTATTTTTCTTACGCATTCTGTGACAGCGTGTAATCTAACGACGCATATTTAAATGTTGTTTTTGAGTAAGCCATGCTATTATCTAGCTTTACACTATAAAAACTACGCCATTTAAGTAACTTGGGCAGAGAAATATAGTTGGGTTCCGCGGCGACAAACACTTTTTAGTTAAAATCTACGCGGACGAAGTCGCAGGTAACAGCTAGTTTTAAATAAAAGCAAAGAAATGCCTTTTATTTGCGTTTCTCTTTTTAGAGTAATTGCAATATGACACACTGTATTTCGATAAGCTGCTAGTAACAATAAAACTGTGTATATTGAAATTAAACTGCCTTATAAGGATTTTATCGCGTTGTTTAACACCATTACTAGAGCAGCGATAGCTCAGTGGGGAGACCAACAGACTGCAATGCAGAGGGTCTCGGGTTCGAACCCACGTCGCGCACCTTTAACTTTCGGAAGTTATTTGACTTTTCGAAATTATGTGCGTATTGATTGACAATTATCGCCTGCTCCGTGCCTCGGAGAGCACGTTAAGCCGTTGGTCCCGGCTGCCATGAACATCTATGGCAGTCGTTATTGGGAGAGTGTCGACACAAAAGATCCCACTGGGTCGAAGTGTCGCCGGTCTTCACTGACTGGCCCCACATAAGATAACACCATTACTACAAAAATTTTGAAAATATTGCACTACTCTTGATCCTATTATAATAATTTATTAATTTTAGCTATTTAAAATTATTAAAGCTATTTAAATTTACACTTGGCCCGACGTTTCAGTTGCTTTTCAGCAGCCACGTTCACGGTGAGACATTCGCGATAAAATCCGTATAAAGCAGTTTAATTTCAATGAATTTCAACGTGAGACAATATTATGTAAAAACTGTGTATATTAATCTATCATTATGTAAATTACCAGGTGGAAGGTGCTGATGCTGTGATGGTGCAGGAACTGCTAGTAGGAGGGTATCTGTATCTCCAGGTGCTGAAGGAACGGCTCCAGCAACTTATTATCATCGTCAGGTTACAGGTGCTTAAGAAAGCGAAGACCACTAAGAAGCTAGTTATAGGACAGGTTAGTAACAACTAACGAATCTATATATATAAAGGAAGATGTCCTGACTGACTGACTTAGAGACAACGCACAGCCTAAACCGCTGCTCGTAGGAATTTGATATTTGGAGAGCATGTGTGTTTTAATTTGTAGGGGTGTACTAAGAAAGGATTTTTTGAAATTCCACCCCTAAGAGGGTCAAATAGGGGGGTGAAGTTTATATGGAATTTGCTCATTTCTGGACTTATAAGTATAAAAATAGGTATACAAGGTATTGATTATAATTGAAAATGACCTGTGTAGGTAAAATGGACAAAACTCCCCCTAAAAAGGTAAAATGGGGGGGTAAAGTTTGTATGGAAATTTTCTCATTTCTGGATTTAGTACTATGAAAATTGGTACATAAGTTTTCGATTACAATTGAAGAACATCTGTGTTATAAAATTCTTTCACCATTAGTAATCTACATTATCACCGAGTAACATAGCTATATTTTATTTAATAAATAATGCCGTTACCTACTTTTACGCGAGCGAAGCCGCGAGCAGAAGCTAGTAACTGTATAAACGCCTAGATGTTCCCGCGGTTTCACCCGCGATTATCGTTACTGCGCCGCTCCCGTGGGTCGTAGCGTGATGTTATATAGCCTATATAATTCCTCGATACATAGGCTATCCAACATAAAAAGAATTTTCAATTCGAACCAGTAGTTCCTGAGATTAGCGCGTTCAAACAAACAAACAAACTCTTCAGCTTTATAATATTAGTATAGATTTTAATGTCATCGACTCACGCTTGTATCTTTGAAGGGGGAGGTAGAAGTGGATTACATAATCCTTACTACCTAACGGAATATTATAAACTAGCTGACCAGCGCAGCTTCGTCTGCTGCACATAAGAGAATTTGCCCCGTTTTTGCAACATTTTCCATTGCTGCTCCGCTCCTATTGGTCGTAGCGTGATGTTATATAGCCTATAGCCTTCCTCGATAAATGGGCTATCCTACTTAAAAAGAATTTTCAAACAAACTCTTCAGCTTTATAATATTAGTATAGATGTAAATGTGAGTTTATTTGTTTGTAAAGCCTTAACTAATCGACCGATTTTCATGAAATTTCGGATACACATTGTCAAGAGAACAGAAAAGGACATAGGTTACCTTTGATCTAGTATAATGTTTACTTAACAAACTCACATGCGCATTTATAATATTAGTTAGGGTTGCATTGGATAGAGATAGAAAATAGGTGCAATTGAGGCCACCTGAGTCAGAAAGACCTTTTCTTGTTGTCAACAGCACGAATTGCAACAAATTCTCCGAAGCTCGGGCAACTTGGAACAGAAGATGGAAACGTTTCTGGCGACCGGCAACGCTCCCTCCACTAATGTGAACTTGGCACAATACAAGGGTCTCACTATAGTCGCTGAGAATATCAACAGAATGAGATATATGTCACATTTCAAGTAAGTCTTGTGAAAACCGCAACCAACATATAATAATATTCTACCACATACACACAACACCACCTAGCCCAAACTAAGCAGAGCTTGTACTATGGGTACTAGACAATGGATAAACATACATATATACTTTTTTTTTGTAAATACATACATATTATACATAGAAACACCCAGACCAAGACAAACATCCATGTTCATGCACACATATGTTTGACTTTTGCGGGAATCCCGCGACCCCAGGCGTCGCAGTCGGTTACACTAACCACTAAACACTGTGAGTAGCAAATAAGCATATGGCTTAGCAAGTTATGCAAGTATTTGTAGTATTTGCCTAAAATCTTCTGTTGGATAGACATAATTGCTTGGGCTGTGATCGCATAACATTCTAGGTTTACGCGATGATACCTTTGTTACAGAATATATTTTTAGTTCGAAATGAATTCATCTAAATAAAACTGAATTCAAAAAATTCTATTTACATTTTTTTACCGATTATTATCTGACAAAAGAACCTGAAGATACCTCGCGCTGACTCTAAACTCTAAACTCGTGTCGACGCATATTTTGAGTTTGAAGCACAATACTGCAAGGAGTATACCTGGGTCTCACCACGAGGTTGTGCCTATCCAGAGGAGTTATCAATTTGTTTCTATTGCAATAGTTGGGGGGGACAATCCGAGGGTGCGTGGTGGGTTGTTCTGTTTCTATTGCAATAGTTGGGGGGGACAATCCGCGGGTGCGTGGTGGGTTGTTCTGTTTCTATTGCAATAGTTGGGGGGGACAATCCGCGGGTGCGTGGTGGGTTGTTCTGTTTCTATTGCAATAGTTGGGGGGGACAATCCGCGGGTGCGTGGTGGGTTGTTCTGTTTCCAATAATGTTATTATGATGGTTTATATAACCGTAGGTCGATCCATCGTGGTTCATTCTTCATGGAGATGCGGACGACGGAGGCGCGACAGTTGTTGCCGGACGCGTGGGGCTTCGTGTGTCCCGTGCACACGCCTGACGGGGCCCCCTGCGGCCTGCTCAACCATCTCACCTGCACCGCGCAGGTACTTACTTAGTGTCACCTCGTGTGTCCCGTGCACACGCCCTACAGAGAAAATGGTTATTTTATTGTTGATATACGTTTATTTTTGTAGGTAACACAACATCCGGATCCAAAACAAGTAGCAAATTTACCGCAAGTACTGGAACGATGCGGTTAGTTTATGTTTTACATTCATTTAACTAGTCTAGTCGCCGCTCGCGGCTTCTTTAGTTATTTTAAGATATCTCATGTATCGTAATTTAAATATTTGATCTCACACAGGAAACTAGATCCAAATGTAATTTGAAAGTAAACCAGCAAATGTATAAAAGTAGGGCTTCACCAAAAGAAATTGTTTTAGTTGTGGTTTGTTCGGCTTAGTAGTTTTTGAGTTAAATACTTACAAACATAAAATGAAATCTTTCCTCTTTATACTATTAGTATCATCATCATCTCAGCTGAAAGACTTGCACTGCTGGCTCTACTTTCTATCATATACGTTTAGATACAGTTAAATATAAAAGCCTCATTATGCACCGCAGGTATGGAGCCCATAAGCTCTGTAGCCCAGACTCCTCTATCCCGTGACGTGTACAAGTACCCGGTGATGGTGGATGGGCGGCTGGTGGGCTACCTGGCCGAGGACACGGTGGACAAGTCCGCCGCCTACCTGCGCACCCTCAAGATCAAGGGAGAGGAGCTGCCCATCACCACGGAGATCGTCGTGGTACCCAAGAAACAGGTCAGTATTCATTGACAACCCCCTCACTAAGAATAATTCCTGTGTCGCGGGGGACCTTACAAGCGTGTTCTCGCAACTCGATTTATACATATACTGACTAGCTTTTGCCCGCGGCTTGGCTCGCCTAAATGTATGTTAGGTTAGTAACAGTATTTTTTTCTGGATACATTTTTCTCTGAATCAATTTCCGTTTCCGTTTAACATAAAAATTAGTAAAGTTTAATAGTAATAGTAGTGTAACAGTTTCTAAATCCCAATTCTAACTAATATTATAAAAGCGAAAATGAGGTTGTTTTTTTGTTTATTTGTTAACTTTTCACGCCTAAACCACTGAACCTATCATTCTGAAATTTTGCATATACGTTGACAGGTGAACAGAAACGGATATAGGCTACCGTTCGTCCCGAAAAAAATTACTGTTCCCGAGGAAAACAAAAATAACTTTCTTATGATAATAAATGGCGCCACGTGTCTTTCGAAGCATGATTAATTATATTATTACAAGCAGAGTACAACCCGAATTAATTGTCAAATTCTAAATTAACGCGAGCGGAATTGCGGGCAAAAGCTAGTTTTATAATAAAGTGTCAAATAAACAACGCGATAATATCCGTATATAGTAGTTTAATTTCAATGATATTGAAGCGTTTTTATTCTTAAAAAAAGTTAACATCCCTGGTTGCCATGCGCCGCTCTACATGCAGAAAGAACAACTTAGTAGAAGAAATAATGAACTGATTGCCCGTTCAAGAGGTATTAAGAATAGAGTCCAATTATTTATTTATTTAATACTTTATGCACAAAATAGTACATTGGCGGCATCGATCAAATATACCATAGATGCACGATCGTCGCTCGAAAAACGGCTCCAACAAAACTGTGCATAAATCACTCGTATGCGCTATATTATGCACCTGTCCCACTCACTCTTGCGTGCGCTGCCCGTAAGCAAGTGCGAATCGACACCACTACTACGGTGGAGACCGTACCATATACTTAGTACGCTTGCGTATCGCGAGTAACACACTTAGGACGCTTTACATTGACGCGTTTTAGCTAAACTATTACAAAATGTTTCTCAGTGGCCGTTCAATGGTTATTCCGGTTTATTTCCTGGATTGCATAATAAATGCAGACACTTATAAGTAAGTAGTACTGGTCAGTGCCACATATTGACGCGGTTTTTGTATGAGAATGTGCATCTATGGTATATTTGATCGAAGATTGGCGGACTTAATGCCACGGGTATTATCTACCAGTCAACCTTAGGGTGATGCAGAGATAAAAATAAGTTTAATATTATATTATAAATTACTTTTATATTCTTCTTCTTCTTTTCGTGTGGTTAGTGGCCAACCTGTTGTCAAGAGTTGTTCAAGCCGCCCGTAGGCCTCTGACATGGCTTAACGACTACTGTCAATTTGACAACAACCGGGACCGTCTTTTTACGTGCCCTCCGAAGCACGGAGACGCTCAGATGAAATACCACTACGCGGTCACCCATCTATAGACTGACCGCACCCAACGTTGCTTAACCTCGCTAATCGTTTACCGATCAGTGAGTGCAACTGGCTATGAGCGCCTTATTAACTTACTAGCTTTTACGCGTGGCTCCGCCCGCGTGGTACCTACATCAATAAAAAGTAGCCTATGTCCTTCCCCAGGTTTTAAACTATATCTGTACCAAATTTCATCTAAATCGGTTGAGTGGTTTAGCCGTGAAAAGGTAACAGACAGACAGACAGACAGATAGACAGAGAGTTACTTTCGAATTTTTAATATTAGTAAGGTTTATAGGTTTTATATTAAAACCTACGAGTATAATAAGTTCTATTTGCTTCATGTAAATTGACATTATTTTGTTCCTTTCTATCAGTAGGTAATTTATTTATTTATTGTTAAGGCACTTCAACGACTTATTCACTAAACATTCAGCAAGGATGACATACATAAGTTATAACCACAGTGAATTTGTCACTTACAGAAGAGCACAGCACTTGCAGAAAAAGTAACATAGTTAAGGAAAAGAAAATACATATCAAATACGTTATGCGTCTCTAAAGTGACATTACAGATTATGTGACATATTAGTAATTAGCAATATAAACCAACAATAATGCGTCTTGGAATTAGGTACAACAAAAGATATTCACTTGTCAAAATGTTGTATTAACAGATCTGTGCACAATATGCGGGAGTGTTCCTCATGACGAGTGAGGCTCGCATGATGCGTCCCGTGATCAACTTGTCGACGGGGCAGCTGGAACTCATCGGCACTATGGAGCAGCTGTACCTGGACATCGCTGTCACACACAACGAGATACATAAAGGTATGGGCTGAGTTAATGTAGTGAACTGCCTCCTTGACGCAGCGCCAGTGAATGCGACTGCTGTGAATGAGGTCTGGGATCTCGACCAAAAGACAGCTATTGGGTTTTTCTGTAAAGAAATCTCAATAGCAGCCCGGAGTTAGGAAGTTGGCGGTGTTAGACACCCTCGTACCTCGGAAAGTACGTTGCACCGTTGGTCCTGAGCCTAGTCTCTCTCCGCTCGTGTCAGATTACCGTCCCATCGGATCATGAGAATTAGAGAACAGAGAGTGCACTTGTGCACTATAGTATCTCCTGCGCAGATAGCCAGTCTCCTTAAGATAATTGATTTTAAAAGTCTAGGTTAGATTAGAGTCTTGTGGTCATCATCTTAATACCTGGCTTTTGAAGAACTTGTCTAAAAGTATAATAGAAGACTGTTGACTAAACCGTTTTAGTCAATGCATTGTTTGTGCAATTTTATCCTAATTCTAACTAATATTATAAATTCGAATGGGAGTTTGTTTGTTTATTACGCATTCACGCATTAGGTACTCCACCAATCATCTGAAATGAAAGGACACAGAGTACATTTCATCCAGAAAAAAGTATTGTTATCCTAACCTACATTTAAGCGTTTAAATGTAGTAATAATATAATGATCAATACACTCGTTGTTGCGCAGGCAAGACGACGCACGTGGAGCTGTCTCAGACAGCGTTCATGAGCAACCTCGCGCAGTTGGTGCCCATGCCGGACTGCAACCAGTCGCCGCGGTAAGTTTAACATCAAAATATCTTTATTCATTTAAGTCATAAAGAAACACTTATGAACGTCATGGTGACACTAACTTATCTATACAAATAAATAAAATTGAAGTGTCTGTTTGTAATGTCAAAATAACAGCTTTTTATCTAATTCATATGAAAGTATATAAGGTACCTATACGATAATATCTATTTTTAAAATTTTTGTCTGTCTGTCTGTCTGTTTGTTCCGGCTAATCTCCGAAACGGCTGAGCCGATTTTGACGGGACTTTTACTGGCAGATAGCTGATATTATAAGGAGTAACTTAGGCTTTTTGGCTTTGATTTTAGAAAAAAAAAATAGGATTCCGCGGAGACAAACACTTTTTAGTTAAAATCTACGCGGAAGAAGTCGCAGGTAACAGCTAGTCGGTGATATGAATATACACTCAGGTGCAATGAAAGCGCACATGCAAACATTTTCTAAAAATATTATTTATATTCTTTTATTTAAAAAAATATATTTTTTTAATTTGGGATGGGAGTAATGGTTAGTTCAATATCGTTTTAATGATACCATATAAGCGGTGATAAAATTACCTTACTGCCGAAAAGCAAAGACATCAACAAATTCATATATATTAGAAGCTTTTTGCTTAACTAACCAGTACAAAAATTGGGGATTAAACAAAAGGACTTAGCCAATATGTTCCCCAACCTGTACATTGATAAAAGATTTGTAATTAAAATACATAAAATAAATGATAAATATTGAATCTCTTCTTAAAGTTCATAGCAGATATGGAGAAAAGTTAAAAAAAAAAAGGATTTAAACTAAGACAACAGTTCGAATACACTTTAAACGAATTTTATTGCCATGTAATATAAATAATAATTAAAAATAGGGTAAAATATGATATAAGTAAGCGCATTCAGTATTCTACTCCAACATTTACTGCATCACTAACTTACTTCATATTAATATTTCTTAATTATAATACCAAATAATAATTATAATATACTCTCCATTATACGAAATCAGTGTTAAATAATGAATTATAGCAAAATCATAAAAAAACATTAACGCCTAGGCATATCTCGATTTAATTAATGGCAACACTCAAGAAATTGTCATTTGACAATAATGGACATTATTGTCAAAAACTCGTCACACGCGCTGGTTGGTTGCTGTTGTTTCGTGCTTTTTTGTGCAATTACTTTGTTTCATAATCCAATTAAAAAACTGCTAGTCTTGTCATGTCTTTTAGCAAAAATGGTACATAATCCATATGTTTTGAATAAGATGCATAGCTATAATACATTATGGAATTATGAGGGTATCGGAGTGATAAAATATCAATTTTTCAACCTTCATAACTTTTGTCCAGATCTGCTTCGCTTGATGAACCTTTTTGATTCTTTATATAGAAGGTATAAACTGTCAATTATCATATATTTGATCGCTGTACATACTGGGGAACAGCCTCATACATTTATTGGCCATCTCCTTTACTAGAGAAAAATTTATTTATAAGAAGTGTTGCCCATCGTATCGTATTCTTGCTTGAATAACAGCTTGACACCGGTTTTCCATAGACTCTATGAAGTGTTTGATAAAGTTTTATGGCATAGCATCCCATTCCTCTTTTAGCGCTCGTTTAAATTTACACTTTCCCCGGCATTTCGGTTGCTTTTCAGCAGCCGTTTAAAATAAACAAAGCAACAAAATTCGTATATAGTTTAATCCTTACTAATATTATAAATTCGAAAGTAACTCTGTCTGTCTGTCTGTTACCTTTTCACGGCTAAACTACTCAACCGATTTAGATGAAATTTGGTACAGATATAGTTTAAGAGTTGTGGAAGGACATAGGATAACTACTTTTTATTGATGTAGGTACCACGCGGGCGGAGCCGCGCGCAAAAGCTAGTATCAATATAAATTTTCTATTTTAAAGTGATGTTTGTTATTGCAGTAACATGTATCAGTGTCAGATGGGTAAGCAGACAATGGGGACTCCCATCCACACGTGGCAGACGAACGCGGAGACCAAGTTGTACCGGCTGCAGACGCCGGCCGCGCCGCTGTTCCGTCCCACGCATTACGACAACGTGGGCCTTGACGACTACCCCTGCGGGACTAATGCCATCGTGGCTGTGATATCTTACACGGTAAGTACCCTAACTGGCGACGCGCCCCGGCTTCGGCTCAGGCTTATGAGTAGTAGAGCCTCGCTGATTTCAGCATGCCGCCTCGACCGGGGGAGGACTACCCTCTCACAGAATATCGACGTGAAATACCAGTATTCCTATGTTGTGTTTCGTTCGGTCAGTGAGAGTACCGGAGGCCCAATCACCCTCTTTTCCCCTTCCCGCTTCCTCCTTTTCTAAAGGGTCGGCAACGCGCAAGTAATGCCTCTGGTGTTGCAGGCGTCCATAAGCTACAGTGACCTCTTTCCATCAGGTGGGCCGTATGCTTGTGTGTCACCCTAGTTGTATAAAAAAAAAGATAAAAAAGCTCTGGATATGACCAGCCACGTCGTAGGAGGCCGCGCGTACTCCAACTTATCTCTATTATTAACTCAGTATTCCGCTTCGAACACATAATATGCGTCGACACGTGTTTCGTCTCAGCGCGAGGCATCTTCAGGAGAGCTTGTCTACGAATGCTTTCATCGCCTTTCTATTCAACCGCTACTCTTATTGACGCTCGAATGATGAAAAAGTGAATTATTTGGTGAGTAGGCAAATAAATTAAGCGAAGCTGATGTTTTGAAGTTTGTTCTTTCAGCAATATATTCTTAGTCCGGTTTTTAATCTCTAATTCTTACAATACACTCAAAAAACCTTTTTTGGCATGAATGTTGAAAAAAATGTCAAAAGTGTGGCTATTATTTAAATTATGGTTGTAGCAAATGTTGAGTAAGATGTGATTTATCTGGATGATCATGCAGCATGGCTGAGAATTTTCTATAATGTTCTCGAAGATATGTGAAGTGTGCCGACTCGCACTGGCCTTTCAATATGAGTATTTGTTACCCAGGGCTACGACATGGAAGACGCGATGATAATCAACAAGTCTGCGTACGAGCGCGGGTTCGGTGCCGGCTCTGTGTACAAGTCGGACTTCATAGAGCTGCAGCACGCGGGCTCGTACTTCTGCAGGGATAGCACCAAACCGGAGTTGGACCTGCACATCGATGAGGACGGGCTGCCCGCTGTCGGGGCGAGGGTTAAGCCGGAAGACCCCTTTTATTGGTCAGTTCACATTAAGGATTTTTAGTGAAGTGTCTTTTAGCGCGAATGATCTCGGATTTTCAGAATTCGTTTTTCTATATATAATACTTCTAGCTTTTGCCCGCGGCTTCGCTCGCGTTAATTTAGAATTTGACAATCAATTCGGGTTGTACTCTGCTTGTAATAATATAATTCAATTATGATTCGAAAGACACGTGGCGCCATCTATTATTTATCATAAGAACGTTATTGTTGTTTTCCTCGGGAACAGTAATTTTTTTCGGGATGAAAGGTAGCCTATGTCCGTTTCTGTACACCTGACAACGTATATGCAACATTTCAGGATGATCGGTTCAGTGGTTTAGGCGTGAAAAGGTAACAAACAAACAAACTCATTTTCGCTTTTATAATATTAGTTAGGATTAGGATTAGGATTAACTGCTATTTATTACAAAATCAAAAGGTTAGAGATACGCATATATGTACAATGTACTATCGACTCCAGCGACGGATGACCACTCCTAAGGTTAAAATCGCATAGCAGGCCAACACTTGGTACCCGTACCCGTGACACGCCCCTTTCTTTGTTTGAATTTTTTACACTTTACATTTGTTTACTGATTCTAAGGCGATACAAACTCAACTGGTCAACATGTGCAAGCGAAATGTTTTCTGAAATGGACATCCGTCGCTCAAGCCGATAGTACATACATAATGTGAATTAATCAAGTCTTTTCTATATAGTCTATTCTGTATACACCAACGAAAGAGTAATGTCAAACTAACAATAACAAATGCTCATGCAACGATGATACAAGTTTGAACTTGTCTCAAAATGTACCTACATAATGTATGTATACCTCTATGCAAGCTGGTAACTTTGAATAACTGTCGAGTGTTTGGCGCTATGAGTTCGAATTAACGCGTCGTTTTGTTACGTAGTCACGATTTTTTTGTTCGAATTACCAAGTGCTTAAAATGTATAGACATTTTTCGAAATATAAATATACATACCTGGGTTCCAGGCTTCGGTAATTATGATACCATACTAGGCTAAGTATAATTTTCCATTTTTAGTATAACTTTTCTATTTCTTTTTAATTTCAATATAATTTTAATTTTAATATTATGTTAATGTATTTAGAGTTTTTTACTTAGTTTTTGTGACGAAAATTTTTATTTTTATCAGATATGGTTGCCTGTAAGTGAATGAGCACAAGACATGTCTGTAAATTATTATTTAGAAGTAAGAAATGTGTGTAATTTGTTGGCGATCCAAATAAATAAATATAAAGAGATTTTCTAGGGAACTCGTGATAACTTCGAATTATCGCTGGTTTGAATTAACGAGAGGCGACTGTATATTAAACTGCCTTGCCTCCATATCCTCATATAACACTTGGGTTTGTACAGTTACTACGATGGCGAGAAGAGTCAATTCACTGTCTCCCGGTACCACGGCAAGGAAGAGGTGTTCGTAGACAGCGTGCGACTCTGTGGGGACTTCAGTTCGCGACCGCTGAAGAAGGCCTGCATTATGCTTAGACTGCAGGTTCGTTTAAGAGCTTTTTTTTTAATACAGCTTCTGTACTAAGTCTAATTCCTGTATCGCGGGGAACTTAACAAACATTCAATCAACGGACACAAAAGACACCCAGACTCGGAACAACCATTAGTGGATCACACAAGTTATTGTCCCGCGTGGGGATCGAACCCACAACACTCGGCGCAGAAGCAGTGGCGAGACGATCATTTTTTTTTATTCTTTTTATTAATTAATAATCTTTATTGTTCAGAAAACATAATATACATTAAGTACTAAAACAGATATATCACTGGTCTCCACACTAGGATTCCCTGTGTCGTGGAGGCCAGTCTCTTTCATCGTGGTTCAAAAGATAATATAACATAAATGTACAATAAAGAAAAAGTTAAACAAAAACAAAAAAATATTTGATGAATACATGGCGTCTTACAGTAAGTGCGTACGAAAGTATGAGTAGTTAGAAGTGTGATGTTGGTGTGTGTGAGTGTGTGTGAGGGTGGGTATGTGTGTGTGTGTGTTTTTTTTTATTTAAACCATTACGGCACCAGACGAAGTTGCGCGGCTCAGCTAGTATAGTGTTTAATGTATTTAAATAAAAAAATCGAAAATGTTTTATCCAGTGCACGGTGGTAAAAGTATAGCAGTAAAAATATATTTGTTTACATTGACAGCGAAACCCAACAGTAGGTGACAAGTTCGCTTCCCGCGCGGGGCAGAAGGGTATCTGCTCGCAGAAGTGGCCGGCCGAAGACCTGCCATTCACGGAGTCAGGTCTAGTGCCCGATGTGCTGTTCAACCCTCACGGCTTCCCCTCCAGAATGACCATCGCCATGATGATCGAGTGCATGGCGGGCAAGGCTGCCAGTATACATGGACATGTGAGTTAACATCCATCCACATTTAATAGAATAAAAATACAGTGTAAATAAATAATATGTAACGGGTATTAACGCGATATTATATAATATATCATGCATTCGCGTTGCATGATATATATACATATTATATATATATATTGTAGCGACTACATTATTACACGTATTCCGATAAAGTACATCTTAAGATAAGTTAAAAATGCACACGCATGCAAATGTATACACGCGCCTCACTAGTATATAAGCTTTACTTTTACTGAAATTAAATAGACTATAACACCATCTGAGTCTCGTTATACCTATTGCCAAAACATTAGGCAAATATATCATGCAACGCGAAAGTTTAAAAGTTATTAGTTATTACAGTGTAAATAACTTTTGAATAAAAACTTGCAAGGGCTTGCTAGCTGAAATACCCATACTGCATACTCCAAGCAAATAAAAATAGGCCTCATGAGTGCAACTGCTCACTGTTACCAATTATATGGTAACGGTACAAATAAATCAGTTCAATGTGAGCAACATAAGTAGCTAATAATTATTTAAAGTTATAGGTATCCGAAGCGTAATTAAATATTGACAGTTTTTTAGTTTTTGCAATTGCAAAGTACACGCAACGGCAACATTTCATCAGTGTACTTTAAAGAGATAAGAAATGAAATAAACAATTTAACATTTTATTTTAATGGATATACTTCTTCTTTTCCCTAGCCTTTATTATTCCAAAGTCACTTGGGGTCGGCTTTCTAGTCTAACCGGATTTGACTGGATATCAGTTTTTACACGGAGCGGCTGCCACCTGCCCTCCGTAACCCGAAGGCTAACGATACCCTAAGGCTATACCAGTGTCAGGATATTAGAGGGCACTGACTTCCACATAACGACTGCCATAGATGTTCATGGCAGTCGTGACCGACAGCTTAACGTGCTTTCCGAGGTACGGAGCAGGCGATAATTGTCGATCAATACGCACATAATTTCGAAAAGTCATATAACTTCCGAAAGTCAAAGGTGCGCGACGTGGGTTCGAACCCGAGACCCTCTGCATTGCAGTCTGTTGGTCTCCGCACTGAGCTATCGCTGCTTGCTAATGGATATACATCTATTTTAGGAAATAATAAATAAACGAAATAAATATACTTTTTAAATAAAATAATATTCTCATTAAAAATTATATGACTATTCCATTCAATATTGTACTTACTACCTGCTGCCACATATAGTCTATAATCGCAAGTTGAAGTAAGACAGAGCTATTGTTTTGACTGAGGTGCGGTGCGCGCACCGCAGTTGATTGGAATATAAATATTCAAATCAAATCATTTTTCAAATCATTTATTTCGGGCTGCATAGGCCCCATAGATAAATACCTTAACCTAAATTTACATAATTATAAAATTTTATAATACACTAGCTTTTGCTCGCGGCTTCGCTCGCGTTAATTTAGAATTTGACAATCAATGCGGGTCGTAGTCGTCCAGAAGTGAGAAAATTTTCATACAAACTTTATCCCCCCTTCCGCCCCTTTATGGGAGAGTTTTATCCATTTCACCTACACAGATATTTTTCAATTGTAATCGAAAACTTATGTACCAATTTTCATACTGCTAAGTCCAAAAATGAGAAAATTTTGTTACAAACTTTACCCCCCTATTTCAACCCTCAGGGGTGGAATTTCGAAAAATCTTTTCTTAGTACACCCCTACAAATTAAAACATACATGCTCTCCAAATTTCAAGTTCCTACGAGCAGCGGTTTAGGCTGTGCGTTGTCTCTAAGTCAGTCAGTCAGGACATCTTCCTTTATACATATATATAGATACACACAACACCATCTAGCCCAAACTAAGCAGAGCTTGTACTATGGGTACTAGACAATGGATAAACATACATATATACTATTTTTTGTTTTGTAAATACATACATATTATACCTACATAGAAACAGATGCAAAGATAAATACCTTATAAACTAACAACCATACAATTTGTGTTATTATATATAACTTACAGTTCAATGTACACAGCAAATATATTTATTGTGACCTTCCCACTAGGTTCACGACGCTACGCCATTCCGGTTCAACGAGAAAGACACGGCGATCAACTACTTCGGTCGGCTGCTGGAGGCCTCCGGGTACAACTACTACGGGACTGAGCGCATGTACAGCGGGGTCGATGGCCGGGAGATGAACGCCGATATATTCTTCGGAGTCATACACTATCAGAGGCTAAGGCACATGGTGTCTGATAAGTGGCAGGTGAGATCCTTTTTTTCGCATGATGATTTCTTCTAATAATGTCCGTCATACAGAATTTCGGCCACGGCGGCCAATCTTAACGGAGACTGGCCAACTGCGCAGGAGATATTATAGTGCACAAGTGTGTGCGCAAACACAAGTGCACTCTCTGTTCCCTAACTCTCATGATCCGATGGGACGGAGAGAGATCAAGCGCAGGACCAACGGCTTTACGTGGCACGGGAATGTCTAACACCGCCAACTTTCTAACTCCGGGTTCGTATTGATATTTTTGAACAGGAAAACCCAGTAAATTTTTGTTGGTCCCACCCGGGAATAGAACCCGAGACCTCATGCACAGAAGTCGCATTCACTACCGCTGCGCCACGGAAGTAGTTAGATTTTCCTAATATAGGTACTTTAGCAAATTTTTGTTGGTATAATAATACTTTGCTATAAGTGTTTTTGGCATACAGCAAATCTGGTGAGGTCCCCTTACCCGACATTGCTTGCGAAGCGAGTAATTAGTGTCACCCCGACAAATAGGTTCGTTAAGTGGCCGCGGGGTGGCCCTCAGGCCACCTCAGCCTGCTAGTGATAAAATATAATTTAAAAAAATTATGCCTAAGTTGTTCTGCGTAAATATCTTATCTATCTATCTTCTTTATATATAAAGGAAGATGTCCTGACTGACTGACTTAGAGACAACGCACAGCAAACCGCTGCTCGTAGGAACTTGAAATTTGGAGAGCATGTGTGTTTTAATTTGTAGGGGTGTACTAAGAAAGGATTTTTTGAAATTCCACCCCTAAGGGGGTGAAATAGGGGGGTAAAGTTTGTAACGAAATTTTCTCATTTCTGGACTTAGCAGTATGAAAATTGGTACATAAGTTTTCGATTACAATTGAAAAATATCTGTGTAGGTAAAATGGATAAAACTCTCCCTTAAAGGGGTGGAAGGAGGGATAAAGTTTGTATGAAAATTTTCTCACTTCTGGACGAGTACGACCCGCATTGATTGTCAAATTCTAAATTAACGCGAGCGAAGCTGCGAGCAAAAGCTAGTAATAATTAAAATCCGTATATAGTAGTTTAATTTCAATGAATAATAATAAAGTTTTTAATAAAATCTTTGTAGAGATGGGAGATTAGGATCATGGGCCGATAATTATTATTTATGTCATTCTTATCACGTTTTTTATAGAGTAGTGCGATATTAGAATGGCAGAATTTGGTACCTATGTATCTGGCCTGTATGTAAAATTTTACTAAATAATTTTTTTATGTCAGGTAGAACAGTTGGATTGCCAAATATTAAAGCCTCTCTTGTACCATCGCTACCAGGACTTTTAACCAATTTAATGGCTTGCAGTGCCTTATTCATTTCGTCGTCTGATATTTGAGCAACATCATCAGCGCAGGAATAGTCTAAATTACTACTGGTCTTGGATGGATCTGATTAAAGACTTATGTAAAACTTGTATATATATTCATTATTTTGTCAAGGCTTCTTTGATTAATGCCATTTTTATCCTTAAGTCTGATGATCTAGGATTTCCCCTTGTTAATGCCTTTTCTTGCTATTCTAAGTGATCTGTTTTTTGTTAATGCTAATGTTACTAGATGTGTATTGTATTTTCTAATATCGTTTCTAATGTTGCGTTTTACTTTCTTGTCCATGATGCGGTATTCTAATAAAGGGTTAATATTTTTCTATTTGCAATACACTTTAGTGTCTATGAAAGTTTGTTTCGTGTTTTTGTAAATCAAATACATTACTATATTTTTAAAACAAACATTTGTACGTAGGTACGAACGACGGGCGCGGTGGACGCGTTGACCCGCCAGCCGGTGAAGGGGCGAAGGCGTGGAGGTGGCGTGCGCCTCGGGGAGATGGAGCGCGACGCGCTCGCCTCGCACGGCGCCGCCTTCTTACTGCACGACCGACTGTTCCACTGCTCCGACAAGACTGAGGTACGTGACCAGTGACCACACCACCAACTCATACTCGGACCAGCCCCACTGGGGCAAACGCACATTGAACTATACGTGAGACACTCAGAAAGATAGCGAAAATAAAAAAATTGTCTATCTATTCTATACGTAAATATTCTTTTTAACAGACTTCAAAAAAGGAGGAGGTTTCTCAATTCGACTGTATATATATGTACTCTCTGTCAAGCTCAATACAAAGTTTCATGCGCCTGAACCACTTTTACCTGTCTGCCGCAGACATCTCGTTTACAGCCTGCTCGAACGCTGACAGCGTATCTTCCGGCGATGAAAATTGTATTCCTTACAGCTGAATTTTTATTTTTTAAATAAAAAAAAAGAAGTCACGCGGTGCTAGGTCAAGGCATTTAAAATAGATTTATAACTGGCCATTCTCTCATATATAAAAACTTTTTTACGCAATACTTTCTGGGTGGCCTGGTATGTCACCTCTACCTTACAGCAACTCAGAACAATACTTATATTCCACTCAAATACGGTGCACGCACCGCACTTTAGACAACATAATATCTGTCTCAGTTTCACTTACAATTATACACTATACTGATAATGTAGCAAGTATACTCTGTTTCAAATACCAAGTCCGGAAGTCCCATTTGACAGATGACCGTTGAACAGCAATAGTGAAAAGACCATTTTACCAAAAATTTATATTACTGTGTGTCGTCAAGATAATTTATATTACTGTGTGTGTCGTCAAGATAATTTAGTACTGTATACTTCAAACTATTGTCTTTCTCCAGGCGACGCTGTGTTCAAAATGCGGCACACTATTGGGCCCGATCATCGGCAGAAGCGAACAGAGCAAGGAGACGTGTCGGCTCTGCGGCGAAGGCGACCTCGTGTCCGTGGCCATACCGTACATCTTCAAGTTCTTCGTCACCCAGCTCGCGTGCGTCAACATTAACGTGAAGATCAACTGTAGTCAACACCTCGCTATCACGGCTGGGGCTTAGCTGTAAACGATTCAATGTATTGTGTTGAGCCTAAAATAAAATGGTTCGAGGCGTTCCAGAAACAAAGGAGGTGGTGTTCAATAAGAAAAGAAAAAGATTATTTGACAAGACCACGCGGTTGCGTCGTCTACCAAACTATATACAAAATATAGAAATAATGATTACCTACTATTTTTGTGTATTTATTGAGAAACCAAACTATTTTGTCCTATACCCATTTATGCTTCAAACAGCAAGGACGTTAGTTTGGTAAATCTGATCCTCATGGACTCACGTTTTAAAACTAGCGACCCACCCCGACCTCGCACGGGTAAAAGAGCATCAGCAAGTTCCGTTGAGCATATGAATTAGATTTTAATGTACCATATACCTACTATATCACAATACTTGGCGACGCAGGGATGGTTGCGTTATTGTCTGGGATCCAGTCTGTGCGAATTTTAGCCCAAAGCTCCTGCGGCATGCAGAAAACGAGCCTCAGTTCTGCGGCTTTCTGGGTGACGTCTGCGATTATTTATGTTTTGGAGCGCAGGATACTACGCTCCATGTATAAAGTAAGTACAAAATCAAATAAAACGAATGTTTTTAATCTTAAATGTAATTTACCAACTGTAATAAAAGTCACTTATAGCTATACAAAATAGAATTCACACGGACATAATTATATCCGCCATATTTAATTTGACATTTAATCCTCATCCATGGCTTCTTCTTGTTCCTTCTTCTTCTTCTTCTTTTTCTTCTTCTTGGCACTGGCCTCGGCTTCCACCACCTGTTGCAGTTCGTCTATCGCTTCCTTCATGACCTCAATATTCTTCTTAGGAATGTCACCAGTCTCGTAGAACTTCAAACGGTCTTCCACTTGTTGTCGAAGCTTTTCACCAAATACTGACGATTGGGTTTCTGTAACACAGAAATATTTAAAAATACATGGTCTCACACCTATATTCCCTAAGGGGTAAGCAGTGATATATATGACAACCACATTTGGTGAGCTGACCTAAAAATGTCCCACGCAGTAGTAGCGAGCCCATTACTCTTCACCTGTGATATTCAACTGAGAATTTTTATACAGAAGAACCTAATAACACTGTTAGATCCGGGAATCAAACCGGATGCCTTATGCATAGCATTCGTATACACTACTGCTGTGCCACTAAGGCAGTAAATAAAATAAGTACGTTTCCCTTGGTCACGCCATAACTTGACAACGACTACCGATATCATTCGTCCTTTTTTTTTAAGTTTTTTTTACTTTGTAGAAGGTTCTTACGGGAAGAAAGTTTGGAAATTGCGCAGAAAATTGGATAATTTCAGAAAACTTAACGGCTATTTTAACCTCGCGAGTCTGACAGTTCGTATATCGTCTGTCAGGTCTTCTAGTAAAAAAATAAAATATTGTTTTTTATAATCATGTTTACTGCGCTGTAGTGCAGATTCTGAATAGTTTGTAAGTTATCATTATTGTAGCAGTATTTTCGTACACAATACACACAAATGTACGTGTGTGGATATAACTGCTTTCATCTAGCACTACGTTTATTATCACAAGTGGAGATAGAACACCAGCGATAGATCAAAGTGTGCCAATGAACGACTGAAAACCAACACTTATTTCAGCAATCCATTTCAGTTTAAAAGATATTTTTGTAAAGTGGACAATTTTTTTGCAGATACCATCTTGATATCCTTACTAATATTATAAATTCGAAAGTAACTCTGTCTGTCTGTTACCTTTTCACAACTAAACCACTCAACCGATTTCGATGAAATTTGGTACAGATATAATTTAAAACCTGGGGAAGGACTTTTTATTGATGTAGGTACCACGTGGGCGGAGACGCGCGCAAAAGCTAGTACAAAATAAAGTACCTATTAAACATGAGATTTATAGATACACTAGCGACCCATCCCATCTTCACACGGGTATCAAAACCTTTACAAATTATACTTCCTCATGAATCACTGTCTATTGATGAAGACCGCATGAAAATCCGTTCAGTACGTTTTGAGTTTATCGCGAACAGACAGACAGACGCGGCGAGGGACTTTGTTTTTTAGTATTAGTGATAGTTATATTTTGTAAAGCGGTTAATTTAAGTAGAAAGAAATGAAATCGTCTTGATATACAAAACAAATAATTAAAGATAAGTTTTTATTTGAAACAGTCTAAAAATTACGCAGTTATGTTTGTTAAGCTTTATTCATAGACTTGTCCACCTTGAAATTGTGTTTTGTATAATAAGGCATTATTAAAGTCAATCGACGACAGATCGAAGACAATTATTTTAAATCACCATCAAATTATAATTTCAGTATTTTACAACTCATTTATGTACCAAATGGTTGCAGTCATTATGCTATATGTGACTGTCCATACAAAACTAAATTCTAAAAATAATATTAGGTAAGAAGCATTTCAGGTTTGAAATAATATTTATCTGTAGTCATTTGTAATAGACAATAGTATGGCTTACCAGAGAAGCAATCAATCCTGGATGCTATGGAGCACTTGTTGGCCAGGTACCGGCTGATGCGGCCCTTGTTCTTCAAGCCGGCGCGGCCGATGAACGTGGAGTGATACAACAGCCCATACTTGGGCGTGTTCGAGCGAGTTTTCAGAGCACGGAACAGCGCTTTCTCGGCACCTGTAGATTGAAAATATTATTAGTTATTTGTTCATTACATTTGTCTGAAGTATTTTATATGGTACATCCTTGCGGAAGTGAGTTTGTTTGTTACGCTTTCACGCCTTAATTACGAGTAGTTAGTTACCCGATGATCAGGAGTACAGAAAAGGACAAAGGACAAAGTACTATTCATGGGGGATAAACATTTATGTATAATATGTATGTATTTACAAAAAAAAAGTATATATGTATGTTTATCCACTGTCTAGTACTCATAGTACAAGCTCTGCTTAGTTTGGGCTAGATGGTGTTGTGTGTATGTGGTAGAATATTATAATTATAATTTATTGACAAAAGCTACATTAACGCGAGCGAAATCTAGTAAATCAATCCATTACTAATATAATATACGACACATAATTAAATATCTATTGTGTCTCGCCATCAATGTGCAGTTACGACTTGATAGGTTCATACAATAATAAAAGCCAAAGTTCGTTTGTTTCTCATGTCTACGTCAAAATTCAGAAAGAGAGCATACTGCTACTTTTTCCGTAATAAAAATCGCTTAGATATTTTATGAAAATATGTAATGCTTTTTAGTCAAAACCTTTTTAAAATCTACTACTAGATGTGCCCGTAGTTTCACCCGCTTTTATGATTACTGCGCCGCCCCCGTGGGTCGTAGCGTGATGTTATATAACCTATAACCTTCTTCGATAAATAAGCTATTCAACAAAAAAAGAAAGCTTTATTATATTAGTATAGATTAGGCAATGTTAATATACTACAAATTTTATTGAAGTACAAAGTATGTAGCAGATTTTTAGTACACAATACATTATATAAATGTATGTGTGTGGATATTACTGCGTCAATCTAGCACGACATTTATTATCACGAGTGGAAGAACAACACCAGCAATAGATCAAAGTGTGCATTTATACATCGACTGGGAAACTTGTAGGGTGGGATATAACAAGAAGCTAAGGAAACAGACATATTCTGTTGTGCTCTGAGTGAATTCACAAAGGTAGCATTATTTGTAATTTGTTACAGTAAGTAATTAGTAAAAATATAATAGTACATATTTATATATATATAAGATAGCTACACTATTGTATTAGGCTAGTCCTGTAATGATAGTTGTATTGAGTAAACAAATAAATAAAAAGACCGCATTATATAAAATCCTTACTTCCCAATCCTAACTAATATTATAAAAGAGAAAATGAGTTTGTTTGCTTGTTACATTTTCACGCCTAAACCACTGAACCGATCATTCTGAAATTTTGCACATACATACATAGTCAGGTGTACAGAAGCGGACATAGGCTACCTTTCATCCCGAAAAAATTTACTGTTCCCAAGGAAAACAACAATAACGTTCTTATGATAATAGATGGCGCCACGTGTCTTTCGAATCATGATTTAATTATATTATTACAAGCTGAGTACAACTCGAATTGATTGTCAAATTCTAAATTAACGCGAGCGAAGCCGCGGGTAAAAGCTAGTAATATTATAAATTCGAAATTAACTCTGTCTGTCTGTTACCTATTCACGGGTTAAACCACTTAACCGATTTGGATGAAATTTGATACAGAGGTAGTTTAAAACCTGTGAAAGGAGCATAGCATTTTTATTGATGTAGGTACCATGCGAGCTGAGCCGCGCGCAAAAGCTAGTAACTATATATATAAGCATTCTCTATCTACCTTCCTGCTGCTTACAATGTATAATATAGAGTAATATTGCACATAATTATTGCATTCATATCATAAATGTAAACATGTTCGCGATGAAATAAATAATTGCGAACATAATAATATGTTTACAGTTAGGATGTAAACATTTATAATATAGTAGTCCACATTCTACATTCATGCATACTTGAAATACAACAATAGCAACTAGATATCGTGTCGGCGCAGAAAATACGTCTCGGTAAATAACAGCGCACTTGACACGTGAGCTCTTATTTTGTTTAGTTCGATTGAAACACAGCCAATGTAAACACGTCTCACAATGCCACAGTGTGTATTCAATAGTTACAAAAATAATGCCCGAAAAAGCAATTTAACGGCCAGAGTATCTTACTTTCGGTAATTACATGAAGAATAAGTTATATTTTAAATTTTAAACTAACAAATAATATCTAATTTTGAACGAAATTACTGGTTTTAAACCACCGGTACAAATGTTGGGCCAAGGCAAACTTTTATAACAAAAATAAACGAAACAAAACGACGTAGCTCTCAAGGCAATAACAGGAAAAATTACTTTATTTGTTACCACTTAAGGTTGATTGCACAGAAATTTTTGTTAAACTTATGTCTTTTCATTTGTAAGTGACAATGTGACCCGATATCTAGTTGCTATTGTTGATCGAAGCTCAAACTTAGTCAATTACAAAAGAATAAATTGAATTATGAACGTTATTAGATTTCATGTAATTTATTGAACTAGCGGTCGCCTAGTGCTCGAAATTCGACCAATTGATATATATTATGTCATGTCATTATACACGTATATTGATATATGTAACCATATTTACGCGCTTCGACTGCGTGTGTCAAATGCATGGTTGTGTGCGTGTAGCGTTTTTTCATTAATTTAATGTATTTATTATACATATTTTATATAAATATTAGCATTCGTCACTTCTTCTCTGTATAAACTATGTATAAGTGTGCGAAATTTCATACTCCTCCGTCCGCCCAATTTTCGTAAAAAGGGATCCAAAGTTTTCGCTTCACGTATTAATATATAGAATAGAATAGAATAGGTCTTTATTTGCTTAGAATGTAGGTACATAAAAATAGGTTAGTAAATATATAACAAGATCCATGTACATTCTGCCTTATTAGCATGCAAATATAATACAAAGTTAGTAGATGAAGATGACAAATGGGTTATAAAAATGTATCCATCTAGGAAATCCTGCACAGAGTAGTAACATTTATCTACAAGTAATTCTCTAAAACATTTTTCAATTTTAACAATGGTAAATTTTTAATTTGTTTGGGAATTTTATTAAAGATAACAGGAGACATACAGATCACATTTCTGTTTAGTAAGCTAGTTTTAAACACGCCCGTGCATAGTACGTTCTGATATTGTGATATAGATATTTTATTTGCGAATATCATCATAGCTGTTGTTTCTAAACTTTGTAACAAGCCTTTTAAAACGTATATATGTATGTACTATCGGCTTGAGCGACGGATGTCCATTTCAGAAAAAATTTCGCTTGCACATGTTGACCAGTTGAGTTTGTATCGCCTTAGAATCAGTAAACAAATGTAAAGTGTAAAAAACTCAAACAAAGAAAGGGGCGTGTCACGGGTACGGGTACCAAGTGTTGGCCTGCTATGCGATTTTAACCTTAGGAGTGGTCATCCGTCGCTGGAGTCGATAGTACATACCGAGAATGGTCACATGGAAACCCGTTTTTCGTTTTATAAAACACTAGCGAGCCGCCCCGGCTTCGCACGGCTAGTACAAAACCTTAACAAATTATACACCTAAACCATGAGAAATTATGAATCGCTATCTATTGGTGAAAACTGTATGAAAAGCCGTTCCCAAATTTTTGAGTTTATCTCGTACAGACGCGGCGGGGGACTTTGTTTTATAATATGTGGTGGGTGATGCAGCGCGAAAGTTCAAAAGTCATCAAATAGATGATTATGTTAATAAAAGTGTAGGTCCATTTACAATGTGTAAGATACGCACCTAAAATCTGTAGGGTAGATGCAGGATACTTGGCAAGGCTGGTAAGCGAGCCTGCCTTGGAGATGAGTCTGGCGCCCACTTGGTCGCCAACCAAAGTAGTCAGATTTGGCGCAACCGACTGCATTTTTGTGTGAAGATATTCTGATATCTGCTTCCTGCAAATCACAAATGTGTTGTTTATTGTAGCAATATCTTTACAAAAACTTTTTATTGACGGCCTCGATGGTGTAGTGGTTAGTGTAATCGACTGCCACGCCTGAGGTCGCGGGTTCGATTCCCGCACAAGTCAAACATTTGTGTGCATGAACATGGATGTTTGTCTTGGTCTGGGTGTTTCTATGTATAAATATGGATGTATTTACAAACAAAAAAAGTATATATGTATGTATGTTTATCCATTGTCTAGTACCCATAGTATAATCTATCTAGCTCTGCTTAATTTGGGCTAGACAATGTGTAAAAAAAAAAAAAACTATTTGTTTTCATTAGCTCAACTTAATCAATTATTAGGCATACATTGCCTGACAGGAAGCCCCACTCTTTTACCTACAGGGAAGTAGTTACTGATTAACCCATTGAGTCCTAGGGGCGCACCAGCAGCTAGACAGAGTTTAGAGTTTGAAAAAACTCTTATACAACAGCTTTGTCTGTCCGTCCGTCTGTCTGTTACACAACTTTCAACTCGGGTCACATTATAAATTTTTTTCCAAATCTAAGATTCTCACTTGTTTCTCACTTGTTTAATAATATCTGGCATCCCGAGACTTCACAGGTAAAATAACTATTTTATATTGTACCTGATATATAAAAGTTGTTTATTATTTTAATATATTGAGCGTACGCACACACTCAATACATTAATATAATAAAACAATAATTAGAAGAAATTGAATGAATTGAATGATTGGATTTATGTACAGGTGAAAGAACTGACCTGTAATTACTGAGTGCCACGACTCTGCCAGCAAACATCTGTATGTTTATCAAGTCAACTGGTGATATGTCCATGCCCATAGACATTTTTGACGCGTCAATGATGGCCTGAGCCTTCTCGGAGTCACCCAAAATTTCAGTCAGGGGCTCCACAGACTCTTCACTGAGTGTTTTGCGGTCTTTGATGAACTCTGCGCACTTGGTGTATAGGTGGTTTTCAGGTACAATACTGACCAGCTCTGGGAAGTGGTATGAGTACCATTCTCTGTAGAACAAAACCTTATTTTAGGTATATTTTGATAAAGAACCAGAAAGGAAACTTAAACATAAACTTTAAGAATATTTAAAATGTTTGTATGCTGGGATATCATAAATAATTAGGCAAATTAAATAAAACTTATCTTAGGCTTATCAACAAAAAATATTTCAAATGGGCACAATTTTTATTTTATCATTTTCAATTATTGTAAGTCTACTTTTTATTTATTATTTGATCCTAAAAATACAATTTTATTACCTGATCCTCATAGAAAAAGTGTTAACATCTTTATCAAGTTGATCCAACAGTGCAATAGACTGAATGATCATGTTGTCTACTCTGTGCACATTGAACTTGACACGGGCTCTGGAGTATGAATGGCCAAGACCAAGCTGAGCTACACTGCATGCCTTTAGGGTTAAACCCTTGATTAGTGCATGGAAGTGATGGCGGATACCTGTAATATAACATTTATTACTGAAGGCATTTTAAATTATATACTTCTATTTCTAAGCAGAACAGCATGACTTCTACATGTTGGTAAAGATCTATAAACAAATTCAATGACCAGGAACTAAAATCATAAACAAATAGATAAAAATAAGCACTTTTATACTTTGCTAGTTTATTATATTTATATTTTAAACTAATTTCTATTTTTTACTTGTTGAATGCTAAAAGTGAGTTTACAAACAATAGTGTTACTATCACTAATTTTGAATGATTAAGTATATTTTATTACAACTTACCTCTGAGTATCTCGGGCACTGCCCCAGTATGTGAGCATGATATCTCAAGCGCCTCGCTGATGGCAGCTCCAAGCTTGGGATCCAACACACCCAAGGAGCATTTACCACGCTTCTTGCGCTTTGGAAGTGCTCCTTCCAAGAACAAGTTCAAATCTTCTGGTAATATACCTGTGGAGTAACTCGGAAGTTAAACTATGTAAACAAACATAGCTATTGTCTATAATGTTCTCCATATTGCATACTTCTGTTAAATAACAAACGTATTCTGAGTAAGTATATTTCTAACTATTCTATAATAAAATGTTTATTTAATTAGTAAAGTTTGTTGACATATGTCTATTGAACATAAATAAAGTTAAATGTAACTAAGAATAGGGTTATTTAACAGAGAGCACACAATATTTCGCAACTTCTTTAGAACACGCGGTTACTAACCTTCCGAAATAGCGTTGATATTTTCCAAAGCGACCACAGCCGATTTGAACGGTTGGAAAGCAATAAGCGTTACAACCGAGTTGAAACGTTGTAAATCTGTTACAGATTCTTCTACCTGAGGTAGGAACGCAGCTAGCTCCTCAAATTCAGCCACACGAAACAACGCGAAGCCCGCGCTATGTTCGTATAGCACATAAAACTTACTCTGAAATGAAGAATTATAATATAAGTTAACATAACTATGATAGCCGAACATAACTAAGTAATTTTACGATATTACACACCATTTTTTAGTATTTAAATGACCACTATATTTTCATTTTTCTTGGAGCAACAAACACGTGAGTTTTGTTTGCTACCCCGATGATAAAATATTTTTAGGTTATTTCGTTCCGGCTTACGTAATGGTTTTTGATAGTTTTTGTACTACTCGAAAAACATAACACATTTATCTCTCTACTATTTTATTTATTCATAATTATAAAAATATTTATGAAAAATCAAGGATAAAGGATGAAATTTGGTTTTAATATATAAATGTGAAATTATGACATTAGGTATAAATAACCTTTTACCTACGTAAATTGGAACGGTACAATTTTACAACTTCGCGCTTCGTTCTAAACTAATTTTAAACTTAGAAACTACCTACCTATGTATGTTGTATTGTATCTACATTGACTCATACTTAAACTGCATCAAAGTCAGGATTACTTTCGAATTCTTATCAAATTAATATTTTTGATAAGTATGCAAATTTTTTAGATTAAACTAAATGAAAATGTCGAGACTGTCCATAATTTTAAAAATAGGACTGCAGTAAAAGATAAAATTATAGCGAAAAAATTTCGTGTGTTATTAATGTTATTATTATAGTACCTAAATTTTGAAATTAATTATTTTAAATTTTTTTCATTTGCGGTTTAATTTATTGTTATATAATAGTATAGATTATTAGTCTTAAACTCAACAAAAGTTTCGTAACCATAATTAATATGGATATTTCGTCCGAACAAGCCGCTCAAATTGTGGCATTGGTGCGGGACGGCTTGGATCAACGAACGAGTGTACCTTCCAGTGCCCAAAAGCACCTTCAGGGACCAATTATAGACAGGTCTTGTCTCCAAATCCAGAGATCTGGTTCTCAATTCTCATTATAGCAAGCTACCTTGTGCCCAAGTGGCACTACGTATTCTCCAGGTAGGTGCCGGAGCAATAAAGCCTCTCACCACTCGCAACTCAGAGTTGCGAGTGGTGAGCGGCTTTATTGCTCCAGTTGTTCCTAACGATGACCTCGCTGATGCCGACGGAGAAGCCGCCTCCCATATCTCCGGTCCATACCGGAGTCCCTGAGCTGTATAAGGCACGCTCACTTACCGACTATGACTCTTACTTGCTGAGCAGGCAAGCGCCACTTCGCTTAAGGCAACTCCGTGCCTCACGCATACCGACTGGTGCGCACTAGCTGCGCATGAGTCTGACGTTCGAACGCCACGTGCTTGCCAAGCAACAAATATGCCGTCTTCTTCGGCTAACTACATAACCACTGCGAGTCCAAACCTCAATATCAGGCATCGCGCTCTTTAGTCAGCGGCCGATAGAACACGCCTTTCGAAGCGCAGTGGGCTGGCTTGACCCCTCAGTATCTGATTCTAAGGTGGAGACCCATAGTTCTTCTCCCGAAACCCCATCTACACGAGTCTTGTAGATTAAACATACCATGGTGTTCCTCGACATAACCAGAGTTGGCTTTGACGAATGATTTACTTTCACATGCAATTGCAACCCCTCCGAGGTTTCGGACATTTTCCCTATGTATTACTTTACTCTTTAGTCTTTGGCAATGACTAAAGACTAGTACATATATACCTAATATGTATATTTATTTTGTATCTAAGTGGGTAAAGTAACATAACATAGTAAGTTGGAAAGTAAAAATGTCAAACTATAAAATCAAACTCTACTAATACTAACTTTTCACATCACTACTACCATGAAAGGCCAAAGCAGCTAACGCAACGGACAGTTTGGGATTTCAAATTATGAAGTAGTGCACAGAGTAGGTACTTTTTCCTAGTGTTATGGTTTGATGATAGTGTCAAAGGAAATAAATATTATTTAGATGTTGTGTGGACAGATCTTAGGCGATTGAGCAGTGTATGTGTTAATGAACCGTAAATATGGCTACAATAAATACGCAAAGGGATCGTGTTGCGACTTACAAAAAGGAGACTATTTTCAATGTCGGGATACTGAGTAAGGTACATGGAATGTCCACTGAGCTCAGCAGAGAGATTTTTAAGGACAACGCGCTCGATAAGCTGACACAAAATCTATTTAATCACCTTTCTTATTACTTGGTTACAATAATTGATAATAAGGCAGCCAATGGGTTGTCGTGGCCTCTGTATGACACTAAAACAGAAAAAGCCTTTAGAAACGGTCTCTCTAACTTTATCAACGTCTACAGCAGCAAGGGCTTGCTCGCCCCAGTCATGTCTTCGTATCTAATAAACCCTAGTAGCTACAAAGTCACTTTACTGGTCTTCCAAATGTCCCAACTAGCAGTGCAAAAGACATTGTTGTCGAAAATGTCCAGCGACAGTCAGAAACAGTTGTATAACGATACAACTGAGAAGTATAAGTCACAAGACAAGGAAGGTTTTACAGAAAATGTAGAGAAAACAACAGCTTCAAAGTCAATAACATTTTCCAATTATATGTGTAAAAGAAATAAGTTGGAACAGATAGCTGAACTAATGCGTAAAAGAATAACAGAGATGGAGGCAAAAATATCTTCATTAAAAGCACAAGAGTATATAAACAATTTAGTTGATGAATTTATAAAGAAACATGATTTAGATGATTATACTAAAAGTGAAATTTTAAATATAAAAAATGTTAACAAGCCAGCAAAATTCTTTGATGACTGGCTTTCAGATGTGGATGAAGCAATATCCAAATTGGAAAACCAATGGGATACAAAAATGAGTCCATTCATAAAGTTGGCAATAGATACGCAACATTCTACAGAAATGTTGATTGCGCGGCAGACTGGTGAAGCGGAAAGAAGCTCCTACATGTTAGAATTTAATCCTAAAAGTGATGATCTATGTACGAAAGAGCTGCAGAGTCAAGTGAACAGTGAACAGAAGTATATCCTAAAGAACATAGTCATAAATAATCAGTTAAACTTTCCAAATCTTATAAGAGGTTTTCTTGTTGCGGTGTCGTTTATACAGAGGAATGCAGAACACGGAGATGAGATATATAAGTTTAACAAGAATTTGGATGTAGGAAGAGAGAATTATTCCGATATGGTGGCTGCTATGAGAGTCCTGTTAGATAGAGTGAGGAATGTTGAAAATAAACTTCAGGTAAGTTCTTCTAGTATAACCTATTTTCTATGGAGATGACTGTAATATTTGTTCAATTATGTAAGTGGAAGCCACCTAAGATTTAAATATATGTAATAATATGTTTCAATATGTTCAACTTTCTGGATGTTTTTCTGGAGTTGTCATCCAACACACAATGTTAATATGTATATGAATTATAAATATTGTATTAACATGCTCACTCATTTAGAAAATGCTACATTTAAAGTCTCTATTACATGTGTGACCTCACTCTTGTAAGTGTGGACAGTTTTGCATGTGATCTAAGTGTTGTCTATACTATTATTGGAGTGCTAATAGAATTGCTTATGAGTGATAATACTGAGTCCAAAGAGTGTATAACAAAGATTCACCCTCTCTCTCCTACTCTTTTGCTAAGAAATGGATGTTCTGGTTCTTTATAACCATATTAGTTTCTGTTTATTCATGCAGCAAGACAAACAAATTGTCCACCTTGATCAAAGTAGATATGATATTTTCATATCATTCTTATAACAGTATCAGACTATTTTTACTAGCATAAGTGTGCAAAATATCATAATTGATATGATATATTTTCAGTTAATGTAAATGTAACTGTATCAAGTTTTTTAAATATATAGAGTGATTTTAGTAGTTAATATGTTATCTTATCAATTAATAATATACTCATTTCTTTTTCAGTCAAGACAATTAACATACAACCAGTCAGTGTCACTGAAGAACTTTGTTGAAATACCTCCATTACCAGACCTCTCAGATCTAAAGATGGGTAAAGATTCTCAAATCATATTTGACACTTTCACACCACTGAATGTATCTAAACACCAGTTCAACTTGAGAAGAAGAACTAATGCATCATTTGCCAAACCACAATCAAGGTCCCTTCTAATTACTCCATTCTATCAACGTACTAGAGAAGACTTCTTAAAGAGTTTTATATCATGCCGTATCAGTTCCTATGACCGTCCAAACACCACACAAAACTTGAACATGTCTGTAATATCTCAGAAACACTTCAGGAACAATGAAACAATTGCTGAATGTTATTCTGGCTTCACAAAGGAACAGTTTAAACGGTTGTTATCAACAAAGAAATCTAGTAGTTCTAAGAAGTACAAATATAGGACTGAAAGGCCAAGCAACATCAACATAAAGAAAGGTGGGTTGTTTAATGAAACACTGCACACATCTCCGGATAGCAATGGTTTATATAGAAGTTATTCATCACCAAATCTTTACGAGCACAGAGAAAAGAAATCCAAGTTAGGAAGAAAGTTCTCTATAATGCAAGAAGACTATCCCCTTTTAGAAGTTTCTGGAATATTATCCTTAGAAGAGGAGAACAGATATGGTACACCAGAAGGTGTCGAGTGCCTAGCAAATTCAAGAAAATTGTTAGATGCTCCTACTATACCAGTGATTAGGGTTACCCCAGAGCTGGAAAGGACAAAATTATCAAATGAAGTACGAAGTAACTCAACAGAGGTGCATTTTGCAGATCTAAATTTATTGAAATTACATGATACAGTTGTAGACAAACAAGAAATCAAGACTGAAACTCCCAAAACTAATACACAATTAATTAAAAAAACTAGTTCCTTAGAAAAAATCATTAACAGATTTAAGAAGGTCAGAGCTAATGTCTTGCCATATGATAAACAAGAAGAGGAATTCAAAACTATAGTTGAAGAAAAAGAGAATTTGAATGCTGTTAATGTAGATGTATTCACGGCAAACAGGATCTTATTACCTGATTTATTAAGTCCAAGTTGCAGTGGCATATCTAAGAAATCTATGGATTTGATGGATCAGATGCATTTTGATAGTGATGATGTGGTGCCTCGGAAGCCTCGCGAGAGTCTTGGAACTGCACTGGGTGTGGATCATACTTTCCTAGACCAGTTTGATTTGATAGATTAAGTTTAAAGTATTGTAAGTTAGCATATGAAAAATAATAATTATTAGATTGAGCTATATTTGTTGGAATTGAAGAACTGCTACACCTACTGCAGGAACATCTCTAAAATAGATAATATAAAATATATGGTGACTAATTATTTTCATCTTCAGTTACAGTTAAAAGGAAGGAGTCTTATAGCCCTTCTGAAAATAACTTTTTTTTAGTAGTAGTGATTTTGCATGTTCTTTGTTTTGTTACAGGAGTTAGTATGAGTACCTACGGTGCTTATACAAATAGCCCTGTATTGTAATATGTATGAGTAGGTAGTTCAACTTGAAGATATCAAAAAAGCATGTATTTATTTTTCATATCACAATTTATTTATATTGAAAGCTTTACCAGAGCATATTAATATTTTAGTTCTGTAATTATGTTAGATTATGTTACTCACTTGTTTCTAATAAAATAATTTTGTATCTTTTTCGTTTGTCATGATGATTTAAAACTCCAAATCCCAATTTATTTTACCATCTGCCCCGATTTTAATTGGACCTGGCAACACAAGCCGTAAGTCAGGTAGTAAAGAGTGCAGGTTGTATGGTCCCTGGAATTACCAGCAAATACTCTGGTAGTAATGGAGAGTAAATTGATTAGTAGAATACAACAGTATAGATTTTATGTGCGCTGGGTTAAGTTGAAGGAGTATTATATTATGTAACTAGAAGTCCCCGCAGTTACATCCGCGTTTATTGTTACTGCGCCGCTCCCGTGGGTCGTAGCGTGATGTTATATAGCCTATATATACCCTTCCTCGATAAATAGGTTACCCAACACTAAAATAATTTTTCAAATCGAACTAGTAGTTCCTGAGATTAACGCGTTCAAACAAACAAACAAACTCTTCAGCTTTATAATATTAGTATAGGGTACCTATCTATACTAATATTATAAAGCTGAAGAGTTTGTTTGTTTGTTTGAACGCGCTAATCTCAGGAACTATTGGTTCGATTTGAAAAATTCTTTGTGTTGAAACCGCGGCAACATCTAGTAAGATTAGTATATAATAATTTCTATCCTAGTTCATTTGGTTACATTCATTTTGATTGTAGTAAATATTAATATTTTAATAAATATATCATTAGAATGGCAGTGAATTGGATAGCACTTGGCATTGGGATATCTATATATAGATTCTTAAACAAGTAAGGACTTTAGTGTGTTATCTTTAAGTTTTTAATATTTTTTACTCCTAGTTTGCCGGGACAACATCTTTATTCGGCATATGGTACGGTCATTCCTGTACACGTTTTACTTACATTCATTCGAACGGCTCCGCTATAAATTCATAATTGTAGATAAAACAAACAAAAGGCTTCTATTTATAGTTTATTTTATAAAATATAGTCTCTTGGGACAAATTAGAGTTATAAGCATATGAAATGAAGTCTACTTAATCATGATTTATATACATAATCTTGGTGACTTATTGCAGTTTTCAAAACTGTAAGTTTTAAGAAAAATATACATCCAATCATAATCTGCATACGATAGATTCTATAAGTACCTTTACTACCATCTTAAATAAATAAAGCACCTTATTAAATAGTTTTAAATTTTAGGATCATTGTCCTCCAACTTGACCATCCGTTCAGAAATTTCCCAAAGTTTCTTCGCTCTATTCATATCACTAACAGATGTTGACACAGAACTCTCTCTGCAATCAGAAAAATATTTGCCAGAAACCTTTTCTAAACTTTCATCAACAGCCAACATGACTGATGTTTGGCAACCTTGTTGTGGAGTTTTAAAGAAACATTTATTTACTAATGTAAGACCCCAGCTCAACGGTGCTGGCACAGATTTCCAAATTCCTGTATCGATTAGACCTGGGTGTAGGCAGTTGACTGTAACACCAGTGCCTTCTAACCTTCGCGCCAATTCTCTGGTAAAAAGTATGTTAGCTTCTTTTGACGCGTAGTACAAATATCCAGGTAAGGTGTCAACTGGGTTTGGGTTTTCCAAGTTAACTGAGGCGAGGCGGTATAGAGAAGACGCGACTACTACTATTCTAGATGGGGCACTTTTCTTAAGCAAATCTATTAAAAGATGTGTTAGTAAGAACGGTCCGTAATGGTTGGTTTCCATCGTCACTTCGATGTCGTCGACCGATCGCTTCTTCTTAAATGTCTCTGCGTATCCCGCGTTGTGGATCAGCACGTCTAATGTCTGTTCAGTTTTGTTGATGTCCGCCGCGAACTCTCGGATGGAAGAGAACGAACTGAGGTCCAGTTTCTTGACGATAACTTTTGTATTCTTAGTTGAGTCGATGATTTCATCTGCGAATTGCAAAATAAGAAACTTATTTACCTTTCTTAAAAAATAAATTCTTTGAAATTAAACTACTTTTATACGGGTCTTGTCGCGTTGTTTATAAATGATGGCGATCAATACTATCTTAGTCGTGAAAATGGTCGATGAAAAGCAACCGAGACGTCGGGGAAAGTGAAACTTAAATATAAACAGTTTTAAAAAATTTAAATAGCTTAAAGGGAAGTAAAGTTCACTAATAGTCATAGTTCAATTCAAAATTATGTAAAAAAAGTGTTTTATATAAATAAGGCAAACAATACGTAGATATATAGTAGTTTCAATTCAATATATAACATTCAATAATAATACCTACCTACCTAATAAAATCAATTTTTAAAGGTAGGTACACAACTCCTATTCTAGCTCTCATTCGTGTTTCGCGGCGAGCTTTACAAATATTTGAAGAAGATACGTAAGGACACCCATACTGATAACAACTATTTTCAGAGAGCTTCGATCAACAATACAACTAGATATCGGGTCACGTACAAAATCAAAGCTAAATGCTGTCCGCGTGACAATACGTATACCTACAGCTACATTTGTTTACTAACAAACGGACAGAAAAGTTTTAAAACAGTTTTAAGTTCAACCTAATACTTACTTAAATATTATCTAATACTTACGATCATACATCACTTAAAACGAGCAAAGCAACAACATTTAGTGTGAAATCAACCTTAAGTGGCAACAAAGTACTTTTTCCTGTTATTGCCTTGAGAGCTACATCGTTTTGTTTCGTTTATTTTTGTTATAAAAGTTTGCGCGTGTGTTGGCGAGCCTTGGCCAAACATTTGTAGCGGTGGTTTAAAATCGGTAATTTTGTTCAAAATTTGATATTATTCGTTAGTTTAAAATATAACTTACTCTTCACGTAATTACCGAAAGTAAGATACTCCGGCCGTTAAATAGCTTTTTCGGGCATTATTTTTGCAACTTTTGAATACACACTGCGGCATTGTGGGACGTGTTTACATTGGCTGAGTTTCAATCGAACTAAACAAAATAAGAGCGTATTTTTTTCGCCAACGCGATATCTAGTTCTTATTGTTGATCGAAGGCAGAGAGTACAAACGTTTGTCGTCTAGCGGAACAAATTGGTACTTATGGGATCAGGTTGTTAATCAACAATCAAATCGAATCTACAATACCTGGTCGGCGCTTTGGCAGTGGTGTGATGACCACATGAGAACCAATGTTCCATCTACAGTAATTTGTATTTGGACTAATTTATTTTTTACGCTGTTTGTGGAGGTACCTATGTTTTTCACGTGTCGCAGGTGAAATTATTATGGATACCTAATAAACAGAATATCCTTACTAATCTTATAAATTCGAAAGTAACTCTGTCTCTCTGTCCGTTACCTATCCTAAATCACTCAACCGATTTGGATGAAATTTGATACAGAGGTAGTTTAAAACCTGGGAAAGGACATAGGCTACTTCTTATTGATGTAAGTACCACGCGGGCGGAGCTGCGCGCAGAAGCTATTAAATAATATTTGTCCCGTGGAAAGACAGATCGCAATCCGCTACATTAATCGTATTAGTTATGGCAAAGTTAGATACCACTGTGACAAGTGGCAATCATAGACTATTGGTATAAACTTAGTAAAAAACAACCTTATTTTCTTTTAACATCAGTAACTTAGAAATAAATAATCGTTTCAAATGACCTTTAATCTTCTCTGCTGCTTCGAGATTTCTGCAGGCCATGATAACCCTGGCTCCTCTGTTAGCCAGGTCTTGCGCTGTCTCCTTCCCAATTCCACTGGTGCAGCCGGTCACAATCACAGTCTTGCCGTCCATTCTAGTGGTTTTGTGGAACCGCCCGCACGTGTACTTGGCGAAAAGGCGGATCGCGAAGAGAACCCCGAATAGACCGAGAACAGCCACCAAAGTGAGGATGATGAGGACTGGGAAGACCCAGTACAAGTAGCTCGCCTTCCAAGCTTCTGCCACAATCATGTCTGGAAAGATATTATAAAGTCATTAGCTAATTGCTATCATTAAAATGATAATGGACGAATACATTATGAGGCATCGTAGAATAGAGTAGAATTTCAGTTGTCAAACATTGGTAGAATTACATTTATGGTCTTATATCGTTAACAGTTTGTAGTGCACTATATTTTGCCTTAAAGGCATAAAAATTATAATAAATTGTCAACATGTTCATAATAATAAAACTTAATGATTTATTAAAAAAACATAATAGGTATGTTTGAAAAGAAATACAACAAACTATAGGTAAATATATAAGCAGTCTCTTCCTTCCCCTCTGGGAAACAGGCGTGTATCTATGTATGTATAAATATATAGGTAATAGTAAAATCAAACAACAATATTAATTCTTATAGGTATAACATTCTATCAATAATAATATCAGCCCTGTATTAAACTGTCCCACTGCTGGGCACGGACCTCTTCTCAATGTGAGAAGGGTTAGGCCATAGTCCACCACGCTAGGCCAGTGCGTGTTGGCAGACTTCACATATCTTCGAGAACATTATGGAGAACTCTCAGACATGCAGGTTTCCCCACGATGTTTTCCTTCACTGTCAAAGCAAGCTATCATTAACTATTTAATACGCACATAACTTCGAAAAGTCAGAGATGCGCGCCTTGGGTTCGAACTCGAGACCTCTGCGTAACAGTCCAACGGTTTCCCACTAACTAGGCTATCGCAATAATAATAATTAGTTCAAATTGTCTAAAAATAAATACTCAATAAATTATTATAAATTGTCATTTAAAAATCATCAATATATAGCATTTGTCAAATAATAATCCATTTAATTTCATTTTAGATTGTGGTATAGTCATATTTTTATGGAATCAGATATCTTATTAGGCATAGGTAAATTAGTGGGGTCATACCAAAACAGATTTTTTGCATAAACGTGCAGTTTTGCATTTAGTATGATATAACTTGTCTAAGTATATCTATTAGGTCGATATTGGAGCCTTTCAATAGAGCCTTTTACAAACAATGTTGCTGTCAAGGTGGGGTTATATAGACATAAGTGCGAATGCATGTGACTGCGGCTTCACCACAGACAATGGGTCATCTGTTGTCATGCCCCGTGAGCCCAGAACCGTGCACACTGGATGACCTGAACCAGGCTAAACCAAATGCAATCCGCGTTGCCGAAAACTGGTCCAAAATTATATAAAATGTGTTGCCATCGACACGATAAGTAAGTAATGTAATTTTAAGTTTTTTAAATAAGGATAACAGCTTTCTGTTGGTTTGAGACCACACATTGATCGTACACAACGTTTTTGCGTTTTGAATACCAGCTCCATATCAGTAGACTGGCCAGAAAATGTTATCGTTAGAACTAAGACTGCACTGAGGTCGCAGTGCTTTGTACGATCGTCTCGTTCGCAAAGGATTATACAATCGACACGGTACAAAGACATGTAGGATTCGAATGCACACACTTGTCTTGCCGACGAGGCAGTGGCGAGGCGACCTTAACCATCGCCATCAGTGCGGTGCGGTTACTGTCAGTATAGCAATACAAAAGAATTTACTACAAGGTAAAAACATTGTGAGATTATTAGTGCGTGAAACTTATCCAACAAGGTTACTTTGATTGAATTGATCTTGAACTTATAATAACCTATCCTATTTATAAACAACGGTTATAATTTGATAGTTTTTAGGGTTCCGTACCCAAAGGGTAAAACATGACCCTATTACTAAGACTCCGCTGTCCGTCTGTCACCAGGCTGTATCTCATGAACCGTGATAGTTAGACAGTTGCAATTTCCATAGATGATGAATTTCTATTGCCGCTATAACAACAAAAATACTAAAAAACAGTATAAAATAAATATTTAAGGGGATCCCATACAACAAACGTGATTTATTTGCTCGGTTTTGCTCGATATTGATAACGGCAACAGGTAGACGCTTGAAATATTTACAGAATATTTAGTTATATATTCACTTTAAAAATAAATAATTAAATTAAAATAAAATTAATATTTAAGGGCTCAAATACAACAAACGTGATTTTTTCCCAAAATGGTACGGCACCCTTCGTGTGTGAGTCCGACTCGCACTTGACCGGTTTTACATTTATTGCGTAGTTCGGCTACGCAATAAATGTAAAGCCTACGCACGAAGCTATTTTTAACATTCGGGGATTTTTATTCAATTTTAGGTACCTACCTACCTAAATAAGACTTCTTTTGTATGGGGCATAGAGCACAGATGTTTGGCATATTATATACCACAGATTACTGAATATAATACAACTTACAAGCGTAATAGTGAATTCCTCACAAACGTTATCCTAACTGATATAAAGGGGAATGTGAGTTTGTTTGTATGTTAGATACGCTTTCACTCCTTAACTACTCAACCGACCATCATGAAATTTCGCATACACGTTGTCAGGGGAACAGAAAAAGACTTAAGGTACCTTTCATCTAGGAAACAGTACTGTTATTAAGTTAACGTTAAGTAAATGTGTTAACAAAATTTATACTTTTATAAACACACTTACTTTACTGGCATAACGTTAATTAATCTCTTTTGTTGTTGTTGAAGCTCACAGGCACCTATAGTTTTATAATGCGAAAACTGTTCATGTTCTGTAGCTATAGTATTTGAAATTGTTCAGACATAGTAAGACTGTTTGTTTTCCAATTAAAGAAAAATAAAATAAAATAATCTACATTTACGCGGGCAAAATCTTGTAATTAGTTTAATATAATACGGGTACGTATTACCTACAATACCGAAATTTCAAAGACCGTATTTTAAAATACTTATGCAAGAAATCCCGAAAAATTAAACGCCGAATGATTGTTTGGCCTAAAGTTTTAAATCCCGAAAGTTCATTTGCCCGAAAGGTTAAAATCCCGAAGATCCATATCCCGAAGTTTAAAATCCCGAAGATTCCGACTCGGAAGCGGTAGGTTGTGTTAGGTTCTCTTTTGTAAACCCACCCAGAAATAGCAGCCCCGCGAAGCAGGGCTCCGTCCAAGATTCCCATTAGTTCTACCATAGAACTGAGGAATAAAAATTAGGTATATTTTTTGTAATAACGTGCTACTTTTTTTCCTAATTATACATATATTATGATTATCATTTCGTCCTTTCGGGCATTAAATTTGAACATCGGTATTTTATGTTTCGATATAATCTATTATAGATTATTTTTTTATAATTGTTAATTTCTTAAAAGTTTATAAAAATTATGTTGAAGTTGATTATGAAAGTAATAAAAGGGTTACTAAATAAACGTTCTTTCAAATAATATAATTATAATTTTTCTTTACTAATTTTGATAGTACCTATTAGGTACTGTTTTTAGTTAAGGAGTACGAATTAGGCAAGTTTACCGTATAAGTCGTTAGGTCTTCCGAGGCCACAGACGCAATTATTATTTAGGTCACAGAACAACAGCTAATTATTACTGTGCCATCCTAAATATCAGACAATGACATCGATTTAATTTCGTAATACTATTGTGTCGTTCATTTCAATTAGGTATGATCCGCTTTCGCAGAATAAGGCCAATTGTTTCCTAAGACTTGCGTCCAAAAACGATTGCAAAATCTATCCATCCATTCATTCTATATAGCTAGTTTACAATACACATTACAATTATTTAAAACTAGATTTTATACGCGGTTTCGCTTGCTTTAATGTATATAATATGTTAGGTTAGTAACAGGACGTTTTTGTGGATAAAAGATACCTTATGTCTTTTTCTTTTCCCCTGACAACGTGTATGCGAAATTTCATACCGATCTGTCGAGCCGTTAACACATAAAATGGTAACAAACAAAAAACTCACATTCGCATTTATAATATTAGTTAGGAATATGATGCCTTCTGGACACCTTACCAATTGACGATTGAACACAATCGGGGTCCGGGGACGAGAAATTATAAATAAGTACATCACTTGGTTTTGATTTGAAACATATATTCCTCCACTGTGGCACTTTGACGAATTGTACAAACTGTCACAAAATTTGCATTTCGCAATGACAATTTAAAATTTTAAAATCCTCGATCCTTGTACCATATCGCGATCTAACTCGATCCTTACGCCATCTATCGAGCACACAAACAGTTTATATGGTTCCGTTCACCGCTAATTATATTTTATACAATTATTGGTGTTGTAAATTCAAACAACGACAATGTGGAGAAATATTATGATGCTTTTTAATACTGTTGTCTCTATTTTCTTCAGTTTAAATTTCTTGTAAATTACTTGTTTGTGTATATTATGTTAATTATTAAATTATGTAAATTATTTTTTACAGAAAAACAGTTTATTATGTTCCGATGTTACATTTCGGTACGGTACTTTAAAAATCAACGTTTTCTGTTACTGATCTTTTTGTTTATATATTATGTTATGTCATGTACTTGTTAACACCTACATGTGATATTCGAAAACAGTTACCATAACAGCAAGGTGTGGCGCGAGCTTATTACAGGTATTCGGAAATTATAAACTTTCGGTTTTCTCTAATTTGTACTCTGTATGAGCGAAAACGACTTCATACATTTGGAGAATAATAATTGAGGAGTATAGTTTCAAAACCCGCAAAAACGATATCAGACCAAAAATAATGCCCCGATTGAATATGAAGCTCCTTCGTTGCTTCTATCACATTGCACTGATAGTTTTCAACAAAACCCACTCAAATTCTATTAACTCAGCTCACAAAAGTAGCAGATTGTTACAAACACCGCTAAAATAGTCCATTTATATTATGTCTTAAGTGGTTTTTTGTGTTTTACCATTATTTAGTGAAAATTATTTTAGAGGATTTTGTAACTAAACTACTCAATTACTTTTAAATTACGATTTTTTTGCACCTACTACACATGACGCAGACACTGCTGTTACCAATCTTAAGTAGGTATCCTAATTTTGATATTAGGGTTTCGTACTCATTACCGAAAGACTTTTTTGCGAAGCCCATTTCTACAACGCCAAATCGGCGTATTCCGCTTTCGGCACCTAAGCTATTCCACTTTCAGCACCAATAGGTATTTTATTCCACATTCGTCACCAAGCAAAAATACCTATTGGTGCTGAAAGTGGAATAGCTTAGGTGCCGAAACCATAGGTGCCAAAAAAATTGCTGCCGAAAACGGAATACTCCGCCAAATCATCGAAGAGCTATTTAACCGATAGGTTATTCGATCGATGGGTCATTTCACCGAATAGCCACATGTGCAAACTCCAAATGGGCTTCGCAAATATGTCTTTCGGTAATGAGTACGAATCCTTTAATATTATGAATGCGAATGTGAGTTTGTTTATTTGTTTGTTACACTTTCACGCCTTAACTTCTGGACCGTTCATTACGAAATTTCGTAGGTATAGGTAGGTACCTACGCGTTGTCAGGGAAACAGAAAAGGACATAGGGTACCTTTAATTCAGAAAAAAGTACCTACTGTTTAATGTAGTAAAAATGTTTAAATGTAGGTTAAGTTGGTACCTAACCTACATTTTACAGAAAAAAGTACCTACTGTTTAATGTAGTAAAAATGTTTAAATGTAGGTTAAGTTGGTACCTAACCTACATTTTCGCGAGCGAAACCGCGGGCAAAAGGTAGTGGTAAAGTAATTTAATAGTATTATTTATGTACTTCTTTTTTTAATTTACACCAAGAGAACAATGAAAAATGTCTGACTGATTCACTATTACCGCGTCATAAGTTAATGTTTGTAATTATGAACGTCCAAAGAGTTATTGGGTTTTTCTGTTAGGAACTTTTTGTGGCAATGATTCTGGAAATGTGTTCGGTAGACGGCTCGTCTTCTATTACGAGGAACTTGATGAAAATTTTAGGTATAATTTACATTTGCTTATATACGTTCAGGAATATACTGATGAAACTATGTAAATGACGTAACTGACAGTAATAAATCACTAACCCTATCACTACATATTACAAAACAAAGTTCCCCGCCGCGCCGTGTCTGTCTGTTCGCGATAATTTCAAAAACTACTGAACGGATTTTCATGCGGTTTTCACCAATAATAGACAGAGTGATTCATGAGAAAGGTTTAGGTGTACAATTTTTAAGGTTTTATACTATCCATGCGAAGCCGAGACGGGTTGCTAGTAAGTAGGTACCTATAAATAAATCTCCAGGTCTGCAGATCACGCAAAATTATTTATTATCTGAATCATCTAGTTTAATAATTAGTTAATAAATTATTTAAATTTATACACATAGGCAACATGTTGAGGAATATAAAAATTTTAATTTATACAAAATCTAAGAGCCAGACTAGCAATGGCTGTATAAGTTATGACAGCTGTGCCAAGTTAGGTAATAGGTATGTAATTAAAGCGATGATCTCGGATCTAAGTTTTTTGTATCTGTCGTTTATAAAATATATGAATAACAACAGATATTTTTAAAATTGAAGATTTTCATTATTTTAATTACTATACGTTTAATTTAATCAATAAAGAACGTCAATTCGATACCGCCGTTTTTATCGTTGTGATGTTGATGATGTTTTGTGATATTCAATGCATTTAAAGGAAGGAAGTACTGTTTATGACAGTGATTATTTTGAATAGGTTATCATTATCATACGCTGGCACTGCCTAGAAATATTAATTCTCCCTAGAAATTTTATTAAATTAATTTAGGTTATGTTAGTAACAATAAGTACTTTTACATTAAATGTAGCTTATGTTACTCGGTAATGATATATATTTCTAACTAGTTTTCACCCGTGGCTTCGCTCGCGTAAATATAGGTTAGGTTAGGTTAGGTTTGCAACAGTTATTTTTTTTGGATGAAAGGTACCCATGTCCTATTCTGTACCCCTGACAACGTGTATGCAAAATTTCATGTTGATCGGTTGAGTAGTTAAGGCGTGAAAGCGTAACAAACAAACAAACAAACAAACTCATTTTCGCATTTATAATATTAGTTACGATAGTGAAATAATTTTTAGAGACGGTTGTGTAGTTGTAGTAGGGCCTCGCTGATTTCAGCATGAATGGGCCGGCTCGACCGGGGAAGGACTACCCTCTCACAGAATATCGACGTGAAATACCAGTATTCCTACTGTTGTGTTTCGTTCGGTGAGTGAGAGTGCCGAAAAATAGTTATTGAGTTAAACTCAAATAAACAAAAAGTCTTTCTGTACACCTGACAATGTATATGCAAAATTTCAGGATGATCGGTTCAGTGGTTTAGGCGTGAAAAGATAACAAACAAACAAACAAAGTCATTTTCGCTTTTATAATATTAGTTAGGACTAATCCTAACTAATATTATAAAAGCGAAAATGACTTTGTTTGTTTGTTTGTTGTGTACTGTTGGTAAACCTTAATAAAATAAATCCTAATGCTAAGATTAGGATTAGGATTTATTTTATTAAGGTTTACCAACAATTGTTACAGATATAATACAGATAGGAACATACAAGTTTTTGTGTCTTAAATCTAACTGCACAACTAATTATAGGTAAACACCACATGCAAAATGTTGGGTCCGGTCGTTAGGGTCCCATTCCGGTACGCCCCCGGCCGGCACGCACCCAAATTTGAAAAAATTTTTATTCCGCTACGCCCCCGGCTGAGACGGTCCCATTGTAAAACAACCGGAGAAGACACTTGCGCAAATACTGTCGAAACAAAAGTATTTTTGAATTTAAATATTTTTGTTTTGTGCTGCATGTATACTATCATGTATTAGCTTTAGAAATAGTAAGATTACTTTTTAAGTATACTCTTTATAATATGCTTAAAAAACGCAAACTAATTGTTTCGAAAGTATTTGCTCAAGTGTCTTCTCCGGTTGTTTTACAACGGGACCGTCTCGGGCAGGGTCGTAGCGGAATAACAAATTTTTCAATCTGGGTGCGTGGCGGCCGGGGGCTTACCGGAATGGGACCCTAACGGCCGGACCCAAAATGTTTACTCTATCAGCATCTATTACTAAATTTATCTAGTTACCTACTTTCTCTCAGCATTATGTATGATGATTGCTGTTAATGTAATAAATTTTTTATTACCAAAAGGCATTTACAATAAGTATATTATAAATTATTATAACATTTATAGCACTAATTAATCTAATAGGTATATATGTATTTAAAATCGTATTAACAAAGACAAAGTAATTATAAAAATACTAATAATTATAATACTAAATACATAATATATAATATTTATAATATTGTTGCTAAGTTTAAGTTAAGTTGTGCAGTCAGGCATTGCAGTAAAAAATACATGTTTTGAACTAAACAGAATAATAATCTTATTGTATACTATGCATAAACCCGGACCCATACCATAGACTAATGAATCTGCGGGTAAAACCCACTAATACTTACAATAACGACCTCTTCGTAAGAAACAAATTGATATTACACCGCGTATAGTCTGTTAACACTTCGCGGAATAACACGCAAGTAAATCAAAATATCCGACGCAAGAAAAACGTTAATAAATAAACAAACAATATGCACGTACAATTTTACTACACAACTTGCGTACTGGTGAATCAATGACTTACTAATGACGAAACGGAATCGTAGATTATAAAACTCTACGCACGAAGAACTGGTTTTAAGGCAGGCAGATTCTATCCAAACAGGTGATTGACGGCATTGAAGCCTTAGTTACGCAATTACGTTTTCGCCATTCCACCAGCGACAGACGAGACCAGAGACAAGTTGACTGTTTTAAAATAACTTAACTATATAAACATTACCTACGTTATGTTTAAATGCACTGTATTTAATTTCCCGCCAATATAAAACAATGCGGCTAGGCAGAGACAACAAACACGACTATTATTTACGTTCATGCCGAGATTTAATCACCTGTAAGCTCTAAGCAGGAAGTCAGATATAGATACAAATTACGACACGTCATTTCATATGCGAAGCCAGTAATAATTGGGTGGAATTTATATTTGATATAAATACTAATGAGGTTGGTTATGTAGAATTATTTAATAGAATTTTGAATATCTATTTAGTATCATCAATTCCAAATTTGGTATATGTGTTGTAGATACTGGTTTGTATTGCTGGTTTCGTTTAGCAGTACTCGGCTGATTGTAATTTTTTTCAATGTTAGATTCTTGATAACGTGTTATATCTACTAGCGATAAGTCTGAAAAAAGGGTCTGTGAACCTGAGACCCCAAAACAGCAGTAACGTTTAATACCACTACGCAACCGAGGCTAGTAGCACATTCCCAAAAAGGAGTTCTTCTTCTCCCTAGCCTTTATTATTCCCAAGTTACTTGGGGTCGGCTTTCTAGTCTATCCGTATTTGACTGGATATCAGTTTTTACACGGAGCGGTTGCCACCTGACCTCCGCAACCCAAAGGCTAACGATACCCTAAGGCTAGACCAGTGTCAGGATATTAGAGGGCACTGACTTCCCAATAACGACTGCCATAGATGTTCATGACAGTCGGGACCGACGGCTCAACGTGCTCTCCAAGACACGGAGCAGGCGATAATTGTCAATCAATACGCACATTATTTTCAAAAGTCATATAACTTCCGAAAGTCAGAGGTGAGCGACGTGGGTTCGAACCCGAGACCCTCTGCATTGCAGTCTGTTGGTCTCCCCACTGAGCTATCGCTGCTATCGAGCTATCCCAAAAAGGCGTTATAGAGTACTAGCTGTTACCTGCGACTTCGTCCGCATAGATTTTAACTAAAAAGTGTTTGTCGCCGCGGAACCCAACTATATTTCTCTGCCCAAGTTACTTAAATGGCGTAGTTTTTATTGTGTAAAGCTAGATAATAGCATGGCTTACTCAAAAAGAACATTTAAATATGCGTCGTTAGATTACACGCTGTCACAGAATGGGTAAGAAAAAAAAAGATTCACAGCTCCTCCCCCGTAGGTGATAGCGTGATAATATGTAGCCTATATGTTGACCCGACCTGTTAGTAATATTCATGCAAAATTCGAAGTAAATCCATGCAGTACTTTTTGAGTTTAGCCCGGACATACATACAGACAAACAGACAAAAATTCTAAAAACTATATTTTTGGCTTCGATATCGATTGTAGATCACGCCCCAAGTATTCTTTTAAAAAAATATTCAATGTACAGTTTTGACTTGCCTACGATTTTATTATATGTATAGATACATATTTCAATTAATACAATTACAACGTAACTGATACCAGATACGTTGTATACGTACTATAATATATTTTTTTGTCTACACCCAACAATCGTAATTTGATTACTATTACAATATGTCGGTTTGTTACGTAAACTTTTTTACGCAACAATAACGGTTTATATACATAGGTGTATCTACAGTTACTTTTTTATGTTCTGTTACTAATATAACATAACCTAAGCAAAATCATTTTTACGCGATCGAAACCGCGAGCAAAAGCTATTTCATGAAACTATATCAATGATCATCAATCTAAAAATACATACTTACTTATCAAATTTAATTTAGCCATAGGTATCAGACTCGAAGCCAATGTTTAATGCGCTGAACCAATTACATTTAAACCGTGTCTGTTCACTGGTAATCAGGTCAGTGCCTTGTATTTCAATACCGCTGAGAGTATATATGTATTATTTATTGTCTTTGTCACAAATTGAAACAATACCTAATTTAAACGGTGTTTGCAATAATTTGACACTAGCTGTCCCGCGCAACTTCGTCTGCTTCATATAGGAGAATTTTCCCCGTTTTCGCAACACATTTCATTGCTGCTCCGCTCCTATTGGTCGTAGCGTAATGTTATATAGCCTATAGCCTTCGTCGATAAATGGGCTACCCAACACTAAAAGATTTTTTAAATCGAACCAGTAGTTCCTGAGAGTAGCGCGTTCAAACAAACAAACAAACTCTTCAGCTTTATAATATTAAGAATAGATTTAATGAAACTTTGATGGTTACATAGGTATAAAGCCATTTTTGTTTTACAATAGTTACCGAGCAATTTTAATGTTCCCATCTACGAACATTCAGGACATTGAACACGACAATCGTTTTGTGAATCGCCGTCGTATAACTCTAAATACTACTCTGCCGTCATAAGGAAAAAAGACGTATCAAACAGATGTTTTCGAAATTACGATCTTTACATATTTGGAATCAGTAAAACAAGACGAACTTGCCAGTATTATAAAGAATGTTTTTTTTTTGGCGGATATGTCTTTTTTCCTTATGACGATGACGGCAGTATAGGCATCATGACATATAAAAGACTAGCTTTTGCGCGCGGCTCCGCCCGCGTGGTACCTACATCAATAAAAAGTAGCTTATGTCCTTTCCCAGGTTTTAAACTATATCTGTACCAAATTTCATCTACATCGGTTGAGTGGTTTAGCCGTGAAAAGGTAACAGACAGACAGACAGATAGACAGACAGAGTTACTTTCGTATTTATAATATTAGTAATGATTAGCTGTTACCTGCGACTTCGTCCGCGTAGATTTTAACTAAAAAATGTTTGTCTCCGCGGAACCCTACTTTTTTTCTAAAATCAACGTAGCCTAAGTTACTCCTTATAACATCAGCTATCTGCCAGTGAAAGTCCCGTCAAAATCGGTTCCGCCGTTTCGGAGATTAGCCGGAACAAACAGACAGACAGACAGACAAAAATTTTAAAAATAGATGTTTTCGTATTGGTACCTTATATACTTTCATATGCATTAGATAAAAAGCTGTTATTTTGACATTACAAACACACTTCAATTTTATTTATTTGTAGGTATAGATTTTAGTTCGTCTTTTAGATTAGCAAATATTATTGGATTCGTATTTTTTCTTTTGTCTTATGCCGCGGCTACACATTGGATTCAACTTTGCGTCCAAGCTTGGCTCTAATTTGGAATGGCTAATATTGAATCAAAATACTGCACCACACATTGGCCTCAATACCAACTTTGCACCATAACATTCTGTCCAAGATGTCCGCGCGAACTCCCCTTCCATTCCCCTCGCCTTTGAACTTGTTGAAAAAACCGACTCTTTGCGCGTCGGTGTTGGACACAAGACGGTGATTGGACGCAATGTTCACATTGTGTCCAAGACTGATCCACACATTGGAATATTGGCCGCAATAAGCTACATCGGTGCAAATATAACAAATGTGTGGCCGCAGCATTAGACACTAATAACATCGAAAATACGAGTTTACATTTCGTGTTCCGTCACTTTAACGTACAAATTTTACAAAAGTGTGACGTCATTTGCCCCCACTCTCGAACTTTAATGCGTTATATCTTAGGCAGACGGACTAATTGGAATTATTTATTTTCAACTAAATCAACATAGCTATTTCTAAAATTTTCTGCGCCTGATCTCCCTCTGGTCGTGTCGGATTGCCGTCGCATCGGAAACACGGAAAGTGCACTTGTGTTTGCACATTACTATATGGACACTAGTGGCAATAATAATAGTGTAAATTCTTTTAGAAAGTTCGTTGCTAACAAATGGAATCGTCTCGGCGAGAATCGTCCGTCTCACATGTACGAACGTGACGGTTAATAAATAGGCTCCGCATTCTCTTTTATGAGATTATCATCACTACATATTATAAAACAAAGTCACCCGCCGCGTCTAACTGTCTGTTCGCGATAAACTCGAAAACTACTAAACGGGTTTGCATGCGGTTTTCACCAATAGACAAAGTAATTCATGAGGAAGGTTTCATTACATACTATAAAACAAAGTCCCCCGCCACGTCTGTCTGTCTGCCTGTCTGTTCGCGATAAACTCGAAAACTACTAAATGGATTTGCATGCGGTTTTCACCAATAGTCAGAGTAACTCATGAGGAAGGTTGAGGTGTATGATTTGTTAGTTTTATACTACCGATGCGTAGTCATTAGAATAACATTGATTGATGTTTTGATGCTTATTACTCAAGCTCATGGACTGTAGAACGGCTTATTCCCGTGCGCTCCAAATCTATTGTTGTTCGAACTTATATTATTTTAAACTCCTACTGTAACAGGTGGCGAAACAAGTATGACAACAACACCTCTCACAAATAACATAGGAATGTTCCTTTCTGTTGTCCTGTACACTTCTTCGTATGTTTCTTCATCTATTTCAACTGTTGTGATAGTCTCTTCTGCATCACCAAGAACCATGTTCAAATGTTGATCATAAGCATGTAATCATGTCCTCGGAGTTCTCTCTCGTTACGCATTTTTACGTATATTCTTTCATCCAAACTGAGCCTTATAAGATCTAACGGTTCTTTTACCGTCATAACAGAAACATTTTCACCATCCTCAGCCATAAGTACCAATAATGTTTTTCTAGTATTTGAAACAAAATTTAGAGTGACTAAACTAGTTTAGTGGATATATTTCTTCTTTTACGACTTCAATAAACAATGCAATACATCAAGCGGTAAGCGCCCATGGATTTGTTTGAGTTGAGGTTATATTGATATTGATGAATGTTGTTTAAAATTAATTTTCCATACATTAGTTACCAGGAGCTTCAAAGATTTTTATATGAAAATAATAAATAAAGCCACATTTACCAGTTTCAGTCCCTACAGCTCCAAAACATTCTCTAGGTACTTTGAGATTTTATTTCTTGTCAAAAACGAATATTATATTATTACATGTTTGAATTCTGCTAACCACACAGTTTGTTTTGGAGCTGTCGGGAATACACTAGTAAGTAGGTCTTCATTTAATTATTAGTAATATAATTTGGAGCTACTGGCAATAAATATTATAGAGATCACAGGATTTAAAGAAAAAAATATCATAAGCTTTTGGAGCCCTTGGGAACGATTTTACAAAATAATAATAATATTTTATTTTAGTCTTGGAGCGCTTGGGAGCGAAATAGCGGAGTGGGCGGGCAAAAGCCTGTAGATCTGGTGAGTCGCAGTGGCACACGGGTGGCTAGACGCAATACATTTTAATTATATCTATTCATTTTAATTATATAATATTCTGCTTGACAGATTAATGTTATAATTATTTGACACCTTTACCTTCTGGTAAATGCCTTACAATCTTTGTAAGGCATTTACCAGAAGGCACTGCTGCCTTCTCTAGTGCCAGATAATCGTAAGGCTGTCCTACGACAAGTTCTAAGGGATTTGTTGACAAGTTTCATTTATTTTTTTGACTGCATGTATGTATGATGTAGTTGTTTAAGTGGTGTCCTCGCGACTGCACTGCCGCTGCGCCGAGTGTTGTGGGTTCGATCCCCACACGGGACACAAATTGTGTGATCCACAAATGATTGTTCCGAGTCTGCATGTTCTTTGTGTCCGTTGTTTGAATGTTTGTAAAGTCCCCGCGACACAGGAGTTATTACTAGTGCGGGAGAAGTCATGTAAAAAAAAACCGGACAAGTGCGAGTCGGATTCGCCCACCGAGAGTTCCGTACAAATATGACACGGTTAACTCAATTCAAAATGTGGACCGCCGTTCCTTGCATAAAGACCCTGTTTTTTAATGATTTAATTACAAATGTATAGTTATCAGTTTTTTACCTATACTTGTAGTATAAGACGGTATTACTTGCCAAATTTCATAGTTCTAGGATAACGGAAACTACCCTATAAATTTTGATTCCCTTGAGAGTGTCGAAATATACGTTTTTTGCGGAATAAATGGTCGTATCTTTTTTTACGCTAACTTAGAAGTTTGATTTTTTCATAGCTTCAAGAAACTGCAGATTTGAGTATATCGTTTTAATTTCAACTCGATACCTCCACGCGTTTAAGGTCGAGATAAAAGGTCTTGACAGACAGACAGACGGACGGACAACAAAGTGATCCTATAAGGATTCCGTTTTTTCCTTTTGAGTTAAGTTAGGTATTATAGAAAACAAGCTGACATTTATTGTAGTTAAGAAATATGAAGACTCATAAACATGGAGACTTATAAAACTGAAAGTCTTCACCATAAAGTAAATTGCTTTCTTACAAAGTATGTCCAACTTAAGACTTAATTGGGATCATAAACTGACTATGTTGTTACTAATGATGATAATGCAACTAATTAATCTAACCATTACAATGTTGTTAATTACTAGCGTTTTCCCGCGGCTTCGTTCGCGTAAAAGTAGGTTAGGTTATGTCCGGGGTCGCGATTACATGTGAAAGCGATTCGCGCGGCCCCGCCGTCTATGGTTATGTCGAGGAACACCGTGGTAGGTTTAGTCAGTATTACCGGGGTATCTTTCCCCCGGTGAGCCGGCATAACCTCTCCGTCGCCCCGCGGAGAGGTATGCGTCAATGCATTGCCCCAAGTAAAAGAAAAAGGTTAGGTTATGTTGCCAACAGTATATAAATTAAATATAGCTTATGGTACTCGGTGATAATATAGCTTTCTAATGGTGAAATATATTTTTTAAATCGGTTAAGTAGTTTTTGAGTTAAATTGTTACAAATAAAAAATCTAATCTTTCCTCTTTATCTATACTAATATTATAATGCTGAAGTTTGTTTCCTTGTTTGTTTGTTTGAACGCGCTAATCTCAGGAACTAATGGTTCGAATTGAAAAATTGTTTTAGTGTTGTGTAGCCCATTTATCGAGGAAGGCTATAGGCTATATAACATCACGCTACGACCCACAGGGGCGGCTCCGTAATCATAAACGCGGATGAAACCGCGGGCACATCTAGTATGAAATAATACTATAATTTCGGTCGGTAGCATCACAGAGTATAGTAAGGTGTCTATTAATGGCAATAAGCACCCAAACGATCTGTCGGATCCGGGAATCGAATAGGCTATCCAAGACAAAAATAATTTTTCAAATCGAACCAGTAGTTCCTGAGGTTAGCGTGTTCAAACAAATAAACAAACAAACTCTTCAGCTTTATAATATTAAGTATAGATGTGTCTATATGTATTATTGGATTAGTCCCTATAAAACTTAGCCTAACCGTGACTGCCACACAGAGGTCTCGAGTTCGAACCCAAGGCGCGCATCTCTGACTTGTCCAAGTTATGTGCGTATTAAATAGTTAATTATCGCTCGCTTTACAGGTGAAGGAAAACATCGTGAGGAAACCTGCATGTCTGAGAGTTCTCCATAATATTCTCGAAGATATGTGAAGTCTGCCAACCCGCACTGTGCCAGCGTGGTGGACTATGACCTAATCCTTCTCACACTGAGAAGAGATCCGTGCCCAGCAGTGGGACAGTTTAATACCGGCTGATATTATTATAACCCGTGAATCGAAATTAATTGAAGGCTTACATAAAAAAAACTAAAGTTGCTATGAAGGCATCTTTTTGATAGCGTAGGCCGAAAAACTATGTAACGCATTTTATTTCCTACATATTTTGTATTGCTTCGTATGCGATATAATCGAAGGAGCGCACGATGATGAGCACATAATGATGACAATCAGTAACAGTGTCACTGATTGTCACCATTATACAACGATTAAACTAAGTTGCGTCAAGCACTAAATGATAATAGATTGTCAATAACCACGTTAATGGTTAATGACGGAATTTTTAACCACCTGTCGGTGTAACAACGGTCGCTGAGCCATCAAACTAAATAGGTACCTAAGTATGATTTACTAATATAAGTAGGTCATTAGCTAACTTCATGACCTATGTAGGTACTTATAAAAGTAAGTCATTAAGACGCGGTTTTTTGGTGATTTAGACAGAAAATTCCTGAAGATGGAGTACCATATTATATCTGTCATTGAGATGAGAGTATATTACACAAAGAACTGCCTCCGTGGCGCAGCGTTAGTGAATGCGACTGCTGTGCATGAGGTCTCAGGTTCGAATCCCAGGTCGGGCCAACAAAAAGCTATTGGATTTTTTTGTTAAGAAATCTCAATACGAGCCCGGAGTTAGGAAGTTGGCGGTGTTGGACACCCCCGTGCCTCGGAAAGCACGTAAAGCCGTTGGTCCTGCGCCTGATCTCTCTCCGGTCGTGTCGGTTTATTCGTCCCATCGGATCATGAGAGTTAGGGAACAAAGAGTGCACTTGTGTTTGCGCACACACTTGTGCACTATAATATCTCCTGCGCAGATGGGCAGTCTCTGTTAAGATTGGCCGCCGTGATCGAAATTCGGTCTGGAGGACATTATTAAGCCGGCTCTACACTCGCGGCGCGAACGGCCGCGAAAGCCCGCGACAACTGCGAATCACGAGTGTAGATGTACACGTCTTCGCGTTCGCTCTTCGCGCCTTTCCCCGATCAGTGTCGGTTTTTTGGTCCGCGACAAAGGGTTTGCGGCGCGCGAACCTGAACGCATCTACACTCGCATTTTTCAGCAGAAATCACGTCGTCGTCGTCCATAGTCAACAAGACTGTGAAGATTTGCGAGTGTGGAGGGACACAGTTCACGCGTGGATCGCTGCATACATTCACGGCGTGAAATAACGGCGCGACTTCACGTGCGAGTGCAGAGCCGGCTTTATATTACACAAAAACAAATAATAAACAGCTATAGCGATAGCTACTAAACTTATATAAGTATATATCACACTCAAAAACTTGGGAATCCTAGGTCCGAACTTTTTGTATAGTATTTTGTTTTTATTCTGTATAGAATAGTAATAACTGAGGTCATTTTAAACATTTATTAAAACTAGTTTTTGCTCGCAACTTCGCTCGCGTAAAAGTACGTTATGTTATGTCAGTAACAGAGCAGCGATAGCTCAGTGGGGAGACCAACAGACTGCAATGCAGAGGGTCTCAAGTTCGAACCCACGTCGCGCTCCTCTAACTTTTGGAAGTTATATGATTTTTCGAAATTATGTGCGTAGTGATTGACAATTATCGCCTGCTCCGTGCCTCGGAGAGCACGTTAAGCCGTTGGTCCCGGCTGCCATGAACATCTATGGCAGTCGTTATTGGGAGAGTGTCGACACAAAAGATCCCACTGGGTCGAAGTGTCGCCGGTCTGCACTGACTGGCCCCCACATAAGATAAGTCCTAACTTCCTAACTGAGCGAAAATGAGTTTGTTTCTTTGTTACCTTTTCACGCCTAAACCACTGAACCGATCATCCTGAAATTTTGCATATTCGTTGACAAGTGTATAGAAACGGACATAGGCTGCCTTTCATCCCGAAAAAAATTACTGTTCCCGAGGAAAACAATAATAACGTTCTTATGATAATAGATGGCGCCACGTGTCTTTCTAATAATGATTGAATTATTATTATTATATATTATTACAAGCAGAGTACAACCCGAATTGATTGTCAAATTCTAAATTAACGCGAGCGAAGCCGCGGACAAAAGCTAGTAATCTTATAAATGCTTCCAGTTTGTGTATTATTCTGTAAACCAACAAAATGTGCACAGTTGTTTACAATACTATGGTAACTACTAGTTATGTTTGTGCCCGCGGCTTTATTCACGTTAATGTGGGTTAGGTTAGTAACAGTACTTTTTTCTGTCCTTTTCTGTTCCCCTGACAACGTGTATGCGAAATTTCGTGATGATGGGTCGAGTAGTTAAGGAGTGAAAGCGTAACAAACAAACTCACATTCGCATTTATAATATTAGTTAGGATGTATATAGAAATTACAAAGTGGCATGACCATATTAATTTGCTTCGGTTAATTGACCTCTAAAACCAACAGTTACTGCACTAGTCAGTCAATAGGTATTTCTGGTTAGTTATAATTTTAAAAGAGACAGGTAACATCATCTTATCTTATGTGGGGGCCAGTCAGTGCAGACCGGCGACACTTCGACCCAGTGGGATCTTTTGTGTCGACACTCTCCCAATAACGACTGCCATAGATGTTCATGGCAGCCGGGACCGACGGCTTAACGTGCTCTCCGAGGCACGGAGCAGGTGATGATTGTCAATCAATACGCACATAATTTCTAAAAGTCATATAACTTCCGAAAGTCAGAGGTGCGCGACGTAGGTTCGACCCCGAGACCCTCTGCATTGCAGTCTGTTGGTCTTCCCACTGAGCTATCGCTGCTCGTCAGGTAAAATCATAATTACATGCCGGCGAACTTCTATTTGCAAATTATTTATATCAAGTATCTATACTAATATTATAAAAAGGAAAGATTTGATATTTTGTTTGGCTGTAAGGATTTACCTCAAAAATTACTCAACCTATTTTAAAATTGATTTTACCAATGGAAAGCTACCTATATCACCGAGTATCATAGTGTTACTAACATAACCTAACCTAGTTTTACGCGAGCGAAGCTGTGAGGAAAAGCTAGTATCTCATATTTATGCAATGATTATGATTAGGCACAATAATTAAAAACAACGATCTCTTATAAATATTTTTCGCTTAAATCAATTACAGATAGATATCCTGTTTGATTAATACTTTATAGAACGAAATAACTATTTTACATACCTAAGCAATGAATCAATGATAAATTTAGAAAGCTTTAAGAGTCACTTTTGATAATAAAGTTTAATTTGAAAATATAAAAATGCATATTTCTTTACGTTTTTATTAAAATTGCAATAACATTTTATTAATAATTGAATGTTGTTCTTATATTATTATTGTTTTCTAATTACTTCAACAGCAATATTAAATTATTAACTTTCGGATCCCGGGATTGAATCACAATGTTTTTTTCTAGATTTAGTTAAATTGACTTATTAATAAAGTTTGCTAAATAACTTAAAACCTTACAATTAAATAATAGAAACACTTTTAGTCAATCACAATGACGCATTCAACAGAATTCATGTAACAAAAGTTAAACGAATAAATAAACTAAAATAATTTAGCTACCATTTGAACTTTTTACTACAATATTTACAAAATGTTTTCGCGGTAATTTCTGGCACAGATTAAACTTACCTAGTATTTATAATTCTGGCGGTCACAGCACTATTTCCATAGATACTCCACTGCACGCGCTTGTGTATGTATCGACGTATCGAGAGTCGTGACACCACTGAGTGACGAGCTTCACCTTTCTTGGACGTGAGTGCTAATAGGTTTAAGGCGGAGGCTTTTTGCCCGGTATAGGTTATACAGTGAGCGATAAGCGATTAGTTAGATTCGTTGCTTAGTTAGTTAAATACAGATTACGGTAATTTGTAGAGTTTGAGTAAAGAAGGTGCATTTACAATGTATTTAGTAAAGAAAGGCTGAGTTGGAACAAATGAAATGCTTCTTAATTATTGTCAGATTGACAAAAATAATTATAGAAGTTTAACTAATATTGTACGGGTTAACAACCGTACAATAGGTATAAACTGGAGTCAGCAGAATTGCGACATCGCTGCACATCCACAAAATAAATACGTAGCACATCGTTCGATCCTTTGTGCAATAATAAAATTAAGTAGTACGTTTTAAGTCATCGTCCGCACGCGACTCATACTCATCCCATATGTATATCTCATTAGTTGTAATAGTACCGAAATATAGTTAACTTTTTAATCTTTTATCCTAGTTTATCTTAATTACACCCCTATCCCGAACAAATATTATGTATATAAATGTGAGTTTATTTGTTTGTTTGTTACGCTTTCATGCCTTAGCTACTCGACCAATCATACACGCATTCGCATACATGTTTTCAGGGGAACAAAAAAAGACAGTGTGACATTCATCCAGTGAAAAAGTAGGTACCTACTGTTACTAATATAAACTAACTTAGCCTAGCCAACAACGTGAGCGAAGCCGCAGACAAAATCTAATAAATTACTTGAGCGTAGCGAAACTATTCTAAATCTATGCAAATAACTAAAATTCGTGATGTGGGTAGATCCACATCACGACATAATATCCCGGCACCCCTTGTTTTTTGCCGTTTTTATTATTAGGTATGTGTTTCTCTTTCACGGGTATTTTCCTAATGCGTTATCGAAAATCCAGCTCTTTGGGAAGCTTACACGGGGACATGGGTCTAACATGCAGAGGCCCTTCGATAGTTTTAATTGGGATTAAATATAATGACCACCAAAAAAGAAGCGGGGCTCCGTCGACTTATTTTGATCTCTTTGCTGTGCAATTAATATTTTTATCATTTACTATTTTTGACTGTTATATTTTACTATATCTGGTGATAAGTTAAACATAAGCCGTTTTAATTTAGAGTGAGATGAGACACCTACCGAGACACTAGCCGCGATATGTATAGGAGACTATTACTACACATGGAACCTAATAAATCTGGGCTATAGAGATGGGTGTCTGTGTCTGATGGGCTGGTATAATGGAAAATATTGATAAAAACGGTGTCTGCCTGATAGTCTTTGCCGACTTTGTACTGAAACAGCATCAGTACAAAGTCGGAATGGTAGACTATTATTATTATTTTAGACACGCCAACAGTATATCCTAACTATATTATTATATTATCCTAACTAATATTATAATAGCGAAAATGAGTTTGTTTGTTACCTTTTCACGCCTAAACCACTGAACCGATCATCCTGAAATTTTGCATATTATACGTTGTGAAGTGTACAGAAACGGACATAGGCTACCTTTCATCCCGAAAAAAATTACTGTTCCCGTGGAAAACAACAATAACGTTCTTATGATAATAGATGGCGCCACGTGTCTTTCGAATCATAATTGAATTATATTATTACAAGCAGAGTACAACTCGAATTGATTATCAAATTCTCAATTAACGCGAGCGAAGCCGCGGGCAAAAGCTAGTATGTATATATAACACTAGATTTAGCCCGCGGCTTCGCTTGCGTAATTGTAGGTTATGTTAGGTTTGTAGCAGTTCTTTTCTGGATGAAAGGTAGGTACCCTATGTTCCATTCTGTGAACTCTATCCAATCGTTTCTGAAAGGCTGGGTCAAAATCAGTCTTGCCAAGTGATTTCATTGGCTGTTGCTCATTCACACAGCAACCGCAGTTTGGCTATAGATTAATATTTTCTTCTTTGAGAAACCGCTTGTTATGGCGGTTGTACACACTCGCCGAGACAAGCCGAGAGCGAGAATGTACATGGTATGGTGCTCTCGTCTTGTCTCGCTCTCTCGCGCCTCGCCTCGGTCGGCCTCGGTCGATTGTCGGTTTTTTGCGCCCGAGTCAAAGGATCTCGTTGGAGTACTATCAAATGGAACCATTTTCCATGGTGTTTCTGAAATATAAATATATACAATTACTAGTAATATAGGTATACACACATTAATTTACCGAGTTTGTTCTTAAGTTTTAAATATATATCTAGGTACCTGTTTCTATTGCGGTGCATAGTAACCATCCACCATCTTCTTCTTCGCCATGTGTTAAGAATTTTCTTTTTGTAGTAAATTTGTAAGACATTATAATAGCTCACAGCACGAAGACAAACAGCAGCAGCACTTTCTACGTCCGTTACTGCAGGAATCTTCAGTACGAATGAAAAAACGAGTGTGTACAGGTATGCTCTCGTCGAGAGTCTCATCGCCCGAGGCTCTCGGCGAGACATTCTCGACGAGTGTGTAAAGCCGCCATTAAGTTTACTTAACAAGTTAACATCAATAGAGCAGGACAGTTGTAAGTTAATTAAAGAAGTAGCAAGTAACCCTAAATTCTTTTTTTTTTTGTGTAAATGTGCAACTGAAATACATATTAAAGTGGGTTATCAGGTAACTGGTCTACTTTCTCATGAAAACAAATTAGATTTCACTAAACGAACATTTACATAGAATGCTTTTCTTCAATTTGATTGTCTGCATTATCATGGTCACCTATTGTAGTGAATAAGATTTATTTATATACTAGCTGTGCCCGCGGTCTCACCCGCGTTATTGGTATTTGTGGTTACTCCGCCGCTCTCTTGAGCCTTAGCGTGATGTTATATAGCCTATGTCCTTCCCAGGGTTTTAAGCTATCTTCATTCCAAATTTCATCGGTTCAGTGGATTGAGCGTGAAAAGGTAACAGACAGACAGACCAACAGACAAATTTACTTTCGTATATTAAATATATTAAGGAAGTAAGGACTAGATATTGCCCGCGGCTTCGCTCGCGTAGATGAAGATTATGTAAATTTTTATTCTCTCTCAGGAACAGTACTTTTTCTGGATGAAAGGTACTCTGTCCTTTTCTGTACCCCCGACAACAAATTTCATGATGATCGGTCGAGCTACAAGCTACAGCTGAGCTAGTATTATAAATAGGTACGATAGTGAGTTTGTTTGTTTGTTTGATTGTTACGCTTTCACGCCTTAACTACTCAACCAATCATTATGAAATGTTGCATACACGTTGTCAGGGTTACAGAATAGGACATAGGGTACCTTCTATTCAGATAAAAGTATCTACTGTTTGTATCCTAAACTACCCGAACGCTTTACGCGAGCGAAGCCACGGGCAAAATCTAGTCCAATATATTATATACTACCTAAAAACTACACTTCTAACACACATACTTCTCGTAGTACTGACCTACTAAAATACCTAGGACTCAAACTTTTAATAATTAAAGTTATTATCTATAGGATTGATATCGGAAACATAATATTAATTTTATTAGTAGGTATGTATTTTTCCTTGTTCGGCTCATCTGGCTCATGGGAGGGTCCAAAGGCCCATTTCACAATGTCTGTGATGCATTTCTTCGAAAACATATTATATTTCTTCCGGATAAACTCACAACAGCGTTTTAAATAAATACCCGACCCTGAGCAAATTGAAGGCCTTGGTATGGACTGACGAGTAGAACAGTTATTATTGTAATGTGGTCTCTCTTGTTACGCAGAAACCATCTTTGATCATTTATATTGATTGTCTTAAGTGGCTAACTTCCAAGTAATTATACTGATTGTCCAATCACTGCCAAAGTAATGAAAGCTGTTTGTATTATGTTGCGAAAATCCTACGTGACACACGGATTAAAGCAGTCATAGGTATACAGGGTTATTGGTAATTCGATGAGGTCCGGCCAGGATGTGATAGAAAGGCAAAAATGCTACAAATTTAGCCCCCTCAATGTATGGCCAAAAGTTAGTAATTTTTGAGATATATAGGAAAAAGCATTTTTTTTAAATACCCGATTTTTAATTGGATGTTCATGACGAAATTTAAAAAAATGGCTGGTTGAATGTCAGCTGTGTATTTTTTTATTAGCAGGTGACTTAGTAACAAACGCTAATAAGCAATAAAATATTTCCAAAACATTTAGATGTGACTATTACGGCCAATAATGTCTTTGAATTTATTTATATTATTTCACGTTACTTATTATGTCAAAAAAAGAAATACTATGACACCGAATGTGCAAACTACTAGAGAAAGGAAATATAATTACCAATAACCCTGTATAAACAAAAAAACAATGATGAAATAACCACATAATGGATCATGTAAAATTCGAGAGTGGACCTCAGAATAGACACACAACATCAAATGTTTCATCAAATCGATTAAATATAAATAGCCTCGTGGGCAGCGATAAACCTTTGGAGTGCCACGCAGAGGTCTCAAATTCGATTCCAAGGCACGCACTTCTGACTTTTCGAAGTTATGTTCGTATTGAGTACCTTATTAATGGTAGTTAATTATTATCGCTTACTTAAACAAAGTTGAAAGTGAAGGAAAACAGTAAGGAAACCTCCATGTGTGAGAGTTCTCGATAATGTTTTCGAAGATAAGTATGTGAAGTCTGCCAACCCGCACTGGGCCAACATGGTGGACTATGGCCTAACCCTTCTCACACTGAGAAGAGGCCCGTGCCCAGCAGTGGAACAGTTTATATATAGGACTGATATTATATATTATAGAGTCAATATTTAACAACTATCAGAGTAAAGATTTTAATGGAAACACTTAAATCTTGGCGCATCAACAAATATAAAAGACATGTTTTTATATTTATTGATAAAATACAATACAATACAATTACCTATTTTAATATATGTTAACAACGTAGGTATAATGCAATTTGTTACGATTATTATTAGTTATTTTTATTTAAATACCATTAGTTGTTTGTATGTTTATTATAATAATAATAATAATAATAATAATCCATTTATTTGCATTGAATATAGGTACATACATTAGATGTTACATACATTAGTGATCTGCTACATTCTGCCTTCAGTAAGCATGCAAATTTTATACATTAATAGATTTTATTAGATTGCAAATGAATTAAATGGTACAAATAGTTCATGTCATAATTAATGATTTAAAATAATGTCATAATATAAAAGTGTCAGGAGAGAACAAAGAAGAAAATAAAATTAATATCAATGTAATATATAATAATAATGATTACAATAATAAATTATTAATTATTTAAACAATGACAAAAGGTAATTATTATATTTGATCGTCCCCTAGAAAGTCTGTAAGTGTATAATAACATTTTGTAATTAAAAGTTCTGACAGTTTCTTTTTAAAAATATGTATTCTCTCATCCTTTAGAGCATCGGGTATTTTATTATAAATTACTGTAGCCATACCTAAAACATTTTTCTTTAACAAAGTTGTGTTATAAGGTACATTATATAATTTATTCTTATACTGGCTTCTCAAAGGACCTTTTCTTAGTTGTGAAACATGAGTAAATAAGTGTTTGTTGCATTTTACAAAAACAGCCATTTCATAAATGTACAAGCATGGGAAAGTTAGTACTTTTAGTGACTTAAATTTAGGAACACAACTATCTGTAGACTTAATGCCACATATTGCTCGCACACATCGTTTCTGAGCTCTGAACACGTCTCCTCGAAGGCTACAATTGCCCCAAAATATAACACCGTATCGCAACACGGATGCCACCAGACCATGATAGGCTACCAATGCAGTATTAATGTTTACTTTGTTATGAAGACTATGTAAAACATACGCTGATGAACTTAATTTTTTGCACACATGTTCTGCATGAGCTTTCCAAGTTAACTAACTATCCACTATTATGCCCAAGAATTTTGCCATTTGTATCTGTCCTATAGTGGTACCGTTATATTGTATTATCAGGTTCTGTGGTGTCAAACGTTGGTAAAATTGGATTATGTTTGTTTTCCCCAAATTAATAACTAAATTATTATTCATAAGCCATTGTACGATGGCAGAAATTGTATTATTTATGTCATTTTCATAGTCAGTAATATTAGAACATTTTATTATAGCCGTGCTATCGTCAGCAAACAGAACCATTGGGTGCTTAACATGTTTGGGCAGGTCGTTAATGTATAGTAGAAATATATTGAATGTAATTAATCTCACTTTACCGTAATATCACAAACGAGCATAGATAAATATATTTACTTTTGTTAATGCACGCCATGGCAGCCTATATGTAATGTACCTATCCGTATTTATGTTTGATCTCAATGTTTTACTGTATACATTGTTGATTGTCCTTAAATAAATAATTCAGTTTACTTTAAGTTTAGTAGGTTAAAATCAAAGTAGTTTATTTTCTTCCTTTTTCACGCTCAATCTAGCTAATAGATCGGCCTATGTTGAGACAGTTAATAATTAACTATTAGCAAATGCATGGTCTTGTGTGAGCGGCCACTACATTTTAGAGTTGACAACCGCTGCTTGCATAAATAATATAATAATAATATTCTACCACATACACACAACACCATCTAGCCCAAACTAAGCAGAGCTTGTACTATGGGCACTAGACAATGGATAAACATACATATATACTATTTTTGTAAATACATACATATTATACATAGAAACACAAACAAAGACAAACATCCATGTTCATGCATACAAATGTTTGACTTGTGCGGGAATCGAACACGCGACCTCACGCGTGGCAGTCGGTTACACTAACCACTACGCCATCGAGGCCGTAACATTATTAACCTCTGAGTCTTCTTCGAAGTGGTTGATGAAAACACTTTGTGACGGTCTGTTTGCTAGTGACAGATTGATGTTAGTGACAGGCATAACTCCGGAACCACTGGACCGATTGACATGTAACTTGGTGTGCAGACACCTTGCAGTCATACCTCGGTCGAGTTTGAGTATGGGCCCTGTGGGTCAAAAGACCCCCGAGATATAGGGGTCATTTATGTTCATTACTTTTACATTTAAGACGAAGAGGTTGAATCCTGAGTTTTTATACCCATCTCGTTACATCTTAAAATATGTAAACCGCGATCATTTTTGGTTATTATTTTCCCCATTCTTACAAGAAACGTGCGCTCCCATTTGTTTTTCTAAAGACCCAATATTCATTTCTTTAAACTACTTATAAATGGATAGAGAAAGTAAAAAAAACAAGAGAGATAAAAGTGTTGTGGACGACTGTACAAAAACGAAACCTGTCACTTCTTTGCGCGAGCCGGCGCAGGCGCAGGCGCATTGTGAAAACGCAAATACTTGTAGAAAGTGATTTTGAGTGTGCCACAAGATGGCCGATGACATTAACGCGCCATTCGCCTCTGGCTATTTGTGCAGTTTCATTAATGTTCTTGAATTTCTTGACTGCACGGATGGCGTACCTAATAGTTTACTTGGTCGCCTCGCCGCTGCCACTGCGTCAAGTGTTGTGGGTTCGAATCCCACACGGGACAAGAATTTGTGTGATCCACAAACAATAGTTGTTTCGAGTCTGCATGTTCTTTGTGTCCGTAGTTTGAATGTTTGTGAAGTCCCCCGGGACACAGGAGTTATTCCTAGAGGGCGATGACTTTACCGAATAAAAGTGGACATAAATTACATTCCAGGACATTTGACTGGCAAGCCTTTATTAGACTGGCTCGACTCCATTTTGAACAGATTTTATCACGAGAATTAGCCCACAGTTGGCTGTATTTTTTTTTTATACTCACTGCACCATCTAGCCCAAACTAAGCAGAGCTTGTACTATGGGTACTAGACAATGGATAAACATAGGTACATATTATATACTTTTTTTTGTAAATACATACATATTATATATAGAAACACCCAGACCACGACAAAGATCCATGTCCATGCACACAAATGTTTGACTTGTGCGGAAATCGAACCCGCGACCTCAGGCGTGGCAGTCGGTTACACTAACCACTACGCCATCGAGGCCGTCAATGTTTAATTTAACACATTAGTTGCTTTCTCTGAGAATGAAAAGCGGGCCCTTATACTCTCTGAACAATAGAAGTACTTAAGAGAAGTAATTAATAGGCACTCAAACTGTGGGACAGAAACGGCACTCGATGTCACGTCGTTCATGCGTCGTCATCACCACATAGAAAGCGCAATTTCTATAGAAAATGTACAGTTAAAACGCCGTTATAATTGTCCAATTTAGACTGACATCTCGACATGCATCAATCTTTATGAAATCGTTCGAGATGTAAAGAGCTAACAGGTCTACGTTATATGGTTATGTCGTTACAGCTAATATAGAAAATGCGATGCATTTTGTGTGTGGGGCTTGAGTGAACGAAATTACACTTTCTAATGTATGTATTCAGAGAAATTGTTTGTTTCGCATTAACTATGGTCGTATTGAAACTGCGATAGCCTATAGAGAAGATGGTTGGATGCTTAAGTGAGAAGTTTCAGGTTTGACCAGTTTGACAGTCTTTGACCTCATCTGACATTTCGTTAGATACATATTCAAAAATTCCCTAAGCGCTCAAGTACACGATACCGCTGCCGCGCCGCCGTCGCGCCGTCACCGCGTCGCCACCGTGCCGTCACCGCGCCGCCGCCGCGCCGTCACCGCGCCGCCACCACTCCGCCACCGCGTCCCCGCCGTTTGGTTCAAACCCCGGTGACGCTATATGGGGTCGAGCGTTGGGACGTGTTTTGTTTGCCGTTTTTTTATTATAAGGCCTGTATTTAAAATATTGTGTTGCATATCAATGTTCTCAGAATGAACCCAGCTTTTCGAATTAATATTTATCAACTAAATAATATTTTTCTAAATATTTTTTTTGTCATGTCACGTGACTTTGCGCCACACGTTCATTCGTCTATGTTATTTGTTCCGCTGTTATCTGTAGTTTTTATAGGGCAAGTATGTAAGTATAATACATTATTGGAAAGCTTATTCTTTCTATTTTTAGACACAATAAAAACAATAGTGACTATTGTTATTGTTGTATAACAAACTGAAGCCCAAAATAACCTATTACCATTTCTCAGATTTCTCGCCTTTTTTGATATTTTTTTTTTTAATTATTTTATTATATCGTATTTCAGGTATAATCACTATGATAGTGTCATTTATTAGTATTTCTATAAAATACGTGAAAAACACGCACAAGGCTACGTCAGAATTTTTTTTAGAAATTTTTCAATATTTACTTTCTCCGCGCTCTAAAATGTACTCGTCACGCACTTTCAAATGCTAATATCTTATTTTTTTCTCACAGACATTATAAATACTTTTTTTTTACTATAAAGAGTATTTAACTAGGAAATAGAAAAAGTAAAACATCTTATTAGACAAATCAATTAATCTATATAATAAAGATATAATAATATCATCTCATATTTCCAATTCGGTTACTTTAACCAGACGTATAAACTAAAACATACTCGTAAATGCGATGATTCATAACACTTATCGTAGCTTACAATGTATACTTCTAAGAAACACAAGCCTTGTTATCATAACTTTGCGTTCTAAATTATAAACATCTGCCGACCCACTCGACTGACGCTAAAGTGTCCTTGAGTGCCCGGGCGGCGCGGGGCGCGAGGTTAGAGAGGGTTGTTAGTAATACATTGCATAACACTGCTCTGTCCTCCACTAAAGTTATGAACGTTTCGTAATCAAAATTATCCATGATAGATTACTAAAAAGTTATTAATACGAGCGCATACGTTGGCGGCCGGTAATGGAATAAGCAAAATCAAATACAGGCCGCGGCGCGGCGGCGCGGCGCCATTCGCCAGTGAATATCCAGATAAAGTCCAGATGCCAGATAAAATCCGTATATAGTAGATTAATTTCAGTTTTCTGTTATTATCCAATTTTCTGCGCAATTTTCTTAACTTTTCTTTCCGTAAGAACCTTCTCCTGACAATAATGAACACAACAAAAAAATAAATGATTAGCGAAATTGTTCCATCCGTTCACGCGTGATGCGATGACCAAGGGAAATAGAGATTTTTATATATTAAGATGTAGATGTAGATATGTATATATAGACTACTAGCTGATCCGACAGTCCTTCTGTCAATCTATAAGAAATAAGTTTTACAAAAAATCAATGTTGAAACGTCAATCATTTTACGTTTCTTTTATATTTGCCGCGGATTTTACGCAAATTTTCGTTTATACAAACCTTGTCCTGGCAATTACAAATACAACAAAAAGAAAACAGCCATGTCGGTCGAGCCGTTCCTATGTGATGCTCCGTCATATATGTACATAGATAAGACACTATACAATATATAACTGAGGTTATACATAATATGGCAATTGATTTTTATTTATACATATCGATAGAGGTTTTACAACGCACCGAACAACCTCTTTAGTGCAGCTCAAAGTATCGCTGGCCTTACCTTTACAATTGTTCACGTAACATGGCTCGCAGTGTCAACAAACTTGTTAAATTATTATTGTCAAAAAATCAGCACTAAATAAGTAATCGCAGTATACAATATGACTCAACGTTTACAGTCGCCGATATGTCTTTCAGATATCGAATCGGTCCTAGAATGGGTCGATTCGTTCAAGCTTACTCGTGTCACCAAGAAAATCAATAGAGATTTCTCTGATGCTGGTGAGGTTTGCCTGTTATCTCTTTATGTATGTCCATTGTCCACACTTGTGTACCGTTAAAAGAAGTATGCCACAACAATCTTTGCACATGTCACTTCCTATAAGCGAAAAGTGCTTTTATTCTTAGAGTCACGAGATCTAGTCTATTTTTATAGTAAGTGTTTTATATGTAAATAAACAACGATATTCGCTAGTTTAGGAGTGAGCCGATATTTATTACTTCGTTTTTTTTCATTTTATTTTATTTGTTAACTAGTTTTCACCCGCGGCTTCGCTTGCGTAAATGTAGGTTAAGTTAGGTTTGCAACAGTTCTTTTTTCTGGATGAAAGGTACCTATGTCCTATTCTGTACCCCTGACAACGTGTATGAAAAATGTTATGTTGCTCGGTTGAGTAGTTAAGGCGTGAAAGCGTAACAAACAAACAAACAAACAAACTCATTTTCGCATTTATAATATTAGTAAGGATTCACTCAATACAACTATCATTACAGGACAAGCCTAATTTTGTCTTGAGATGCTAGTTTCCTTTTCACTGAGCCCAGTCAGCTAGCCTGCTGCTTAAAATGGTCACCCAAATAAAATAGGACAAATCGTCGCTGATAATCCAATACCGCGTAACTTACATTGTCAAATACCTACCTACATTCATTTCGCAAATTTTACAGAAGGAGGTAAACTGATTTTCAAGAGAACTATTCACCTGAATTTGAAAGTAAACGGATTAAGGAACATAAATTTAATATTGTTAAGGACATATTTGCATGTCGTGTCGTGTCGCGACGCGTTCTGTGAATGTATGAAACGGATATGCTTCTGGCGCGCCACGACACGCCACGACACGTAAGTATATATGTTTCCGCCTTTAGGCATGTAGGTTTCCTCACGATGTTTTCCTTCACCGTTGAAGCGCACGATAATTAACTATTTAATCGTTTTCATATCTTCGAAATGTCAGAGAGGCGCGCCTTATGCTCGAATTTGAGAGCTCTGCGTGACGGTTCAACGGTCTCCAACGAGGCTGCTATCGCTGCTGTCTCTCTTAAAAAGGCTCTATCAGGACTCTCAGGATCTCCACACTCTGGCTGCCTGAACTATCCCTTTTACTCTTATTTATGTTTCTCTTTTAGTTCTTTTAGCAGAAATCCTCAGCGTGCACTATCCGAAGATAGTAGAGATGCACAACTATCCTCCGCGGAACAGCCACTCGTTGAAGCTGAACAACTGGATGACCCTCAACAGAAAGGTGCTGAGGAAGCTCAAGCTTGGCCTCTGCTGTAACACCATGGAACAGCTGGCGAACTGTGTCCCGGGAGTCATTGAACGGGTATTGGTTATGGGTAAGCTTTGGAATCATCATCATCTCAGCCGAAAGACATCTATTGCTGGATCTAGGTCTCTCCCAAGGTTTTCCACACACTCTAATCTTGAACCATCCGCATCCAATCGCTTCCCGTGACCCTTACCAGGTCGTCGGTACACCTTGTCGGCCTACCGTCTGTTACCTTTTCACGGCTAAACCATTTAACCGATTTAGATGAAATTTGGTACAGATATAGTTTAAAACCTGGGGAAGGACATAGGCTACTTTTTATTCATGTGAGTACCACGCGGCCGGAGCCGCGCGCAAATGCTAGTCTTATAATATTTTTTTGTCTTTGTTTCGTTAATCACTTATTAGGCTCTAATTTAATCTGACATGTTCTTAATTATTGACTTCTTATCTATTACTATTCTATTATTGGAAATAATTTATTAAGCTGTCAGTGTGCGTTGTAGTGTTTGTATTATTTATAGCGACGGTTTATTTCCAAATCAGATAGCAATCACTATTGTAATTCATATATACCTTTACTATCTAATGTATTATTCTCTTACACTGCATTTATGTTATCTTCGCTCTGTGAGGAGGACTATTAATGTTAATTATATACTATTTTCTTTGAGTTATGTTTGCAATTATAGCCACAAATATGATATTATCTTTTTGTGGATCTTCTGGTCACGTATCTATGGCTCGTAGCAAGTATTTCAAGGTTGGGTTTCTTAACGCGGGATCTCTCTCTACTAATCATGATGAATTCGTAATAGCCATGTCCCATCATTCGGTCGATGTGATGGCAATTAATTAAACATGGCTGCGGCCAGGGCAGGAAGGCCGAGCGCCATCGGTGCCAGGCTATCGACTGCGACATGTACCCAGGTCAGCTAACCTACGAGGCGGCCGTGGTGGTGGCGTTGCCTTCTATGTCCGGACCGGCGTCAATGTGCGTGTCATGACTCATCCTACACACCCACAAGTTGAGCAGATGTGGCTGAGCTTAAACATCAATAGTAAAAAAATTATAATTGGTACAGCTTATCGGCCACCCTGGCTAAGTGCGGACACGTACTTTGATGCCGTTTCGGACAGTATTACTTCCTTTTCTCATCATGATCATACAATAATTATGGGTGATATAAATATTAATTTGCTAGACAATCTTAATACTAAAACGAAAAAGTTTTATGAGTTTCTCCAACATTTTAAATTGACCCAACTTGTGGATTCCCCCACTCACTGTACAAACACTAGTCGAACAGTTATTGATGTGATTTGCACAGATCCGCGTACTCGTAATATAACAGTGTCCCACATAAACGAACTTGGGCATCATGCATTTATTACTTGCGAGGTTCTCATAAAAAGAGAAAAGATACCTGCGCGACGTGTAGTTTATCGTCCCATAAAGAACATTATTCTGGATTATTTTACTGCTGATTTGGATTCCATACCATGGAGAATAATGTCAAGCATGAGTGACGTCAATGAGATGGTACAGGCATTTGACTCTTATATAATACAGATATTTAATGTTCATGCACCTTTAAAAACAAACATAATTAAAACGCGTCATACTCCATGGCTTACCGATAATATTCGGCTAATGGCCAGGTTGAGAGATAGGGCTCATGCGGTCTATCACAGTACTAGGCTAGAGTCACATAAGCTGTACTACAAAGATCTGAAGAGGCTAACATCCACCGCTGTTTTCAACGAAAAAAGGGCGTATTTTGCGCAAAATATAAATAGTAAAATAAATAATCCTAAAGTTCTCTGGGCCAATCTTAAATCTGAACTACTGCCTCCAAAAAATAATTACCTACCAAGCCACTTTAGTGATCCAGACAAAATTAATGACGTATTTCTTCAGGTTCCTGGTCAGTGCGAATTAAGTATATCAGATCTTACCTACTATGAATTTCGAAAACAATGTCAGGCCAATTTTTCGTTGAAGACAGTGAATGAACAATGTATACTTAAAATATTAAAGCAGTTAAAATCAAAAGCTCAAGGTGTGGACGGTATTTCGCTTGATATGTTGACTCTTAGCTTGCCCCAGTCATTGACGACAATCACGCAAATTATAAATAGGTCCATTAAAACTCATACCTTCCCGCACTTATGGCGACTGGCTGTAGTCCGACCAATACCAAAATGCTCTAATCCACAGGATATTAAGGACTTACGTCCTATTAGCATTCTACCATGTATGTCGAAGATTTTAGAGAGGGTTGTTTACATACAAGTATGTGAATACTTAGAAATTAATAGTTTGCTTCCAGAACTTCAGTCAGGGTTCCGTAAGAAACGTAGTACTTCTACAGCTTTGTTAGATGTAGTGGATAACATTTTAGACGCGCGTGACAAGGGTAAAGGTACGTTATTAGCCCTTTTGGACTTTTCCCGTGCTTTTGATTGCATTAATATATCATTGATGCTTTCAAAGCTATCATACTATGGCTTTAATATAGGCACGGTGAAATGGTTCGAGAGCTATTTATCCAATAGGGCGCAGGTTGTCGAAGTCACTGGAGATGATGGAACCAAAATATTATCTTCCCTTCGCTCTGTATCGCGAGGAGTGCCTCAAGGATCTATTTTGGGCCCTCTTTTATTTATTCTGTACAGCGCGGACGTCACGAATTGTATTAAATTTTGTAAATACCACATGTATGCTGACGACATACAAATTTACACTTCTTTTGAGCCTACACCATCTTCGACACTAACAGCCGTTCACTCAATGAACGAGGACTTGGACAGAGTATCTAACTGGGCCCAGAAAAACGCTCTAGTTCTGAATCCCCTAAAATCGAAATACATGGTTTTGGGAAGTAAAAGTCATATTGGTAAGATTACAGCTGTAGGCCCTCAGATTGTCATCAATGGTAATCCAATAGATAGAGTGTTCGAGGTTCGCAATCTGGGATTAATGATGGATCCGGAACTGCATTTTGAAGCTCATGTTAACAACGTAATGAGTAATTGCTTTTATAGATTAAAAATGTTGTACAGAGTACGACAATTTGTTAGCATGGATTTGCGTAAGAACCTGGTTGATACACTAGTGTTATCCAAACTCAATTACGGTGACGTAGTGTATGGACCATGTCTTCTGAAGCGTACAGAGAAGCTGCTGCAGCGGATTCAGAATGCTTGTGCGCGATTTTGTTTTGATATACCGCGTAGGAGCCATGTGACTCCATTCATAAATGACAACAAAATACTCAAAATGGCATCTAGAAGGGAATTACACTTAGCCACCCTGTTATTTGGAATATTGAGGAGCCAAACGCCAAAATATCTATTTAATAAATTGTCTTGGACACAAGACAGTTGCTCTTATCCAATTAGGTCACCGGTTCACCTCTTGAATGTACCTAGACACCGCACAACAGCGTTTAGGGGAAGTTTTAAATACGCGGCCACGAAATGTTGGAATGACTTGCCTCCACCAATGCGAAAACTTAAAACAAACTTAATATTTAAGACAAATTATAAAAAATATTTATTAAATCGACAAATAGACTCCTAATTTAAGATCGCCAAGTATTTAAATCTTACTCATATTTTCAGGCACATCTATAGTTTTTAACTACAATAATAAAAATATTGACATGTAGGTATATTTATTTAATTTATCTGCAATCTATTTCTTTATCTGTAATAATAAAGGAAACTTTTTTTTTTGGGTTTTGTTTGTGGTTTGGTGGTATTCATTTGAACTGTATTATTTATTACGCTCATAATCACTATTAAGGTGTTGCTGAAAATCAGTGCTGTATCGCAACTCGCATGTGGTGCGGCATTATGCTGAGCAACATCTCTTTTTAATGAAGACTGCGACGCACATTGAACAGCAAGGACTCCATGTATATATTATGTGTATTCTATATTATTTATAATAATGTTGGTATATAAGTTTTATTATTTATTTTAAATTATTTATAATATTCTCTTTAACTATATTATTACTGTTACACATTTTTGATTGTGTGTTGCAATGTTACATTAAAATAAAATATTTCTTTCTTTCTTTCTTTCTTTCAATTTATTATTATTATATTTATTGTACGGATTTGAATTGACCTATTTATAATATATCTCACTTCAATATTAAGAGACGCTTAATTGATATGTTATTTATTATATTAGATCCAGCATAATTATTAAATTCTTGTTAATTACAAAGCACATACATTTGCATGTCTGACCAAACAGAGCATGTTGAGACAAAAAAATATCTTTGACACCTGATTATACACATCGCACTCTTAATTAGAACAGCGACTTAACTCGAAATTTGGAAGTAAGGCAATTTGAACTCTATTTATGTGACTATAAATTCTAATAATATACTCATGTCAAGTAATTGCAACAGAGTTTAAATTTGCTTAATCCAAAATACTCAGGTAAGTCCCTGTTTTATTAAGAGTGCGACATGTTGTCCAATAAATGTATCTTTATTTTGGTATTTGTTCTAAGGTTACGCAAACATCGGTCTATAATGACCAGACCAGAGTGTGGTAGTTCAGGTTCAGGTTAACATCTAAAGTGAAATTCTCATGTTGATGTTAGGATTAAACCCTCAGAAATTATATTTTTTATTGAAAGAAGACATATAGAAAAAAGAGTGCGTCCTTGTTTATGCCTGAAAACTGGTTTCAGTTCGAGACAAAATACGGCGCGATGAGGAAGCGAACAAATCGTTGAAGGAAGAAGGCGCGAACGGGTCCAGCGGCGGTAGCTACTACGACACGTGTGGTGATGAAGGTACCCAACCTGCTAGACTGCCTTAAGAACTACTATTACATATTATTGAGGCGCTCATAGCCAGCTGCACTCACTGATCGGTAAACGATTAGCGAGGTTAAGCAACGTTGGGTGCGATCAGTCTATATAGATGGGTAACCGCTTAGTGGTATTTCATCTGAGCGTCTCCGTGCTTCGAAGGGCACGTAAAAAGTCGGTCCTGGTTGTTGTCAAATTGACAGCAGTCGTTAAGCCATGCCAGAGGCCTATAACAGGCTTGAACAACTCTTGACAACAGGTTGGCCACTAACCACACGAAAAGAAGAAAGAAAGAAGAATTACATCAGCAGCTTATCTTTTTGTAAAGTAGTTGTAACTAAAGGTGTAGAATTATTGAGGCCACTGCTGTTTTATATTTCGTGCCTCTCCGACATGTTGGTAGTGTCGAATGCTCGCTTGTAGTCATGCTGTCATACTTGTGCGAGCATACATATCGCTGGCTCACTATTACAAGGTTCTATGTAATTTTTTTTAACTTTGAGGAAATGAGGTTTAAAATTTGCATATCAGTAAAAATAACTTAAAAAGTAACTTAGAACTATTTGCGATTTAATATTGTGAGGGGGTAAGTGCTTCCATCTTTTACTATATTAGTCTAAACAAAAAGGAATGACATAGTTATAGAACCATGCAATATCCATAACAATTTTTTTTCAAAAATGTATCCTAGAACCTTATAATATTGGATTAGCGATATGTAAGTTCTTTTCTGAGGGCCCTATACTACGAGGCCTATGTCTGTATTGTGGTGACCAGAAGATGGGTTTAGTAAGCAAGTTTAATAGGCTTCCATTATCAGAAAAATTGTATTTCTAGAAACTATTTTTTGATAAAAAGGGAATCGCAATGTGCATAATATGATAAATAGCCATATTATTATACGTTGTTATAGTAAAATCAATATGTTAACCGTCTAGAACAGCGATTCCTAAAGTGGGTTCCGCGCAACCTAGGGGAGAAAAGTCACCAGGGTTTCGCGAAATTATTTATTTTGAATGATGATGATGACGAGAAGTAAACTTTATGTTCTTATTTAAAACATTACAGTTTCTTTTATTTGTAATCATTTGATATGGGATTCCATAAAATAAAAGGTATTTGCTGAGTGTTCCGTTATCTTAAATGTTTAGGAACCCCTGGTCTAGAACACTTATTTTATTTATGCACATTGATATTTTCCTGCGAAGTTAATTATAGTACTGTATGTATATGTATGTCGATTTCAATTAGATGCTGTTATTATTTTCCATGGAGTGGAAAATGCTTACCATCCATATTGATAAGTATATTTTCGTTTACTTAATTAAGATAATATAAAATTAAAGCGACAGCCTGGTGGGAGACCGCTGGGCTGTCATGCAGAGGTCTCAAGTGCGATCGAAAGTTTTTGAAGTTCGTCCATATTAAATCGTTGACTTTAACGGTTCGCTTTAACGGTGAAGGAAAACATTGTGAGGAAGCCTACATGTCTGAGAGTTCTCCATAATGTTCTCGAAGATATGTGAAATATGCCAATCCGCACTGGACCAGCGTGGTGGACTATGGCCTAACCATTCTCATTTATTGAGAAGAGAACTATGCCCAGCACTGGAACAATTTAATACATGGCAGTTTAATATATAATTATTTCGTTTACTGACCAATTTGGACGCTTCAATCTTCGGCCCTTATTACTGATATGTAAATAGGGAATTTCTTTTTATACGTATGGTCTAATATAAAGCTGGTAAAATGTGGTTCCACTGAGAATTGCCTAACAGAACAAATCAATAGCACTTTAGATGACTTAGAGTTTGAATCCGGGACGAGGAGCAATTGGTCTTAAAGTATATTTCTGTGCCACAGCTCACGTGTTGGTGGTGCCCGTGAAGGCGAGGAACAACGGCATATTGGAGACGGTGCAGCAGAAAGTGGTCAACTACGAGGCGTACAACGCCCTCAAATTGGAACTGAAGGATGCCGTAGATGCCGCTGAAGTGCTTAAACAGAAGGTCTGTTTATTTAAATACTCAGATTATTTGACCTCCACCTGAAAATAGATACGATTATAGGATCCTAAGTATCCTAACTAGTCCTAACTCCTAACTAATATTATAAAAGCGAAAATGAGTTTGTTTGTTTGTTACCTTTTCACGCCTAAACCACTGAACCGATCTTTCTGAAATTTTCCATATACGTTGTCAGGTGTACAGAAACGGACATAGGCTACCTTTCATCCCGAAAAAAATTACTGTTCCCGAGGAAAACAATAATAACGTCCTTATGATAATAGAGGGCGCCACATGTCTTTCGAATCATGATTGAATTATATTATTTCAAGCAGAGTACGATCCGAATTGATTGTCAAATTCTAAATTAACGCGAGCGAAGCCGCGGGCAAAAGCTAGTAATATTATAAATACGAATGTGAGTTTATTTGTTTGTTACGCATTCACGCCTTAACTACTCGACCGATCATCACACAATTTCGCACACACGTTGTCAGTGGAATAGGAAAGGATCTATGGTCCTTTGGTCCAAATAAAAGTACCGTTACTAACATAAGTTAATCTTCATTTACGCGAGCGAAGCCGCGGGCAAGATCTAGTAGGTTGTTAGAGCCTGTAATCTACAAGATAATAAGCTATATCATATGCGGGGTTCAGCATTCCATTTAGAGAGCACATGACACCTTTATATGCTGTTCCTGGTCTACTAAGGCTAGCTGAGTGAAAGTAATTTGTATAAGTCTTAAGGTGGCACTTCACATGGCTATTTGTATTTGGTATTGGGTGTTTGCTGTACTTGGGCGAATATTTGACAAATTGGCAAACATACAGATATTGACAACTATGACCGTCTACACATGGAGTCAAATAACGCGTCAAATAACAAATACATAAACATTTTGAATGAGCAGAGGCAATTATTTACCAACGGTATGGACGTCTTCAAACTTGCAGCAGGATTTTATTAATCACTACGTGAAAAAATAATTTTCAAGACAACGGCTCGGGATGTCAAGTTGACAGCCCGCGCATTTGAAATTGAAATGACTTGCCGCCAACGCTGGCCATTGTGTGGATGGTTTAGTTGCGTATTTGCCTATTTGCCGTCTTTGATGTGCGTCGAAAAACCGACAAGCACGCGGTAACGCGTGTTTGGTATTTGCTGTAATTGTCAAATATGCAAGAAAGGTAAATACTTTGGCACACAAACCATCTACACATGGTTATTATTTGTCAAATTTATCAAATACGCAAATACAAACAGCCATAATGTGAAGTGCCGCTATTAGCATGCATGTTGCTATACCAATCAAGATTGTCTTATAGCTATTGGTAATAATGTGTTTAATGTTTGTCTCGGTGGAAGCCCAATGTTCTGGTAACTCAGTAAGTGTCTCGAGATCGAGTCTCCCAGTTATCGATAATTATGGTCGAAATCTTTTGACTGTGCTTGTTCACGTTGATTCGCGGGCACTGCGGCGGGCGCGGTCTCGAAATATCAAACATATGGACGTAATATCCAAGTATCACGTACGAAACGCACGTGCGGTGTAAGTAGCGAGCAAGCTAGTGACCGACGCGTGCGGCGCGCTCGCGGCAATATCATACGCGTGAGTTGTTAGTGTGTTCACGTCAACTAGCGGCGGAGCGCACAATTCACTCGCGACGTCAGGTAACTTCAACCAGTTTGAACTTGTTGCTAGAAAAGATAGCATGTTTACATCATGTCGTTCTATACAGAAGAGTTTTTTAGTGCTATTCAGGCTTCATCATCATCATCATCAGGCGTCGTCCATTTTTTCAACCTCTGACAACACGTCGCATTCGCATAAACGCCTGGCGATCAATGTGAACACGGCTCGGCACGTCTACCGCGCCCGCACCCGCCACCGCGCCTGCGCGTTCCTACGTGAACAAGCATTTACGTATATGTTTATAAAAGTTATCATAAGAGTCGAGTTATTCGCTATTTCCCTAAGTACAACATAAGTATAACTACAGGTGGAGCATCTGGACAATCTGTTAAAACTAAAAGACGAAAGAATAGATGAGCTGCAAAACCAACTGGAAAGGAAACAAGCGAGACGAAAGGAGGCTGAAGCTCAACAGAGCATGCTGTCCGTCCCTTACAAGAATATTGCCACTAGCCCTCACGTCTCACACGACTACTGTCTCATGCCTGCTATAAGAACATCATCCCTTAAAACTGTAGCTTCCAAAATTAGATTCGACGAATCCACAACAGAATTAGAAGAAACTAAAATCAGGATCGAGGATTCCATACCTAATGTAGTGGACTCTAAAGCATCACTACAAACAATATCCAAGCCTTCATTGACTGACGTTTACGTGGACGTTGTCGACCCATATATCAATAATCAAATTATAACAGTTACTCCTAATGACAAGATACATTCAGAAATGTTCAATGGAATAGAGTTCATTGAAGAGAAAATAGACAGCACCCACGATTTTGAGGAGTTCAAAGATAGTGAACAAGGTTCCATAACGGCGATCGATCAAACTATGCAAAAGGAAATTAAAAATGAGGTATACAACTGCAATACAAAATCTATGGAATGAAAACTTATATTGCTTATTGAATATTAGTTAATCATGTAAAATGTAGACAACAATTTTGAATAATATTGTTACATGTAAAATTAGAGTAATTTTATAATGTATGTGTGAACAAAAACAAAACTATAATTTATTATTATATGTTGTTATATGTATGTTCCTCAATTAAGTTTGGGATGATTGAAAATTGTCTAGTAAGAACTGTTAAAGTTTGTCGTAAGTATTAAAAAACGGTTATTTCAATATTTTTATTAGGTGTTAGTTTGTTTGTTACTTATGATTTAGAAATAAAAGTATACACGAAAGAGACTTTTTTTATCACGTATTAGCCTGGAATATGTCCAATAAACTCGGATACCGTCTCAAAATACTGGTTATGCTTCGTATTCTTGCGCTCCTGAACTCTTTCTCTGAGACTTTTTGCCTGAAAATTGAATTGATAAATAATTAGTTAAATATTGCTTTTCAAAAAGATGTCACTGTGTTGTCATCTCTAGAGTTAAAACTTCTAGTTCACTGCCGGCTTCTCTAAGGACCCTAGGAAACCAAGTCATTACAGGAATACAACACAAGCTCTGCTGGCTGTAATGTCTGTACAAAAATTGCAACCGGAGCAAAAGAGGCATGGCCTTCTTCCTGGTTTCTTTTCCTTTCTCAAGTCTGAGCCATGACTGAGGATATAAATAAATATAGGCAAGGATAACGCCGCCATGGAAGATAAATAAACCTGTAACGCTAGATGCTTGATTACGAGTTACATTATAATGTTACTGATCCACCTCTGGATCGTAAATCATAAAACCATTGCTCGTACTCAGTGGCGTAGTACCCTGTATCAAAATTAGTTGGGGGCCCCAAATGAAGGGTAAATATTTCTCACAAAAGTGAAAACTTTATAGGCACGTATGACAGTTTTTTATGTGTTTTTTTCCCAGGAAGCACGAGATTAAGTGACATTTTGGTTAACATTTTACCTACTAATTTTTGCTTACACACGTTAGGGGCCTTTGTAGCTCGGGGGCCCCGTATCATGGATACGGCTGATACGGCGGTAGCTACGCCCCTGCTCGTACTGCTTCTTAATTTTAAAAAAGGTAGTTAAGTCTTACTCGTTATGTTCTTCTTCCTGCCCAACGACTTGGAACCTGTTGAATTCTATTCTCTCATCGTGCAGACAAGCTTTATTTATTGCGTCCATGAGTTGCTTTACAGGGAGCAGGTCACGCACTAAGAAGCCAGAAACAATGTATTACATTATCTATACTTGTATACTAATATTATAAAGAGGAAGATTTGATTTTTTGTTTGTCTGTTGGTTTGTTTGTAAGGATTTAACTCAAAAACTTCCCAACCGATTTTAAAAGTAAATTCTTTCATTATTAGACAGCAAAAACGAGTAACAAAGGCATATATATTTTATTTTATCAGCCTCGATGGCGTAGTGGTTAGTGTAACCGACTGCCACGCCTGAGGTTGCGGGTTCGATTCCCGCACAAGTCAAACATTTGTGTGCATGAACATGGATGTTTGTCTTGGTCTGGGTGTTTCTATGTATAATATGTATGTATTTACAAACAAAAAAGTATACATGTATGTTTATCCATTGTCTAGTACCCATAGTACAAGCTCTGCTTAGTTTGGGCTAGATGGTGTTGTGTATATGTGATAGAATATTATATTATTCTTAGATAATAACCTAACCTAACCTAACCCAACAAATCGGACTGAGTGAAAGGACATAAATAAAACGGAGCGGTTACAACGCGGGGATTTCATTCTGTGTTGGGCGCTCGGACGTGACGGACGTTTTAGTAGTGCTTAGTATTCGTTATAAATTCTTTCGGTGCTGTGTAGCTATTTTTTTTTGTTATTTGATTCTTTTTGTTAAAGTAAATCTTTTGTAAGGAATAAAACTTTCTAGGTTGATTAGTGCTTTGTTTTTTTAAAATATTAAACGCTTCTGATCCCTAAGATCAGAAGTGGGATAGCCACGTGTTTTAACCGTTTGCCATCTAAATTCAGTGTTTATCGTGTGGAATTCGTGAAAATACATCTCAACCGTAAGTGAGTTTTATTTTTTATAAAAATGTCAGGTCGTCCGTCTCGTTCCAAGGGACGCGGCCATTCTCGTGAAAAACGACGTACTAGTGGTAGTTCAAGCGAATCGCGTCGCGACAGTGTGAGTGCTCGTCATACGCCGCCTGGTAGCGACCGTCATAATAGTCCATCTGACCGTCGTGACCGGTCTTCTAGGCGTCGCAATAGATCGCACCGCCCTCATAGGTCTCATAAACACAACGGAGACTCGCGCGCTCACCGCGGTAGCTCACGCGACATAGCCCTTGATAGGATTCTTAACAGACTAGAAGTGATCGAAGCTAGATTACCTATATCAGTAGAAAATGACAGTCCGTCGCGTCCTACAAACCAGAGTCGTTTATTGTCCATCCCTTCTGCTGTACCTGCTAGTGAGCCGGGCTCGGGTTTGGCAGAAGAGGTTACTGAGAGTAGTGTTTCGCAGACACTGGATATGAATACCAGTGGAACGAAGGATACAGAGAGCAGTATTGTTGGAGCCTTGACCGCATTTTTCAAAGCAAAGTCCCACAACTTTTACATATCGCCTTTTGATCCAAATGTACACGATTTTGATGTCTGGTGCACCGAGGTCGACCGCGCCCGGCTACTAAATAATTGGGATGATCCCGAGTGCCTTGGAAGGATAGGTAGTTGTTTAAAGGGAGACGCGAAGTCATGGCTGAATGATAGGGTTACGAGTGATCGATCCTGGAGTAATTTCAAACTGGAATTTAGATCATTATGCCCACGTAACATTGATATTGCTTCCGTATTGTATAAAGTAATGAGTACAAACTCTAACAAGTACTCAACTTATGCAGAATATGCGCGTAAATCATTGCTACGTCTTAACATCGTTAAAGGTTTATCTGACGAACTGAAAACTGCCATTGTTGTTCGAGGTATCGTTGATCCTCAAATAAAGGCCGCGGCAACCAACGCTAAGTTACCCTCAAAGGACTTAGTTGAATTTTTATCCGTTTATGTAAAACCTAAATACGATTTACGTCATTCCAACAATGCTGTTCGTCCTTCTGGTAGTGCAGGAATGTCTCACTCACGTAAGCGCGAGATGCCTGGGTCATATAGTAATAGTAGGATTAGTTGCCATGCTTGTGGGAAATTAGGTCATAAGAAATGGAATTGCCCTAAAAAGTTTAAAAATGAGACCGCAACTTCTACTCAGGGTAACAGTTCCACTAAACCGGCTCCAACTACATCAAGTGATAACATAAGTAGACCAAGTAAATATTGCACTTTTTGTAAACGTAATGGGCATTTGATAGATTCATGTTTCCAAAAACAGCGTTCAGACAGTGGTGATAACAAAACCAAAGAAGTAAATTTTTGCTTAGACTCGACCCCAAACAATGCAACGTAATGTCAGCAGTATTTCAGAAAGTACCAGTCGATGTTTTGATTGATAGTGGATCAGATATTTCTTTGATTTCAGAATCGGTGCTAAAGTATTTTAATTTTAATAGAGTGCCAGCCTATCGCTTGATGCGTGGAATTGGAAGTCAAGAAATTGAGTCGACTTCTTTAGTTACGACCGTCATAGAGTTCCCTGAAGTGTCATTAGAAATAGATTTATACGTTGTTCCTACTGAGTGCATAAATGCACCTATTTTGATTGGTATCGATGTACTAAATCGAAAAGGTTTAACATATATCCGAACTAATGGAGAGCAGCGGCTTACGAGATTTGACATTTTGCCAACTGTGCAGCATGTGGTCGCGGTGAGCGATGAGAGTGTTAGAACTCCATTATTTGGTACTGATAAAGATCGATTACTAGCATTAATTCATGAATTTTCAGATATATTTATGTGCAGTGAGTTAACCGGCTTGACCTCCAACACCAACTAGAAAGGTCGAGAAACTCTGTCACGAGCTTTGCAACAACTGAACAGCAATTTTAACGCGTTCATTAATAGCCGCCGTGGCCGAGTGGATAAGCGTGCCGCCTGAGTCAAACGTGCTGACAGTGGTTGGGGTATCGAATCCGAGCTATCACACTCTGCACTTTTTATGATTCATATTGACTTAATATACAAATCTGTGTGTAAACAACACTGATAATGTCTAAATTGCCCCGTACACCGCCAAGCCAACATATTTCTTCCCGATCGAAATCAGATATACGCCAGCTATGCGTAGAAGAGTCGCAATCGACCAACGATAATATTACTCAGAGGTCTAAGAGACGTTGCCCACCGAGTGATTTCGAAGCTACAAAGGTAAATTTAGACGATTTTAAGACAGAAATTAAGGATATGATTTACAACATGGTTTGCCAACAAAACTCTCGCATGGATAAATTAGAAGCTCACATATTAGAAATAAAAAATATAAATACTAAGATAGAAGAAACAAATACTGAGATCGAGAAATCTATGACATTCGTTACCGAACAGTTAACTTCTCTGGAATCAAAAATTTCTAGTTTCGATATACAACGCAACACCATAGAAACTAAAATAACGGCATTGGAGGACCGAATAGAATACTTAGATCGCTCTATTATCAAAACTAGCGTTGAGCTTCGTAATGTTCCGAAGAGACCAAACGAAACAACGACGATGTTATACGGTGTCTTGATGGACTTATCCAAGCACATTGAAGCCAACTTGCAAACTACCGAAATACGTTACGTCTCAAGACAACCATCTAAGAGAGACAACCCTTGCTCAGCATTGACAGTCGAATTTGTGAATAGTCTTGCCAAACATAACTTCCTGTCTGCCGTCAAAGAATTTAACAAACGTAACCCGAAAAACAAGCTGAATTCAACTCATTTGGGTTTCGACGCACCTATAGCACCTGTCTACGTCGCAGAGCAACTAACAACCAATTCTAAACATCTCTTCTATCTTACCCGAGGCTGGGCTAAAGCACACAAGTACAACTTCTGCTGGACGAACAACGGACGCATTATGCTAAAGAAGGACCCGAGCAGTCAGACTATAGTTGTTGAGAACGAATCGCAACTGCGGGATTCATCTTTATCGACCAATGCATGACTAGAACCACACTTCGCTCTTACCATTCTCATTAATTATGTCTTATTTGCATGCTTCTTACATCTATTTTTTATTACATTTATACATTCTGTAGTAAACACAAACTACACGGTACACAAAAATGTTTCTCAAAAACAACTCTCGTTTATTAAACATAAACAACACACACTCATAACAATCATATACCTCCAATACTACACCGTACATATTAATAGATTAAACCTACTAGCATTACTCCAACCACATATACAGCCTTACGCCAACAATCCTACAATACATATTTATAACAAAAATGGCTAATATTAACGACTTCATCGAAAACGTAGACCATTTTTCTGTATCGGAAACCCATACTTGTACTCCAGAACTAACTAAAACATATATAATTCAACCTAGCACATATTTAAAAGTTCTCACACAAAATATTCGATCAATTAACCGCAATTATCTTGACTTACAAACTTTACTCCATCGACTTGACTTAAATTATGACGTTTTGGTTTTAACGGAGTGCTGGTTACCGTGTAGCAGCAACGCCTGTATTCCCCTATTGCAAAACTACAATGCTTTCAAAACTACTAAGCACATCAATCAAAGCGACGGTGTCGTTGTTTACATAAAATCCAACATGATGGCCGCGTATGAGGAACCTGACTTTAAGGAATCAGCGTCAGGCTTGATTATAAAGATAAACACTGATGTGGCTATTATTTGTATATACCGCTCGCCTTCAAATGATAACATTCACACATTTCTAAATGCACTCAACAACATACTTCCGTCTCTCTCCAACTATAAGTCAATTATTATTACAGGAGACATCAAACCCGAGTCATCAGATAGTAGGGCCCACTTATATCTCACTACTTTAGCTTATCACGGTTTTCTACCAGCACATACTGAGCCTACTAGAGGTAATAACTGTTTAGACCACATAATGCTACGTACTAAATCTAAAACGATAACACTTATTTACGAATCAGCGGTAACGGATCATTGCCCATCTCTTCTCTGTATTACCAAAAGTAAAATAAAAACAACGACTCCTACTATCTTCTATAAAGTAGATTATGATGCTCTCGACAAACTCATGCAGCATATAGATTTCACCCCTCTCCTTTCTATGCTAGATCCTAATCATGCAACAGATACCTTTATAAACATTGCAAAAACTGCTATAGCTGAATGTACAACACGCATAAAAGTACCTGCGAACAAAAAGACTCTCAAGCCTTGGATAACGCCAGGTCTTCTACGCTGTATACGCAACCGAGACTCACTTCACAAAAAATTCAAACAATCACCCGAAAACTTTATACTCGTACTTACCGTTACCTACAAACGATACAGAAATTTCTGCACAAAAATATTAAAGAAAGCAAAACGACAGTTTGATACTAATCAATTAAATAAGGCTAGTCATGACCCTAAAAAGCTTTGGAATACCATAAAAAACATAACAAATACCTCCAAACCAAAAAACGCTTGCAATCAATTGTTATCACTTTCTTCACCACCCCATCAGTCTTGCAATGATGTAAATCAATATTTTGTTAATATTGGGCAAATACTTGCAGATAACATTGTAAACAACAAATATCGAAGATATTGTGCGCCTATTCTTACTATAAAATCAACTAAATCCTTTGTTTTAGAACAAACAGACCCTGACGAAATTTTCTCAACTATAAATACCTTAAGGGCTAATGCTGCTACAGGCTGGGACGACATCTCCCCAACATTTCTGAAACGATATGCTCAAACCCTTGCCCCTATACTAAGCCACATCTTCAATCTTTGCCTTGAAACAGCTATTTTCCCTAATTCCTTCAAAAAAGCTATCATCCATCCTATCTATAAGGATGGTGATAGACATCTACCTAATAACTACCGCCCTATAGCTGTCCTTAGCGCTCTATCAAAAGTTCTCGAACGACTCATCAACAAGAGATTGGTTTACTATCTGGAACATTTCAATCTTCTTCCTCCTCAACAATTTGGCTTCCGTAAAAAGTTCTCAACTAGTCATGCGATCCATAACCTACTAGATTTTGTAGTAGAAAATCTAAATGCAAGTAACAAGGTTTTAACAATATTCTTGGACCTTGCGAAGGCCTTTGATACAGTGCCTATTCCTATCCTTCTTATGAAGCTGGAAAACATTGGAGTCAGAGGCCCTGCCCTTGAATTGTTTAAAAGTTATCTAACAAACCGCTCACAAGTTGTTGTTATAGATCAAAATTTTAGTGATGAACTTCCTATCCCATACGGGGTTCCTCAGGGAAGTATTTTGGGCCCCACATTATTTCTAGTATTCATCAACGACCTCTGTGACCTTAAGTTTCAAAACGCGAAAATCGTATCGTTCGCTGACGATACTGCCATCACCTTTTTTGCTAAGTGATGGTCAGAACTTGAAATAACTGCACAAAATGGCTTTGATTCTGTCTTAAAGTGGCTTTTTCTCACACCCTAACCCTCAATACTACTAAAAAAAAGTTCATAACCTTCTCGCTTAACACAACTTCTCAACCCATAACACCCTTAACCTTAATAGCTCACTCTTGTTCTTCTTACCCTAACCCTTCTTGTCAATGTCCAACTCTAACTTCAGTAAATCAGATTAAGTACCTTGGCATAATCCTAGATAAAAACTTAAATTTCAGGCACCATATTAACACTTTATCAGGTCGTGTTCGAAAGCTCATATTCATTTTTAAAATTTTAAGATACGTAGCCAACCCTTTTATCATTCGTAATGTATACTACGCGCTCTGCCAGTCAATCATAATATATTGTATCTCCAGTTGGGGAGGAGCAGCGAAGACCATTATGAAGCCACTGGAGATAGCTCATCGAGCTATACTTAAAGTCTCAACATTCCGATCTATATTATTCCCAACAACCGAGCTATACAAAGAGTGTAATTTACTTAATGTAAGGCAGTTATTTATTTTACACCTTACCATATTACAGCATCATCGGACACCTTTTTATAGAAATTACCAAACGACGGAAAGACAGGATCTGTAAACTAAAACCCGCTCGTACCTCTTTCATTAAAAAATTTGCCATTTATCTCGGTCCCTCTCTCTATAACAAAATTAACGCAATATGTCCTATCTACGGATTGTCAAACCATCATTGCAAAAATACTGTTACAAAATTGCTCCTCTCTTTTAATTATGAAAGCACCGAAGAATTCATAAATAAATAAATACACACACTCGCCCTAACACGCACACGCACACACACACACACACACACACACACACACACACACACACACACACACACACACACATACACACACACACACACACACACACACACACACACACTCACACATACACACACACGCTACTTAATAAGAAATGTAATTGTCTAATTGTTTTACTTACTACCACTGCTGTTATTAATTCTAATAATTCAACATGGCACGTGCATCAAAAATAAAAAATATTTATCGGGGATTGGCATTGTACTCCTAAACACAGGCTATTCAGTAGCCTATCTAGGAGAACAGTACTCTACCCATAACTTATTGTAGATTACGCATACTGTCAACTAAGAGTATAAATGAATACCTGTAACACATAATAGCCTAAGTCAATGTTAACCTACAATCTCATTTCTGTAAATAAATAAATTATTATAAAAAAAAAAAAAAAAAAAAAATTTCGGGCACTGCAACCTCTACCGTGAACACAGGTAGCATGGAAATTCGTTTAACTTCGACTACTCCAATATGTCGTCATCCTTACAGGCTCTCGGTAGACGAAAAGAATAGAGTTCGTGACATTGTCAGCGATCTGCTCAGCAAGGGCATAATCCGGGAATCTCAGTCCGACTATGCGAGTCCTATTATTTTAGTCAAAAAGAAGGACGGCGGTGGTAGGATGTGCGTTGATTATCGAGCACTGAATGCTATCACTGTCAAAGAGAGATTTCCCTTGCCGCTGATCGATGACCATGTTGACAAGCTTGGTGGCTGTGAAATCTTCACCAGCCTTGATATGACTACTGGATTTCATCAGGTACCAATGCGGGATGATGACTCAATTTGCAAAACTGCCTTTGTAACATCTCACAGTGATTCAGGTTTCATACAAAGGCGGTCATAAATACACAAATCCGTTATAAAAAGTATTTTATTATTTTACACGTTGGAATATATTTAGGTAAACGTAAATAATTAAAATTATAATATATTATATAAGTTTAAAAAATTCTTAACAACATTTAGGTGTAAAAATGTCTCGCAGTAATTTTATTTTAGACGATCGATGTATCTAAAACATTTTATATTGCGAATTTTAATAGTAAAACTGTAAATAATGGTTATTTGTATTAACAATAACCACAAAATAATAAAATAAAATAGCAAAAATACATAAAATAAGTTTATTTTCTAAATACAAACAACCTACAAACTATACGAAATATTGGCAAAATTACCTTTAAATACATAACAAATCTAAAACAGCTTTTGACAGTACACTCTTTTTTTTGACAGGTAACTTTCGTAGACCTGTTATGAAGGGATCTGAATGAAGAAGAAGCCTATTAATTAAATCAGTATTGGTCAAAATGCGACTCATTTTTCGCGTGTGATTTCTCCTAAATGATTTGATGTGTTTGTTAGTTGCTTCAGCTGCTTCTTCAGACAGCTCTCCGATTGACAATAAAGCGTGATCAATAACATTAGCACCATGAACTAGGACTTTGTGAACGGAAGCAGGCATGTTATACCACGGATACTCGGCAACTAATTGCCGAGCTGTCTCTAATGCGAACTCTTCGAAGTTCGTCTTATTAATGTTATATCCCGAATTCAAACATTGAAGTATGATCCAGCAACGATCTAGGAGATCTTTCTTGATCCCAGTAATTTCAGCTGAAATTTCTGAGTTCGAGAAAAACCGTCTGGCATTACCATCGTTTGAGGTCCCGCTTCCGCCACTTTTGGGCTTATCCACTATAAGACCTAATCTTTCTCTAAATTGAGTCTGAATATATGTTTTTTTTGCTGCAACAAGAATTTTGTCATTTTCAGATCTAGCTTGCCATTTTTTAACATCTAACTTGTATGCGACATGAACAAAATATTCAAAGAAGCGTATTAACGCGTGAAGAGGTGATAAACCAAATTCATATTTACTCTCATCGACTTTCTTGTTTAAACATTTGTCAATTTGGTTCATTTCGCTGGGCAAGGCATTACAAATATAACATTTAGACGAGGAAACACTGCTAAGTGCATTACACACTTTGCCATCTACCATAGTAAATTGCAAGCAATGAGTAACGCGGTATTCCTGATCTTCTGTTTTGAAAACAGTTTGCTGTAAGTTACTTATTTTCTCTTTAAAATATGCTTCTTCCTCAACTGATACTGCAGTCGATTCTTTCAAATATCGAAAGCGTACAGGCCTACAGTATCTAGTTGACGAAGGACGAGGATTTTTCCACAAAACTACGGTATTTTCTCCAGTATCTAATTTCAAAACAAGCTGAAGTGGCACATATGAAGTAAGAAACAAGCTACCGTCTTCAATAGTGGCGTCAGAAAAACACTGTTTATATTCAGAATGCCCTGTACTGCCATCGAAACCCCATTTCCCTATCAAAGCTATCTTATCCTGGGATTCTTTAGGTACCCTATCCAAAACAACCTTTTGAGACTTGAGAATCCGATTGGCTGTATGATCTAATAAACTTTGAAGTTCGACTTCGGCAGATGATTCGCTAACAGTTATATCTGGAGGATAACAGTGTTTTTTCGATACCACAACAATTTGGTAAGATGGCAAAATGCTTTTTGAAAACTTATTGTTTATAAATTTCTTTACTAATAAATATTGATGTCGAGTTAAGTGAGCTTCGACAATGAGCGATAAAACTTCGTTAGCATCGATTTTAGGAAAAGTTAATAAACTATCATCGGAAGCACTAAGCAATGAATGTACAAGAGAAGGATCTTGCTTAGACAAATTAGCTAATCTTCTCCTTTTTGTACGTTTACTGGTCTCGTCAAAGTTCATTTTCGGACGGCCAGACGATGAAGATGTTGATGCTTCAACTTCGTCAAAGTTCAGAGATACACGTACCTTAGTTCGCTCTACATCAATATTTTCAATTTCATGCAGCCAATCTGAACACATTTCTAAGAATTTAGATTTAGTACGATTCGACTTGGCCCAGTAATGAGAAATTCGTTTACATACATTCGTAATTCTAAGGCTTAAAGGTTCTAGGTTAATGTTTTCGATGTAATCAGAAAGGCATGATGTTTCAGTCAAAGTGTTCAGGACATGCTGTGATTTTTCATTTGGTTTACCCACTTTAGAGTACCAAATGTTAAAAATTGACATCCTCGATACAGAACATTTGAAAAATGTACCTGAAACAATATAAAAACTGAACTTAAAAAAATGACTTTATTTTTATTCTATGGGCATACATACTTTGACAGCCCACTAACGTAAGAAGAGGCAGGAAGAGGCAGATGAAACTTATAGCCCTTTATAAGGATGTTCTCCTTATTCTAAAAAGATATGCTTCAAGGGCAGCAAAGTACAGCGAAAAGTTGTAGGTCCAAAAGATATAAATATACATCACATTTTTTAAATAGAAAACTACCCTCAATAATAAAATGATACAAAATAATATGTGCATAAAAAAAAATAAAAAGTGGTTGATAATAAAAGTACATACCTTGCTCTTGAACATCCATACCTTCACAATACGTAAACACTTGATTTGACATGGTGACACTCAAAAACAACGTGATTAAGTTTTAATGACTCACACGTAGCGTTAATTAGTATCGCGATGCGCTCACTTCCGCTGCACAAAAGTGAATGATACCTTGACCTAATTACGTTGGTATTTATAGTTTTTGGAAGTATATGAACTAGCTTATGACTTAATGAGGTGATCTTACTGGAGTAAGACAATGAAATTTTTCAATTTATGGCCTAGGGCGGAATCACAGTGATCTGAAGGACAGTACGAGTACTTGAAGATGCCCTATGGACTGGCCAATGCACCAATTGTCTACCAGAGAATCATCTCTAAAACTCTGAAAACATTAATAGATACCGATAAAGTCCTTACGTATATAGATGACGTTTTACTATTTTCAAATTCGGTAGGGGAAGGCCTTGACACTTTAAGAGAAGTCTTACAGATATTAAAAACAGCGGGATATTCTATTAATTTAAAAAAGTGTACCTTTTTAGACACAGAAATTGAATACTTGGGGTGATTGATTGGTCATGGTCAGGTACGGCCGAGTCCGGGGAAGGTCGATGCACTTGTTAGATCTCCAAAACCCGCAAATGTCAGGGAGGTTCGCCAGTTTCTGGGATTAGCGGGATATTTCCGTCGTTATATAGCAGGATATGCTTCTAAGACCGCATGTATAGCAAAATTGTTGAGAAAAGGGGAACCTTTCTTGTGGGGTGCTGAGCAGGATGCTGCTCGCGACTATGTGATTCACTGTCTGACAAATGGACCGGTTTTAACGATATTTGATCCCCAGTTGTCTACGGAACTTCACACTGATGCCAGTGCTATTGGGCTCGGTGCCATTTTATTACAAGAACACACCGGTAGGGGAAAAAGGTTTGTTGGGTATTTTAGTAGATCCACTCAGGGTGCTGAGTCGCGGTATCACAGCTACGAGTTGAAGACGTTGAATGTCGTACGTGCACTCCAGCACGCCACTTTTTGATTAGCATTAACTTTAAAATAGTAACAGATTGCAACTCTTTGAAATTGACGGAACGTAAAAAAGATTTGTTGCCTCGGGTTGCGCGCTGGTGGGTTTATCTACAAGATTTTAATTTAGATTACCGAAAAGGGCCTTTGATGCAACATGCGGATTTCCTAAGTCGTAACCCTCCTCCTACTACTGTCAATGTATCTCATATTCGGAATCCGAATAATTGGGCGAAGATCGCTCAAACTGCTGATGCGGAGACACAAGAGTTAATATCCAAGTTAAAAGAGATGGACAACTGGATCAAACTAGGTACGCAATCAAAAATGATTTGTTGTACTACAAATATGCCCCAACTGGGGAAGAACCGCGACTCTTGTGTTACATTCCTAAGGGTCATAGACTCAGCTTGTTGAGAGTGTTCCACGATGAGCACGATCATATTGGTACTGACAGAACGACTGACCTAATATTACGACACTTTTGGTTTCCAAGTTTGCGGCAGTTTGTAAGAAAGTACATAGGTCATTGTCTTATATGTTTAGCACATAAAAAAGTTCCCAGGGCTCCTTCACAGCCGATTCAGTCTTGGACAGAGCCAGAAATCCCTTTTTCTGTTGTACACACCGATGTCCTAGAACCGCTTCCAGAGTCAAACGAGTTCAAATATGTTCTAATAGTATTGATGCCTTTTCTAAGTATTGCCTGCTTTACTCTCTATATAGACAAGACACTGATGAATTGAAACGTGTTTTTTCGAATGCTGTCATTATTTGGTACACCGTCTACAATAATATGTGACCGCGCTAGAATGTTCGAAAGTACAACTTTTCAAAATTGGGTCAGCGAGTTGGGGTGCTCAATACATTTCATCACACCTGGTATGCATCGCGAAAATGGACAAGCGGAGAGGTACTGTAGGACAGTCCTCAACATGCTACGCATTGAAGTTGGCAATAAAGGCTCCCAATGGTCCGATGTGCTGTGGAAGATGCAGCTCACTTTGAATATCTGCAAGCAAGCTACTACGCAGACTTTACTACTGCAGTTACTGGTCGGTATCAACGCGGCCACTCCGGTCATCAGATCCTTAGTGCGAGATGTGGCACTTGATAACTCTAATCTCAATCGAGAGGCTCTCTTAATTCTTCGCAGACAACGAGCATCTGAGCTCCTTGCAACCAATCAACAGCGCCAAGATGCCTATGTCAATGAGGATCGACGGCAGCCACGTACCTTTGCCGTCGGGGACTTTGTGTTTGTGAGCAAGGTTGCACAAATCACCAGCAAACTGGACTCCGGCATGCGTGGACCTTACAAGATTGGTCGCGCGCTACCATGCCACCGCTACGAGTGTTAGAGTTACTAGCTGGTTCTTATGGAAAAAGAACCCAAGCTGCGGCAGAACATCTAATGTTGTGGCGAGGCGAGTGGACGCCGGATGCGTGCTCAGCCTTCTTCGAGAGTGGTGAGTGACGTCAATGGTGCTAATGTGTTTAGGCCATGAGTGGCGTCAGTGGCGCTAATGTGTTTAGGCCACGACTGACGACAGTGGTGCTAATGTGTTTAGGCCACTGAGAGAACATACGAATGTATGGGTCTCTGTTTTAACAGCTTTGCTCTTATGAGAGAAAGTGTGTTTGTGTCACGTAGTCATAGTATGCAAGTGTTAGGGCCTATGCTATGAATACGTGAAAATGACAAGCGAACTTGGGGCCTCTGTCATGTGGCGGTGTATGGGTAATGGAAATCCGGATTCTGTTATTCACGATGCACTGAATTTTATTTTTTTTGTTCGTGTCAAGTCTGAAGCTGTTTAATGGTATAACACTTTTCGATGGACCTTTGTCTGTTTGTCTGTGGGCGCTTGAGTGCACGCTTGCGCCCATGGTACGGGTAAAATTCTATTCTTTCTCCAAGATATATGCTTCAGACTATAACACGAAACTGGGTAAATTACTTACATGTTCTCTTTATGTGTTTCAGAGCATGAGCAATATGATAATGATCAGGTTTTAAGAGATGGATCTGATACCAACGATGTGAGTGATGATGCGGTCGAGGACGCCACGCCGTCAGGAACGGCCGTCTTAGATAATACCCCAACAAATCGGAGAGTCTTTTTTTTTTTTTTTTGTCATTTATGCACTTGTAATAATAATAGTATAACATATAAATTTCCTCGCCAAGCTACACAGCTTGTTGGCGAGATGCGCTCGTTAACAATTATTTATTAAACCTTAAAACTAATTATTATTAGATATGTATATATCTACAATACAATACAATACTAATTTTTTGTATCGACTGCATCGCGGGAGTGGACATCACTAATAGTAATGTCAACAACTCCAAGCAGTAGACTCTTTAGCTTTGCTTTTAACAATGTTTTACTTATTTTAGGTTGTGTTCTTAATAATTCTATCTTGTTATATATTTTTGGGACTAGATATTCAGTCATTCTCGCTCCATAATAGTTTTTAATTTTTGGTTTAAGCAGCTTTCCTTTCCTTACATTTCTTGTGTTATATGGGTTATCAATCCTAACTTTATAATCATCAGTATAATAATATTCCATGGCTATTAAGAAATTTACTTTTAAATCTACCGGTAATATTTTACATATAGGATACAGTTTTTCATAGTCTTTATTGCACATTGATTTTACTTTTTCACTAACTAAATATTTAATAAGTCTCGTTTGAATACATTTTATCTCTCTAGTGTATGTTGTAAATGTACGTCCATATACACTAAGACCGTAGCTGAGTATTGAGTCTGCAAGAGCATAATAAACCATTAACATTGTATGTTTGTTAATAATGTTCTTCAGATGGTAAAATTTACCTAGTACTGATCTAAGCCTCTCGCAGACGTCACTAACATGTGGTTTCCAATTGAAATTTCTATCTACAGTCAGTCCTAAATATGTATATGTATTAACTGATTCTATGTTAGTACAGCGGCAGTTTATCTTATTGCTATGTAACAATCATATGTGTGGCCTGTAATTATTATTTCGCTTTTATTAATAGATTTAGCACACTGGTTGTAGGGCGAATGTATATGCATGTATTTAGTTTTAACTAAATTTAAAATAATGCCATTGTCGTGCGCCCACTGCGTTATACTTTCAAAGTCACTTTGTATATTTGCTTTGGCCTCGGATAGATCTTTAGATGCACATAGTAAGCACATGTCATCTGCATACACCCGGCACTTGTTTACAACATTAGTAACGCTGTTCACGTGCATTATGTAGCCAACCGGCCCAAACACTGACCCGGTCGGCACACCATGATCAACGAGAGACTCTTCCCCCGCGACTCCATTTACCTCCGTACGAATCTTTCTGTTGGTAAGATAGTTTTTGAGCCAATCGTTCGTGGGTCCACGAATACCGCACTCCTCCATAGCTTGAAGCAACAAATTGTGGTCCAGCGTATCGAAAGCTTTTTTATAATCTATAAAAAGTGCTAGAACCTGCTTACCTGAATTGAGACTCTCGTTGACATAGTCCGCAAACCTAGTCAGTGCCGTGACTGTACTGCGACCCTTTCTGAAGCCGTACTGTACGTCCGACAAGATGTTATGACATTCTAAAAACTTATTTACTTGACCGACAATTACTTTTTCTACAATTTTATCAACAACTGGGAGTATTGCCATAGGTCTATAGTTCGTATATTCCAGGTGATTCCCAGACTTATATATAGGTCGTATAATTGCATATTTCAATTGATCCGGATAGACAGTTTGACTTATACACATATTGACAAAATTGGCTAATATTGGGCTCAAAGTTTTACATAAATATTTTACATCTTTAACTCTTATTTTATCTACACCAGGCGCTTTTTCAAGTGATAATGTATTTATTATTTTTTCTATATCCAAAGAACTAACTTTTTTATACCTAAAACTGACTAAACTAGGATTAATATATTTTTTCTATCTAAAAATGTTATATTACAGTTATGCTTAATGTTTTTTATTTCACTTGTAAATGTCTTAGTAAAATTGGTGCAAATAGTGTACATATTTTCTTGCTTACCCAGATATCTTAATATTACCTTGTCTAAGTTTGTTTTCCCCCGTCCCAGCCACGCATTTATATTTGCCCATACTTTCCTGTAGTCACCATTACACTTTTGTATTTCCGATTGCCTATTGCCTGCTTCATTCACTAACTTATTTACTTTATTTCTAAACCTAGTGTACTCCAATCGTTTATTCATGCCTTTAGGGGACTGTTTCCACGTTCTAAATAAATAATCTCTCCGATTTAACATATTATATAGATATCTATCTACCCAAGGCTGTGTATCACGTTTATTACGTTCCGGCACTATAATAGTACTCTCTTTATAAATTGTACTGAAAACCGTGACAATTGTCTGATATAACACTACAGGACACTTTATTGATAATAGCTGTAACCAATCATACTCATCGAGTTTTTGTCTAACAATTGTATCACATATCACTTCCCGCACAATACTGTTAATTACTGTTGTTGTTTACATATTTTGCGCCACGTTCAGAATCCAATAATAAGCCAACCGCGTGGTGATCCGATATATACGACTCGAGCACATAGGCCGTGGCGCTCATGCTGCGTCCCTCTCGCACCCACGCATGGTCCAAGCACGACATCTCGCTCTGCCCATTGAAGATCGCCTCGCGCGTTACTTCGCTTCTAGGAATTGCACATCGCAGGCCGCATCCACACAGGGTATTTTTGTATCGCGCAGTAATCGGATTAATTTCATTATTTAAGAGGTCGATGTTTGTATCTCCTATAACAATTATGTTTTCTGAAGGTGGTATTTTTTCAATTAGATTTTCAATTTGATTTATGAAAACATTTTTATTTTTGTTCGGTGGTCTGTATAAGGCTATGATGTGCAAGGTACGATTTGTTTGTTTCAGCTTTCCATGAAGCGTTTCCATGGCGTAAGTATTTACTATCTCTGAACTGAATCCGAGGACATCCTTCGCGTATATCAAAATTCCTCCTCCTCTTTTAATCTCTCTAGTCACTATGTGTGTTTCGTATCCAGATATATTATATAGGGGTAGTTCTTCTTTCTTTATATTTATCTCACTTAATATAATGATGTCTATTCTATACTTATTAGCTTCTAGTAATACTAGCAATTCATTAAAATGCTTCCGGAGTGAACGAATATTGAGATGAATTATATGAATTCCATTATGTTCCCGTGAGTATTTATTTAATTCTTCAATGTGGTAAAACCTGTTGTAGGTCTTTTCAGTAGAAAATGAATTGTTTGTTATCGAATCGAATTTTATAACAAAAAAAAAATCAGGGTGTGTGTATCACACCTGCGCGCGAAGTAAGCGCAGGAGTCCGAGAATTCGGAGAATTGTTATTATTAAAATTTGTCTAAATCGCTCTCCGTTCGAATGTTATAAATTTTGTTTTCTTCGTTATTTTTCTTTGCCAATATGTTATAGTTTTGCACCCAAATGTATTGAAACCCTTTCTCTTTTAATTTGGTACGGGTTAGCCACAGTAATTGTCGCTTTTGCTTAGGGAGGTCTTCGTTTATGTATATTTTCTTATCGTTGCCATTCGAATGTATTTTACGATTGGTTATTATGTGCTCCCTCTTAGCCGTCATCCATTTGTTACAAGCATTCTTTGTACGTAGCTTTACTTTAACTATTCTCGGTTTCGGGTCATTGACTTTTTCTCTGCCTACCCGCTCTGCTTTCTCGATATCATCTGGGTCAAGTTTTAATAATTTTGCGACTTCTTGTACTACTTGTTTTGTGTTTTCATTCTCTCTGACCTCTAAACCACAGATTTCTATAGACTTTTCTTTCTCCTTCATTTCCAATTCCTCCACCCTTTCTTCAAGAGCTTTGTTATATTTTTCTAAGTAAACATTTTTTTGTTCGAGTGACTTAATCTTCTTTTCGGTTACTTCTTCAAAGTCAGCTATACCCTGGTACATTTCTGCGTAGAAATCGACTGTTTCTGTGAATTCAACTAGTTTCTTTTCCATAGTATAAAGAACTTCTAGCTTTTTGTTTACCTCCGCTAGGATTTTTTCACCCGATGTTTCATTTGGGTTTACCGTTATTTGCGGAATGGAATAGATTTTGTCACTTTGAGGTGAGCTTTCATTTTTCAAGCAATCTTCACACAATTCCTTTAACGCGAACTGCTTATTGTTACGCACACATTTTTTGTAGAAGACACTTTCACAGCTACCTTTACATTTGACAATGTCGTCTTTACTTATAGAAACGAACAGCTTACATTTCTTACATTGCACCATTTTCGTTTGGAACGATTTTCGGTTTATTATTCGCAATTATTTACCGCACAATTTACCACGACCGTACGCCGAGCGCGCGCGTTAACGACTGTGAAGAGTTGTGTGAGTGAAAGGACATAAATAAAACGGAGCGGTTACAACGCGGGGATTTCATTCTGTGTTGGGCGCTCGGACGTGACGGACGTTTTAGTAGTGCTTGGTATTCGTTATAAATTCTTTCGGTGCTGTGTAGCTATTTCTTTGTTATTTGATTCTTTTTGTTAAAGTAAATCTTTTGTAAGGAATAAAGCTTTCTAGGTTGATTAGTGCTTTGTTTTTTTTAATATTAAACGCTTCTGATCCCTAAGATTATTATTATTATTTAAAAAATTAAAGTACTGTATAACATAACCTAACCTACCTTTACGCGAGCGAAGCCGCGGGCAAAATGCTAGTAAATTAACAAAATGACTAAAAGGTACGGTTTAAAGGATCTCTCGGTCTCGATTCGATCCCAAGGCGCACATCTCTAACTTTTCGGAGTTATGTACTTATTAAATAGCTAATTTTCGCTCGCTTTAACGTCGAAGGAAAACATCGTGAGGAAACCTGCATGTCTAAGTGTTCGCCATTGTGTTTTAGAAGATATGTGAAGTCTGCCAATCCGCCCTGGGCCAGCGTGGTGGACTATGGCGTATCCCTTCTCTCACGGAGAAGGGGCCCGTGCCAAACAGTGAGACAGTTTAATACAGGGCTGATATTATTTAACCCCGTTATATAATGAAGAGCAGCGATAGCTCAGTGGGGAGACCAACAGACTGCAATGCAGAGGGTCTCGGGTTCGAACCCACGTCGCGCACCTCTGACTTTCGGAAAGTTATATGACTTTTCAAAATTATGTGCGTATTGATTGACAATCAATTATATTATCGCCTGCTCCGTGCCTCGGAGACCACGTTAAGCCGTTGGTCCCGGCTGCCATGAACATCTATGGCCAGTCGTTATTGGGAGAGTGTCGACACAAAAGATCCCACTGGGTCGAAGTGTTGCCAGTCTGCACTGACTGGCCCCCCCATAAGATAAGATAAGATAATATCCCGATATATCCCGTTATAACAAATCTACACAGGAAAATTCTCTTTGTTGAGTGGCTGGAGTACATACAGTCAAATATGAAGTTACTGTCGACTGGTGCTGTGCTGGGAGAGAAGCAAGTGCACGACTCGTCGAAGGCCTGGATCGAAGTCTGCGTCGCGATGCCAGTCTCCCACTCTTTAAGGGCTTTCTCACTACTGAGGTCACTTTCTTCGAAAGTATCCTGCGCCTCTCTGGCTTCTATGCGTTGTCTGAGAATTTCCAGTTGCTCTGAGGAATTAAACACAATTTATCAATCGAGTTTATGTCACTTATAAATGTATTATCATTTGCATGAATGTTATAAGCCCGGTTTCTATCTATCTATACTAATATTATAGAGCTGTAGAGTTTGTTTGTTTGGTTGAACGCGCTAATCGCAGGAACTACTGGTTCGATTTGAAAAATTATTTTAGTGTTGGATAGCCTATTTATCGAAGAAGGCTATAGGCTATATAACATCACGCTACGACCCACGGGGGCGGCGCAATAACGATGAACGAGGGTGAAACCTCGGGAACATCTAGTTCTGCAGATAGGGTGCCATAAATGATAATGTATTCGTGTAATACCTTTCGTGCAAGTCTCGTACTGTTCATAAGTCTGTACAAAGTGGGTGAAGGGATTGGCCGTCATGTATGAAGGCAGACTCCTCATGAACGAGTCCACTTGCAGTCGTTGGCATACGTCCGTAGGACATACCTTTGGGCGAAAAATATATTTTTGTTCATTTAAGTACTTAAGTAAATAAATATTTTATTTAAAAAAATATAAGTACCCGTTCTTATACAGATAATATTATAACACCGCAAAAAAAGTACATATATAATGAAAAACGAGGATACCACTCAGATTTGTTGTTGGTTTGCGGTTAATACCTCAAACCATTTGAGTATGCAAAGCTAACTGTTGGCAGTATTGCAAACAAGATTGGTATCACGCTTCTCATGTCTAATGGTTCTGACACGCCAGATATGCAAGGGAAACCAGTAATACCTAATATCCTAATATCTATACTCATATTATAAAGAAAAAATATTAGATTTTTTATTTGACATTTGTTTGTAAGGCTTTAACTCGTATAAATAAATTCTCATAATAAATTGACATGTCACGAAACATACATTTTAAACTTTGTACTAAGTAGTTGTTGTAATAGAAAACTACAAACCTTTTCATAATTAATCTTGTGATCTTTCTCTGGCACATGGGTCGTTATAACGTCAAGACTATCAACGTGGCCACTGTAAAATAAATAATGTAATTATAGATAATCAACCAAGAAAACCTTAAATATAACGTACCTGAATAAATATGTTGTATGTATTGATTGAATAGCAGCGATAGCTCAGTGGGGAGACCAACAGACTGCAATGCAGAGGGGTCTCGAGTTTGAACCCACGTCGCGCACCTCTGACTTTCGGAAGTTATATGACTTTTCGAAATTGTGCGTATTGATTGACAATTATCGCCTGCTCCGTGCCTCGGAGAGCATGTTAAGCCGTCGGTCCCGGCTGCCATGAACATCTATGGCAGTCGATATTGGGAAGTCAGTGCCTTCTAATATCCTGACACTGGTCTAGCCTTAGGGTATCGTTAGCCTTCGGGTTGCGGACGTCAGGTGGCAGCCGCTCCGTGTAAAAACTGATATCCAGTCAAATCCGGTTAGACTAGAAAGCCGACCCCAAGTGACTTGGGAATAATAAAGGCTAGGGAGAAGAATGTATTGACTGAATATTTTAGACTGTAATGTAAATGTTCTAAACTGCTTGCATGTGAGAGTACTCTCTCCTAACTAATATTATAAATGCAAATGCGAGCTTGTTTGCTTGTTTTTTGTTATTCTCTTATAAACGTTGTCAGGGAGGGTTATTCTACATATCCCCATTGAGTATCCCCATCAATGGGGATCTGTGCACTTTTTGTCCACAAATCCCCATTGACCAATCATCTACTTAGCAATGGGGATTTATGGACAAATACCAACATAAAGTTCACAAATCCCCATTAAGTTGGCTCATCAATGGGGATATGTAATAAATAATAAATAAATTTATTGTTTCAAAAATAGCCACAATACAATGACATAAATACAATAAAAACAATTTCTATATATTACTGTTTCATTGAACTCTGGTACCCAAGATAAGATTAAACTTGTGTTATGGGTACCAGCGCCCTCACAAAGAATTTCCCATTTTTGTTCAACGAACGTGGCAGACATGCAATTGGGAGTACTTGCTATAGCTGTGCGCGAGCACGCGCACGTACGTGTTTGTGTTCACATGTGTTGTGGGTGTGTGTCTGTGCATGCATGTGTGTGTGTGTGTGTGTGTGTGTGTGTGTGTGTGTGTGTGTGTGTGTGTGTGTGTGTGCGTGTGTGTATGTGTATGCGTGTGTGCGTATGTATGTGAGTGCGTCTATGTACATTAGATGGTGACCCTTTACCGACAAGATAGATAAGGTTAATAAATCTTCAGTTTCAGTGTAATTTTTGGTCAGAAGCCACTTGATTACAGCAGATTTACAGGCGTATTTGCATAGAGGATATATGTTGCAAGCCTTGTTTATGACGTTATAGAGGTGACCCCCGATAATCTGATAATGTCTCCTCGCAAATGTGGTTCTGAATTTCTGTACTGGGCATATTTGCTTAGACCGTCGTCGTTGTAGTTTGCTATGGTCATAATTTAGAGAGGCGTGTTTTTTAATAACTGTATGGAATACAAAAAGCTGCCTCACGGTAAGTATTTTACATTCCCTGTAGAGTGTAAACGTCGGGTATCTATATGGTTTACAGGTCATAACCTTGAGTACAGCTCTCTGTGCACGTTCCAGTTCCAAAAAGTAAGTCTTTGCGGCTCCTCCCCATACTGATATGCAATAGCTTAGAATTGACTGGCATAGAGCAAAATAAACTGTTTTTAAAGTCTGCTTTTCTGCAGAGTAACGTAACTTTTTAAAAACGTATATTAGTTTACGCACACGGGCAGTAAGCTTGTCTATGTGAGTTTTCCAGTTTAATTTATTGTCTATATAAACGCCGAGATATTTCACACAGCTCGATTTAGACAGGCATGGGCAATCACACAGGGTAGAAAAGTGGTTATTTGTGCAGGAATGAGCCTTAAATTGGAAAGATTCTAGAGAAGGTTGGCTCGAAGATGACATCGAGAACGTCAGATAAGTTGTTTTTGAGACATTTAGGGTTAATAGGTTAGCAGTTAACCATCTCATTACATTATTAAGTGCCTGCTCCGCCAATCTAAAAGTAGCAGGCCAGGTACGACCGTGGACAAGGAGGGCTGTATCGTCGGCGTATGTATATATAGAGCAATTAAGAAGAGAGAGCTTGCAAAGGGCATTAATATATGTCAGAAAAAGAGTAGGGCCTAATATTGAACCTTGCGGAACTCCAAATGTTAGAGTCTTCTCGTCACTCACCATAGAATCGATTTTGACACATTGCGTTCTATCAGACAGATAATCTTTGAACATCTCAAGTGCGTGTCCACGTATTCCCATCCTTTCGAGTTTATTCAGGAGGTGGGGAATAGAGACGGTATCAAAGGCCTTGGTAAGGTCCAAAAAGACTCCAATACACTTGTTTTGAGTATCTAACTTACTCACAATATCATCGACAAGCGATGCCACTGCGTCCTCCGCGGATTTCCCATGTCTAAAACCAAACTGATTTGGAGCTAAAATGTTGTGTCGTTCTAGGTAGTTGACAAGGCGAGCATTAAGGAGTTTCTCTAGAACTTTAGATAATGCCGGTAGGACTGATATTGGCCTGTAATTGTTTATGCTATCTTTGTTTCCGGTTTTAAATATGGGGTGGACGATGGCCTTTTTAAAAACTTTGGGGAATTTGCCAGTTGAAATAGAGATATTACAGATGTAAGTAATAACTGGAATCAGTGTACTGCCACATTGTTGCAGTAGCGTGGTGGTAATTCCATCCCATCCAGCAGATGCGTCTCTACGCATGCCGGATATAATATTTGCAACTTCAGTTTCGTCTGTTGGAAGTAGTGTAAGAGAATTTAGCGGGGGAATATTATCTGCGAGTGAGTTTGAAGCTTGAGTACAATGCTGTAGAGCCAGATCACTACCTATGTTAGTAAAAAAGTCATTAACTTTATTAACCGATGTTACATTATCTTTGTCTAGATTAAGCAAATCCGTAGTAGAGTTTACCGTACAATCTGTATTTATAATGTTTTTAATAAGTTTCCACGTAGCTTTTGGATTATTTTTGGCTTTGCAAAATTCTTGTTTTTCATATTCAAGTTTTAATTTTTTTAGTAATTTGTTACAAAAATTACGGTATCTAATATAAGTTATTTTTAGAGTGCAGTTATTTGGATCATTTTTTAGTTTACAGTTCATAGCATTTCTGTTACGAATGCACCTAAGCAATCCTAGAGTAATCCAAGGTTTAATCAATCTATTTTTACTGGAGATGTGCTTAATTATGGAGTGTTTTTGAATAATTAGACCAATTTTAGATACCAGAATCTCGGCTGCTATGTTGGCGTCGGTAGTGTTATATACTTGACAAAAGTCGGTGTTTGATATAGTTGCGTAAAGTGATTTATAATCTATAGAAACACGAGTTAATTTTTGTTTGGTAGACTGTATTTTACCTTCCATACTAAGCAGGACCGGTGCATGATCTGTCATACTGGTGTTAAAGATTAAGGTTGTTGTTTGCAGATTAGATTTTAATAAAACATGATCCAGACAACTGCTTTCGCGAGTGGGTAGCATATGTGTAGGTACTAAACCATGTATAGCATTTAGTGTCAGATATTCACGGGCCTGCGAGTTTTGACTCTGAGGGGAAATATTTATATTGATGTCACCCATTATCACTATATTACTAATATTTGCAAATGATGTTAAAATATTATTTAAGCTGTCTAGAAATTTGTCTGTATTGTGGATACTCGGTGATCGGTACAGTGCAACAATTACCAGATTATGTGATTGTAACCTACATGTCAAACAGTTTGCATCAGAGAATATTGGTTCTGTAATTGTGTGTGCTAGGCTTGTTTTAATGTAAATAATGATGCCGTCATTTTGGTTATGGTTTTTTTGCGTATGATAGACTAAGTATCCATCCATTGTTGGAACTACGGGAGCTTTACTCAGCCAACATTCCGATAAGATTAATATTTCTGGAGTCATTTTAATAGTAATTAAGAACATTCTAAGTTCATCTATGTTTCGGTTAACACTTCGTATATTAAGGTGTAATATTTTTATATAGTTCCAAATATTAGGAAGATAAGAGAGGCATTTCTCTGGATCACACAGCATAGCCCTTTTTGTACCTATAGTATCTATCTCTTCGGATATACTATTTATGTATAACATTTGAATGATATAAATCCATATCTCAGTGAAACCAGCTCCTCTGAACACTGCCATCTACTATATTCAAGTTCAGTGCAATAACACGTGAAAAGTATGTGTAAGTATATTTGAGTACATGACTGCAGAGTGTGTGTGATTATATATGTGGAAATCGATGGATTTTTCATCCACGAATCCCCATTACCTTGGTACTGAAAAGGTCATAGTATACATTATAATATATCCAGAAAAAGGAATGTTTCAGAGGTTGCAAATAAATAATAAACTGATCAATGTTTTCTTTCTTTTTAAAATAGTACACTCTCCATTGTTTAAATTGCGACGTATCCTAATATGATAAATGCGAATGTGAGTTGGTTTGTTTGTTACGCTTTCATGCACTAACTAGTCGACCAATCATGATGCAATTTCGCAAACACGTTGTCAGGGGAACAGAAAACGACATAGGGAAGCTTTCCAGAGAAACAGTACTGTTAGTAACATCACCTACATTTACGCGAGCGAAGCCACAGGTAAAATCTAGTCAATAATAAACCCACAAATTTGTGTCGGTTGGTTAATAGTATACTCATTTTATTTGTGAGTATTCTGTACTATTATACCGATCGCAGCTAAAAAATCAGTGAAAATGGAAAGAATTAGCTGGACAGACAAGAAAAGCAACACGGAAGTAGGTACTGAGCCTTGTCCAAGAAGAACGCAACATCTTGACGACATTTGATAACAAAAGAGGAAAGATATTTGGCCACTTTATAAGACCATTTTTCCAGAAGTCATCATGACTTCTGGAAAAATGGAACGAAAGAAAGGAAAGGGCAGACCCAGAAGGGCATGTCATGGGTCATGTCTTATAAAGAGGTCAAGGTATTGGCCGAAAATCGAGAAAAATGCCATATACTTCACCGACAAGAGCAAAGCTCCTAAATATGAAGAGATGTAAATAAATCGATGCTAAACGTACGTACCCAAGTCCTGAATGACAAGATTCTAGTGGGAGTATCTCCTGGTCCTGCACCTCATTCTCATCGCCGTTACCTTCAGCTGCCACGTGGGTACTAGAACTACCACAAACAACATCAATAATGTTAATTTCTACAGTATTAAATTCTTGCTAAATTGGGACACGTGTGTAGCTGAGAAGTAAGAATAAGTCTTTAATACATACAGCAGCACATATAACAAAAAGAATATAATTATATAACATTGATTTGTATTGTTAATAAACATTTGGCGATTGAAAAGAGTGGCCATGAGTTTCTTGCCTGCTTCTTCTCATGAAAGCTCTTCTCCTTGGACAGGCTTTTTTTATTTCAATGCTATGTTTTTACTTGCATTTATTGATTTTTATTATTATATTTATTAATATATCAGTTATGAGCAGCGATAGCTCAGTGGGGAGATCAACAGACTGCAATGCAGAGGGTCTCGGGTTCGAATCCACGTCGCGCACATCTGACTTTCGGAAGTTATATGACTTTTCGAAATTATGTGCGGGATTGATTGACAATTATCGCCTGCTCCGTGCCTCGGAGAGCACGCTAAGCCGTTGGTCCCGACTGCCATGAACATCTATGGTAGTCGTTATTGGGAGAGTGTCGACTCAAAAGATCCCACTGGGTCGAAGTATCGTTGGTCTGCACTGACTGGCCCCCAGATAAGATAAGATAATAAATCAGTTAATTGACGTGTCCAAGAACACATTTTTATGAAAATAAAGATTTTTGTCTCTGATTTTGACTAATTAAGGACTTATTTTTGTTTATCACTAAATATGGCTAGACTGCAGATCATCAACTAATAAGTAGGTATAAATAAACTTAGCTTTATAAATAACTGTACTTACCTAGACGTTGTTGCACTTCTCTCTCCCGAAATTTCTTGCAGGAGATCATTGAAATGTGAAATCTAAAAACACATATTCAATACAATATCTTAAAGATTTAGGGAAGTAAATGAAACAAGAAACTGTGTGATACCGTGATTTCTCTCCGGCCACACGTTGTGTCACGTTGTTGTTCTGATATGCATTTCTAGCAGCTCAGAGTAGTGATGCGATTCCTAGTTACTCGAGCCATTTGACAGTTTCACTTGAATATCATGAGTCACTCGAGTTGTCCTTAAGTCACTCGAACACTCGGCAAATTCGAGTAAACTACTGTCATATTAAACTTTACAAACGATACACATGTAACACAATACACAAGCGGTCTTATTTGTTTCGCAACTTTCTGAAACGCATGCGTACACGTTCCAAAATGTTCGGGTATTGTCTCGCCAGAGACTGTGCGAACTGAGCGGCGCGAGTGACTTGAGCGAGTCCGGGTGAATTCGAGTGGATATTTATTTGACTCAAATAGGTGTTTTACTAAGGTAAAACAACTATTCAAGAGAGAGTTACTACCGATATGCTTCTGGCGCGTCACGACACGCCACGACACGTAAGTATGTTTCCGCCTTTAGTTCACACGAGAGCGATCCGAGGAGACGCCGTGACGTCACGTGCCACGTGAAGGGAATCGTTTGTTGGTTGGGCGACGCGTCGTCGTTGGAAGTAAGACGAATATCAAGAGGCAATCGTTCATAAACTACGAAGAACATCGAACCATCCAAACGGGAGCGCTAGTTCTCTCGACTCAAATTGTAATTATTATTAATTAGTGCCAGTAATTCTACTCTGAAACTATTAAGAGTACCTAAGTCTATAGTTACTGTAAGATCAAGTGATTGTAAGAAGGGTATTGCTGCTATTTGAAATGTCCGCCATGAAGCCGCTACCAGAGAACCCTACTGAAGTCGGCTATGCCGCTAACTTCTCGCATACTCTATTATATTTCGAATCCTTAAGTACGATTTCCAGCAAGCGGACGGCGCCGGAGCGCGTCGAAGAGCATTTCACATTGTGCTAAAGGAAATTCAGGCTTCTATACAATAGTTAAGTTTCATATTTGCATGGAATTTACACTGTTTGGGGTTCGGTTAGAACCGCGCGTATGTGGCAGCAGCCGATCGGATGCGCGCGTTTACCGCGGCAGCGCTCGGACGCCGCGGCAACGACTCGGCTGTCGTCGCATCCGCTCGGCTTCGCTCGGCAGCTCCTTCTTCTCGTCTCGAAAGCATCACTAGTCGCTGAGAGCATGCTAGCGGATACGCGAGCATGCGCGCGTTTACGCCCAGGTTCCAGCAGATTGTAGCCGTCGGGCGGACGCGGTCGACTACTGGCGTATGCTCGCGCATCCACTGCAATGCGCTGCGGTGCGCTCCGGCGCCGTCCGCTTGGTGGAAATCGTACATTACCCGCTTTTTCCCGATGGAAATCTTGACACCTTCGGGCACCGTATCAGGGCGATCATTCTTGCCCGCAATCGATTGCCTCTGAAATGAACAATAAAATAAATGTCATCATGTAGAGCTCCTTGAACCGACGGGCGTGTATGAGGAATGTGATGAAAGTGAATGAAGCCAGAGAAGTGTGTCAAGATCGTAGCAAATGGAAATCCGTAGTCTCTACGTCTCGCCTACCCCTCTGGGAAACAGACGTGAATCTATGTATGTATGTATGTATAAATGTGTGTTTTTTAATACGTCAGATATTTCTCTATAATGCAGCTGTATACAATTAATTCTAAGTGCAGCCGCTAGCCGTGGCGCGTGGGTGTAATTGTAATGATGTACCTACTTCAGACTAAATTTTGGAAACGACGGCAAATCTTAACGGAGACTGGTCATCAGAGATATTATAGTATAGTCGTGTGAAATTTTTTTACTTATTCCCATCCGGGGATGAAATTTAAAACGACAACTAGGACAATTATGGAATATAGTATTGACCAATATTATGAACATCACCGGAGTTAGAAAGTTGGCGGTCTCATACATCCCAGAAAGCACGAGCGGACAGATAGCAGGTAAAGGAACAACGGTTCCTGTACCTGATATCTCTCCGGTCGTGTTGAATTGCCGTCCCATCCGATCATGAGATTTAGGAAGCAGAGGGTGCACTTGTGTTTGCGCACACACTTAAGCACTATGATATTTCCTGCGCAGATGGCCAGTCTCCGTTAAGATTGGTCATGACCAAAATTGGGTCTTTAGGACATTATGTGTATAATACATATATACTAAATGAATTAAATGTACCAGTCTGGTGTTGGATAAGATCTCTATAGAGTCTACGGCTCCTAACAAAGCAGCCTTATCTGCCGGTTGACTTTGTTGCGCATTGGCTGACGTACTGCGAACAAAATTATACATGATGTTGGAACGGAATTTTTACGTATTGATTGCTGTTATAAAATATCATCGAGAATTAATGACTTAAGAACATAAAATTAGGCCTTTGTCACGCCAAAATGACACATCTACTCCATATTTTCGTAAATCTTTAGGTATCACTTGGTTTCTTCTTTTGTAACTCTTGCTTTAATTATATATCATTATAGCTCGCTTTAACGGTGAAGGAAAACATCGTGAAGAAACCTGCATGTCTGGGAGTTCGCCATAATGTTCTCAAAAATATGTGAAGGATGCAATTCAGTGTCAAAATTATTATAAATTAAAGTTATTATTATAGATATTTATTCCAAAGTCTTATTTTTATTTAATATTTATATAAAATAATTGACATTTTTGTAAAATAAAAATGAGCCTCTAAATTCGGAAAAAGGAAATACAATAAAGGTAAATATTAAAATCTGTGACAGACCCGAATTAGTTTACCCCGACTTCACGTGGTACTTTTTGCCCTACCCCTAGAGTGTTTTTTAGAGCCCGGAGGCACGGAAGGGGTGCAGCCTCCGCCCGCAGTAACAAAGCATAGGCACAAGCGAGCCTAAGCGACCGAGGCTGGTCGCCGCAGGCGACCAGCAAGCCGAGGCTGCTTAGGTGAGCGCATGGGCCAGTGCTTTGTTACGCTAGGGCGAGGAGGCTGCACATCCTGCAGTGCCGGAGAAGATGCATTCTCAAGATATTGTATAATATAGACTTATCATAGATTTTTGAGTTATTTATCAATACATGACTTAATAAAATTTTAAAAATAAAAGTCCATTTTTCTCGGTAATTATAGGGCTCCGGCGGGAGGGAGGGGCGGGGATTAGTTACCCTTCCCCCTCCCCTCCCTCCCCCTCCACCGTTACCCCCTATCGAATCGGCACGTTTCTAAACTTTAACCCATCCTTCTACTGCCCTAAGTAGAAAGAAACGTAATTCTGTGTAAATGATTTATTCATAACCTCAAAAAATGCAATATGAATTTCTTTTTTTTTTTTTTAAATGAGTGGTCTCCGGCAAGAAAAATTACTCCTTGTGGCTCAGAAAACTCTCTAGTATCACGTACTACCCTTAGATTCTGCCCAACGAATCGGCACGTTTCTAAACCCAACCCCCATATTCTAAGATGTTTCCTCAAACGTTCCTCGACTCCACTCAACCTCACTCGAGGAAATCAGTATTCACAGTTGCAAAAAATCTCCTCTACTCGGCGTCCCTCGACATCTTTCCTCACTCGAGGTGAAGAAACAAGTGTCAAATTCAAGGTACGTCGCGACCAACCTCAAGGAATACTCGAGGAAGGTCTACGCCATTGTTACCTATTCACCTACGCTTGTAAATACGACTGATAATTCTATTTGAAGATTTTTAAAGTGTTTTGTAATGGATTTTAAACGATTTTTGAATTATTTATATGATAATCCGTACGATTATCCTGAAAGGCGTTATTTGCGAGACGTAACTTCTCCGCCTCACTGAATATTTGTCTTCCAGATATATATGTGTGGAACAAATAAAGCTAAAGGATAAAACTTGGATCACAACACAACAAACAAATCAAACATAAACAACTCGGAATGCCGCGATGCGACATAGATAAGGTTAAAAAACAAACATCTGTCAATTTTGAGGTGATCATAGACAAAAACATTAAAAAGTATGTTAAATCTATGATTTTGTGACGTATGTAATGACGTTTCACCTCGACTCAACCTCATTGGAGGATCCTCAAGATTACCTCAAGTCAAGAGAAAGACATGACTAAGAATACCGATTTCGAGGATTCCTTGAGGTGATCCTTAAGGTATCCTCGGTTGAGTCAAGGTTGAGAAAGGTTTGAGGTTACTTCTTAGAATATGGGTGTAAGTCTCCCTAAGGGCCGGGTATTTTTCTAATGATATATTAGAAAAATAACTGTTTGTGACATGCAGTTCTAATTTGGTACTTACATCAGTCTGAGTAAGGAGCCCATACTGCCGCCTCGGATATCGACACTCAAAGCAGTTTGACGACGATTTGCAAATGACTGAAAATACACTAAAATTGTTATTTATTGAATACTAGATTTTGCTCGCGGCTTTGCCCGCGTAATTGTAGCTTAAGTTAGGATACATAAGTAACAGTACTTTTGCCGGATAAGAAGTACCCTATGTCCATTTCTGTTGCCCGGACAGAGTGTATCCGAAATTTTTTGATAACCGTTTGATTGTTATTCGAGACTATGTTAAAAATTCCTTAAAAAAGTGGCTAATTAACAGGGGTCGGAATAGGTAGAGTTTTTAAGTACCAAATTACGTCAAATATGCTACTACGAAATCTTAATATGGATATGCTTTTTTTAATCCTGGGATTGATTTAGTATTTAATTCTTTAGTAAATGACGTGGACGATGAACCTTTAGCTTCCACCGGTGTTTCTAATATAGTTGAAATAGATTCTGATTGATTTGTTGTTATTTCATTTCATTTAATTGATTTGTAGATACTGTTTAATAAAAAAATATATACTTAGGGTCAAGTTTGTTTAATTTTTCCATCTCTCTACTTTCTTTGCACATAAAATAGAAAATAATTAAACTTCATCAAGCCGCCATACGCCAGGCGGCGAGTACTAAAATTCCGTCAAGCGCCATATGCCGGCGTGTTACGTGTAACGCTACATAGTTTGTGTTTAACACAGGAAAAAAGTGTTTTATAAGACAATCATATCAATCCCGGCAGTTTGAGAAAACAATTTTTATTAATACCCAATTCCGGGTTTAAAAGGCATATCCATGTTAGATATCGTATGTAGTTTTACGTCATTTGGTACTTAAAAACTCTACCTATTCCGACTCCTGCTTAATGATGCCTTCTATAGTCTGTGGGAATTTTTTGATAATAAATAATATATGTAGTCTATAAGTATTTCTTGATGTTTACTAGAAATAACAAATATACATATTATATACATATATTCTATCACATACACAGAACACCATCTAGCCCAAACTAAGCAGAGCTTGTACTATGGGTACTAGACAATGGATAAACATACATATATACTCGTACTACACCCAGACCAAGACAAACATCCATGTTCATGCACACAAATGTTTGACTTGTACGGGAATCGAACCCACGACCTCAGGCGTGGCAGTCGGTAGTACTAACCACTAACCACCAGATGTAAAGTTGCAATACCCGAATGGGTAACTGTTGATTCTAATATGTATCGCCATTGTACAGACAGTTTTATGCAATAAAAATGTCTATGTGTATATATATCGCATATGGATTGCATAATTGCTGTTCACAGAGCTAACGGTACTCTTTAGTAAAATTCTAACGGTTTAAAACAGCTAATTCAGCAATCCGTCTGGAACATACATATATGTATGTATCCTAAGTCCTAACTAATATTACTAGCGGTCGCCTAGTGGTCTAAATTCGACCAAAGTTTGCCTGTAAGATATTGCTGACATATTGTCATTATAATATATTGATTTATTTAACCATAGTTACGCGTTTCGACTGCGTGTGTCAAATGCATGATTGTGTGCGTGTAGTATTTTTTCATTAATTTAATGTATTTCCAATACATATTTTAAAAAAATATTAGCATTCATCACTTCTTCTCTGTATAAACTATAAGTGTGCGAAATTTCATACTCCTCCGTCCGCCCAATTTTCCTAAAAAGGGATCCAAAGTTTTCGCTTCACGTATTAATCTAATAGATAAAAGCGAAAATGAGTTTGTTTGTTTGTTACATTTTCACGCCTAAACTACTGAACCGATTATCCTGAAATTTTGCATATACGTTGTCAGGTGTACAGAAACGGACATAGGCTATCTTTCATCCCGAAAAAAATACTGTTTCCGAGGAAAACAATAATAACGTTCTTATGATAATAGATGGTGCCACGTGTCTTACGAATCAAGATTGAATTATATTATTACAAGCAGAGTACAACCTGAATTGATTGTCAAATTCGAAATTAACGCGAGCGAAGCCGCGGGCAATAACTAGTGTATCTATAAAAAGAAAGAAAGCACTGATTGCTGGCGGTTCTAGCATGTCTCGGTCACTAAAGCAGCTTCGCTCTCTTTGACTTAACCCAGAAGTTGATATTTTTGGGAGTTTATGGAAGATTATGAGAATGTATGAGGTATTGTGAGGAGAATGCGTGGATGCTATATCTATACTAATATTATAAAGCTGAAGAGTTTGTTTGTTTGTTTGATTGTTTGCTTGAACGCGCTAATCTCAGGAACTACTGGTCCGATTTGAAAAAATCTTTCAGTGTTAGATAGCCCATTTATCGAGGAAGGCTATAGGCTATATATCATCACGCTAAGATCAATAGGAGCGGAGCAAGAATGTTTCAAAATCGGAGGGTATTTTTTCCTTTTGAGAGCTTCCGCTGCGTGCGCTGCGTAAACAGTTAAAGTTTCGCAAAAATCATGTATGACAGAATTGTTCCCCTTAAAAAGTTCTAAAAAAAGTCCGCGACAGCATATGTCTATCTTTTAAGGTTGGCTCACTATAACCATTTTTATGCTAACCAAATTTGTTCTAAAATAATGCATTATTTGCGAAGGTATTTTTATAAACATGATATTAATCCTTATCCAAATAAATACGTTGTTCATCACAAGTATTTAATTTAAAACAAAATTGCCCTTTACATCATTCGATTTCAATGAATATCTTAGGAGATATCGTAGTTTTAAAATAACATTGCAGCAAAATAATTACCCATTACAGACATAGTACAAACGATGTTTCTCCTGGTTTATTCTGCGTGATTACTACTGGTTCGATTTGAAAAATTTTTTTAGTGTTGGATAGCCTATTTATCGAGGAAGGCAATAGGCTATATAACATCACGCTACGACCCACGGGGGCGGCGCAGTAACGATAAACGCGGGTGAAACCGCGGGTACATCTAGTCTATATTATAAAGCTGAAGAGTTTGTTTGTTTGTCTGTTTCAACGCGCTAATCTCAGGAACTACTGGTTCGATTTGGAAAATTCTTTTAGTATTGGATAGCCTATTTATCGAGGAAAGCTATAGGCTATATAACATCACGCTACGAGCCACGGGGGCGGCGCAGTAACGATAAACGCGGCTGAAACCGCGGGAACATTTAGTAGTATATATATAGAGATAGTATAATAATGTATCATTTAACAACCCAATTTCACGAATTTGCAAACAATACAATTCCATTTGCTCTGAATCGGATATCTGCCACGATACTTATAATGTGTTTAAAAATGCTCTTTAAAGATAATTGTTTGAAACATTGTGGTCTATTTGTTCTTTCTTTTGTATTCATATTTTACCATTGTTTACCTTAGCTCACTAAAGTTTTAACTGAATGATGTGTATAGTTTTAACTGAATGATGTGTATATTTTTAATTGGACTTCAGGTTGGCAACTATTTAATGTTCGATTAAGTAATGTGTAAATATATAATCTGTTGTCGGTTACTGTACCTATTAAAAAAATAAAAATAAAATAATTAAATAGATATACTTACTAATCTAGAATAGGCTCGGGCGTCGTTCAAAACTTCAAAACTATCTGCGCCATCAAGTGTGGCCATACGTCTGATGTCCGGCACGTTGCCAAGGTATACTAAATCCTTTATATCGTCCGAATTCTCGCACATACTCTTTATGCACAAGTTGTTGAAATCTGGAGACATAATTCTTTGTTAATATATACACGAATTAACTGCTTATAACCACACTGGACACCACCAGAGTGAGAAATCGTTGGACTACCACGCAGAAGTCTCGAGTTCGAGCCCAAGGCGCACCTCTTACTTTTCGAAGTTATGCGCGTAATTATACAGAATGTATAATAAACACTGTCCGATCCATTAAGGGATTGTTTCACTCTTCAAAAACATACTAAGAAAATTAACAAAAAAAATCTATATCATCGTAAAACGTCTTCATAATATTTTTAAGTACAGTATTGATCAGCATTTTACCCTTAAATTACTGAAATCTCGCTCAGTCTAGCAACACTCCACTAAACTTGACAAGGACGCGGAGCGTGGTATGCATACTTTTCGCGGCGTAGCTCGGCGCGGCATCGGTGAACCTTTATAAACTTTTGTGATACCTTTTTTTGACCCAGGAAAATCCTTTATGAATACCCCCTCCCCCGAGGGGGAGAGGGTGGTTATGTGAGACTCTCCAACCCTGACGGGTGGGGCGGGATGGTTTCGCGTTAGCAATCACCATCCCGAACTTTAGTGATACCTAGGCTAGGTATTATGAATGATTAATAAGTTGTCGGTGTTGCCATGAGTAATCTACTAATATATTATTTTAAATAAATTAAATTCACTGGGGTAATTTTATTGATCGATTTTTATAAAAGGATGTCACTTACGTACTCATAATAAGCTACTGTATAACACTTGAAAGGAGCGGACAGGGTTTATTATACACACTTTATAGTTAATTATCGCTCGCTTTAACGGTGAAAGAAAACATCATGAGGTAATCTACATGTCTGAGATTTCTACATAAAGTTTTTGAAGATGTGATGTCAGCGTGTTGGACTATGGCCTAACCCTTCTCACACTGAGAAGAGGCCCGTGCCCAGCAGTGGAACAGTTTATAAATAAGGCTAATATTATTATTATTGCTTATTTTCAGGCAGATGTCATTTTGATAGACAATAATAATACTGTTAGCTCTGAGGACATAATATTCTTGTAATAATGTCTTCCGGACCGAATTTCGGCCACGGCGGCCAATCTTAACGGAGACTGGTCATCTGCGCAGAAGATATTATAGTGCACAAGCGTGTGCGCAAACACAAGTGCACTCTCTGTTCCCTAACCCTCATGATCCGATGGGACGGTAATCCGACACGACCGGAGAGAGATCAGGTGCAGGACCAACGGCTTTACGTGCTTTCCAAGGCACGGGGATGTCTAAGACCGCCAACTTCCTAACTCCGGGCTCGTATTGAGATTTCTAAACATAAAAACCCAATATATTTTTTGCCAGCCCGACCCGGGATTCCAACCCAAGACCTCATGCACAGCAGTCGCATTCACTACCGCTGCGCCACGAAGGCAGTTAAATATATTCTTGTAATAAAAACTATCCAAAATAGGTTTACTTTTAACTTCTCCCGCACTAAGATTAATTCCTGTGCCGCGGGCGACTTTATCAACAATCAAACAACGGACGCAAAGATCACCCAGACTCGGCACAACTATTTATGGTTCACACAATTTTTGTCCCGCGTGGGATTCGAACCCATGTGGGATTCGGAAACTAGGTACTACGCCATCCGTGCAGTAAAAATTTCCGATCTTGTCTTAGGGTGTTACCAGACCAATCGATCGATCGTCGATCGACGGCATCGGTCGACCTCGATCGAAGTTGTCGACGTCGATTGGTCTGGTAGAAATAATAATAATAATCCATTTATTTGCATTGAATATAGGTACATACATTAGATGTTACATACATTAGTGATCTGCTACATTCTGCCTTCAGTAAGCATGCAAATTTTATACATTAATAGATTTTATTAGATTGCAAATGAATTAAATGGTACAAATAGTTCATGTCATAATTAATGATTTAAAATAATGTCATAATATAAAAGTGTCAGGAGAGAACAAAGAAGAAAATAAAATTAATATCAATGTAATATATAATAATAATGATTACAATAATAAATTATTAATTATTTAAACAATGACAAAAGGTAATTATTATATTTGATCGTCCCCTAGAAAGTCTGTAAGTGTATAATAACATTTTGTAATTAAAAGTTCTGACAGTTTCTTTTTAAAAATATGTATTCTCTCATCCTTTAGAGCATCGGGTATTTTATTATAAATTACTGTAGCCATACCTAAAACATTTTTCTTTAACAAAGTTGTGTTATAAGGTACATTATATAATTTATTCTTATACTGGCTTCTCAAAGGACCTTTTCTTAGTTGTGAAACATGAGTAAATAAGTGTTTGTTGCATTTTACAAAAACAGCCATTTCATAAATGTACAAGCATGGGAAAGTTAGTACTTTTAGTGACTTAAATTTAGGAACACAACTATCTGTAGACTTAATGCCACATATTGCTCGCACACATCGTTTCTGAGCTCTGAACACGTCCCCTCGAAGGCTACAATTGCCCCAAAATATAACACCGTATCGCAACACGGATGCCACCAGACCATGATAGGCTACCAATGCAGTATTAATGTTTACTTTGAAAGAAACTATCGATCGACGTCGACTAATCCATTCTACCATCGATTGATGCTGTCGATCGACGATCGATCGATTGGTCTGGTAACACCCTTAAGCATTTACGGAATAGATAAAAAATGTTATCGACTCCGTGTAAATATCAGTCAGATTAGTGTAGACAAGAAGATAGTTACTATATTGTTTCCAGGCCTTAGGTGCAGTCTTCTGCGCCTTTACAGTCTTCAATACTTCTCGCCTCTGCGGCGGTTTGAAGTCTGCCATGTCGCCGAACACTATGAAAGGACGATTATCGCCTTCTAGAGTCTCCCACCAGTTTTTTCCGCCTGAAAATGTTGTACCATAATTGACCATATACCGAACTACTTCTTTTGTAAGTATAGCCGTGGCTTTTAGTTAATTCTAAGTGAGAATTCCTGATGTGTTGGTAAGATTAAGACGTCCCAAAAAGCCTATTTTAAAGTTAAGAACAAAGAGTCCGGATTATCAATGCTTTTTAGTGATCACTTTCAACGATTGCATTGAAAAATATGTTAAAATAGTAAACTTTGCTAATGCAACAGAAGCCTTTACAAACCCCAGGAGTGAAGAACTATTGAGATGAAAAGTTTTAAAATTTGTATTTGATAAATGTTGGTGCCTTTATAAATATTTTAGCTGAGCCCCTGTCTTAAGCAGCTATTTTAGTTTATAAGTATCTTATCTTATCTTAACCCAGTGGGATCTTTTGTGTCGACACTCTCCCAATAACGACTGCCATAGATGTTCATGGCAGCCGGGACCAACGGCTTAACGTGCTTTCCGAGGCACGGAGCAGGCGATAATTGTCAATCAATACGCACATAATTTCGAAAAGTCATATAACTTCCGAAAGTCAGAGGTGCGCGACGTGGGTTCGAACCCGAGACCCTCTGCATTGCAGTCTGTTGGTCTCCCCACTGAGCTATCGCTGCTCGTTAGTTTATAAGTAAGTATTTATTTTATTTATTTACACATTATTACACGAATATTTTACAGTACACAAAAAAAACAGAAAAGTAGGTACATATGTAATGAGGTTACCACTCAGGATTATTGTTGGTTTGCAGCTTATGCTTAACCACCCCTGATATTATTTGGTAACCCCAAGTGACGCTCGGACGTACATCGGCTACACATACATTATAAACGATGAGTATATAGAATCACGGGTTTCGAGGATTTATAAATAAAAGATGTCCTTAACAGAATTACACTTATATTGTTCAAGAATGCAATTATACTAAATATGCGACCCGCTCGCAGCCCGACAATCCCGTGACTGGCTGAGCAAGTGCATAACTTCATGCAACGTACATAGGTAGGTAAGTAGTATCATGTGTATACATAAACATGTGTTCCCACATGTACATATATAAATAAATATAAAAATAAAAATAAATATACCTAACATTTATAATAAATAAATTGGCGCATAATAATAATAAATAAGGTTTACATAAGGTAGAATAACTATGAATAATTAATAACTTTAGGATATGATGAAGCTGACATGGCCGTGAGTGGCTAAAAGCTCCCAAACAAAATAAGAATAAAATGAAACATCCCAGAAGCCTGGTGGTTTATTAAGCATATCCAGTAAACATAGTCTTACTTTATAAACCACTAGATTTTGCACGCGGCTTCGCTCGCGTTAATTTAGAATTTGACAATTAATTCGGGTTGTACTCTGCTTGTAATAATATAATTCAATCACGATTCGAAAGACACGTGGCGCCAGGCGCCATCTATTATCATGAGAACGTTATTATTGTTTTCCTCGGGAACAGTAATTTTTATTGGGGATGAAAGGCAGCCTATGTCCGTTTCTGTACACCTGTCAACGTATATGCAAAATTTCAGGATGATCGCTTCAGTGGTTTAGGCGTGAAAAAGTAACAAACAAACAAACAAACAAACTCATTTTCGCTTTTATAATAATATAGTTAGGAAGTTAGGATTAGGATTAGGATTCCAAAGATGAATAATACGTTTCAAACTTTCAGTACGTTTTGCCTTTATAAAGACTCGGTAGACTCGGTAGGTGATCATTTACATTCGTTTAATGCAAATGGACGTCAAAACAAAATGTTTAATATATTATCGTGGTACCAGCCATTGTATTAAAAAGGTTTTATAAGTTCTTGCAGAAGATTTAGGCATTTCCTTACCAAAATTGGCCGATCCTTCTTCCTTTTCAAGCTGTTCTTCCTCACAAGGGTCCTCGAGAGGATCATTCTCTATTGGAGCTTCGGTCTTCAACAATGTTTTCAGGTCTAAAAAATACTGATTGTTTTCCGGCGGCCCTCCCGCGAAATGGTAGATGAAATTCATGAACTGATGACAGATTAAGAACCTTTATTAAAACCTAGATGTGCCCGCGGTTTCACCCGCGTTTATGATTACTGCGCCGCCCCCGTGGGTCGTAGCGTGATGTTATATAGCCTATAGCCTTCCTCGATAAACGAACTATCCAACACTATAATATTTTTTCAATTCGGACCAGTAGTTCCTGAGATTAGCGCGTTCAAACAAACAAACAAACAAACGAACTCTTCAGCTTTATAATATTAGTATAGATATTAATGGAAGTCTTAATTGTTAAGAATAGAAAAGTGTAATTAATGTTTATATTTAACATAGACAAGGCAGTGGTTTTTATACGCTAGTGGGCTTAGTGATCCTTACGCACGAATCTGTTCTCACAAAATGGCGAAACAACACTTTTTTTAAATAATAGATACGTTTTTAAGGTTCATTCATTCATCAAATTAATTTGAGCCCGATACGACCCCTTCTGTAGAAGGTGTGAAAATCAAAAACTAAAGAAATATTATTTTTAAATAGTGTAGTTTCGTAATATTCGTGCGAAATGACCATCAATCAAAATTATGGGCTCCATACCTACATGGGACTGACTATAAATATCTTTACGCTCTGTGGGACAAACTTTAGTAATCCACAAATAATTGTGCTGGTTATTATTTGTGCTATATTAATAATTGTAAAGCTCCCGTGCGATACAGAGGACATTACACATTGTCCCAGGTTATCCTTTGCCGTAAAAGCATTATATACATAACAGCAACTGACGTAGTGACAAGGGCTTTATGATCCAAACTCATAGTTCTGTATTCTGAGGATCCAAGCAAGAATTTGATTACGAAATAAATTACATGTATACACAGACAGCGATAGCTTAGTGGGCAAACGTTGGACTGCCACGAAGAGACTAGTAGGTACAAGTAGTAGAGCCTCGCTGATTTCAGCATGAATGGGCCGGCTCGACCAGGGAAGGACTATCCTCTCACAGAATATCGACGTGAAATAACAGTGTTCCTACTGTTGTGTTTCGTTCGGTGAGTGAGAGTAGCGGAGGCCCAATCATCCCCTTTTCCACAGCCCGCTTCTTCTCCTTCCCACTTCCTTTCCTAAAGGGTCGGCAACGCGCAAGTGATGCCTCTGGTGTTGCAGGCGTCCATAGGCTACGGTGACCACTTACCATCAGGTGGGCCGTATGCTTGTTTACCACATTAGATGTATAAAAAAAAAAGCAGATGCCTCGAGTTTGTTCCCAAGGAAGTTATGTGCGTATTAAATAGTGAATTATCACTCGCTTTAACGGTGAAGGAAAACATCGTGAGTAAACCTGCATGTTTGAGAGTTCTCAATAATGTTCTCGAATATATGTGAAGTCTGACGGGCCAGCGTGGTGGACTATGGCCTAACCCTTCTTGCCTGAGGAGAGGCCCTTACCCAGGAGTGGGACTATTATACATACAGACACACACTATTTGTATATCCGATATTGTTTTCCAAAATGTCGTTTGATTTCAACATCCGGTATTTCAATGACATAATTTGCTACGAACCTCGCCGATAACCTTTTTCATTTTTTCGCGCCATTCTTGGTCCACCCTTGCAGCTGTTTTGTATCCTCTAGAAAGATGCAGAATCAGTTTTTGACCTTCAATCAATAAATCTTGCAGTGCTTGAATATATATGGTATATTCTGTCGGAGAAAAAGTATACTATACATTTTTAATCATCAGATGTAAGCTACTAGATTTTGCCCGCGGCTTCGGTCGCTTTAAGGTAGGTTAGGTTAGGTTGTTAAAATATTTTTCCCTGGATGAAAGGTACTATAATATGTCCTATTCTGTACTCCTGACAACGTGTAAGCAAAATTTCATGATGATCGATCGAGTAGTTAAGGCGTGAAAGCGTAACAAACAAACAAACAAACTCACATTCGCAATTATAATATTAAGTAAGGATATATGGTAGTAATAGAGATAAGCTTTATCAGGCCACCGACATAAGTAGGTCAACATTATCTAAAAGTATTTTATGAATTGAAATAATCTTTTTATTTTATAGGTACTAGTTTTTCGCCGCGGTTTCACCCGCGTAAGTCCCATTCCCGTGGGTTATATGTATAATATGCATGTATTTACAAAAAAAAAGTATACATGTATGTTTATCCATTGTCTAGTACCCATAATACAAGCTCTGCTTAGTTTGGGCTAGATGGTGTTGTGTAATAAAAAAAAATAAAAAAATATATCGGGATAAAAAGTAGCCTATGTGTGAATCCAGGTCTCCAGCTATCTACATACTATGTTTCATCGCAATCGGTCCAGTAGTTTTTACGTAAAAGAGTTACAAACATCCATACATCCATACAAACTTTCACGTTTATAATATTAGCTCAGTCTAATAATCCATATAATTCTACTGTGACATTCGTAAGGATTTATGAACTGTGAGTATGTATACTTCTCTTTAGAACTATGCTTTTTCAGAATTTGAGTATCAACACGACGTTTTTAGAATCTAATAAGTAAATGTATATGAATAGACGGTGCCTAATTATTTGTGTTATGCTTTCGATCAGTTGGTTTACAATTCGTTTGGTGATATTAATGCCTTTATACAAATGTATAAATCCAATGTATAACCAATGGCGTAGCGGAGTAGGCGCGGCAGAGGCGGCCCGCCCCGGGCGGCACTTTTAGAGGGCGGCAAAATAATATCTTTTAATAATTGAACCATTTAATGACGAACGAGAGGAATGGGTACATCTGTACAATACACAATTAAGATGACTGTTCTTTTTGAAAAGTTATTTAGAATTACTGTATATAAACAACACACAAATCGAACCAGTAGTTCCTGAGATTAGCGCGTTCAAACAAACAAACAAAATCTTAAATCCACGAACCACTTATGAACCATTGAACAAAATATCTATACTAATATTATAAAGCTGAAGAGTTTGTTTGTTTGTTTGCTTGAACGCGCTAATCTCAAGAACTACTAGTTATAAATATACCTACAGTGCTAATTTAAAATCACGCAGAATAAACCAGGAGAAACATCGTTTGTATGTCCGTAATGGGTAATTATTTTACTGCGATGTTATTTTAAAACTGCAATATCTCCTAAGATATTAATTGAAATCGAATGATGTAAAGGGCAATTTTGTTTTAAATTAAATACTTGTGATGAATAACATATTTATTTGGATAAGGATTAATATTATGTTTAAAAAAAACCTTCGCAAATAATGCATTATTTTAGAACAAATTTGGTTAGCATAAAAAACGTTATAGTGAGCCAACCTTAAAAGATAGACATATGCTGTCGCGGATTTTTTTTTACAACTTTTAAATTGGAGTAATTCTGTCATACATGATTTTTGCGAAACTTTAACTGTTTAGGCAGCGCACGCAGCGGAAGCTCTCAAAAGAAAAAAAAACCCTCCGATTTTGAAACATTCTTCATTGGTACTCCGCTCCTATTGATCTTAGCGTGATGATATATAGCCTATAGCTTTCCTCGATAAATGGGCTATCTAACACTGAAAGAATTTTTCAAATCAGACCAGTAGTTTCTGAGATTAGCGCGTTCAAGCAAACAAACAAACAAATAAACAAACTCTTCAGCTTTATAATATTAGTATAGATTCGAATAATATCAAAGCAGCGCCTATGTTAGAGGCGATGTGCTTCGGCGTGAGCATATCAGGCGCCAGTGCCCGATAATATATACTAGTCTATGGGCGCCAGGCGCTTTGAGACATCGTTCACACACACGTGTGAACGATGTCTCAAAGCGCCTGGCGCCCTTCACTAGGTAGGTACGTGTCAACAAAACAATGACAATAACTAATTAACCATGCTACATAATATTTTCATTTAATATAACCTGTTATAATACTCCGCTAAAAAGAGTCACTGAGTTTAAATACATGGGTCACTGGGTCACCTAAGAGCTTAATGACAACATGGATATTGAACGGGAGCGCAGGGCGCTGGCAGTCCGGTGTAATATGTTGATCCGTAGGTTTGCACGGTGTACCAAAGATGTCAAAATAACTCTTTTTAGAGCCTACTGTCAGACATTCTACACGTGCAGTCTGTGGGTTCATTATACGCAGAGGTCTTACAGCGCTCTGCGTGTTCAATATAATAACGCGTTCAGGACGCTGGCTGGGCTGCCCCGCTATTGCAGCGCTTCTGGGATGTTTGCGGAGGCAAGAGTAGATGGTTTTCATGCCATTATCCGCAAACGGTGTGCTTCCCTGCTACGCAGAATGCGTGGTAGCTCACACAGCTTGTTAAGCACATTGTGTGATCGGTGGGACAGTTCGATTTTGGGACGCTGGATACGACTACACACGACGTAGACAGTGTCCAGAAACCGGGCCTGGCTCATAATATTATGTGTAAAATTAGTATGTTACTAACACTAGGTTAAGTATTTTGTCTGTTACTAACACTTTATGGACCCTGGTCTGCAATAAATATTTATTATTATTATTATTAATAATAATAATATATTTTTATTAGATTTTGCCCGCGGCTTCACTCGCGTAAATGTAGGTTAAGTAAATGAATTTCTATCCCTAGAAGAAATAGCATTTTGTTAGCTAAATAAGTTGTTTGGCCAGAAGATTTTATATTTGATGACAATGATTAATATAATGACTGTAAGCGATTATTTTCTTTAACCCATAGAGGTACCTACCTATGTACATAATAATTCCATTGTAAAATTTAAATCATAATTAGACTAAAGCAAGATACTTTTTACCTCATCATTTTGTGCTTTATATTTATTATTATTATTATCATCATTCCTAATAAATAAACGTCCACCGTATATATTATAACCTCGTAATTTTTTTACAGCGGTCGATTGATCTATATATCTAATAACCTGTATATACATTTAATAAAATCGCAATATAAAAGCATCTTAAACCGATAAATTAATATTTTATACCATAATTAAAATTATAATTAGGCAAAAGATATATAATTAAGCTAAAATAAATTGTAGTATGAGTAAATTCAGAATCTGCATGCATGCTTGAAAGAAATAGTGCGCGAAAATTTGGTTTCGTTTTCGCATTTTAACCTACTTCGTAGCTGTGTTGCCATAAAATTAAACTTTCAATCGATTTAACAATCGAATAACAAGCTTTACTCTACTTAGAATTTATTGTCATGGTGGCTTACTTTAACTCTGGTGGGTTAAGCATAAAAATATTGAACATAGTTCTTACATGTTAGTTTTTCTTATCATACATTATCGCTATATGATACTGTGCACAATTATAATTAACGTAATATAAAAGGTTATTTTGGTTAATACCTTCAATAAGCTCCAATTTTTCTAATTTTCCCCTTGACCTTTCTGTGCACATTACGTACATTAAAGCTGCTATGTTTTTGCATTCCAATTGCCTTTCTAACGCTTTAATTTTCTCTTGCCTTTCACGGCGTGCCTCTCGAAGCATGTAAGCTGTACGCATTTGTTCATTCCTTAAATATGAATTATGTAGGTATATTATGTGCATTATTAATAATAATAATCATTTATTTGTAAAAACATGAGTATACAGTATATTGTTACTATGTTAAATCTTAAGGTAACGTTAAAGCAACGAAATTATGATACTCACTCTAAAATTAAATCAAATCTTTTATTTGCTAAATTAAGTTCTTTCTCTAATAATCTGTCATATTCATCACGCAGTTGGTATTCCCGTTCTTTTAATAGCTTTTCTATTTCTTCTACAACCAGCTCGTTCTTTAATACATCAGTCTAGAGAATTCGCAGTTAAAGTTAAAATCAATTTAATAGTATACAGCTGAATTTATTCAGTTTTGCGCTATTATATTGCAATTCAACTAAACTAATTGCAACTAGACTAAATATAATTGCGCATTAACAACAAAGTTATACTGACCGAAAACGTTTAAATAGATGCCTAACCTTTATTGTTAGTACGTAACGTACAAAAACCTACGCATTAAAATGAACTAAATCACATCAATAGCGAACTAATACTTCCCAGTAACACTTACATTTTACGGCAAACAAAAAAAAAACTACCGCAAAATTGGCGGCGCAAACACAAAAAAGTTATGACACGACTATGACGCGACAAAATGACATGAAACCGAAACTCGTTTCTTAGCCGAAACTTGGCCGAAACCGAAACCGAAAGTTCGGTCGGACACTACAAGTTTCATGATTACGTTAAAATCCATTACGAATTAAATTTATATCACACAAAGCGAAAGTTTAAATGTTACTATTTTATTACTAATAAGCTGTAAATAAGATCATATGAGATAATGTAATAACGACGAGCAAGTAAATAGTTACATTACGCAGTGAGTCATACAAACGCAATGCAGAATTAATGCAATTACAAAATTGCCAAACGCCGATGATAAAACTGGCAGGTAAGTAAATGTGTGTTATGGCTCTTAATTTGTGTCTTTACGTCTATGAGCAAAACCCTTTGTTACTTACTGCAGACTCTTGGCCGCATAAACAGTTTAGTTTGACGGTACTTTGCTGATTTGTATATGACTTTAGTGACTTAATAGATGGTGGAAGCTTCATAGATGATGTTGGAGATGGTTGTTCTTCTCTAAGTATTGATAGTACTTCGGCATTATCCACAGTTTTGACGTTCTGCTCCGATGCTTTGAAGATTGAAACACTTGTAGCGGAATTCTTAGACTGATTTGCCGATTGGCATAACGTCATCTGCAATATTTTTGAATTAGTAAAGTATGATCCATTTCTTAAAACTCTGAAAAGGACTACCGGCGCGGCGTCGCTAGGATAATAGCGATAGTCTCATGGCATAAATATGATGAATGGTCTAGTATAAGGTTGTTGGTTTTTTTTTGTCGGCACTGCTGAGAGAGAATTGAGATATTTCTAATGACTCACGCATACTGCGATAAAAAAATTCCTTGTTGATTGTATTCATCCAAGACACGGTATTGAAAGACATACCCACGATCACTTGAGTCAAAGTGCGACGCGAGCTATTATAAACTTGGAATGAATAAGTGCTAACTTTGCATCTAAGCAAATAAATATTAATTCCATGATTAAAATTAAGTAGTATGTTGCTACCTTAATAATTAAAAATCATGGCTGACGTCGGGATATTAACTTAGATGGAATTTACCAACAAGTTGTATGGGCGATATAATGATGATGTGAGGTGGAAGAAATGACGGTCACATTGATATATACTTTCTTTACTGGTACCAAAAACTTATAATAGATATACAAAAATGAATTACATAATTACGCGACCTAGCTGAGCAGGTGTGGGGAGACGACTGCTGCGCTGCGCACAAACAATAGCGCGCCTTGTATATGTATATATTTATAGCGTCAGCAGCCGCTACAAAGTAATATGTGTAATATATTAAAAATCCTAATTATGCCGTAGCTATTGTAAAATGACAAATATTCTTTGAAATGTTTTAAATTATACCAGATTAATTATATTTTGATCTATTTTGTTTAGGAGACAGGGCATAACAATCAAACAAAAATAACTCATGTATATTACCGAAACACTTTTTTGTCATTGTACTTTTTATCTACCATTGTACAAATTGTAAAAATATTTTTGAGGTTAGTAATATTTGTGTAATTAAATAAATTGATCATTATTATTATTTAGCACTAAACTTAAGAAATCGATATTTCAAGTAAAAAATATTTGATCTATTCGATTATGGTTAAAATATTTTAATGATGTAGACTAACGGTTGACAACTAGAAGCAAATTTAGCAAATAATTATGGCAACACAGTTCTGCTGTCGTGAAGTTTGTAACATGTGATGTTTCGTGAAAAGTGTTAATTTTTTTTACGAAAAGCCTTTTTTAATTATCCGTGGTGTATCTTCAGTGTTATAAAACATTATTTTTGGTGTTCCGTGCAGTGTAAATTGTGTTAATCTTGTTCGACTGCCGCAACAAAAATTACATGGATAAAGCCGTCACCTGAGGTTGTAAAGGTTAGTGCTTTTTTCATCTGTTGTTTGTCTTAAAATAGATTTCTGTGCGGGTCGCAATGATATTTCAGTTTTGTTTGTGTAACGCCTTCATGTGACTTTTCAGTTTTTCACAAGACCTTGAACTAGAGATCTATCAGAGTGCCGTGATCAAGGTTAGGTTCGCGCGGGCGATTCATCTCGCACAATCCTTGTTTATATCACTATAATTTATCCTAATCATTTGTGATTCCATCAAGGGTGCATTAAGAAAGTGCATTTTTTGTATTTAACACGTTCAAAAACAATTACAGACGTAAAAATCTGGTTCCGTGAACCTAACCTAAAAACGCGTTTGTATTTAGTGCAGTTTTTTTGCAAGTACAGCGATACGATGGATTAACCGTTATCTCGGTCGTGCGGTCGTGTTATAAAGGCTATTTGCAGTTAAGTGAAGATGTTGGATTCGTTTCGTGTTGGATGCGGTGTGGGTCACGTGAATTTTGCCGTTTTCACGCATGGTTTGACAGTTCCCCAAGATTATTTTGGTCCTTATCGGCGGTGACGACAAAATATCGAGAGTATTTGGCGTAAGATTAATAGATAATTTGTCCTATGCTGTAACATTGAGTACTTGTGTAACTTCACTGATGTTGTATACATTGTTTCTTGTAAACATTAATGTATAACAACAATTTGCGCCATCATGCTGATTGTTTATGTTTCTTAGTGAACTGAACATATTTCTCGGCTTATGATAAAGCCAGAGTAATAGCTGTGCATAATTTTTATAATATTTATGAAATAGATAAAGATTACTTTAATTTGTGGCAGACATGAAAGTGCTCAATCAGCAGTAACTTATCTTATATCAACAATGACCATATATCATACAAGTAGTGTCTTTACTGTAACTGTATGTTAGTGTAGAACAGTATGTACATCTCAGAGGTGTTATAAATTAATGGAAGTAATAGCACATCTATATTTTAGTTATCTTTGTAACTTCATGGTATTCTCTCAGGCATTATTAATTACAATTCATTGTTTAATTTTGCAAGTTCATTAACCTTTTACACAAGACTTTTTATATCTAATTGTTTTCTGAAAACAAAGAGACTTATTTGATTTAATTTGTGCTTATGTTTAATAATTTTTTTGATATGACTTCATCTACAGTTTTAAATAGATGTCTAGCCCGAGGTGAGTGAGGCATCTCTTAGCCAAATTTGTGTTGACTTAAATTTTATTATTTGGATGTCATAGTAGTTTGTTTGAATATCTATTGTGTTATGTTCCCTGCATTATAAGAATTATTCCTAGTGAGGAAGTAGACATTTTTAAACAAATATAGTTTCCTATAAAATGTAATTAACAGGTTGGTTTGTCTCTGAATTTGTAGTATTCATATTTACGCATACCAATATCTTGCATTTAAAAGATAATTTTTTAATATTTACTATATATTTGGATTATTGTTTTGACTAAATTTTAATTTAAGTGTTTTATTATATTTGATTGCGCAGTGGTGGTGAATGTCACTGCTGTGCATGAGGTCTCGGGTTCGAATCCCGGGTCAGGCCAACAAAAAGTAATTGGGTTTTTCAGTTAAGAAATCTCAATAGCAGTCCAGAGTTAGGAAGTTGGTGGTATAAGACATCCCCGTGCCTCAGAAAGCACGTAAAGCCGTTGGTCTTGCGCCTGATCTCTGTCCGGTCGTGTCGGATTACCGTCCCATCGGATCATGAGAGTTAGGGAATGGAGACTGCACTTGTGTTTGCGCACACACTTGTGCACTATAATATCTCCTGTGTACTTGGCCAGTCTCCGTGAAGACTGACCGCCATGGCCGAAATTCGGTCTGGCGGATATTATATTTGTTTGTTTGTTGAGTTTTTCTACCATGAAATTTTCTGCTGCAGCTCGGGTTTAGCACTGTGCCCAGTATATGCCAATAAGTCTGTTGTCTATTATGAGGGTCCTTAATGTAACATTTTGTCTTTATACTATTTGTAAAGGTTGTATAGATTATACACTATTTTGTGTTTCCTTAACATAATGAGCTTGATTGTAAGAAAAAGAAACATACCATTTTGGAACACAGAATGCATGTAATGACAACAAAATACTCAAAATGGCATCTAGAAGAGAATTACACTTAGCCACCCTGTTATTTGGAATATTGAGGAGCCAAACGCCAAAATATCTATGTAATAAATTGTCTTGGACACAAGACAGTTGCTCTTATCCAATTAGGTCATCGGTTCACCTCTTGAATGTACCTAGACACCGCACAACAGCGTTTAGGGGAAGTTTTAAATACGCGGCCACAAAATGTTGGAATGACTTGCCTCCACCAATGCGAAAACTTAAAACAAACTTAATATTTAAGACAAATTATAAAAAATATTTATTAAATCGACAAATAGACTCCTAATTTAAGATCGCCAAGTATTTAAATCTTACTCATGTTTTCAGGCACATCTATAGTTTTTAACTACAATAATAAAAATATTGACATGTAGGTATATTTATTTTATTTATCTGCAATCTATTTCTTTTCTGTAATAATAAAGGAAACTTTTTTATTTTTTGGGTTTTGTTTGTGGTTTGGTGGTATTCATTTGAACTGTATTATTTATTACGCTCATAATCACTATTGAGGTGTTGCTGAAAATCAGCGCTGTATCGCAACTCGCACGCGGTGCGGCATTATGCTGAGCAACATCTCTTTTTAATGAACACTGCGACGCACATTGAACAGCAAGGACTCCATATATATATTATGTGTATTCTATATTATTTATAATAATGTTGGTATATAAGTTTTATTATTTATTTTAAATTATTTATAATTTTCTCTTTAACTATATTATTACTGTTACACATTTTTGTTATGAAATAGTTTTGATTGTGTGTTGCAATGTTACATTAAAATAAAATATTTCTTTCTTTCTTTCTTTCTTTCTACTTATTGTTTATAGCTAATGTAAAGTTTGAACAGTACTTTACTATTTCAAGTATTATTATTATCCATTTATTCGTAACAAAAATATTGTGTTGAACATTGAACTTTACACATGAAATTTACAGCGGCTCTGAAAGATCATTTGCAATACGCTTAGAGAATTCAAGGCTTTCTGCTTTTTATAAAACTGACTTCAAACTAGCCACTAAAAAAAGAGAAGTAGAGAAGAGAATCTTCTCCTAAAGTGCCCAACTGTTTTTATCATAATGTATGGTACTATACGGTTAAGTTGACAGGTTGTCGCCTTTAGGTTTTCATGTGGGTTGATAATTTTTAATGAATTTCATATTTATGAAAAGATGAACTGCTATAAGTTATATAATAATATGTATATTGCATATCATTTACTGCCACTTTTATAAACATACCATATATAAATAAATTTAAAATTATGATTTAACTTTATAATATAAATCCCATGATAATGATTTAGAAAAGCATTACTTCAAAATCACTAAATATAAAAGTAATCTAATCATACCTTTATATCTTACACCATAAATCATTAAGTATATTTTTAAATGTATTATATTTTTTGTATTTCATATATTTTGCTAATTTGTTTTGGTTACTATGCCCCCTTGTTATTTTGTTGTAGTTATGTCAGATTTGACATCTATCAGCTGTTGTTTACTAGCCAGTTGTAGGTATGCATTCCATTTTCAAAATATATTCTTTTATTAAGTAAAAGTTTGTGAGTAGTAGAGCCTCACTGATTTCAGTATGAATGGGCCGGCTCGACTGGGGAAGTACTACCCTCTCATGGAATATCGACGTGTAATAGCAGTGTTCCTACTGTTGTTTCGTTTGGTGGATGAGAGTGCCGGAGGCCCAATCACCCTCTTTCCCCCCTTCCCGCTCCTTCTTCCCACTTCCTTTTTCCCCTAAAGAATCGGCAACGCGCAAGTGTTGCCTCTGGTATTGCAGGAGTCCATAGGCTACAGTGACCAGTTATATGCTTGTTTGCCACATTAAATGTATATAAAAAAAAATTTAAAAGAAAGTAATAATTATGGTAACAAACATAGTGATTGTGTCGATTTTTCTGGCTAAAAACGATAGTAAATTATTACAAATGTAAATATAATTCAATAATTAATAACCTGCTACTATGAAATTAAATTATACTTCATATTTATTATATGCATTGTTTATTTAATGAATTTAGTTAATATTCTATTAAGTATATTTTTAAACTGATAACATATTCATAAATTTTGTAAACTTTAAATAGTTAACTAAAAAGTCGGCCTCGGTGGCGTAGTGATTAGTGTAACCGTCTGCCACGCCTGAGGTCGCGGGTTCGATTCCCGCACAAGTCAAGCATTTGTGTGCATGAACATGGATGTTTGTCTTGGTCTGGGTGTTTCTATGTATAATATGTATGTATTTACAAAAAAAAAAGTATATATGTATGTTTATCCATTGTCTAGTACCCATAGTACAAGCTCTGCTTAGTTTGGGCTAGATGGTGTTGTGTGTATGTGGTAGAATATTATAGAATATTATTATTATTATATAAAAAAAGTTTGCTGTTGACAAAATATCAGTTGCGTTAAATGAAGATTTGTATAAAAAAACGGTTGATATCTTAATTTTGAATAACTTGGAAGTTATTTGCTTTCATATCTTATCTTATGTGGGGGCCAGTCAGTGCAGACCGGCGACACTTGCGAGACCCAGTGGGATCTTTTGTGTCGACACTCTTCCAATAACGACTGCCATAGATGTTCATGGCAGCCGGCACCAACGGCGTAACGTGCTTTGCTCACATAAATTTTACATTGAAATTGATTTAAGTATATAATAGAGTACCTTGACCTATTATTAAAAAATATACTAGATATTACTAATAATAAAGTTAAAATGACACTCAAGTTAGGCTAAACACTTCTTATTAATTAATTTAAGGATCTAAATTCTAACTATTAACATAAAAAAGTGTGTTTTTATTTATTTACATCAAAAATAGGCAACAAAATGTTGTAGTATTAAAAGAGAGCTGCATGTTACCTGATTAGTACACAGTCCTGCTTCCAAGAGAACAAGAAAAGATTAAAATATTCTGCTAGTATTTCTCAATTTCTTTTTGTTGATTACTTGCATTACTTTCTTAATTAAAACTCCAATTATAAATGTCTTAACCTAGCCTTTTTAGGTATTTCTTTTAGACTATCCTTATTTAGGCAGATAATTTTCTGCTAGGTATTTTATGTCTATGAATTCACATAATATATTTGGATTATAAACAATTATGAGGTTCATATTTTACAATAATTATTTTTTAATAAGTCTTCTTCCTAGCCTTTATTATTCCCAAGTCACTTGGGGTCGGCTTTCTAGTCTAACCAGATTTGACTGGATATCAGTTTTTACACGGAGCGACTGCCATCTGACCTCCGCAACCCGAAGGCTAACGATACCCTAAGGCTAGACCAGTGTCAGGATATTAGAGGGCACTGCTGCCCGATAACGACTGCCATAGATATTCATGGCAGCCGGGACCGACAGCTTAACGTGCTCTCCGAGGCACGGAACAGGCGATAATTGTCAATCAATACGCACATCATTTCGAAAAGTCATATAACTTTCCGAAAGTCAGAGGTGCGCGACGTGGGTTCGAACCCGAGACCCTCTGCATTGCAGTCTGTTGGTCTCCCCACCGCATATATCAATTGCAAAAAAAATAATACTAACTGGTTTGATCTCTACGTATTTATTTATTTGTACTAGTGTTAATAACTCTTCGAAAATATGAAAATAATTGCAAGTTGATAATTGCAATTGAGTATTGAACCTTTTAGTATGCGAAACGAATCACATTGTAAGTGAAGTGAAAAGATGCGTTCTAAAATAATTATGTAAGTTCTGGTTTTATAAACAGATATTTGTTATATTTCATAAAATCTTAAATAATAACACCGTCAGGTACGATTTGACCATTGTTCTTTTGTGATTTACGATTCGATTTTATTGGAAATTATTGTTAAGTTTAATTTTGTTTGTTTTTATGGATGGCTGAAGTAGTAGTAGTAGTGTAAGTATATTTTTATGAACATATTTCACGTTATTTATATTTTGTCAATTGTATTCTGAGTAATATTAAGTGTCCGAAAACGTAAACAGATGGTATTTCTACCATTAATTACTAAAAAGATTCTACTATTTTACAGAAGTATTCTTAGTGATACCCGTGCGAAGCCTGGGCGGGTTGCTAGTGTAGAAAAATATACCTTTACACGTCGTTTTTACACCAAACTATGTTTAGGTTTAGACATAGCGCGATAGAGGGCAAGCATATTGTCATCTGCTAGGATACCTAGGCACCGAGCCTAAGATACGTCTGACAAAAAAAGAAGCACTTGACTTGGTTATTGTACGCGGAATCTGAAGATTGGCAGTAAAGTGCTACCTGCTAATGCAAGAGGTCTTCATACAGGTTTATTAATATACGAGAACTGCCAATAGCGTCAATAGGCGCGTATTCGGTACGCATAATTTCTTTCGAATGATTTTCGAATACGTAGCGCACTTACTTACGTATTGAGTTGATAACAAATCTATACAAATAAATAAAATTGAAGTGTCTGTTTGTAATGTCAAAATAACAGCTTTTTATCTAATGCATATGAAAGTATATAAGGTAAGTACCTATACTAAAATATCTATTTTTAAAATTTTTGTCTGTCTCTTTGTTCCGGCTAATCTCCGAAACGGCTGAACCGATTTTGACGGGACTTTCACTGGCAGATAGCTGATGTTATAAGGAGTAACATAGGCTACTTTGATTTTAGAAAAAAAATAGGATTCCGCGGAGACAAACACTTTTTAGTTAAAATCTACGCGGACGAAGTCGCAGATAACAGCTAGTCTATACTAATATTATAAAGAGGATAGATTTGATTTTTAGTTTGTTTGTTTGTAAGGATTTAGCCCAAAACTACACAACCTATTTTAAATTCTGTCATCATTGGAAAGCTATATTATCAACGCGTAACATACACACATCAAAACAAGTCCGCGTTCACTTGGATAAGTTGAGATGTGTAGGCTATATTTTATTAAAAAAGGTACTCTTACTAACATAAGCTAACCTACTTTTACGCGAGCGCAGCCGCAGGAAAATGTTAGTGCGAAAATAATTCGTATTCTTAATTTTGTCTTCTGTTTACGCGAATGTTATTCATTGAAATTAAACTACTATATACAGATTTTATCGCGTTGTTTATTTGACACTTTATTACATAATTTTAGAAACTGTTATACTACTATTAGGTACTATTGAACTTTACTAATTTTTTAAGCTAATTAAATTATTGAAACTATTAATACTATTACTATAATATTATAATATTTATATTTATGAATACACTTTCCCCGACGTTTCGGTTGCATTTCAGCAGCCATGGTCACGGGGAGACTAAGATGGTAGTTGTCTAATGTTCCAGTGTAGTCAAAGTTAAAAATCATTTATTCATTTAGATCACAAAGTAACACTTATGAACGTTAAAGTATATAGGTTAGTGAGTTTACTAAGTTACTGAAGCTACATTTTAGGTTAGTTGCTAGGTTCAGGAAAAGGGTTGAGCCTATGAGAAAAAACCTGCAAGAAACTCACGGCCAGTAGTTATTTCAAAGTACCCGAACATAATTTAATCATAGGTGTTTCTATTTACGCAGAAAACGCGATAAAATCCGTATATAGTAGTTTAATTTCAATGTATAATTCGTATTCTGTTTTCCATATCGTCCGGCCACGTTATTCTCTTTTGCTGGCGTTTGCTATTAAAATAAAGAGAAAGAAAAAGTGCGTTAGACTTAATCATAGCAATTAAGATACATATCAGTATTTAACGTTTAAAATGACACGTATAGATAAAAAAATAAAAACAAACTGTTTCTTTATTATTCTAATCAGTTATTTGGTGATATCAACATATTACGTAGTAAGATTGAGCCAGGTTATTACAGATTGTCGTAAATTATTTTACTGTATTATAATACTAGTTTTCACCCGCGGCTTTGCTCGCGTAAATGTAGGTTAGGTGAGGTTAGGTTTGCAACAGTTATTTTTTCTGGATGAAAGGTACCCTGTGTCCTATTCTGTACCCCTGACAACGTGTATGCAAAATTTCATATTGATCGGTTGAGTAGTTAAGGCGTGAAAGCGTAACAAACAAACTCATTTTCGCATTTATAATATTAGTTAGGATTACTAAGAATTATTTCGTTGGATTTTGGCTTTTCTTAATCTTTGAGGTGGTTTGTGTTTAGCGTACTCTGCAGAGGGTATATTAAATACGCACAGGGGGACTTGTGCCGTAGTTGTGATCACGCAGATCAATTGATCCGCGGATTGATTAACTTTACCACTGTCTTAAACCACTAGCTAATTACGTGCATAATTGCCTTCGGATGATATTAGAATACAATTGTCCATAATTCGATACCTATCCTGCATGGTCAAAGATGCAAGTCAATACTAAATTTAATACTATCTAATTCTTATCTTAATTTAATATTATATATGCGAATGTGAGTTTGTTTGTTACGTTTTCACGTCTTAACTACTCGACCGATCATTGACAAATTTCGCATAGACGTACAGAAAAGGACATAGGGTACCTTTCATCTAGAAAAAAGTACTGTCTCGATTTTCATCCCGGTAGGTAACTGCACGTATGGCGTAGTGGTTTAAGTGGTCGCCTAGCCAGTGCCACCCCGCAGAGTGTTGTGGATTCAAATTCCACACGGTACAAAAATTTGTGCGATCCTTACATGGTTGTCCCGAGTCGGATATTCTTTGTGTCCGTTTGAATGTTGGTTAAGTCCCACGCGATATAGAAATTTTTGCAAGTGCGGCAGATGTCTTTAAAAAAAATTGGGGCAGTCTTTGGGGACTGCCGATAGAAGTGGAAACTTTAATCCTTATAAACAAAAAAAAAACAAGAAAAGGGGCGTGTCGGATTCCTGATAATGTCTTACGGGTTATTAAGGGATCAAAATTTCGTAATTTTTTGCTTAGGACGCACCATTTCTGAGATATTGTTAATATTCTAAAATAATTCAAAAATGGAAAGCGTGGAAGCGTGACGATGACGAAGCGTGATGATGACCCGAGTTCTATGATTTTTGTTCACCCAAGAAGTGCTCAACGCGCCTAAAGAAGTTTTCACTTCAAAAAATAACGCGAGCGACGCCGCAGGCAGCCGTTTCAGCTTATAAGAAATAATACCGTTTGTATATCTTGACATTCCATCAATATCCTTTATGAATTTTTTGTAGAGCTAACTAATGTCCGCATATTTCTTTGTTAACATGTATTCGTACTAACGGCATACTTACAATTGGATATTACCAATAGCCATTTGAAGGTGAGCACTTCTTAGTCCAATGTGTTCTATTTATTGTTTACCCTGAAACCATTTACTTTATCGTCATTGGATGTATGCGGACTTGGAATTTACGCGCGTAATGACCAAACCGCTGGGACAATTAGATGTTAGGGCTTTACCTCACAGAGAAATCATGGCGAAGTCGCCGGCTATGTAAACCTTCGGTAGCCAGGAGTAGCCAGTGGCTACTATCTGCCAGTCAGTTCTCTCAGATTTTTCACAAAAACACGTGTACGGCGTCTGTCATGGCAGCCGATTGGATACTGAGCGAGTGACACGCAGCTTGCTCGTATACATTTAATTGGCGACGTCGTCAGCGCCAGAATATCTAGACTTCAAAAAGAGATCCGTTGGTCGTGGCTACGTCTCCAAATTGGCGACGTTGCCAAACCGTCGCCAAGTAAGTTATCTGCCGTACTTTTCAATATAAATTGAAAGATACTTAGCCGGCAACGTCGCCATGGCTTCTTGGTGAGGGCCCTTAGAGTACTCTAAAACCTGGTTATTATGTGCGCTCAAATGTACTGGTCTGTCAGTAGAGATGATACTTACCAGCTATTCGAAAGCTGTTTGATGCTTCATCCGAATGTTAATGAAAGTGCTACAAAAGCTTACACCTTGTTCAGTATCCTAAGCCACCGGGCTTTACCCGTTGCCGACCCCAGGGAAAAGCATCAGATAGTAGGAAAACAATGGGGGAGGTTGGCATCCTGAAGTTTTACTTACCGGACGAAACACAGTTACAGTGTTGCTACTTTTATGCGGCGCTTGTTTTTTTTAATTGGGTGGTTTTAATGTTCCTTAGACGAGCTGGTTTACGTACTTCCACTAAGTCGAGCAGTCTTACATTATTTAATCTTTATTTAAAATGTAACGTGTTATTACAACGTAAACTAATTTGGATGTTTTAACATTTGAGTTATAACTGTTCAAAGGTAAGGGCATTGTCGCAGGATAGATATTTTGCGGGAGTCTTCATAAGTTGACAGTTAATGGACACTTAGTAGTTAGTACGCCCGTGCATTACATAATTAATTATTGTGGTACTAGATTTTGCCCTCGGCATCGCTCGCGTAAATGTAGGTTAGGTTTGTAACAGTACTTTTTTCTGCATAAAAGGTACCCTGTGACCTATGTAATATCGACTCCAGCGACGGATGACCACTCCTAAGGTTAAAATCGCATAGCAGGCCAACACTTGGTACCCTTACCCGTGACACGCCCCTTTCTTTGTTTGAGTTTTTTTACATTTTACATTTGTTTACTGATTCTAAGGCGATACAAACTCAACTGGTCAACATGTGCAAGCGAAAATTTTTCTGAAATGGTCATACGTCGCTGGAGCCGATAGTACCTCCGACAACGTGTATGCAAAATCTCATGTTGATTGGCCGAGTAGTTAAGGTGTGATAGCGTAACAAACAAACTCACAGACGCATTGATAATATTGAAAGGATTTGAGAACACTTAGCACGGCTGTAGCAGCAAGGCAGACGCTTGCCTGCTATTGCATCAGTTCTCGAACATCAACATTGTTTTTATAATGGACTCTCTTGAAGTATCATAAAATGACTCAAGTAATAATCTTTTTTTTTGCACTGCCTAAAAAGTATTTCTCAGAACTATGAGTAATAGTTTTAAAATGATAAGTATAACCTTACAAACACATGGCTAAGTTATCATAGGCATCTTGGATTTTTTCGGGTGTGCGCGCGCACGTGTTTTCATTGCGTTGTTCGTTCTTTGGATGTTCTCGCTTATGTTGATCGGTTGATCTTGATGACCCGAATTCTGGCATTTACCGAGTTTTAATTTATATTTATTTATGTACTAGGTTTGACTCGCGGCTCCGCTCGCGTAAATGTAGGTTATGTCTACTTTCTATTTTTCTTATTTGTAGATGAAAGGTGTCCTATGTCCTTTTCTGTACCTCTGACAAAATGTATGCGAAATTTCATGATGATCGGTAGAGTGGTTAGGGCGTGTAACCGTAACAAACAAACAAACCGGAGGCCCAACTCCACCTCCTGAGGAGGGCGGATCAAATTTAAAAGGCTGGCAACGCAATTGTGACTCCTCAGATGTTGCGGGTGTCTATGGGCGACGGTGATCGCTTGCCATCAGGTGATCCGCCTGCTCGTTTGCCTCCTACACCATAAAAAAAAGGCATAGTATCACTCGAGGCAGTAAAAATGTGTTGTTGTATAAATCTGGAGGACGCTTAAGTTCAAGGGTAGACGGTTTGCGACTGATATGAATGTAGACAAACAGATTACAATTAGTTATGCAATATAGATAAGATATCATTTCGATAAAGGTCACTTTCTGAATTATAGACTGCTGCAATAGCAATTCAGTAGAAGACAAAACTAGCTGGATTACTTAAAATAGTTTTGCAACTTATCGATGAGGTGCTCATAGCCAGTTGCACTCACTTATCGGTAACCGATTAGCGAGGTTAAGCAACGTTGGGTGCGGTCAGTCTATAGATGGGTGACCGCTTAGTGGTATTTCATCTGAGCGTCGCCGTGCTTCGGAGGGCACGTAAAAAGTTGGTCCCGGTTTATGCCAAATTGACAGCAGTCGTTAAGCCATGTCAGAGGCCTATGGGCGGCTTGAACAACTCTTGACAACAGGTTGGCCACTAACCACACGAAAAGAAGTTATCGAGAAGACCATCAGCTCATAACGGTTGTACATACGTATAGTTATCAGCTGTTCTTGTAACGAGTATTTATGTGAGAACTGAAAATTGCAAACAGGCTTCGAAAAATGTTATTTTGGGTAGTTATTAGATTTTTCTGATAGAAATATTCCAGTAGCAGCCCGGTATCAGTAGTAGTGTCCATTTAAAGGCATTATGCTTGCCCAACATTACTTGTAACTAGATTTTATTTGACAACTAGTTTTTACCTGTGGCTTCGCTTGCGTAAATGTAGGTTAGGTTTAATTAGTAACAGTATTTTTTATGAATGAAAGGTACCCTTTGTCCTATTCTGTACCCCTGACAACGTGTATTTCATGATGATCGGTCGAGTAGTTAAGGTGTGTAAGCGTAACAAACAAACAAACAAACTCACTTTCGCATTTATAATATTAGTTAGGATGTCTGTATGTAATACACTCCTGCCGTGTTCTTCGGGTATATATAGCTGAACTCAAGCTCATATAGAAGGCGTATTTTTCTCCACAGTACACGTAATTTAAGACGCCGATTTTACTGACGATAAATAAACAAAAATTATATACTTGGTAGTCAGGTATATAGCAGTTGTTTTAAAATATCATAAAATACACTACCTGGAACCAAAGATTACATTCAAAGCAATTGGACTGAACAATAGAAAAAGGGTCTCATCGCCCAGTAACCTGCATTCCCGTCTACCCTCCCGGCCAAGTGCCCGAATCGTGTCAGTTTGTTCCAGTTAGCTTAATGTGTATGATGTGTATTAGTGGATTTCTGTGCTTGAAAATTGTTAATGTTTTTGTGATTCTATCAAGGTACGTTTTTGTTGCAATTTGCCTTATTCTGTCAATTGCTGGCATGTCAGACATAGTTGAATTGAAAAGCAATGGCGACCATCAGCGGGATCGCTGCTCAGAAAGTTAATGAGTTCTTATTTTCATAATGTTCGCCAACATCCTAATCCTAAATAATATTATAAATGCGAATGTGAGTTTGTTTGTTTAATCGTTTGTTGTGCTATCAAGCTTTAATTACTCGATCGATCATCATAAAATTTTGCATAGACATTGACAAGGAAATAGAAAAGGACACAGGATAACTTTCATCCAAAAAAGTTCTGTTACTAACTTAACCTGACCTACATTTACGCGAGCGAAGCTGCGGGCAAAAGCTAGTAATAAATAAAAAAATACTTGAACCTTGGATTATAGATTTAGTATGTTGTACTTGTATCGTGTTATATCGATGTATTTAAAAAAAGTTCTGAGTTACACGATATATTGTTTCCATACATTTGTGATACTCGTACAAGTTTTATAATATCAGCCCTGTATTAAACTGTCCCACTGCTGGGTACGGGCCTCTTCTCAGTATGATTTTAGGCCATTAAATCATAAATCATAACTTTATTTGCAAGAATATGGTCAAGTATACAGGTTGGTCGTTTTATAGAAATGTACAGCATATTCTGCCACATCTGGCCTGCAAAATACATGTACAATAAATGTTTGTTATATTATTACAAGTCTTATATTGTATTTAAAACAAAAAAGAAAATAGCTGGTCCATTAAATTAACAATACATGGAAATGTCAATAATAAGTACTTTAATGCATTTAGATTAAATAGATCCAGAGAAGAATGTCGTACCGATTGTTTAATATTACACACATAAGAAGTGTCACGATTATTGCAATAATTAAGATTAATTGAAATTTAAATATTATCCACCACGCTGGCCCAGTGGGGATTACTTAGTAAAAATTGTGGGTATTTCTCACTTAAAAACTTATTGTTGCATAGTCGACCTACTGTAGGCAAACAACTTTATTTACTAGGAGAAATGTCAATATACATTTTTGGTGTAAAAGTCAATGAAAACATTTTGCAATATTGCTAAAACTTGTTCTATTTAATTGTGTCGAAATTTTAATTTGAATCTCATCTAATTAAATCAACCGTGAAACATTGAATTAGATTACAAATCAGTCAATGTGTTGTTAATGATCTGAAAATAGCTAATGAGCTATAATCGTTGCATCCCTTTTAATCCAATGCGAGCTTTCGACTAGCGTCTTGATTGAGGTCATTGCCATTGTCACTATATTGTCTTATTTTTAAATATTGTGTTTCTTCGGTCCGATTTAGTCAAGGAAACAAAAAATTTTGATTCTCTAAAGTGCCAGTGTCACCTAGATAGAGTCTGGACACAGTTTAGTATTTATTTAGTAGACAATACATAGTGTAGTCATGTTAGTATTTATTTTTATGTACAAAAAAAAGGATGGCGTAATGGTTTAAGTGGTCAACTCGTCACTGCCACTGCGCCCAGTGTAGTGGGTACAAAACCCATACGAGGCAAAACTTTGTGTGATCCACAAATTGTTGTCCAGAGCTTGGGTGTTCTTTGTGTCCGTTGTTTGAATGTTTGTAAAGTACCCGCGACACAGGAATAATTCCTAGTGCAGGGGCTGTCTCTTTTATGTAAATAAAAATAAAAATATTACAAGAATCTGACCAGATTGTTTGTCTCACTAATCGATAAACTTTAATGAAATAGGACCTTAAATTAGATAGGTTCTGCATATGTTAGTATTGCCATAACGATTTAAAAGAGAACGTTATATGAGAATGCCAACACTTTATAGTTGACAGACGAAGGCTATATTCAAAAGAAGACCGAAGTACATAATTTTTGCCTCCTTTTTTGTTATAACTGCTAGTAGCTACCTTTATACTATACTATTTGTTAACGGTCTACATTATTTTTTGTCTATTCTCTAATGTACCTAAAATACGTAAAAAGAGGCGTTAAGAGGAAACACAAGGGCCGTTTTTCCACACAAACGTAGTCCCCCGTTTCTTCCCTGGATAATGCCAGTAGAGCAATAATTTTTTCCAAAAAATGTATGGCCTCTATTGGCGTGTCCCTATGTTTTCCTTTTTTACATAAATTTATTATTAAAAGAGACATGAGCCTTCAAAAGCCTCAAAAATTGGTCAGATTTTCCGCTGTATTAAAACATCCAGAAAACAAATTTGACTAGATTATATAAAAAAGGAAAACATAGGAACACGGTCAAAGCCTTTCTTTAATTTTTAATAAAAATAGTAATTAATCGGTCCAGTTTTGGAGAAGGAATCAGGGGACTACGAAACGTTGATTTTGTGTACTTTTAATAGGTATTTTTCAATTCTCTCGCCCTTAGTGTTTCCTATTAAACGTCACTTATCGGCCTTCCGTCGTACCAGTGTAGCTATGGTTAGCTTAGTTGACATAACGGCGTATTATATAGGTACCTAATATTATGTTTGAACTATGCGTCATCATTAGAATATTTTCCTATAATTCAATATTTGTTCAATGCTATTAAATTGTAAATATATAGCTGGATAGTCTTATAGAAATATCTAATACTAGCTTTTGCGCGCGGCTCCGCCCGCGTGGTACCTACATCAATAAAAAGTAGCCCATGTCCTTCCCCAGGTTTTAAACTATATCTGTACAAAATTTCATCTAAATCGGTTGAGTGGTTTAGCCGTGAAAAGGTAACAGACAGACAGAGTTACTTTCGAATTTATAATATTAGTAAGGATTAATTTATTTCTTTCATCATCATCATCATCATGTCAGCCAAAAGACGTCCACTGCTGGACATAGGCCTCCCCCAAGGTTTTCCACACAGACCGGTCTTGGACCACCCGCATCCAACCGCTTCCCGCGATCTTATTTCTTTAATTTTAAATATTAATTTATATAAGCGTATGAATAAACTGACTCCTGTAATACAGTATTTAACTAGCTCAGGGATCAGGGATTCAAATAACTGTAAAACAAATTTATGTTAATAAAGATATTTTTATTTTATTTTTAACTAATAGATTTTGTCATATAATAATAAATAAAATAAAAATCATTTATTACCAAAAGAATTACAACAATGTAAGGATATACAAGTGACCCCACACTAGGCAAGCCTGTCCTGTGGGTACCGTGTCGATTACCATTTACCAATACATTGCTCGGTCGACATTCTGTTATTTAAATTGACAATTCGTTCTGTTTTATTACATTAATCTTACAAAAATATCTTATATGAACAAAAAGGTAAGCGACAAAAATAAAGTGTTAGAACAAAAACAAAAAGAACATAATATGATACAAGGTTGCTAAATCTAATATGAATCAAATATAGTATACGTTAATATTAAAAATATATGTATAAATAGATAAATAGATATATATATATATATATATATATATATATATATATATATATATATATATATATATATATATATATATATATATATACATATATAAATTATTATATTTATTATATAGGTGCATATATATTTAGTTTAAATGATTTAGTAGCTTTTCGGTGTTGTCGTATGTTAATGATCCAAGCCAATTAAAAACTTTTACTTTAGCCTCTTTTAGAGAGCTTTCTTTAATTTCACAGGATTTCGCTATTTTATTATAGATATAGCCATCGACATAGGGACTAGAACGCCTTGCAAAAGCTGTGTTAACTTTTGGTAGGGTAATTCTGTATACTCTACGTTTGAGCATCTCTTTGTAATCTTCAGAGGTAATTACTAGTTGATGTACTTTAAGAAATGCTCTTAATAAAAACAACTGGCGCACAGTAAGTACCTTACTATCTTCGTATAGTTTTGTGGTAGGATATTGGAATGGTTTACAATGCATTGTTTTTAATACTGATCGTTGGGCCCGTTCCAACTTTATCAATGTTGTTTTAACAGCACAACCCCAACTTCCTATACAATATGTTAGTATTGATTGAGACAATGCAAAGTAAACGGTCTTCAATACATCGATTGAAGCCGACGCGCGAAGCAATTTCATAACGTTTGCCGTTTTACGTACACGATTTGATACAGTATCTATGTGTTCTCTTTAATTTAGGTTCTGGTCAATTATAACGCCAAGATATTTAACGTTTTGGACCTGCTCTATTGGTACGCATTTGCAGGAACTTGGATTTAGGCAATTATGAAATTTGATCTCATATGATATTCTTGGGGATGACATAGCGGTTTTGTGGAAACATATATAATTAGTTTTCTTGGTGTTTAAGGTAAGCAAGTTACAATTTAGCCATGTTAACACCGCGTTCAAACCACACTCAGCCTTTGAAAAAGCATCATTCCATGAACAGGCATTAAAAATTATGGCAGTATCATCCGCGTAACCTAATATGTCTGCAGTGATGGAGTCATGTATATCATTTATGTACATGATAAATAGAGTTGGGCCCAGCACACTCCCTTGTGGGACGCCAAAAGTAATTTCGCGTAGGTCACTTCTACTATCGCCTACTTTTATACTTTGCTTTCTGTTGGATAAATAACTTTTAAACCACTCCAATGCAATACCTCGGATACCAAAATGACGCTCTAGTTTGCTTAAAAGAATCGAAATTGATACAGTATCAAATGCTTTGGCTAAGTCCAAAAAGGCACCCACGACACACCTGCTACTGTCAAGATAGGACGATATTTTAGACGTTAGTAAGCTTACAGCGTCTTCTGTAGACTTTCCTCTTCGGAACCCAAACTGTCTGTCTGAAATAAGGTGATTGGTTTCAAGATATTTCACAAGCCTATTGTTTACTATTTTCTCTAGTAATTTAGAAAATGCCGATAATAAAGAAATTGGTCGATAACTTTCTGGTAAGCCCTTAGGACCGTGTTTGTAAAGAGGTGTGATAGATGCAATCTTCCAGATATCTGGGAAGATACCTGTTTGTAAACTTATATTAAATAATTCAGTTAGAGGTGATAGAATTGAGGTACTTATTTCTTTTAATAAACTGTTAGTTAGTCCATCAATACCAGGCGCTTTATTGTTATGTAATGATTTTATTAGAGACTCAACTTCTCTCTCGTCAGTCGGCTGTAGAAAAAATTATTTTTGTAAAAGATTGTTCCTTATTTTATGCGCTAGAGATTCTTGAGATTGTTAAAGAGTATCCAGTATATTACTGGCCAATTTTTGTCCTACTGAGGCAAAATATTCATTACATATATTCAAAGAGTCTACGGAATCCAGGCTGCCCTGAATATTTAAAAGCTCTCTAGGTTCATTTTTATTCTCATTTAGGTTACATACGTTTTTTATGGCTTTCCACAGTTGCTTAGGCTTTTTTGCACTATTCGAAAGTTGACTGCTATTGTAGTTATTTTTTAGTTTCCGTAACAGATTATTGCAAAAATTTCTATAGCGCGTATAAATTATGCGCAGCAGTTGGTCGTTCGGTGCCTTTCTGGACTTTAAATGTAAGCGGTCTCTATGCCGCATACATCTTATAAGCCCGGGTGTAATCCAGGGCTTGATGTTAAATTTAGTGTGACTTACTTGTTTTTGCTGGGTATGTTTCTTAACAATATTACTTAAGTTGTTACAAAAATATGTTACCCTCTGGTTCAGATCCACGTCTCCTAATTGTTGCGTCCAATTTACCTCTAAAAGTTCATTTAAGAGTCATATAATATAGCTCCTGTAGAATAGAAAACCGCGGCAAATAAATCCGTAATCCGTAAACAGTAGTAGAGCTTCGCTGATTTCAGCATGAATGGGCCGCCTCCACCGGGAAAGGACTACCCTCTAACAGGATATCGACGTGAAATAGCAGTTTTTTTACTGTTGTGTTTCGTTCGGTGAGTGAGAGTGCCGGAGGCCCAATCACCCCCTTTCCCCCATCCCGCTCTTTCTCCTTCCCACTTCCTTTCCTAAAGGGTCGGCAACGCGCAAGTGATGCTTCTGGTGTTGCAGGCGTCCATAGGCTAAGGTGACCACTTACCATCAGCTGCGGGCGTATGCTTGTTTGCCACCTTAGGCGTATAAAAAAGAAGACATTATTTTTCTTAAGATACCTATAGCATTTTTTGCCACGGGCGGTGGTGGGGCGCGCGATTTGATTCAGAGGCTTATTGTTGTTCGGACCGCTAAGGTGAACGCTTGTGTTCTGTGACGCCGGTTTACTGTAATCATTAATTACTATTACTGATATTTACATTATTTTAAAAATACTTCAATGTTTTTGAAAATTTGCGTATTATTTTCGTCATGAATTCTGTAATATTAAATATAAAATTGTGATGATCCCGTCGTTTTATACCAATCTCGCCATCATATAAGTACGTAGTAATAACTATTATTATTTAATATAAGTGTTGTACGTTTGTGTTAAAATGTACATGTTAAAAATCTGGCTTAATAATTTATATATTTAACTAGATTTTGCAAGCAGCTTTGCTCGCATAAATGAAGATTAGGTCAGGTTAATAACAGTAATTTTTCTTGATGAAAGGTACCCTGTGTACACCTGACAATATGTATACGAAATTTCCTAAGTAGTTATGGCGTGAAAGCGTAACAAACAAATAAACAAACTCACATTCACATCTATACTAATATTATAAAGCTGAAGAATTTGTTTGTTTGAACGCGCTAATCTCAGGAACTACTGATTCGATTTGAAAAATTATTTTAGTGTTGGATAGCCTATTTATCGAGGAAGGCTATATATAGGCTATATAACATCACGCTACGACCCACGGGAGGGGCGCAGTAACAATAAACGCGGGTGAAACCGCGGGAACATCTAGTTTATATTATTAGTTAGGATTTAAAAGAGAGCAGCGATAGCTCAGTGGGGAGACCAAAAGACTGCAATGCAGAGGGTCTCGGGTTCGAACCCACGTCGCGCACCTATGACTTTTCGAAATTATGTGCGTATTGATTGACAATTATCGCCTGCTCCGTGCCTCGGTGAGCACGTTAAGCCGTCGGTCCCGGCTGCCATGAACATCTATGGCAGTCGTTATTGGGAGAGTGTCGACACAAAAGATCCCACTGGGTCGAAGTGTCACAGGTCTACACCGACCGGTCCCCACATAAGATAAGATAAGATATTAAAAATTTATATTTATATTTTAGTAGGCATATTTTGCTGCGCAATTACTATTTTTGGTGGTCATTATAATATGTATTTAATCCCTTATTAAATAATGACAATACACGTTCGAGGTTAAACGTAAGGATATAAAATAACCCTCTAACATTATACACGGCAATTGCGTTGTCCCAATATTAATAATTGCAGCTTTCTAACATTTGAGACGTAATCAATTATATCAGTTTGACCTGTACGGATGGCGTAATGGTTTAAGTGGTCGGTCGCCTCACTGCTACACACCGAGTGTAGTGGGTTCGAATCCCACACGGGACAAACATTTATGTGACCCACAAATGGTTGTCCCGAGTCTGGATGTTCTTTGTGTCCGTTGTTTGAATGTTTGTGAAGCCCCCCGGGACACAGGATTTACTCCTAGCGCGGCAGATGTCTTTTTAAAAAAGAAAAAAGTTTAACCCTATTTATTATACACTCAATTTTGCCCGAAGCTTTGCTCGCGTATATGTAGGCTAGGTTAGTACCAGTACTCTTTTCTTGATAAAAGGTACCCTATGCCCTTTTCTGTTCCCTTGACAACGTGTATGCGAAATTTCATGGTGATCGGACGTGTAGTTAAGGCGTGAAAGCGTAACAAACAAACTCACATTCGCATCTATAATATTAGTTAGGATTCAAATATTCCCGGCTGTATACTGCCGGAGGGATAGGCCGAGGGTACTACAGCATCCTACATTATCGGTAGCAAGCCAATAGGCTTATTGCAGCAGTATAACATTTCGTAAGTCGTTTTTAATATCTTATCTTATCGTATGTGGGGGCCAGTCAGTGCAGACCGGCGACACTTCGACCCAGTGGGATCTTTTGTGTCGACACTCTCCCAATAACGACTGCCATAGATGTTCATGGCAGCCGGGACCGACGGCTTAACGTGCTCTCCGAGGCACGGAGCAGGCGATAATTGTCAATCAATACGCACATAATTTCGAAAAGTCATATAACTTCCGAAAGTCAGAGGTGCGCGGCATGGATTCGAACCCGAGACCCTCTGCATTGCAGTCTGTTGGTCTCCCCACTGAGCTATCGCTGCTCGTCGTTTTTAATAACATTTCACCCGATTCGGGTGTTTAATTCGAGAACTCTTATGTGGTTGCAAAGATAAGCGCAGATATTGTTTATCCTCACTCAAGTTCTATATGGGAACGAACAATCTCTCCAAACTCTATCAAATACATTACGCTCGCTGATTTTCTTTTAATTTAATTTACTTGTATTTTCTTCTTGTTAACAATTTTTATCACGTAATTAGTTAATTGAAAGTACGAAGTTTGTGTAATCTGAACTTCACAATGTTGTGCAATATTCGTTAGCAATTAATTACTTAAACTTTATCTGAAGAAAGATTGACCAAACTTCGCAATAATACCGCAATTATAACGAACACAAGAACATTTTCAAGATTTCCGTTCAATTAAAAGATTTTCGTTCAATTAAAAGATTTTTTGACATTTAGATTTCATCGGCCTTAACCTTTTGACTTTCAAGTGAACACACGGGTTCATAAAATTCACGAGCATTTAGTATTAGCTGAACACATAGGTGTGGTAGGATAGGTGGGTATATAAGAAACGCGCTCCTTATTGATCACGGATTTTTCTGGTCGATAGGTGCCACTAGGTTACTGGTCTGACGTCTCCTATATGGACTTTTTCCTCAGATTAATAAATAAGGTTATATAGATGCCTAGATGTCTTGTATAATAATTATTTATTTATATCATTCTATAAGTTACCATAATATTTGCATCTGATTATAACATAATTACATGTGTAGTTTTACCAAATATACATCCATACATACATCTGACTTCCAAACCATGTTTGGAATTTATACCTGAGAAATGGGAGTCATCGTTCCCTCAGTACAAGTCAATATGTATGTTATTACTAAGACCTATTAGAATATTTCACTAAACAAGTATTTTTGTATGTTTTTACACACTTGAGAATATTTGTGTATGCGTGCACGCATGCATGCGATAAGACTAATGAATTAGATATCCAATAGCACCTTGACCGATGTTAAACATAATAGAGTGACATTATCTATTGATGGGTACCGAGGCAATAACGTTCTCTGGTAGCAACCGTGAATAAGTGATTGTAGTGTCTTTATAAGATTACGATACCATCCTAAATGTATTAATTTTTACAAACAATTATTTACTTTCATAACTCGTATGTTAGTCATTGTGACTATTTATCCTTTCAACATTGCGTGCCATGATATAAAACGAACCGAATCTTAACCAAACCCTTCTATCGTCACAAAAATGATGTATTTTTCTTTTACAGATATGGAGTCGCATATCCTGAACCCCACGTATCATCAGGCGCGGTTCCGTCCCATAGGTCACAAGATACTTCGCATGAAGAGTGATTCGCTTTCATCCGAGAGCAGCTGTAACCAGAATAGTCCTGAGTACCCTCAAATCAGCGTAACCCAACAAAGACACTCTGAAGATAGCAATGGAGGATGGTGTATTACAAACAAAACGGTATGTGTCATAACTAGATTCAATAATAAAATGTGTAACTTTTAATTTTACGTTGAATTTTATCTACCTGATAACCTACGAAATTAATAGCAAAAGTCAGTCATGTATTAAACGATGTGCGCTCTAAGAATCGAAGTATAATATAACTGCCTATTTATATTAAGCTTCTCTTTTCCAGATCAATACAACACAATCAAGTCAAGACACTAGTTCAGATGACGACAGTTCAGGTGCAGAGGAAAACATGGAGGAAATAGAAGTGAACGGAGTGCAGGATTACGGAGAAGACAGTGGCGAAGAACTGGCAGACAATATTGAAGTATGCGAAGTCAGTGTTGATGACGACGAAAATGTCGATGAGGAAATCGAAGCCTTGCACTCTAACTCACTACATAACATGCAAATAAACGGAGTTAATAGTATAGAAGACAACACCTTAGTTGAAGGACATGATTATGACATCATTACTGTCTATACAGTTAACCCTGATCTTGACTTAATAGAAGCTTCCTCGGAAGACGACGCAGAAGATTATGCTATCACTGAAAAGGATAGTCCTGAATGCATCAATGGCGATGATAATACTAGCTACAGAAATGTCAATTATCAAGAACCAAATTCATTAATATGTCACAGTGGTCTGGATATAAATCTAGACGGCCCAGTAGTTTCAAATGTCGATGAATATTTCATTAAAAATAATAATAATGAACAACATATACTTGATTCTGACGGTCCGGTTGTTAAAGACGTTGACGAATATTTTATAAAGGACAAAGGTAAGGAAACTGTAACGGTGCCAAATGTTGACGATTTCTTCATTAAGCATAAATTACCTGAAGAGGAAAGCACTCAGTTTCAGTTACCAGAACCAATCCCTAACGTAGAAGAATTTCTCGTCGACGATAATAACAAAGATAATCAAGAAGATGTAAAATCCGAACCTGAACCGGAATCAGAACAAGAACAAGAACAAGAGCCAGATACTAATGTCGCCGATGTTTCTATTAACGAATCTGACCTGGAAGTGTTACCAAACATAGAAGATATAAAGCGGTATCTGCTAGACGATATGACATACACAAAGTTCAGGCATAACCAGAAATCATGTTCAGTTCCACAGTCGCCAATGCAAAACATCTGCATGGACATTGATGACGCCAAAACATGCCTAAGCTTCGAAGATTTAAACTTAGACTTGTCTGACCTTGCTTTTGACAACGATAAAGATAAATCAAACAGTGGCAACAAAAGCGACGACATACCCAGGACATTGACGGACGAGGACGTAAACAGCTTTCTAATAACCAATAATACAGACTTAAAGAACATCAAACAAGAGGAAGATGATTTGAGCCATCAAGATATGGAAATTGATCGCCCAATTGAGTCTACTTTCAGTACTGAAACACCGATAATAGAGGCGCCTTCAAGAAAAATGACATCAACCCCTATACCCACTGTATTAGATTTCTGTATAGAAAAAACGACAGTGAAAAAAGAAACTGCTACTGAACCAAAAGAAGCAAAAGTTGAATTGGACGACTTCGTAGACGTCGAATCATGCAACGATACCGTCATACCAGTTCTCGAAGCGAACAATTTAAACTCTTTATTAGAACAGTTTGAAGCTACTGAGAAATTGAATAGTAAGAAAAGGCCGGCTCCAGTAGTAAAGACAGAGGATCCTAAAGTAAAGAGTTTCAATAAAAACGCTTTGACCAACGGTATGAGGTTACAAGATGCGGGCGTGCAACTCAACAAGAACAAAATGCGGCAAATACTGGTAAGTATTTTAATTTAGCTTCTTTCCCAGATCGAGTTAAAGGACACACTGTATCGCAATACGTTATTCCAGATGCCGACGCCAATTAACTCTACCGTCACGCGGTCACAAAGTCCTGTGCACTCTGACCATGACTACTGCTCATCGAAAAAGCGACACAGCCTCCCCAACCTCAAGGGCGGGCAGAGCCTTCTCAAACCTGAAGTGTTATCTAGCAACAGTAGGATATTAAACTCTAGACACCGGTCGTGTAAGAGCAAAAAGGTCGTATACCATCTTAGTAGTGATGAAGAAACTGAAGGCGCTAGTTCTAAGAACAAAAAGGCGAACAAACCGGATGAAATAGACGCAAAAAAGAAAACTTGTGTAAAGCCGAGTGTGAAACCCCCCGTACAATCGAACTGTCGCAAAAAACTGTCTCCCCCTCATAGTGCGCCCGATAGTTTTAAAGATAAAGATAAATCCAACAGTTCTGTGATGATCAAAAGTGCTTGTAAAGCGAGTGATAATTGTAGTCAAAATTCTAACGGTAGCATTAAGTTAACTATTAAAAATAAATCTGAAGTTATACTAAACTGTGATCACGTAGACTCTCAGAAAGATAAACCTATAGACAAGTGTAAAAATAGTGTTAGTGATAAAACGAACAATATAGAAAAACAGGACAAGAATATAAAAGAATTAGATAGCAACAAAACAAGTAAGGTTATAAGTAATGTAGAGACTGTTACTGTGAAGGAGGAACCCCGTCCGAGGAGCGAGAACTTTTACACAGCTTTGTTTAGCAATAAGCAAGACGTGCAGATACCACAGGCCATGCAACCCAAAACTGAAAAGAGGCCTTTTGAAGAAGAACTTAATAAATGTGTGGAGGCAGCTATCAAGAAAGAGGAACAGCCACAGAAAAAGAAGAAATTAAATCTTCAAGAATATAAATTAAGAAGGGGAGTTTGTTCGAACAATAGTTCTGCTCAAGTAAGTCCTGAGGCGATATTCCCTGACATGCCAAGTCCTGGTCTGGATAAAGCTACCAAATGCCCCATAGTACGAACGCCACTTAATGGCCTATTAAATACTACTGACAAAGTGAACAATGAGCAAAAGTTTTTCGATCCGATCAAAGAGGCTTCTAGAAAAATCTTAATGAACACGAAGAAACATAAGGCTGAGGCGATGAGGAAGAGAGACGAAGATATAGTGATGAGTAAAATACCCAAAGTAGAGAATTTACAATTGCAACCTTTAATTAGTGACGCAGAGATGATGAAGATTGTGGGAATGACTCAACCTGAGGTATTGCCAGCTCCTGTACCTAATGAGAAACCTCAACTATCTGCAGATTACGAAGAAATAATTCTAGTCAGTGTAGGAATTAACACTGATGAGAATATGTTCGAAAAACCTGAAGTAGTAGTGGTCGAAAAAACGAAATCGTCTTCACCACCCGCAGACGCAAAATCTTTGATTAATTTCAAGATCAAGAAATCCGATCATGTGTTAAAACAAAATGTGTTTGATAGTGTCAAACGAGATAAACGAAGTCCCGTTGACGACAAAAAGCACGCAGACGTTAAAATAGACAAAGAAAGATTTAAGGACATAACAGCGACATTAAAAAGCGTAGAGAAGCAAGTGGAAACTAAAATATCTAGTAATTCACTATTCGCCAGTATCCAAGACGTCGTAATGAAGAAAGCTCCAGAAGATGTGGAGAAACAGGACGATAGATATTCAAAATCGAAATCGCCTGTAATTAAACGTGATTTTAAGTATGTGAAGACCACCATTGTGCGAGAATATGATCCCAAAGCTGAGCACGGAGAAGATAAAGTTATTCTCCACCTGGGTAAACACAGAAGCAAACCAACATTGTCGACAATAGTGGTGCAAACAGACTCATTGCCAGAATTTGCTGAGCTTCCAGCTCTAAGTCCCGCAAAAGAAATATTAGTAGCCAGGAAACGTAACGACAGTGACATGTCTCTATCTAGCGATGGAAGCCCAACTCGCAAGAAAGATGTAGAACAGCCAAAGCCAAGAAAATCAGATGACCGAATAGTCAAACCTAAAGAAGTACGTCCAGAAAGGACGGAAAGAGAGACGAAAGACAAACGCTCCCGTTCCAAAGACCGATACGAGTCGAAATATAGGCGAAGGTCAAGATCTGTGTCTCGTGGACGTAGAAGACGTTCAAGGAGTCGCAGTCGGTCTCGTGGTCGCTATCGTAGATATAGACGGTCAGACTCGCCTTACAAAAGGAAACGTAGGTCTCGATCACCTTACCATAAAAGAAGATCACCATCTATTAGACGCGATAGGGTTAAAATTTCCCGGTCTCGGTCACGGTCTCCTCCATGGGCTGGCAGACCTGAAGCGAGGTCTAAGAGCCCTGTGAAGAAGACTAAGCCGAGTCCGCACGCCAACGGTGTGGACAAGAAGGTCCCCAAGTCTTTGACACCGCCGTTGAGGAAGCCTACTGTATCTGAAAGCTCAGATTCGTCAACTAGGTAAGAATTTTGCGAAAGCGAGAGTAGTTGTAGTAGTTAATAGAATTATGTTGCAGCTAAAATATTTGAAAACATTTATGCTTCTTTAGATATTATTATTAGCATTAGCAGCGATAGCTCAGTGGGGAGACCAATAGACTGCAATGCAGAGGGTCTCGGGTTCGAACCCACGTCGCGCACCTCTGACTTTCGGAAGTTATATGACTTTTCGAAATTATGTGCGTATTGATTGACAATTGTCGCCTGCTCCGTGCCTCAGAGAGCACGTTAAGCCGTCGGTCCCGGCTGCCATGAACATCTATGGCAGTCGTTATTTCGAAGTCAGTGCCCTCTAATATCCTGACACTGGTCTAGCCTTAGGGTATCGTTAGCCTTCGGGTTGCGGAGATCAGGTGGCAGCCGCTCCGTGTAAAAACTGATATCCAGTCAAATGCGGTTAGACTAGAAAGCCGACCCCAAGTGACTTGGGAATAAACGCTAGGGAGAAGCAGAAGTCGATTTAATTTTAGATGTCGAAATAAACTGTTGCAATATGTAGAAGTCACATGTCATTATATTTGACCTAGATACGTGAACCTCCCGGCAAGATCCTAAGTTGTCACTGGAGAAGTTTATTTTTGAACTTACTAGCGTGGCGTGTGTTACATACACGATGATTGAAAAATATTATTCCTTAGTACTTCTTAATAACTAGCTTTTGTCCGCGGCTTTGTTCGCGTAAAAGTAGGTTAGGTAAGGATAGGTGTAACAGTACTTCTTTTTTATAAAATATAGCCTATGCTACTCGGTGGTAATATAGCTTTCTGATGGTGAAATAATTTTTAAAACGGTTTAGTAGTTTTTGAGTTAAATCCTTACAAACAAACAAAAATCAAATCTTTCCACCTCTTTATAATATTACTAGCTTTTGCACGCGGCTTTGCTCGCGTAGAAGTAGGTTAGAATATGTTACGTTAGTAATAGCTTTTTAAATAAAATGTTGGCCGTGTTACTTGGTGAATATAGCTTTCTGATGGTGAAAGAAATTTTAAAATAGGTTCTGTTGTTTTTGAGTTAAATTCTTAAAACAAACAAACAAAAAATCTAGTCTTTCCTCTTTATAATATTAGTATAGATAAGTATAGATAATAATTAATGAATAAATAACTAATATGGTCAATTTAGTTTGAACATCGATCGATCGATTTGACGGCCTCGATAGCGTAGTGGTTAGTGTAACCGACTGCCACGCCTGAGGTCGCGGGTTCGATTCCCGCACAAGTCTAACATTTGTGTGCATGGACATGGATGTTTGTCTTGGTCTGGGTGTTTCTATGTATAATATGTATTTATTTACAAAAAAAGTATACAAATATGTATGTTTATCCATTGTCTTGTACCCATAGTACAAGCTCTGCTTAGTTTGGGTTAGATGGTGTTGTGTGATAGAATATTATTATTATCATATCTTGCTCGGTTATAATTAAAACATTTGATTCTTAATAATTGCTTATTAGATAATGCTAAGGTACGTGATAGAAATCTAATAGTTTATTTTTGTCAAAACGGCACGTAGTTTATCAAAGAAAACGTGATTTTTCTTACATAGTTATTTCCAATTATGCAGGTTGTAAGAGCAATTTTGTGAGGTAAGATTGAGATGTAACAACATCTCAGACATTTTTAAATTGTGAGTCACAGTAATAGTGCTTAATAAATATTGAGATGTCTATGGTTTGCTACCTATACTCTCAACTTGGGCCATGAGTTTCTTGCCCGTTCTTCTCATGAGCCCTACACCCTTGCTTTGCTGAATGTGGCAGTAAATGTAAATTTACAGAAAAATTTGTGTAACTTTGACATTCATAAGTGTTACCTTGTAACCTAACTTGAATAAATTTATTTTTGTTTCTTTTTTTTTGACTTATGTCTGCGCCGAGCGAAATGTGCCAAAACAGGCGGTCACAGTTAAGTGAATAAAATCAACACTTTTTGTTTACAATGAATGTGTTTACAATTACTCCGTGTAAAAAACTTGAAATATTTTTTCGCCTGCAAAATTACGTAAATTTGCACGAAAAATGCAAAAACGTAAGCTCGTGTTAGTGATTTTTAGATTATAACAGTAGAAATCTAACAGTAGAAATCTATTCTATTTTACAGCTTAAACGAAACGTAAACAGTTATATTACAATTTGTCCGACTAAAATATTTAAGTTATTGGTTGATAATAAAGATACATATTTATCAAAAAGCACTTCAAATCCTCCATACAATTTTATTATGGTGGCCGCGCGCCGATTTGAATATGCGCCGCACGAGCTCTGTCATTATCTGTCTTACGCTCGGCGCAGTCTTAAACAAGATTTGGTGTATATGTAGATTTCTACAATTAAGTTTAGCAGTCTTGTGATGTATTATTAGTATATTTTCAACAGTTTACTGCATATATTTCTCACTAGCGGCGTCGCACGGGTTATACAAAATCTTATAAAATTAAACAACTAAACCTCCCTTATGAATCACTATGTCTATTGGTGAAAACCGCATGAAAATCCGTTCAGTACTTTAAGCTTATCGCGAAGAGACAGACAGACGCGGTGGGGGACTGTTTCATAATAAATGTAGTGATGTAGTGTTTGATATATTATAAAAGACTAGCTGTCCCGACAGAATCTGTCCTGTACACACTAAAAAAAAAACAAATCTAAACCATTCTGGAATCCACTTGAACACACACAAAAAATTTCATCAAAATCGGTCTAGCCGTTTAGGAGTTTAATTACAAACATACGCACAGAAGATTTATATAATTATATAAAGATAGATAATTTGAGCACTGAATTTGTTGACCAATAGGGTAGTTTGTTACATCTATGTTTGATTTTGTAGCAGTATTAGTAAAATTAGTTGCAAAATGTCTCGTATGTTTGTATTTTAATTTTGGATATAATAGGGAATGTAGCTGAGAGATCTAGCTAACTCCCTCGGACAACTGCATTTAAATATCGGTTACGTCAGTTTGTATCGTGCATCCTTTTTCTGTCATTTGACAATTGGCATGATGACAAAAAAGGTTTTAGTCCGTCTTTTAGATTAGCAAAAAATTTACATAATATTGTCTTCTGTTTACGTGAATGTTATTCATTAAAATTAAACTACTATATACGGATTTTATCGCGTTGTTTATTTGACACTTTATTACAAAATTTTTGAAAACTGTTACACTACTATTACTATTAAACTTTACAAATTTTTAACCTAATTAACTTATTGAAACTATTAAAACTATTTATACTATTACTATACTATTATACTATTTATATTTATGTTTACACTTTTCCCGACGTTTCGGTTGCTTTTCAGCAGCCATGGTCACCGGGAGACTAAGATGGTAGTATATAGTAGTAGTTTAATTTCAATTAGCAAAAAATATTGGATACGTATTTTTCTTTTGTCCCACCAACTGATAATAACGAAGATACAACGCGTTTAAATTTCGTGTAACGTCACTTGTAGGGACAAATTTTATAAGACAAGTGACGTCACAAGCTCCATCTTTAATGCATTATATCTTAGTAATTTTCTATTGTTTTGTGAAAACAAAAAATAGGTGTCCAATATTTTTTGCTAATTTAAAAGATGGACTAATTAGAATGATTTATTTTACCCTATCAACGTGACTATTACCCATGCTACCTGATGTCGGAAGGGGGAATAGGTCCCCCGCTTTGTCGTCGGGGACTAGGTCCCCCAATTTTTGTGTTTGATGGTTGTGTGGGACCCGCCACGTCCATCGGCAGGTCGAACCTTCGGCGGGGTCGCGATTCGAATGCGAGAGCGATCCGCGCGGCTCCACCATAAAGGTGTGAGGAACACCGCGGTGGTTTTAGTCGGTACAGCCCAAATCCATCGTAGGGGCTGCTGGATCACGGCATATCGCCGGTTTTGGGGCGGGCGATGGGGAACGCGATTGTACATTCCCCGCGTAAAAAAAAAGAAGAAAATCCCTTGCTACCTACCAGGTTTGAAACGCAGCCCCATATATGTATAACTGAAGCCAATTTCAAAAAATCATCGCATTTTAGTGTTTAGGAAATGTTAGTGTTTGACTTTTTATGATAATATTTTCATCGTGATATTTACCCTCCCTCCGTAAGCCACAACTTTAAAAACATATCAAATATATATAATGTTTAATTGACGTACTACTTCACCATCACCTGTTCCAGTTCGTCATCATCATCATCCTCGTCTTCGTCATCATCCTCGTCCAGCTCATCAGCCACGTCGAGGACATCCAGGAGATCGTGCAGCCCCTACAAGCGCGACGAAAACTACAAGAAGACCTATAGGAGCTATAGTTCTGAGGATAGGTACGTTGTACATATTTGTTAACTAAATGTAATACAGCGAGAGACCTGGTGCCCATAACACATTGGGTACCAGAGTTTAACAAATTCTTAAGCAGCGATAGCTCAGTGGGGAGATCAACAGACTGCAATGCAGAGGGTCGTGGGTTCGAACCCACGTCGCGCACCTCTGACTTTCGGAAATTATATGACTTTTCGAAATGATGTGCGTATTGATTGACAATTATCGCCTGCTCCGTGCCTCGGAGAGCACGTTAAGCCGTCGGTCCCGGCTGCCATGAACATCTATGGCAGTCGTTATTGGGAAGTCAGTGCCCTCTAATATCCTGACACTGGTCTAGCCTTAGGGTATCGTTAGCTTTCGGGTTGCGGAGGTCAGATGGCAGTCGCTCCGTGTAAAAACTGATATCCAGTCAAATCCGGTTAGACTAGAAAGCCGACCCCAAGTGACTTGGGAATAATAAAGGCTAGGGAGAAGTTTAACAAATTCTGTACAGATAGTTTAATTCATGTTTGCGCGCGGCGCTATGTGTGGGTAAAGCGATAAGAGCACGTGTTGCTCGGACGACGACTGCCGCGTCACTGCCACATAAATCGAAGCTGTATAATTACAAGCGCACGGACACATAGCACCGCGCGCACAGATGACTTGAACTATCTATAATACCTCATGATATGTTCATCTGTGTTCATGCTAACTGTAACTTTTTTGAAAATAAATATATTATTATTTATGGTTTTGTACGCCCGCACGGGTAGTAAAAAACCTTAACCGGACCGGAAATTCCCGGATCCGATAATACAATACGAAGGTATTTTTAATACCGCTGCTTATGGTCTTTGACAGCTAAGTATCTTTGCATTACATGATGTTCTAAAATTTTTAAAATATGAAAAAAATAAGTCCTGTGGCTAAACTACTGAATAAATTTGGTTCATAATTTGTAAATCGTCAAAGAATGTGGTATCAATTAATGTGATAAAATTTGTGCCACTTTGTATATTAAAAGAAATGCAATTCAATAATATAATCAAATAATATCAGGACAAAACTGTATACTTACCAACTCCTTCTGCCTATTTTGTCTATGCCTATTAAAGCCTCCTTTTTGATTGGGTGTGTTTTATCACCGTATAAAAGTATGTATGTTTAAAATTTTATATTATCCGTTTCAGGGAAAGTAACACACCTGTGGAAGAGAGACGGATAGTGTTTGTCGGGCGGTTAGAGAAGGACATCAACAAGTCAACGCTGAGGAGTCTATTCTCTAAGTTCGGTACCGTTATGGAAGTCAGGCTGCACAGTAAAGAGGACGGGTAAGTTACCAACCTTAAAAAAACATGTTTTTGGGATAAAGGAGTGCTAAAGAATGGTAAAGGATAAGGATCCAAATTTTTTTATTTTATACACGCTGTAGGGAATGCAAATTCTGTGCACGAGGTCTCTGGTATTTGGGCCAACAATAAGTTATTGAGATTTCCTGCTAAGAAATCTCAATAGCAGCCCGCAGTTAGGAAGTTGGCGGTGTTAGACCACCGTTGCCTCGGAAAGGACGTAAAACCGTTGGTCCTGCGCCTGATCTCTTTCCGGTCGTGTCGGTACCGTCCTATCGGATCATGATAGTTAGGGAACAGAGAGTGCACTTGTGATAGTGCACACACTTGTGCACTATTATCTCCTGCGCAGATGGCCAGTCTCTGTTAAGATTGGTCGCCGTGACCGAAATTCGGTCTGGAGGACATTATTATTATTATAAAATTAATAGGGTTCGTCGGTTTGTCGTCCCTTACTAATGAGGATCGTGATCATATACGATTTGCTTCTGTCCCGCGCCAGTTCAATAGATCGATGTAGAGTTTCTCCTGTTGTCTCTACAATATTTTTATACCATCGTGTTGGAATTCGGCCCCTGGAGCGCTTCCCCTGCATCTGTCCCACGATCAACTGCTTCACTAACTTATACATTATGTGACCGCATTATATGTTCAAAGAAGCTTAGTTGACGTAGTAGGATATAGTTGGGTTATAATAATCATATGTTGTATCCCACAGTTCCCGCTACGGGTTCGTGACGTACCAACGCGCTCGTGACGCGTGGTCGGCTGTTGAGGCGGCCAACACGTTCCCTCAGTACGACGTCGGCTTCGGAGGACGGAGAGCATTCTGCAGGCAGAGCTATGCTGACCTTGGTAAGATTCTAAATTTGACTGCATCTAAAAAATGTTGGCTATCCCTGTTTGTATGTGGAATGTATGCTTTTCGGTCCTTGAATGCCATGTTTATGTGTAATTTTAAATCCTACTATATTATAAATGTATGTATGTTTGTTACTCCTTCACGCAAAAACTAGTGAACCGATTGCGATGAAATGATGATTGGTATGTAGATAGCTGGAGACCTGGATTGACATATAGGCAATATCAGCTACATTTTTATCCCGATATTTCCACGGCATCGGGACTTACGCGGGTGAAATCGCGTGCCGCAGCTAGTATAAAAAAGCTCTAAATCAAATAGCATACCAGCATTCAATTAAAAACTTGTTCTTTTTTCAGATGGTCTAGAAGCCAAATACACCGAGAGCGCCTTCCACGGGTCGGGGGCACCGCCAATACGGAGAGACGACGACATGTCTTTCGAACAAATGTTACTCGAGATGAAGAAAAAACTTAGTCAACGTAAAAATGAGAAAAAACGTGAGGAGCCTAAGCCTTGACGGTTACTGCAAATTGGCCAGGCTGTACTCAACACGATTCTCTCGGTGACATCTGTCATAGTGACAGCTGTCAAAGTGACACTGCGTTAGTGCGTTAGTTTTCTGAGAGAGGCGAAGGCATGAATTAGGTTCAGCCTATATGTGACAAGTGACAGTGACAGTGATGTTGTGAACAGAGACATCTTGTGTAACTTGTGTTTAACAAATGGATGCCGGCTTTTGCGTAAAGACTTTGGTAAGCATCATTAATATTATTCTAACTATTAGTAGAATATACTTTGAGTCATCCTAGTGTAAGATTTTTTAGTATGACTAATAGAATATTTAAAATGTACCTACCTATTATATGAAATATTGTATGTACTGATTGAAGTAGAACTACAAGGCTATGTAATTCTTTGTTAAACCTAGATTTGGTTTAACCCTGAATAAAATAAAAATCTATGAAGAGTGAGATTATATGTATTAGGGAATGCTACCGAATTTTTCATAAAATGTGTTATAGACAAATAATATTTTGTCTAAAACACAATACATATTATTCTAACCCTACATAAAAAAAAACAAAAAGCAAGTAAATCAATTGATTAAACTTTGATATTAAATCGTCTATAAGAATCCAGATCTATATAATTATTTTATCAGTGACGCAAAAAAAAATAATAGATCGCATGGAATATCGTGGGTGCGTGCAATGACAGCTGCTGTCAGTTTTGAAAGCTGTCAAAGTGACAGTTACCTTGTTGTGCAATGGAAAAGACATTGTTTGCGAACAAAATTCGATTGTTGCTCAGATGTTGTGGCATCTTCTTATAGGCTATTTCATCAATTTGACTCTTAACATGAATGTCGCTATTCCAGTGTTATGAGTTATGTAGAAAAATGAAACAAAGAGGCATTAATTTAGTCAATGACACTTCTATATACATATTAAGCTAGCTTTTTTACAATTCGGAGATAAAATAGGGCTTACAAAGATATATTGCATCAACAAAAGTAATTATCAAGTGTGAATTCTGTTGGCATAACTGATTTGAAATTATTGGTTGATATAGAATGCAAACTGTTAAGTATTTAATATAATAATTATCAACAATAGCTTAATCGGTCAATTTCCAGAATGCCAGACATGCAGCACAAGACTTTACACTAATATAAAAGGCATTCATGATTTTATCTGTTATTAAAAATAAATGCTTTATGCATTATCTGTTAAACACCTTATTTTTTATTAATTCAATAATAATTGTATATTCAAATACATAAACAAGTAATTCAAAAGCAGTCATATTGCAGACTTAAAACTTACATTAGATATGATTTGATGGGGACATGTAAGCTTCCTAGACACATCAAGATTGTTTACCTTTAGTTAAGTACCTAACCTAATGGAGTATTGGCATTTATAATTTATATTAAAAATGTAAGTTACAGTTGTGTCAACAGAATTAACCTGCATACTGGTAGGTATTTGTACAACCTTCAATAATTGTAGACATGCCAGGAGTACAAACAAATATGCGAGCGACGGAGCGGGCAAAAGCTAGTTTTTAATATAAAGGTTTAGGGTCAGCGCCGACGGTAGGAGTGGCGGTGAAGAGACTAATTCAGTAACAATTTAAATTCAACCTAAAGTGCTTCAGAATACGACTGCATTTGGTACAATGAAATAAAATGACTGTGCTTAGACTCACATAAAATTATGTATTAAATAGTGTTATGCCAATTTTATATATGTGTAGCAACACGTCCATGTACATTGTTTCTTTGGGATAGTCAAATGAAAGAGTTCTGGGATAGCTGAAAATAGTTTGGTTTATTAATTACACACAAACATTACAATTTACAAATGCCTAGTATACAGGCTGCCGAGCCAATGGCCTAGCTATCGTGCCCGGCGGGTGACGACTGACGACTGTTGCAGCACACATACATTCCGCATTGCATTCGCTAATGTCAGCAAAGCAAAACACAATGTATGTACTATCGGCTTGAGCGACGGATGACCATTTCAGAAAAATTTCGCTTGCACATGTTGACCAGTTGAGTTTGTATCGCCTTAGAATCAGTAAACTAATGTAAAGTGTAAAAAATTCAAACAAAGAAAGGGGCGTGTCACGGGTACGGGTACCAAGTGTTGGCCTGCTATGCGATTTTAACCTTAGGAGTGGTCATCCGTCGCTGGAGTCGATAGTACATGTATGTTTTTTTTTTAATAGTATTCTATCACACACACAGCGCCATCTAGCCCAAACTAAGCACAGCTTGTACTATGGTTACTAGACAATGGATAAACATACATATATACTTTTTTTTTGTAAATACATACATATTATACATAGAAACACCCAGACCTAGACAAACATCCATGTTCATGCACACAAATGTTAGACTTTTGCGGGAATGGGATCCGCGACCTCAGGCGTGGCAGTCGGTTACACTAACCACTACGCCATCGAGGCCGACAATGTACATGTATGTTTTGCTACATCATATGTATACCTAAGCAACAGGGACAAACATAAGAATTTGTTTACTTCTGGCAAAATGCATCTCAAAGTTTTAACTGGCTTGCTGTCTGTCTTTGTAAGTCCTTATAATCTATAGTCATTTCTTAAATAGGTATCCATTATTTAGTAATACTTAGCTTCGAAATAGATGCCACAACAATATGTATTTATAATTAATTTCTGTTTTGTTCTAGTTAATTGTTTAGTTTAGATTGAATTACCTCAGGATGTAAATATTTTTTGTTTTGCTTTGTAAATAATATCGTTATTTGATTCTACCTCTCGTTAACATTTAGGCGCACCTCTGAAAATTCACATAGTACTTGAAAGTGAGGTTACTTTGTCTGTTTGGCTAAGTTTGTCTCTTGTAAAAGTTAGCCAAATTGGCAAAGTTAACCTGGACAGTTGTGAGCAGTAACTATAAGTTGTATTTTTTTTATCCTTAAAATTATGCTGTACTGAATTCTGTACAATTGTTTGTTATTTATGTTTACTAGTGTTGCTGAGCTACTGAAACAAATTAATTCTAAATTTGAGAAATATATGAGCAAAGACATGATTGGAATTTAGGCTGGTTTCACAGTCGCGCCGTCGAGCGGCGGCGTCCAGACGCGCGCGCTTGTAAATTCACTAGTAGCGTTTTATGGTCACGCTGTGGAAGCGCGCCGCGTTTCTTATAGGTCCGCCTTGCGTCAAGCGCGTGCTGTTGAAACGCGCTGTTCGACGGCGCGACTGTGAAACCAGCCTTAGTTTGCTATAAGGCATTTTTGTAAAAACCATGAATTAAGTAAGCAGGCATAAGGCGATATCAAACTTCTTGACTTACTGATAAAATTGCAGCTGTTTTAAACTGATTTTTCATAAAATTTCCAGTGTAACAAATTGACTATCAAATTGGTATTTAGCCTTTATATAATCATAATAAGTAAAATTAGCGAACTTGAAACTAATTATAATACTGAACTAATTATTATCAAATACTTAATATATATACTTGGGCTAAACACGTTAATTAACCACAAATTAGAAGATAATTTCTGCACATTTTAATGTCTATTTCAGTAAAAAATTGGTGATGAACCCTGCACAGATCAGATGTTGGAGCATGTTTCAGTGTAGTTTATCAGTTATATGTCTAATGTTACCAATACATATTAATTGGTAAAATATTTGTAGAGCTATCACAACTTAAGAAGTAATAATGTCATTCTGGTTAAAGCAGATACAACAAGTATGTATGACCGTAAAATATATTTTAATGCAACATGAAATGCAATAGTACATAAACCAAACCTCATCTTACACCATAAGTTCTGATTAGTTTATAAAATAGTTATAAAAATGCAAGTAGTTTATACATCTACCCATAGATGTGTTAAAGAAATTTGGCTTTGTTCATACTTAAGAATGAATATAAAACAATCATTTTCCATAGATTTTTAACACATTTTTTAACTTCTTAAGCGTCAAGGTGAAATACGTAAAAAGAAAATCATTGTGCAAACAATACACAAACAGACAAACGTATGTCCCCGCTGGACACTTGACTCATTAAATGGAACACATAAAATAGACTACAATTAGGTAGTCAGATTGGTACACGGTCCTTCTATTTTGCCATGAGAGTCATGTGAAACTTCAAAACTTTTGGCTATTTATGCTTTGATTAGAAAAATAAATAGTGGCAAGAGGATAAAAATATATAGCGTCTTAACGGTCTCGCTATAAGCTATGTCATACGTACAATGGCCTAATTATGAGGCTAAGTGCGCATAACACACGTTCAACTTACAAAGAAGTTCAACTTAAGGAAAAAGGACACCCTTTTTAAATTTCAAATTATATAAATTTCAGAAAGCATTGTGTTGCAACTTCTAAACTGTATTTATAATAATTTCAAAATGTTTAAGATGTTGATATCATATGTTTTATCATACCAAACTATATAAAATTCTGTATTTCAACAAATTGTCCTCGTTTAGAGCCTTCAGCCGTTGGCAATGCCAAATTACTACAACACTATTATCGATATCCACTTTAGTCGTCACGCAAAACGTAGTGTAGCATTCAACTATTCTATCGAAGCTTCCATTGATATTGTAAGTGCCAAAACTTCTCTGTTCCTATACGTTAAACTAAAAAACTAAACAACAAATTGACTAGACAATCTTTTCTTCACTTTTGCTTTAACTCTAAGGGGCCACTTGCACAATTCACAAAATACGTTTAGCACTAAATAGATTTAAAACATCGTGGCATCTCAGTCACCTTCACACGGATGACTGACGACAACACAATGTTGTAAATGAGTTTAGCGCTAAACGTATTTTGTGAGTTGTCGTGCCAGTGGCCCTAAATATTGTATTTACGAGAATTAGACAGTCCATTTTTGAGTGCCTAGTGCGAGTTAGTTTTACGTTAACGCGATCGACACGTTTAAGACGTTCGGCGCTCCGATTGGCCCGCTCGAAGCTCTTAACCAATCAAGAGAGCCAAACGCGGTAAACGTTTCGATCGCGTTAACGGAAAAAGAACTGGCACTAGGCATCCTGTTCTAGATAGAAGTCATATAGGTAGCCTTATACGAAAGATTAGGTATTAGGAACTGTACTAGTCTTAAACAGGTACCAGATCTTCTACAGAGTAATTGCTTTCCTACCTAATGATTGGTACTTTTTTCTATATATGTTGACATATATGGATATAAGTATCAAGTAAATTGGTTTCTAAAAAAGTATGACACATTACACTTGATATTCGTACTAAAATGTAGTCATGTATGATGTGTTATACAATAATTTATTTGAGTGTATTCCTTACCTCGTCTACCAAAAAGAGGTATTGATCAAATAAATGTGAAATTTGAAGAAACAGTTATTAAAATTCAGACATGCGAGAGAAATAGCGATATACCCTCTGTCCCACTTTTGCTTTTACCAAAGTGTAAATATTAATTGTTCTTTCATTTTGCAATCAATTTGTGCGGACACAAAACACTCCGACTCCAAGCAATAATGTCTGGAATATTTTTTTTTCTTGCCGTTCTCTATGGGAACGAATCCACAACACCCAGCGCAGGAACGAAGCGACCACATAATATGCCACTACGCCAGTCTGAATGGGTCATTTTAACTGTCTAATTCTCGTAGATTAGTAGTATATTTTAGACTTTAGTACAGTGTTTTAATGTAATTAGTTTATCAGTCTTGTGATTCGTTCTTTAGACCAATTATTTGTATTAAGTCATTCAACTACAAGCAAAGCATTAATCAGTCCAAAATAACTTGTGTTTTTGTGACATTAGTGTTATTAAACATTATTTAAGCGAGCTTGTAATTATTTAAAGGTAAGGTATACTTTGTCATTCTAGTATGCTTGTATAGAGATTGTATCGTCTTCAGAATTTAATTAAGTATGTAAAATAATACATTGTGTAGTACTAATTAACAAAAACATCTTTGTGGTTTATAATTGAAGCTTTCTTATAAGATAATGATGCCAATTCTGCTGTAATTTTCACTAAACTAAAATAAGTCAAAAATTCTCTAATTTTAGTTAAGAGATTTCGTGTAGGGCATTCTGCTGTTCCATCGAGCTAAATTTAGATTTCGTTTAGACAGCACCAAATTCGATTATGACAATCCTAAATTGAACTGAGGCAGTGATACCAGTGATACCGGTACTAAAAATACTTAATACTACAGAATGAATGTCAAAGAGTGAACGAAAAAATAAAATAATATTTTTGAGCTTTGTGAAGTGTATGAAAATAATTGTTTACACATATTATAAAATACAATTTATTTTACATATTATTATTTATAATATATTATATATTATTATAGTTGTTTAGAGTGTTTCCTCTTATACTGAGTACCCGCCCTGAGACCCTCAGGGAAAAGGTGGTTCAGTGCCCCCGCTAACAAAAACTGTATCTCCTAAAACTTTGTTGATTATTGTTGATGTGTGTGAGTCGTTTTATGTAACCTGATCCTCCGACTCTAGCCCGGCAATAACAAAACATCAGTTCTTCTAGTTCTGCTTATGACCATGTTCTCCTCGCGTCATCTTTAATTGAATTTGTGGTCGACGACAGAGCTTGCGGGAGACATCTCCTTACTCCGCAAAGTAACACCGATAATTTCGTTGGCTGTAGCATCTGGAGACTCCCTAACCTCCTCGTCCCCGGCTAGCATTCTGCAACGAACGTGCCCCAGCGATTGCCCCCGGGCAGCGGCCCTATACGTTTTTCATTCGAATTTTCTCCATGTTTTATGGGTTACTTTTGCCATGTTAGCCGCGTCAGTAATGAGTTGCGTGTCCGTCCCGCACGTGAGTCAGCTGTTCGACTCGAACGTATGGTTGGATTTTAGGGGGGATATTATAATATATATATATATATATATATATATATATATATATATATATATATATATATATATATATATATATATATATATATATATATATATATATATATATGTGTGTATATACAACGTGTCCCAAAATTCAACGATAATCCGGCACCAAAAGGTGTACCTACTTATGACTATTCTAGAAAAAAAAGAAAAATTCTATCTTGATTTTCTTTTTCATTACGAAAAAATAAGCCAAATCCTTAAAAAATTTACACTCCTTGTTATATTTTTTAGTACCATTGCTGCAATTTTACAAATACTTGTGTTTTTTTTCGTATTGGCAATGCAAGTAGCACTACTATCCATCACAACCATTAAAAAGCCCAGAATGCCTGTAGTTTTTAAAAAAATCAGCCAAATTTATGTTTTTTTCTTAAATCAGTTCACTTTCACTCGTATTACTCACTATACTATCACTTAGATTTAACGTCGTTATAGACAAATGGTCGCAACAACCAAGGTCGTAATAAATGAAATCCACTGTATTTTTATTTTAGTTATATTTGTTTTTTATATTTATATTATAATATTTTTAATTTAAATTTAAATATATTATATTTAATTTATAATATAATTATATTTATTATTTAATAAATTAATTATTATTAATTTAATTTAATTATTATTATTTATACTAGGTTGCTGATGACCCATAGGCATTAAATTGGACAGAGTATTCCATATGGGCTCAGTGTTAATTCGAAACGATTAAAAACTCGATAAAGATATAAATAGAAAATCAGTTTTTCAAACAATATAAATTAATTTAATACGCAAACACCATATTTTATAAACATCTGTTGTCTGTCATTGTTTTATTGTTGTTTTTCTTTCTTTGTTTCATTGTTGTCACGGGTTGATTTATTGCTTCCTTGTTTGTGTTACAAACCAATGGTGTAAACTAGTGGTGAAAACAAGCATAACATATTATGCTTGTGATTTCGTTCTTATTGCGCTTAGATGAAGACTCACTTTGGCGCGATTGTTGGCTACAGTAATAATGTATACTAATTATCAGAGCGGCAGTCTCCTATATTTTTGTCGCTTTAAGGTGCATGACCTTAGATACCTATGCTTAGACCCTCGGTCAGCTGTTAGGGCAGATAAAACCCGTAGCAGTTTAGCAAAAACTAAAAATCTATCCTGTGGCTAAACTACTGCTCCTATTGAACTGAAATTTAGTGTAGAGCTTATATGTGGTACATACTATATGTAAATAGAAATAAAGCCTCACTGATTAATCTACCTTGTATATTATATATTATTATTATATATATTTTATTATTATATTACATATTATTATTTACAATTTATTTTTATTTTTTGTCGGCATCGATGACGTAGTGGTTAGTGTAACCGACTGCCACGCCTGAGGTCGCAGGTTCGATTCCCGCACAAGTCAAACATTTGTGTGCATGAAGATGGATGTTTGTCTTGGTCTGGGTGTTTCTATGTACCTATAATTTGTATGTATTTACATAAAAAAGTATATTATGTATGTCTATCCATTGTGTAGTACCCATAGTACAAGCTCTGCTTAGTTTGGGCTAGATGGTATTGTATGTATGCGATAGAATATTATTATTATTTTACATATTAAAATTCGACTGTTTAAGCCTCAACTACCAAATCTCTAGGAAAACTAAACTTCAGATGTCATAGTTATGTTAGTTTGACATTTCTAATTTTAGGTCATTTTTGACGTTTAAGCCTTACCTACAGCAGAATGCAGAAAGAACTAAATTGAGTAACTAAACCAATTTTAATCCTGTCAAAATAAAATAAGTTTAGTTCTATCAATTTTAACGATTTCAGAATACGAAATGTCGTTTGACAGAACTAAACTAAATTTGAGTGATTTTTAGTTTAGTTTAGAGAATTTTGTGACAACAGAATCGGCAGCATTGTTTAACAAATGTCACAAAAATACAAACAAGAAAAATAAGATGTAGCCTTTCGGTTGTTTATACTTATTTGAACTTAATAAATTGTCTGTGGTAATTTGTTAGTTTGAAAGATTGTCCGAACTTAGTTAATATTTAATTATTGTATTCTTTACGTGGTTTAAATGCTTGCTTGGAAGTTGCCCGCGTAGTAAAACAACAATTAGATTGATTTTTTAATCTAGTCAGTGTTACTAGATGATATTTTGTTTTATCTTTATGGTGATAATTTATTTAAAACGTAAAGCTAAGCGTATTTTAATGATTTTAAGTTTAAAGATTTTATTTCATATTTTCTATCGGTTAGCGATATCCGAAGTGTGGCGCCTAAAACTTAATAAGAATATAAATCACTTTGTTTTTTGTTTTGTATTAAAAAGTCTAAACGTTGCCCTAAAGTTTTGCCTGTAACTTATTTAATTTGGTGTAATAACTTTTAATTGTGTTAATAATAGGGCTTTTGTTTCATCAGCAGTGGAAAATCAACGTTTTCTAAATTATATTATCATTATTGTACAAAACAGGCATCATTCCCGCCAATATTTTGACGGCCGTCAAGATAACCAATACAGATTACATATGCAATTTTTTTCTAAAGACCATGGAAGGATAAGTTATGTGAAAGAAAAGACTATAGATAGTACACAATTTTGTACGTATTTATTTAAATTTAATCAGCGAAATAGGTAATTACGAACAGAATCAATACTCTTAAAATAAGATCATGGCTTTGTAGCATTTAGGAATTGTTAAGATTATGTTATTAGGACTGTATGAAATTTATTGTTTGTATTACAGTAGTGTACATCTTGATTTCTTTTTGTGACTAATATTCATAATGGACAGACATTTTGTATAAGAATTTTATTCAGTTCAGTTTAAAATCTTCATGCCTAGCTTTTAAGATTAAAGACTATGGATTAGTTATGTAAAAATGAATATTTGACCTTAAACACATTAACCAAGGCGCTATTTTGATACTATTAGTCAAATTATTTCGTTTTATTATAAAACTATAAATAAATTGAAAACCAAAAAAAAGTTAATTTAAAACAATAGCGCCATAGACAGTCATGACTTAATGTGGAACCATAGTTCCTACATTCGATATTATGACAAAATTACCCAAAATTATGAAAATTGAGTACATCCGTATTTAGAATATTATTTTTAATATTTCTTGTAAGTGGCTGGTATATTGTCAAGACAGCTAATAGCTTATTGCAAAACTTAGAAGTTAAATTCGTATGAACAAGTGGATAAAATATTTCTTGCTTAAGGATGAAAATATACTGCAATCAATAGACTTAACATTCTTAGACTAAGTAAATTATAATTTATCTGCAAGAAATATTTAGTAAGTCCTAAGCTTATAATTAGTCTTATAGGAATAAGCCACATTTATATATTAAATAAGATTTTAAATACGGGTGGTTAGCTATTCGCTTCGCTAAATGCGCTTATGTGGATACGAAATTTATACAGTGTGAACGACGGGGTTCTAGTACATAAAGAAAGTCCAACATAGTTCATAGTATATAGTGAGAATGTTTTATACATAAAGCTGTTGATAAATAAAAGTATTTTGGACATATTTTGCTTTTTATTTTGTGCTCTACCTGTCAGCGCCTTTTACTTTGACGAAACCACCAAAACATGATTTTGATGTATGTATTGCTGAAGTTTTACTTAATATTACAGACTAGATTTTGTCCACGGCTTCGCTCGCGTAAATGTAGGTAAGATTAGATTAATAACAGTACTTTTTCCTGTACAGAAGCTACCCTACGTCCTCTTCCGTTCCCCTGAAAACGTGTATGCGAAATTTCATGGTGGTCGATCGAGTAGTTAATGTGTGAAAGCGTAACAAACAAACAAACTCACATTCGTATTAATAATATTGGTTATCCCAGATGCGATCAATCCGTTTACTAAGAAGCCGGCGCACACACAGACTTACCCCCCCAGGATTATACCAGCCGCGCCAAAGAGAACGTGCTGCAGTCATTGCACACGATGTGATAGCTAGAATATAATAATATTAGATAGAATTAGCATTCAGGTTGGAACTTACATACGACCTGTCTGTTGGTATGAGATTACCGTAGCCTAAGACCGCTTGGATATAACTGGTGCTTTGCCCACACTGAAGAATTTCACAGCTTAATAAAGCTGCGAATGATTTGGTAAGTAACTGACCTGACTTAAACCGAGCTCTTTCTGTTTAAATTAAATGTCTGTTTTAATTAATAACTACTGAGGCCAGGCCTCCAAAAATCAAGCGTTTAAGATATTTCATTCTTGAAAAGCACGAACCAGCATATATAGTAGGTATTTCTCAAATAAATATATTTAAATGAATATAATCTTATTTTGAAATCTTTCTATCCTCAAGTTCTCAAGCACTTGATGTCTTTCCCTCTCTGATTCATAGATGGCGTTGCAATGAAGATAAACCTAAGCACATATTTTACATATTTACGGTTCATAGATGTCGCTGTATCAGCAGAAACTTCTCTAACTTTAAATAGAGATGCAGATGGCGTTGATATTGCAATAAACGCATTCGAACCAATTTTTTCGATTAGGTTAGGATTTTGGGAGTCTGAATCTAAACTAGATTTAGGCTTTTTGTGATTTAGGTTCTATTTCGCGTGTTTAACTAGATACACTGTGATCATTTTATCCGACCTCAAATTGTAAATGCGAATGTGAGTTTGTTTGTTTGTTACGCTTTCACGCCTTAACTACTCGACACTTTCAGGGAAACAGCAAAAATAAAAGGACATTTCATCAAAAAAGTCTTCTCCCTACCCTTTATTATTCCCAAGTCACTTGGGGTCGGCTTTCTAGTTTAACCGGATTTGACTGGATATCAGTTTTTACACGGTGCGACTGCCATTTGACCTCCGCAACCCGAAGGCTAACGATACCTACCCTAAGGCTAGACCAGTGTCAGGAAATTAGAGGGCATTGACTTTTCCAATAATGCCATAGATGTTCATGGCAGCCGGGACCGACGGCTTATCGTGCTCTCCGAGGCAAGGAGCAGGCGATAATTGTCAATCAATACGCACATAATTTCGAAAAGTCATTGACTCCGAACGTAAGAGTTGCGCGACGTGGATTCGAACCCGAGACCCTCTGCATTGCAGTCTGTTGGTCTCCTCACTGAGCTATCGCATCAAAAAAAGTACCTATTATTATTATTGTTTTTTTTAACTTTGGGGATTCCATTGACACATACCCTTTCGCGGGGGCGCGCGGAGGGGTTATGTCGGACTCGTCGGGGTAAAAGAAAGAGATGTTGAAATGAGAATGGACCTCCCGGAATACCGACTAAACCTACCACGGTGTTCCTCGACAAAACCGCTATCGGCGGTGTCGCGCGAATTACTTGCACATGCGGTTGCGACCCCGCCGAATCTATTATTATTAATCTAACCTAACCTACATTTATGCAAGCGAAGCCGCGGGCAAAACCTAGTACATTATGCTTAGAAATTATTTGTAGTAAATACATGTTAGTCCCCATCTTAGCTTAAAGGTGGTGTTTTAATGAAAACGATAATAAGTAGTAGTTCCTTAGGAAATAAATATTTATTTATTTATTTGGACAACCAGTAGTTGTTACATTGTTTCTTATATCTAAAATCATCCTTAAAAAAAATAATTAAATGCACAACATTTGAAGGTGTTACAGCATCCACAGTATAGTAACACTGTTAACAGTTAGGTAAATAATTTAAACAACAAAATAAGCAAGAGAATATACATATTAAACAAGATACAATTCAATTTGAAAATAGGTGCAATTAAGAACTTCTTAACAATCTCAATACGTCTTTCTTAAAGGATGGTAAGCTATCAGCAAAAATGTCAAGTTCACCGCAAATTGTGTTATATGCCTTCGACAGCCGTGAAATGGTAGAAAATTGTTTTAAGTTACTTCTAGCGGTAGGGCATTGCAACAATCCAGCATCGACAAGTGCTCGCCTTGGCACACGTCTAGGAACACGCAAACCAAATAATTTTAAAAGCAAGGGGCAATCAAATTCGTTTCTCAAAACCTTAAACAAAAAAGTCATATCGAGTAACTGCCTACGAACCAATAGACTATCCATCGCAAAAAACGTCAACTTCTGGGTATACGAGGGCAGTTGTTTATGTATTCGACATGAAAAAGCAAGATGTCTTAAAAATCTTTTCTGAATACGTTCTATTCTGATTTGATGCACATGATATTGAGGAGACCACACTACACTGCAATATTCGAGATTACTCCGTACGTAGGCGTTATATATGGATATTTTTGTATCTGGATTACGAAATAATTTACTGTTACGAATAATAAAACCTAACATTTTTGACGATTTATTAATAATGTTGTCAATATGAGGTAGAAATGTTAATTTGGAATCAAAAACTATGCCTAAATCTCTTATTTCGGTTTTCTCTTGGAGAATCGTACCACTAAGATGGTATTCAGTGTTAATAATATTACGGTTGCGCGTAAAAGTGATGGTATAGCATTTATTTATATTTAAAGAAATTCTGTTTTCAATGCACCAATTCATTACAGCATCAAGGTCCTTCTGAAGATGGTCACAATCTACGGATTTAGTTATATATTTGCTGAGCTTTAAATCATCAGCGATATTATTAATCTAACCTAACCTACATTTATGCAAGCGAAGCCGCGGGCAAAACCTAGTACATTATGCTTAGAAATTATTTGTAGTAAATACATGTTAGTCCCCATCTTAGCTTAAAGGTGGTGTTTTAATGAAAACGATAATAAGTAGTAGTTCCTTAGGAAATAAATATGGAAAACACTTAATATTTTTTTTTAATAGGCTTACGTTTGACCGCGATCTTACCTGTTGTTATGTCACGTTGCAGTCGACGATGGAGCACGCTTGCCTATAAGATACCTATTCACTCTCGACTTGAAGACACCCAGATTGTGCTCATCGTTAAGGATTGGATGTGTAAAAATCAGTGTGCAAAATTGTGTGTTTCTAGTAGTTTTGCCAATAAGTGGTTTCGTATTCTCATCTCTTCAAGTTTCGTCAGTCAGCTAATCTTTCGCTCGTCAGATTGCCAGCATGAATCATACGGGAACTCATAGGTACTTACCAGATAAACAGTATCCTATGTGCAAATCTAGGACATGTCTAATAGGCATTATGATTAAGGAAAAGTTTTTAGTCCGTCTTATAGACACATATTTTCTTTGCTCCCACAAACTAATAACAACGAAGACACAACGCGTTTAAATTTCCTGTTACGTCACGGTTCGTGTTACGTGACGTCACACTTTTGTAGCATTTGTAGCTAACAAATGTTACAAAAGTGTGACGTCGCAAGCCTCCAGTCCCGAACTTGCGTTACGTCTTATGGTGTTACCAGACCAATCGATCGATCGTCGATCGATGGTATAATGGATTAGTCGACGTCGATCGATATTTTCTACCAGTTCCATCGACGTCGACCGATGCCGTCGATCGACGATCGATCGATTGGTCTGGTAACACCCTTAGTATCTTTTATAGTTTTATTAAAACAACAACAAATAGGTGTCCAATATTTTTTGGCCTGTGGGTCATAGCGTGATGTTATATAGTCTATAGCCTTCCTCGATAAATAGGCTATCCAACACTAAAATAATTTTTCAATTCGAACTAGTAGTTCCTGAGATAAGCGCGTTCAACCAAACAAATAAATAAACAAACTCTTCAGCTTTATAATATTAGTATAGATAATCATGGATGTTCCATAATATACTATCCTTGTCATCGAAAGACGATTGATTTTCTCTCACTAAATAAAAACAACAAACCATAGACACCAAATTTACTTACCTTCCCAAGACAGCAAAGTGGGTTATAACGACCGTAAAATGAAATTCCAGAGCCAAAACAAATCGACTGAAAACGACAATACTTCAAGTCTAGCTCACCCTTATACCTACAAGGGCAATTACCGGGCAAATTAGTCATTAGGGCGAGACACTACCGGGGACGGAGGTGCCCGCGGCACCACACTAATTTAGAACAGTGTGGATGTCGCCTTAAGGGGACAGGGACGAGTGGATAGATATATATCGGTATCTACTATAGGGGTTAAATAATTGTTGGGACAGGTTAAGAATTATATAGTAGGTAGAACATACACATGCTTTTCAAATTTGGTCGAAAATACAGCACAGACTCATTTCTTGATCACCATGCGATGCCGCCGCGCAGTGCTGTGAAAATACCTACTTATTTGTTAAGCGAAGTCTATTTCAATATGATTTGAAATTATTTTTGGTGGTAAGTATGATAGGTTTCGATTATGTTCAAGTAAACCGAACAGTTTTGAAGAAATAATGCCTCGTTAGTTTTGTGGCATAACTTTAGATGCGATAATGAAGTCCTAGGTATGATATACGGGTCGGACCAAGTGCTACTGAATTTGTCCTTCAGGAAATTCTCCGTTGCGGTACTGGAAATACTACACCCGGTAGGCGTTAATAGGCCCGTTATTACATTGCAGTCCGTTATTAGGCTATTAGGCTAAGTAGTAGGTACGCTTCTGCCAAGCCCCTTATAAATACAGGGATGAATTTATATAGGTACTTATGTATAAAAATATAGGCATGAGATCCTAGTTTAGTTTTAGTTCTTGTAAAACATCAATTACATAGACAACATTGTCTGTACAGTGTACGAATAGCGTAGCGGGTTCGATCCCCATACGGGACAAAAATATGTTTGATCCACAAATAGTTGTTTCAAATCTGGATATTCTTTGTGTCCGTTGTTTGGATGTTTGTAAAGTGCCCGCGACACAGGAATTATTACTAGTGCGGGAAAAATTACAATAGTCGTTTTCAACACTTGAATAACCATTCTTATAACTCTTTTTTATAAATAGGCGCCTTTTTAAATATAAGAATTAATACATATAGCCATATAGGTATATCCATTTATTTTATTTTTAATAGTCAACTACCGCATTAGTTAACTGTCTCGCGGATCCCTCCCATTCATAAAATTGTCACAAACAACGCCATCATTAAACCACTACGCCATATATACAATCACCCATTTCTCTTTGACACTTACTTTTTAGGCTTCCGTACTCAAAGGGGAAAACGGTACTCTACTACTAAGACTCCGCTGTCTGTCCGTCTGTCTGTCTGTCTGTCACCAGGCTGTATCTCATGAATCGTGATAGTTAGACAGTTGAAATTTTCACAAATTACGTATTTCTGTTGGCGCTATAACAACAAATACTAAAAAACAGAATAAAATAAATATTTAAGGGGGCTCCCAAACAAAAAACGTGATTTTTTTGCCGCTTTTATAGGTAATGGTCGGTTTTTAATATTTAGTTAATTGTACGCAGTTTAACAAAATCGCATTCGCGAATGTGAAAATTCTAACATTCTTTACACTAGTCTATATTAGTAGTGTTAGTAAGCCCGCCCTCTAGGTAAACAAAAGAAAAAAAAATTGTAAACTTGCTTAAATCGTACTTGCGCCTTATTCGTACCTCGCATATATCTCAGCGCCTGTAATAGCTACCAGCGTCTGAAGTGACAAAAACTGTAAACATTAGTCGGCCATAATTACCATCGGATAGATAGACGCCATTACAATGCTAGTAACAAAAATATTGAAAAAGTAAGTTTGTATCTACTATTTCAGTAATATTTTTACTTATTTTTCTTCAAATTCGATCTGGAATTGTTTATTTAAGTATTTGTGACGTATTAATACATATATTTATGATTTTGTCCGATGTGAAGCTAAACATGTATTTGTTGACATGTTTTTTTGCGGTAATTTTAAAGTTTGTTTGACATATGCGCCTATTTCGTACTCGAGGCAAGGTCTTAAAACGTACTGGTACGATTTAGGAATATGAATTTTAAAATGTTATCAAACTGTTAGCTATTATAACGAGTTATTTTATTTTATTCGATTTCTCAAGTGTAAGCGGCCCATGACCGGTAGTGGAACTTAAGGGCTAAAGTTTAAAACTGAATTATTGTATTTTCAGAACAATAATTACGTTAAAAAGAAAATATAATACTTGGAGTAAAGAAAATATGGAAGAAGCGATTAAAAAATATAATGAAGGGGCTTTACAATTTAACGAAGCTTGTCGTATATATAATGTACCAAAACCAACATATAGACGACATTTAAAAGGGCTAAATTTGCATCAAAGAATTGGACGCCCAAAAGATTTAACTGAGGAAGTGGAAAAAGAACTGGTCAGACATGTATTGCTGTCTAGATTTTTTGGCCGGACAATAATCGACTTACGGCGTCTAGCTTACCTGTTAGCAGAAAAATAAGGAAAAATGAAAAATCCCTACTGTATACCAATGATAAGATCTCAAAGTACGATTTAAGGATATATGAGTACGATTTAAGATGAATGGTTCCAAATCGTACTTATTATTAATATTTTAAATTTTTATTTTCTTAAAAGTTTATAAGATTTATGTTGAAGTTGATTATGAAAATAATAAAACGATTCCTAAATAAACGTTTTTTGAAATAATATATAATCTTTCTTTAGGTACTAATTTTGATAGTATTACTGTTTTTAGTTAAGGAGTACGAATTAGGCAAGTTTACCCTACCGTGTGGTACGTATAGGTACCTCTACGCTACGTTGTGTGAGATCTATGTATGTGTACCTATAGCTACTTCCACCCAGTGCCGTTGTATAGGACAGTCTGGCCTGTTAACAATCATTTCCAGGATGCCGTTCCGAGTGTTACGCAAGCACTGTAGCAAGGAAGCCGCTTTTTTACACATGATAGCGTGAAAACCATCTCTGCGAGCTTCGGCAAACATGCCCGATGGACTACAACGCCGCGGCAGCCGCAACAGCATCCTGAAGGCGTTGTTATATACGTTGTAGGCTCGGCTTGATGACACCCACAGGCCGCTCGAATACAAGGTCTAACAGAACGCTTTAAATAAGATCACTTTGACGTCTGCCGTGCAGCGTGCAAACCTGCGGGCTAGCATATTGCCTCTCACCGCCAACGCCCTGCGCTCCCGCTCTATATCTCTGTCATCACGTAGATCACTGGTGATTCCTACTGTTGTGTTTCGTTCGGTGAGTGAGAGTGCCGGAGGCCCAATCACCCCTTTTCCCACATACCGCTTCTTCTCCTTCCCACTTCCTTTCGTAAAGGGTCGGCAACGCGCAAGTGATGCCTCTGGTGTCACAGACGTCAATAGGCTACGGTCATCACTTACCATCAGGTGGGTCGTATGCTTGTTTATAAAAAAAATACAATGTGGCTTAAATACTTAAAATACTCAACTACGTTTAGTACTTCGCCATTGAGATATTCTGGAGGTACACGCCGGGGCTGTTGTTTTTGCGTTTTAAAAACCAGGATCTCACTCTTATTAGAGTTGTACTTAAGGCCATGCACCTCTGCATACGTCTCGCAGATCGATAGTAGCTCTCTCAACCCACTTACCGATGGACTGAACAGCACCATGTCGTCCGCGTTACTTGAAAGGAAACACAAGGGCCGTTTTTCCATACAAACGTAGTCCCCTGTTTTTTCCATGGATAAAATCAGTAGAGCAAAATTTTTTTCAAAAAAGGTATGGCCTCTATTGGCGTGTCCCTATGTTTTCCTTTTTTTCATAAATTTGTTATTAAAAGAGACATGAGCCTTCAAAAACCTTAAAAAATTGGCCACATTTTCCGCTGTGCTTAAACATCCAGAAAACAAATTTGACTACATTATATAAAAAAAGGAAAACATAGGAACACGGCTAAAGCCTTTATTTAATTTTTAATGGAAAAAGTAGTTAAATCGTTCAAGTTTTGGAGAAGGAATCAGGGGACTACGAAACGTTGATTTTGTGTACTTTTAATAGGTATTTTCGGTCCAAGCTGCAGTTGTCTCTATCGCGCTCTGCGGGCACTGCGCGACAGCAATAGATTTTACAAATACCTATTTTTCAATTCTCTCGCCCTTAGTGTTTCCTCTTAAGTTGTTGACACAAGTGGCGTCTATGTAAAGCAAACGATTACAAACTTAATAAGCAATAAGAAAATTATTAACGCTGCGAAAATAATACCTAACTATCACAATCAACAATCGTCTATACGGCCCGGCCGGCTAGACGATTGTTGATATACATACCTAGATTACTAAGTATACCTTATCTTATGTGGGGCCCAGTCAGTGCAGACCGGCGACACTTCGACTCAGTGGGATCTTTTGTGTCGACACTCTCCCAATAACGACTGCTATAGATGTCCATAGCAGCCGGGACCGACGGCTTAACGTGCTCTCCGAGGCACGAAGCAGGCGATAATTGTCAATCAATACGCACATAATTTCGAAAAGTCATAACTTCCGAAAGTAAGAGGTGCGCGACGTGGGTTCGAACCCGAGACCCTCTGCTTTGCAGTCTGTTGGTCTCCCCACTGAGCTGTCGCTGGTGCGGTACAGCTCAGTGGGTAGGTATAGGTAGGTATACTAGTATACCTACTCATTATATATATAAAACCAGCAGCGATAGCCTACTGGAAAACCGTTGGACTGCCATAGAGAGATCTCGAATTAGATCCCAAGGCGCGCATCTCTGACTTTTCGAAGTGATGTGCGTATTAAATAGTAAATTATCGCTCGCTTTAACGGTGAAGGAAAACATCGCGAGGAAACCTGCATGTCTGAGAGTTCTCCGTAATGTTCTCGAAGTTATGTGAAGTCTGGGCACGCACTAGGCCAGCGTGGTGGACTATGGCCTAACCCTTCTCACACTGAGAAGAGGCCCGTGCCCAGCAGTGGGACAGTTTTAATACAGGGCTTATTATTTACAGGGATTATATATATGTTAATTGGAAAAAGTCTTAAGCTCTAGTTTTCCTCTGTGCTTATACTGTTAAGTTTAGTTCCTAATTAATTATATTACGTATCGGCTAGAAATTGAATCACATCATATCAATATTTTATGTATCCACGAGAACACTGCCGACAGACTGCAGTTTGGCAGGAGATTGTATCAAGATATTTATTTTTACTTATAAAAGAATAAACAAATAAAAATAAAAAGCCCTATCTATGAATAAGATGACAGTCGAGTAAAATCACAAATACTTAATAATAAATCACTAATACTGAAATTTACATTATTATGGGATTAAACATAATAACGATAAAAATACTAATTGCACAGTAAATATTGCACAGCATAAGGAGCACCTATACGCCTCAAATCACTGCATTCCATCTCGGAAGGGTTAGGTTATGTTAGGTTCCTTCTTGAACCCACCCAAAAATAGGTCGTCTATATAGTTTGATCTCTAATATATTTTGAAGTGCAATTAGTATTTTTGGTAAAAAGTTTTTGTTGTGCAATTCATATTTTTTTGCTGTGCAGTTAAATACTACCCTTTACATATTAATAACAATTCGTAGGTATCCATTCTAATCTTATTACTTATTTATAAAGCAAACTTATCGTAATTATAATATTTATTAATTAACTAACTATAAACTTCTTTTTTCATTAATTTAATATGAAACTTATTTATCAATACGTCGCTGACTCATATCTACTTACTTGATGTACAATTTGATTTTTAATCGTACGGGAAACGATTATCCGTAGATACGATATTGAAAACAAAAAATCATAAAAGAGAATAATTTATTTAAATAACGACTAAATTATTAATCGGTTTCAATGGTTACGTGCAAAGTTGCAAACTCAATAAAAGCATTTGTCTTCCATTTTATACCTAATAGGAAATTGCAATTCATAATAATTAATGTTCACCGAAATGAAACACATAATTGATATCCTATAAAGCACTTAATTAAGTATAAATTAATTAACAAAATTACTAATTACGCCAAACATCCCATACATAATACTCCTTTTCATTAAAACATACTCAAATAATAATTCGCCGCGAAGGCCGCGTACTAAATTATAAATCTAAGACTTAACTGTGGCGACATGAGAAACTCATTCCCATATCATTTAAACTTAAACAGTTGTACGTTTATATACGAAATAGTAATAAAATAGGTAACAAGCGGGCGGCCACATTTACCATCAACCATTATAAAGCAGAGTCCACCAAATTTAACAAAAACATGAGAACAGTTTCAACGATTTAAAAGCTAAGCGAGTACCCTTAATTGCGTTAGACTCCGTTCTGTACAGCTACTTTTACGATCGATTATTTCCCTTTAAACACAGCGACGATATTCTTCATCCCTCGCCGACTTTACTGGGACCACTTAAGGGCTGAAATTCAATGACAGAAAACATAGTTTATCTTTGCATTTTTGTAGGAAAAGGATGGGTATAAGGCGTACGGTTGGCTGACGTAAGGGGTGGTACTTTCGAACAGTTACGCCCCAAATTCTAAGGGTAGTTTTGCCAGTACCCGAGCCAAAGTTGGTGGCGGCCGCTCGAGGGTTGCGTCGCCTCTCGTCGGATCAGAATTATGTTGATAAACGATTTGTTGTATGAGTGAGTCGCTCCGAGGCTCTGCAGACTGTGCGTGGACAGGATTGTGTGGTGATGGTGCTCGTTCTACTACTGTGACTGTGATTATAGTTCAAACACAAGCTCAGTTTTATTAAACAGGTATTAATACTCTTTTTGAACTTTTTGTGTCGAGTGTTTCTTTTTGTTTAAGTTTTAAATGGTCTGTGCTTGTTCGTTGTAATGTCTATGATTTTAGATTACGTTTTGGACAACTTTAGCTTGAGCCAGTGACTGATCTTTAAATATATTTTATACTTAGTTACCGGGTATACACTGATTACTTTAATAATATTTAATATTTAAGATAAAGGTTGAGCAGTAATCTTAAAGTATGCGGCATTGATCGGATGTTTTAAATGATTTTAAGAGGCAAATCTCATGATGTTCGATTAATATATTTAATGTTGTGTTTTAATTACATTTACTTTTATTTATACATATATCAAGATTTTTTTAAGAGTTTCAATTACACAATGTGGAGATAATAGTTATCTCCATAGAAGACATATATTTTTCTTTATGACGTATATATACCAACCTTTCTATAGTAAATAAATAAATGAACCTATATCATTTATTTGTTAATATATTACGTGTATATAGTAATGAAACCCGTACTTCAATTCAGTAGGTATTGGGTTTTCACGAAGATTTCCATTAGGTAGTTAAGTAAAAATCATAATATAATTTATTTTTATATATCTACAATGATAAATATTAAGAATAACTATTAGCACAGCAACATTGAAGATTTTATTAATATGGCAATAAATAATATATAAAAATAGAAACTGAATGCATGATATGTAAATTAAATAAAATTAAAGTTTTCTTTATGAATGTTAATGCTATCCCGACTTAGCACACTCCATTCAAATATACCTATAATTAATTCTTAAAAAAATATAATAATTAACCTTAAACTTGTTCTAAGAGTAAATGGCTTATAACATTATTCTTATATTTTATTAAATAAAACAGCCATTGAATAAGGTTTGAGTCCAGTCCAGTCGGCTTTAGATTTAACAGAGGTACCGCCTGCTTGGAACAAAGATCTGTGGACACAACAATATTTTACAGAACCGCGATATCGCCGCAATTGAATGAATACCTAAACCACAATGCCCAGTAGATATAGTACCTATTATATTATCTATGACAGCGACAATCGTTCAAATATTTATTGCCATTACTAATTGGCAAGTTTTTTTATTGTCTATGGCTTTTTTCGCGGGAAAGAGAGGAACTCTATATTGATATGATAATTGTCCTAAGGTTGATGGGTTTACGGTTCACTTATCAATTATCATAGGCACAAGTCGCCGCGCCGCCGCGGCAAGGGATCTTCAAGTAGAGCAAAAAATTTGATGCTTATAAAGGTTGTTTTGATTCTGAATATCTTTCGGGTGCGTGATTTCTGATTTTTATTAAATTTTCTCAATTGCCTTGATACAGCAGCTTTTTATTTAGTGAGGAAAGTGAAGTTATTTTTTATATATGGAATGGAATCTTACTAAATTATTTAATGCGGTCTACTTGCAATATCTTTAATTATTATAGTAACAATATTTATGGAGTACTTTTAAATTTTATTTTTTTATTAGCTTTTTTATACCTACCGTTGTGATCAACTAATTATTGAATGTTATGTAATACGTTTTAACTGATGTGGTCGCTGTATGGTTTAATTATGGTCAATTTAGATAGTTGTTGGTACGATTGGTAAAAGATATAAGCATATTTGTAATACTGACTGTTAATTAAAAATATGGTAGATGATGCTGTCGGATATCTTGCTAGCATCCTATTTGTAAATATGTTACATTTGCCACTGTAAGTACGTACATAAGGCCAGAAACATATATGAGATTTTTAAGTGCTTTATCATACACTATAATGGTAATAGAATAGAATAGAATAGTTTATTTCACCAAATCAATATTTTCAATTTTTTTCTTAATCTACATTTACATTATACACATAACAATGATGTTTATAAGCTTAGACAAAATGCGTTGACGACTGTACTAGTACTTCATCTTTTACTGTAGTAGCAGTTAAATGATGGCTATTTTTATCGCAATTCATTATTATCGAACAATTATAAGTAAATTTGCATTCTTAAAATTAATATGAATTAGTTAAATGTTCAGCTGATTATGGCGCTAATTGTACTTATATATGTATATGTATATCACTATTTCTACATTACTACATGTTATAAAACAAAGTACCCCGCCGTGTCTGTCTATCTGCTTGTCTGGTCGCGATAAACTCAAAAACTACTGAACGGGTTCTCATGTGGTTTGCACCAATAGACAGCGTGACTCATGAGGAAGGTTTAGATGTATAATTTGTTAAGGTTTTGTGCGAAGCCAGGGCGGATCGCTAGTATACTTATACAACATTAATAATTGTCAGATCATAAACAAATACAGGATTTCTTTGCGCGTGAAAAAATTGAATCTTTATGTGTACTTGAAGGTTTTCTGATAGGTGCAAATATCAGAGATAATTTACGCATTTGAAAAAGTGATAGATACCTAATTTTGCTTAACAGTAATTATCAGTACGAGTTTGAATTAGCGTTTGGTAAAAGGAAAAAGACTTGGATGCTGCTGCCATGACATGGTATCCTAGTGCGTTATCTTTGGGATAATTATCCCTTACTATCATAGCCAAATCTAGACAAAGAAAAAGCATTGTTTCTCGCCGTCGTTCGAAAATAGACTAAGGAAATAAATTTACGATTTCGATCTAAATGGAACAGACCGGTAGGAGAATTCATTTACGGAAGTTAACAGCCAACCCACTTTCTTTTATGTTTCTGCGGTGAATGCAGTTTCTAGACTGTTTAAAGAATCGCTGTGATGTCTGCAAGGGTCCTATAATCTAAGTACCATACGTTGACAATATAATAACTCCTTTTTAAATGAATCTGTAACAAATGAGTTGTATCTATGGTGTTGCGGTTGGCTATTTTCTATGGTACAGCTGATTGTTAGACAGGCCGTTTTCTATATTTGCCGGCCATTTTGCGTAAAAAGCTTAATCACTACCTACATATTATAAAACAAAGTCACCCGCCGCGTCTGTCTGTCTGTTCGCCATATACTAAAAACTACGGAATTTAGTGATTTGCGAGGAAGGTTTAGGTGTGCAATTAGCTAAGGTTTTGTACTACACGTGCAAAGCCGGGGCGGGTTGCTAGAGCTACATAATGTGAGGTTTTATTGCAGACGTAAATTTCAACTAGTAACTAGCACATCTCTATCTTGCACTAAATGATTATTAAAAAAAACGATTTGTCAGACAATTAAAAGCACACATACGTGTATTAATTAGTTAAGTGTTAGTTGATAATTAGAGCGGGACATAAAATGTATGAGCGGTGTCACGGACGCATGACGGTAATGCCGTCTCCTCGGGGAATGACGCGTTTAATTTCAAATAAATTATCTTCGTGACGGCCATGTTCTTTTTATTGTACCATAGACAATTAATATGAGCGGCTACTTTTTGTTTAGGGTTCGGTATTTAAAATTATAACTATAGACGGCTTTCCTTTTTTTTCTTACATGTCTTAGAGGTTTTGCAACTTAAATAAATACTACATTTAAGAGTGATGATTCTTCGCATCGGCTGTTATAAGATCAGCGGTAGCGAGAAACCGACGGCTTTACGCCCCTACGGCTTACGGAGGAGTTACTCGTTTTGGCGATTTCGTGTTTTTCATTCGCAGATTTATTTTATTAGATCATGACTGGTACCTATTTGAAATACTGTGTGAAACACCTACATCTTAGTTTTCAATAATTTTAAAGTTACTTGTCTGTGGCTAACGACGATCGCAAACTTGAGACGCTTACTAGGTATTCTAGGAATATTCGAAACACGCGCTGTTCTGGTATTAAAAAGGAATGCCTACGCTAGCCATGCAAGATTTTATAGGCACCGGTGGCGCTATGTGCCAAATGCCACAACTCTTTATACAGTACATTTGACAACCTAACCACTCACACACATACGTATAAGCCATAAGGTCTACAAAATAAAATAATTTTTCCAGTCGTCCCAGAAAATAAGCTGAAAATATATTATAATAAATTCTACCCTACAATACAAAATACGTGAGTGCCTGTAAAACAGTACACATTCTTTTTTAATTTTAAAAATGTTCTTTTAATAGTTGACTGCTGTCATAAACTGACATTACAAAGTCTAATTTTAATAACCCTTCGCGTTTACTAAGATGCGCGGACGATGGGCGTGCGTCACACCGAGTTGTAACACTAATTAAAAATATACATGAGTTTTTTTTATGCTTGATGACGTAAATTCAAATATTTAAGTAAATACGTACGAGGTTACCCCTCGTACGTATTTACTTGAATATTTGAATTTTCCATTGACTGCGGCTTTCCTATGCTGACACTGGCATTTTTATTTTCGTTTAATTTTACTTTCAATATTCATTACTTTATTGCATTTCACAATGTATACTTAGGTGGTAGTGCTTAACTTAGATGAGTCATTGTGAACCCTGTCGGGCACAGCAAAGTAGGAGAGAGGATAATATATATTATGATATTATATATTACTAGCTGTGTGCCCGCGGTCTCACCCGCGTCAGTGGTATTTATGGTTACTGCGCCGCTCCTGTGAGCCGTAGCGTGATGTTATATAGCCTATATCCTTCCCAGGGTCTCAGGCTATCTCTATTCCAAATTTCATCTAAATCGGTTCAGCGGATTGACCGTGAAAAGGTAACAGACAGACTGACAGACCGACAGACAGACAGACAGAGTTACTTTCGCATTTATAATATTAGTAAGGATATACGGCCATAAGCCACGCGGTCGACGTAGTCGCACATAGATATTTCAACAGTGCAGTTAGAACAATCGCAGATAGTCATTTTTGTACTAAAGAAAAGTGAGGTTGTACGTGTTTGTACGTGTAACATCTTTCTTAAATAAACTGTGGTTTTAGCTGAACTAAGTGTTTCTTTTAAAAAGACAATCCGTGGTCGCCGCCTAACAGTACGTCAGTAGCCTCATATATATATATGTATATATATATATATATATATAACTATAAATTTGAGCAGTTACGTTAGCCGTAGCACATGCTTTTGGTAAGTCAAGTTAAGTCAAAAATAGTTTACTCACTTAGGTCACAAAGTAACACTTATGAAAGTTTAAGGGGTTAGTGAGTTTGTTACATTTACTGAATTTACATTTATGTTAGTTGCAAGGTTCAGGCAAAAGGTTGAGCCTATGAGAAGATACCTGCAAGAAACTCAAGGCCACTCTTTTAAATCACCATCAAATTATAATTTCAGTATTTTACAACTCATTTATGTACCAAGTGTTGCAGTCATTATGCCATATGTCACTGTCCATACAAAACTAAACTAAAATGTTTTAAAATAACATAGGTATACTCAATATCTCAATTATCTAATTAAAGATAGCAATAAATTCATATCCTATTTACTCCTTTTGTCAAACGTATATGCATTAAACCTAGTTCATTAGCCAATACAATAAAACAAAATCATTTTGATTGCATACGTGCAATTTTACATTTGCATTTTTGTGGCTGTATTTAATTTACTTACGAGTAAAATAAATACAGCCACAAAAATTCAAATGTAAGCGCACGAATTAGAAGCACATTTTTTGTTTTTATCTAACCGGCCGATCGCTGTGGACGCTACGGTGTGTAAGCTGGCCGAATTAACACTCTACCGATTAGCATGCAAAGGGTTAGGTTTACTACATACTAAAGTTTATAGCGATGTTATCGGCGGGTAAAAGTGACCATCTGCTAATCTTGTTACTGTAGTTAGTTTCGGGCTTAAATGGGTGAAAGTGCACCGTTAAACGTATGCCAGGTAATAAGCATTTTAGGGTTAGACTTTACGTCATCTTATGTTCAATTGAAACATTAGTAGTAACAGTAGGTTATTCTGACTCGAGTAAATCGAGCTTTTATTTTAAACTAGTTTTCCCCCGCGGCTTCGCTCGCGTAAATGTAGGTTAGGTTAGTTAGGTTTGCAACAGTTCTTTTTTCTGGATGAAAGGTCACTGTCCTATTCTGTACTCCTGACAACGTGTATGCAAAACTTCATGTTGATCGGTTGAGAAGTTAAGGCGTGAAAGCGTAACAAACAAACAAACTCATTTTCGCATTTATAATATTAGTAAGGTAATAAGGATTATCTTTCATTGAAGTTCTCGACTTGTTGAAACAAAATCAAATGTATTTTTTAGTTCCTCTGTTTATATGTAACATTACCATATTTTTGTGTAATGCATGCATAAACCGTTGGACTGCCACGCAGAGGTCTCCAGTTCGGACCCAAGGCGCGCATCTCTGACTTTTCGAAGTTATATGCGTATTAAATAGTTAATTATCGCTTGCTTTAACGTTGAAGGAAAACATCGCGAGGAAACCTGCATGTCTGAGAGTTCTACATAATGTCCTCGAAGATATGTGAAGTCTGGGCACGCACTAGGCCAGCGTGGTGGACTATGGTCTAACCCTTCTTACACTGAGAAGAGGCCCGTGCCCAGCAGTGGACAGTTTAATACAGGGCTGATATTATTTATTAAAACTTCTTTTAGGCCCTTTCTTAGTAAACTCACACAAATAGTAAAAAAGAATGAAAGGAAGTATCCTTTCTCTCTATTTTACTGTGCAGTTCTATTTTATAATTATAATAAAGTGTTAATGATAGGTATATGTAATTCTATTATATTGGTTTCCCAGAAATACATATGCAATTAATTATTTTCAATTAACAACAATATATTTCATCTATTCGCTATAAATTTAATAAATGAACGTAGGTAAAAATATAAAAAGTAACACTTTGTTGCATTCTCCCGCGCGTATTATGACAACAGATTAAAAATGTGTACATCAACTTTTAATTAAAAAATAAAAAGGCGCAGGCGTTGTAAAAAGCTAATCGATAAAAAGTATCGGTTACATATCGTGTACGCGCGGTTGAATCGAGCACACCCGGCGTTGCTGATGTTATCTGTTTTATTTATATTGAGTTACACTAACCGAAATCTATTTATCTATAGTGATATTTAGGATTGATGGCAACATAGTAATTTTAGGAGACCAAAATTATTTGCATATGTTCGTTTTTAATAGTTTTTTTCTTTATTTATTAAAGATCACTTGGTGATCATGTCACCTCCGTAGGAAGATAGAATAAACAAACAAGTGAGAAACGGCAATGAATTGCCGTAAATCTTAGAGTTCGAAAAAATGGTTCAAGAAATATGCAAAGGTCACGTGTTATCACGTGACCTTGAAGTCAAAGGTCAAAGGTCATAGTAATTTTGGGGTATATCGACTATGCTGAGTCGAATTGCGCTGACCGCGAGTCTCTAGTCTTACGGTTCTTAAGTTGAAAGTTGTGTAACAGACAGACGGACGGCCAGACAAAGCTGTTGTATAAGAGTTTTTTCGAACTCTAAAACAATAAAGAGAATCAATAACACAAAAAAAAAAAATATAGGTAGTATTAGGATATAATAATTGTAGTTGTCAGGGTGTCAAGCAGAATAGGATTCTTTTGCATTTATAATACCTTATAGATTTTGCCCACGGTTTCGCTCGCGTTAATGTATATTTATGTTAAGATAGATTTTTTATTAGCCCATACTTATTTATTCTGATGTATAAACAATAATAATGTAATGTTTTATCAAAATCCGTTCAGTGGTTTTTGCGTGAAAGAGTAACAAACATTCATGCATTCATCCATCCTCACAAATGTCACATTTATTATATTAATAGGATGAATGCTTGTACAAGCTGTGAGTGACTGGCATGGGCTATGAGCGCAGGCTACTCGAGCAGGCTTCATGCATGAATTAAGGAGTTTTTAAACGGGTACTATTTTTACTGGCCGGCAATAACACCCATATTAAAAAATCCACGTCAATATTTTGCATATGGCTATCCAAAGATTCATTTTTGGAATGGCCTGTGAATTCATTTGTTTTTGAACTGGTCTGGCTATAGTTGAAATTATTGTAGCTACTTATTGTAGAAGATAAACCTCTTTAATTGTATGGGCTACTTGCGTGAGGCGTTTGTAGGATGCGTAAAACGCAAGTTAGTGCCTTAAATTGTGCATCTATATACATATACAATAGTACAGTATTAGCATGGACTAGTAAAAGCTAATAACATATTTAGTTTAGCTAGGTATCGAAATCTAAAGATGGTCGTTCGGTGGCGACGTTCATACTAAAATTTATCTTATCATATCTTGTGTGTGGGGGCCAGTCAGTACAGACCGGCGACACTTCGACCCAGTGAGATCTTTTGTGTCAGCCCCAAGATTCATCCCTTAGCTATCTCCTTATGAATGTACTGCATTAGCCGCAGTGTACAATTCAGAGGGAGAAGCCTGAAGTCTTCAGGGTTTGGATATGCCAATCCCATCAGACCCATCCTAAGTCCAGCCGTTCATACTAAAATTTACTCTATGGACTAAATTACAGCACGATTGGTTGTTATTAGGCCTTAACTTAACTTTTTTTGCTTGCTAAAGCACAAATGGTTGTTGCGAGTCTGAATGTTCTTTGTGCGTGTTGTTCGTCTTCCGCGACACAGGAGAACAGTGAGAAAAATATCGAACCTGGGACCTCAAGCACAGAAGCTGCATTCATCCGCACTACCGCAACACTAAACTAATATACATAATTCAATGCCACAAGGCACGACATAATCTTTTTAAATAGCGTTTCTAAACCGCATAGAGTTCCGACGTAGAAGCTTTTTGATTCATGGCGGCTGAGCATGCGTGTGTTTTAAATCATACCATTTAATTATCTAATTATATCGCCATTTTGTTTGTTATAAGCTATTCGAGTTGTTATAGTTTCCTACAATATAACGTGGAAGTATCCACGCCTCCATTTAGTTGTGTATCAAAATAGTTTGTGCCAATGACTTTATTAAATAGGTAATTGCGATCCACCCCGCCTTCGCACGGGTAGTACAAACTCAGCAAATTATACACCCAAACCTTTCTCATGAATCACTCTGTCTATTGGTGAAAACCGCATGAAAATCCGTTCAGTAGTTTTTGAGTTTATCGCGAACAGACAGACAGACGTAAAGACCTTGTTTTACAATATACCTTTCACAATGAATAAGCTCGACCTCCCACCGATTGAATTGTGTAGTTGTTGCAGCCATCACACGCCCTCTTTTTTATATAAACAATTAGAGTTACCTATCAACCTATTTAGATAATATAAACCATAGTCTACTTTAAAAATAAACAATTCTCCATTAACACACATTGGCGGTAAACCATAAACAGTTATATTTTATGAGCTGAAAGCGTGACTGGGCGACGCCATCTTGTGAAAAATTACGTTTTAACACGTTACCATTACTAATTGTAATAATATTACAAGGTGTAAATTAATAAAGCCTGGCTATTGTGTGTTTTAATTGGAAATTAGATCGATATCTATGAATATTACAATGTAGGCGGGTAGGTACATTTATAATAGAGAGAATTGTTGGCCTCGATGGCGTAGTGGTTAGTGTAACCGACTGACACGCCTGAGGTCGCGGGTTCGATTCCCGCACAAGGCAAACATTTGTGTGCATGAACATGGATGTTTGTCCTGGTCTGAGTGTTTCTATGTATAATACATACATACATACATACATAGATTCACGCCTGTTTCCCAGAGGGGTAGGCAGAGACTACGGATTTCCATTTGCTACGATCCTGGCACACTTCTCTGGCTTCATTCACTTTCATCACATTCCTCATACACGCCCGTTGGTTCAAGGTGCTCTTAACCTGGCCTTTGTTCAGAACGCCTCCGATCTGATCGAGAAACGTTCGCCTAGGTTTTCCTCTTGCGACTGTTCCATTCACACTAGCCTTATAAACTTTCTTAGTAAGTCTTTCCTTGTCCATTCTTTCTACATGTTGAAACCAGCTTAACATACCCTTTTCAATTCTTGTCACTATATCCACTTTCTATGTATAATATGTATATATTTACAAAGAAACTATATATGTATGTTTATTCATTGTCTAGTACCCATAGTACAAGCTCTGCTTAGTTTGGGCTAGGTGGTGTTGTGTGTATATATAGAATATTATTACTATTAATATTATTAATACTAAGCTTGCATGTAGTCTGAAAGTCTGCAAAATGGCGAAGAGCTAACTTTAAAATCATTAAGATTATGTATCTCTAGCTGGCCCGCGCAATTTCACCTACGTTATGACTACTTCTCCGCTCCCTAATACCTTGTAACCTTTCTCAGGAATAAGGGGTATCGAATATAAAAGCAAGTTTTTAAATTCGACTAGTGATTTCAAAGATCAGCGCGCTTAAACAATGAAAATTTTAGAAACGAATAGAAGTTCCAGTGATTAACTCGTTCAAACGAAGAAACAAACAAACTTTTCAGCTTTATTATATTAATAATAAGTACCAATAGATAAAAGATAGAGCTCATTCTTATACTGTGCCCACGGTTTCATTCGCGTTTATGATTACTGCGCCGCCCCCGTGGGTTGTAGCGTGTTGTTATATAGCCTATAGCTTTCCTCGATAAATAGGCTATCCAACACTATATAACTTTTCAATTCGAACCAGTAGTTCCTGAGATTAGCGCGTTCAACCAAACAAACAAACAAACTCTTTATGATATTAGTATAGATTTTCGTAATGAAATTGTAAACTTTTATATAAATTATGGCGGTTCACAATCAACCACCATTTTAAAAGTGATGTTTCACGTTTGCAAAACAGTGTGAAACTGAAATTATTTGGTTACTTATCGCACACTGATCGGTCCGTCACGTGGCGGGAATTTATGCTGCTTTTTAATTAACTTTAACTTTTTCTGTTGTGAATAAACCTCTTTGTAATGCCTGTCTGTGAGTATGTATCTACTTTTGACACAGAATTTAATTATTGTAATCTTTTTAAAGGTTTAATTATCTGATAGGTATATGCCTTTATTTTGTGAACACAATCGGGGTCCGGGGACGAGAAAATAAATAAGTAAAAACGCCACTTGGGTTTTAACCGTTTATTCCTCCACAGAGCCACCAGATGGCACTCTGAGACGAATTGTATATAGGCGTTACAAACTTCGCAAAGACAATAAAAATTCCGACCTTATATACCCTGCGTGTGAACGAAACCATATCGCGATCTAACTCGATCGTTACGCCATCTATCGAGCACACGGACAATTTATATGGTTCCGTTCACCGCTAATTATATTTTAAATATTGATGTTTAAACTCAAACACTTTGTTTGTTTCCTAAATTTTATGAACATCAATATTAAGAACAGAATGTTCTATAAATAAAGATTATTTAAAAAAGATATTTATCAGCCCTGTATTATGCTGTCCCACTGCTGGGCACGGACCTTTTCTTAGCGTGGCCGCAGGCTATAGTCATCCACGCTGGCCCAGTGCGGGTTGGCAGACTCCACATTTCTTCGAGAACATTATATAAGACACTCAGGCATGCAGGTTTCCTCACGTTAAAGCGAGCGATAATTAACAATTTAATACGCATATAACTTCGAAAACTCAGAGAGGAAGTCGAACTCGAGACCTCAAGATGGCAGCCCAACGCGACGGTGTCCCACTAGGCTATCGCTGTTTATTAAGATTGTAATTGATCTTAAATATTTTAAATTGATCCTTTAACAATCTTGTTGTTGTTTGCCTATTTGAACATTAAAAGCCTGAAAAGAAACGATTTATTTAATCGGCCTCGATGGTGTAGTGGTTAGTGTAACCGACTGCCACGCCTGAGGTCGCGGGTTCGATTCCCGTACAAGTCAAACATTTGTGTGCATGAACATGGATGTTTGTCTTGGTCTGGGTGTTTCTATGTATAATATGAATGTATTTACAAAAAAAAGTATATATGTATGTTTATCCATTGCCTAGTACCCATAGTACAAGCTCTGCTTAGTTTGGGCTAGATGGTGTTGTGTGTATGTGATAGAATATTATTATTTATACATACATATGAATAAGTCTTGAATAGACGAAAGATAAACACAAAATTTCAATATTGCTATAGCTGCCTACCAAGTAACGACTATTGATGAAATATAATTAATATTTCTTTTTAAATAGGCAATTCCTGCACTTGATTTAATACCTTTGTCGTTGAGGACTTTACAAACATTCAAACAACGGCCACAAAGATCACACGGACTCGGTACAACTATATAATTGATGCATCACTCAAATTTTTGTTCCGTGTGACGACTGAACTCATAAGACTGGACTTAGTAAGTATTACTTATTAATTTTTGTTCCGTGTGAGGACTGAACTCATAAGACTGGACTTAGTAAGTATTACTTATTAATTTTTGTTCCGTGTGAGGACTGAACTCATAAGACTGGACTTAGTAAGTATTACTTATTAATTCCACACTCATATCTCAATTAATTATCCTCAGTGAAGTAAACGGAGAGAGCAACATTTCCGCCATTATGAAGCTCGTTTTGTGTTCAATCGCAGTGTCCGTGTGAGCGCCGTGTTTGTCCGGCGGCTAGGTCACGCTTGCAACTGTGAAATTCGCAATAAGCTGCGCTGAAAACCGCCTTTCAGCGCGAATTGCTCGTTTCATGGCACGTTTATCATAAATTGACGGATTGTAAACATGCGTGTATCTCGATACTCACATTTTGATGAGTTTTCATCATGATGTCCGAATTGCACGTTTTGTGGAAGGACATTTTACTGAAATAAATTTATTTTGATGTTCTCTTTATGTTGTCAGTTATGATGATTTAATCAGACGTCACGATAATTTAAGAATCCAGTATTCTCAAAATGATCTAGATCTTGAATAATTTTGGGAATGTTGGGTATTAATTGGATTACTGGTAAATGTATGTCTTAGATTTTACGTGACCCCTAGATTTTTCTCCTTCAAAACTTAGTACTGCCACTAAGAAATTAGGATTAGGGCCCTGTATTGATTCTCATTAGATCACCATTCACCATTAACTATTGGTATCCATAATATATCTATTTTAACTAATACCTATTATTTGATTGACAATTATCGCGTGCTCCGTGCCTCGGAGAGCACGTTAAGCCGTTGCCCCAGTTGCCATGAACATCTATGGCAGTCGTTATTGGGAAAGTCAGCGCCCTCTAATATCCTGACACTGGTCTAGCCTTAGGGTATCGTTAGCCTTCGGGTTGCGGAGGTCAGGTGGCAGCCGCTCCGTGTAAAAACTGATATCCAGTCAAATCCGGTTAGACTAGAAAAAGCCGACCCCAAGTGACTTGGGAATAATAAAAGCTAGGGAGAAGAACTAATATTATAAATTTAATGAGAATGTGAGTTTGTTACACTTTCATGCCTTAACTACTCGACCGATCATCATGAAATTTCAAAACCACGTTGTCAGGGAAACAGAAAAGGACATAGGGTTCCTTCAATTCCGTAAAAGGTATTGTTCCTAACCTAACCTAACTTATAATACCTAATTTAAAGCAAACGAAGCCGCGGGCAAAATCTACTAGAAAATGTTTTTAGATTACAATGTTAGGCTCCCCTGAGTATCGATTACACAAGAATGATCGAGATAATCGTTCTTTTGTAATCTACTCGAATGCAGGTATCTATGATAGAAATAATTAATTAATTTATATTAGACTAGATGTTACTGCGGTTTCACCCGCGTTTATCGTTACTGCGCCGCCCCCGTGGGTCGTAGCATGATGTTATATAGCCTATAGCCTTCCTCGATAAATAGGCTATCCAACACTAAAATAATTTTTCAAATCGAACCAGTAGTTCCTGAGATTAGTGCGTTCAAACTAACAAACAAATAAACTCTTCAGCTTTATAATATTAGTATAGATATACATTTCAGTAATATATTGTGTAAATACATTTATTTGAATAATTTCATAAAAAGTAATAATCAAGATAATGTTAAAGTATTAAAATATGTATAATTATTGTTATTAATAAGTTCTTTGAGTCATAATAATTAATCTTAACTTACAAATTTTACTTTTCTAAATGTAGCTTTTATATTAAAAGAACAAACTAACTAACTTTCGCAAGTAAAATATAACTACGCCCAGAATAAACGAAATAAAACTAATTATTCTAGTTACAATAAATCACGCTAATAATATTCATTAACGACATATTGCATAAATTTAATCCCTGAAAACGTAATTCGATCCCCACTAACGTGATTATCAAAATTCTTTTTGTCGAAATCCTTATGATTCATAACTTATTCATTCGATAGAGGGTGGTTCATCCCTCGAATATTAGCTGGTGCCCAGGGGACACCACTAAACGAGCCTAAGAACAATAACGCACTTAATGTTGTGAATTATATATAATAGTAAACGTCTTAGAGCGACTCAGTTTGGAGCAAACTGTTCTGTCTCATGTATAACTTATGTGCGATGAAAGTCGCCATATTTGATTTAGAGTTTCATATAATCTATTATCTTGGATGTTGTAAGTAAATAGAAATAAAAGACTTACTTAGTACTGTTCATTTATGTTGAAATGAAATGAAATGAAATGAAATGATTTATTTTCGCAGAAAACACTGTTACAATGATGTTAACAAGTTCATATATAGTCTCAAGTGTTTCGGCCTGGTGGCATGCAAAATTCACATAGATTTTATATGTACTTACTAAGAATATAAAATAAATTTATTTAATTACATATTTAGAAAAAACACTTGATTAAAATAAATTCATTACATATTTAAAAACACATTACTAAAATAAATTCATTACATATTTAAAAACACATTACTAAAATAAATTCATTACATATTTAAAAACACATTACTAAAATAAATTCGTTGCATATTTAAAAACACATTACTAAAATAAATTCGTTGCATATTTAATCATTAATTAAAGTCATACCTAGTCAAACATAATTAATTATTGTAATTAAGACTATCATTCAATTATGCTTATGTTTCAGCCATGTGAGAGTGCCTGGGTTCGATTCCCGATACGCGTTATGCGTTAGATAGCACGTATATTGGTTCTTTTGAATTGTCAAACGTTTTTTAAACTAAGACTCAGCTAGTTAGGAATTGATGTACACTTTAATAATATAAAACATGACAGTTTCTTTCTTAGTTTGTGTTGTTAGGAATCAGCCAGACTCTTTATCCTAGAAAATGAACATTTTCCTACGTATATTTTTTTAAAAACAAGGGACGGAAGTCGCTTGTATATTATGTAAAATACCGATAGCATATTATGTAAAAATATTGATTTATCATCTTTTTCGTTAAAGACAATTGCCGCACTAGGAATAAGTCGCGAAGTACACCGACATTGAAACAACGGACACAAAAAAACATCCAGATTCGGAACAATAATTTGTGGATCACACAAGTTTTTGTCCCGTGTGAGGATCGAACCCACACCACTACGTCATCCATGTAGTCAATATTAACCTATACCTACTTTTTCTACCAGGTATCCAGAAAATGAAAGAGTGATTAACAATGGACTCACCAGTTTCATCCCAAGACGACCGCGACATCGAGGTCAACGTGGTTTCTGGCGCGAGCAGTCCCGATATCACCTCCTCACCTTCTAGAAAAGACCAGAAGAGTCCCTTCTACGAGCTAAAGAAGGATAAAGAAGAAAAGGCGACAGGCAGTGCTCCTTACACAAGCTTCTCCATCAGTTCAATCTTGAACAGAGCTGAGCCTAGACGGGAATCCAATGTGTTGGAAGCGGCGCTAGCTGCTAACCATTTTGGGAGTGCCAATGATGCTATGCTGTCCCGGTAAGTGTGCTTTTTATTGCTTTATTATGTAAAGTTGTTGACTTAGCTCTCTGGATAGCTAAATTGAAGTGGCAGTTGGCTGGCATATAGCGCACAGAACCGATTGCCGTTGAGGTAGAAAGATTCTGGAGTGGCGGACAAGGGCCGTCGACCTGGTAAGACGCGGTAAGCGAATGGATGCCGGTCGCCCGAGAACAGTCTGTGTGGAAAATGTTAAGGGAGGCCTATGTTCAGCAGTGGACGTCTTCCAACTGAGATGATGATGATGTTTAGGTAGAGTGGCAAAGTAAGCGATGATACAATAATAATACAACGGACTGTACCGGTGAAGTACCATATGCTTATGAAATATCGTAGTACTTACTGCATTTCACCTGGTATTTTAAAGTTGCGTGACTAAGAAACTTATCTCTTTTAAATCTTTTCTTTCTTTTTATTTAATCTTGCCTATGGGTTAGATTAAGCATTCCCACACGTAAAAAAAAAAGAAAAAAAAGTTTAGGATGACGGGTAGCCTTTTTTTAGCTGGAGGAATGCATTCGCGCATTCCTCTCCGTGGGGCGACGGAGAGGTTATGTTGGAGTCACCGGGGAAAGATGGTGAGCGACATCCCAGTAATACCGACTAAACCTACTACGGTGTTCCTCGACATAACCGCAATCGGCGGGGCCTCGCGAATCACTGTCACATGCAATCGCCACACCGCTGAGGTTTCGGCCCGCCGTATGAAACGGCAGGCCACTACTTGAAAAGACCTAACCTCTGGTCACCGCCACTTTAATCCCTACTGTCCCCCGGAGAGCGGACGGACACATAACACAGAGGCGCGCGTGGGAATACGCACGCCGCCTCTCGGACCTGGTGTTGCTGGCAGGACCACGAAGCCCACTACCCCCAGGTAAAACCTCATGGTGGCTGGAGGTCATCTCGCGCCCTCCGGCGCATGAAAGTATTTTCATTTTCTGTTCCCCCGACAACGTGTATGTGAAATTTCATGTTGATCGGTCGAGTAGTTAAGGCGTGATAGCGTAACAAACAAACAAACTCACATTCGCATTTATAATATCAGTTAGGATAAGGATAATTGAACCATTGAGTTGACAAATCGACGCCTGATCAGTTCCAAGTTATAACTATAGTAATACCATCAAACTTACCAATAAATGTGAACTGTTTCGAATATGTGGTTGTGTTAACTAATCCAAGTTAACATTTAACTAACTTGAGTTTAACTTGATTCTCTAGAGCCTAGACTATGTAGTTTAAATTCCCGATAATTCAGACAAATTACACGGAATATGATCATGCTTTAATTAATCTGAAACGTCGGGAAATATGTATTTTATTTATATTCTGTGATACATTCATATTTGGTAGTACGCGCTTTATATATGTTAGTAATTTGCTTATAATATTTTTTTATATGTTCCTAGTCTCAGGCGATTAACCCACGGTACCGCGCACCGCCGCGGTAGGCGGTGAAGTGGATCTCATGTCGCATTGGCCTCTACTAAATCCGTTGATGCCTAACACACGTACACCGCGCGGTCTTTCGCTTTACCGCCACCGCCCTCCGCGGCGCCAGCGGTGCGCGGTGCCGTGTGATAATCGCCTAAGTCCTTTCCAGCCACTAATAAACCTAGTGGCATTAAAACTCATTCTTAACCCTTTCGCTGTCCCGTGATAGACACAATAGCATCATCATCGTCATCATCGGAGAGGGAACCTGTTAACGTTGAAGCATCATACAACTATTCTTACAGGTACACTCAATTCGATAGTGCACTAAATATTCATAACCTTATTCTAAATATGAACATTAAACTACGCATACAAACACACATAAGTGCTATATAAAAACTACCTACTATTACATAATAATATAGAAACACACAACTTATAACAATGACATATAGATACAGTACCTATATGTCTATGTATTAACACGAACATTTATAAAAACAAGCTGTAATTATTATTTATTCAACTCAGTATCGTAAAATGTTATAACATATAATAGGTATAACTTTTGCCAATTCAGCCAAATTACACATCTTTATATATATAAATCTTCTGTGCGCATGCTTGTAATTAAACTCCTCCTAAACGGCTGGACCGATTTTGATTATTATTTTGTGTGTGTTCAAGTGGATTCGAGATTGGTTTAGATTTTGTTTTTTCGTGTGCACAGGACAACGTGTGTCGGGACAGCTAGTAAATCTATCATAATCCATAGGTATATAAATCCACGCCTATATATCACAGAAGGTAAATATATTTATTAGACACACATCATGCAGGCTACATCATGCAGGCTACATCATGCAGGCTACATTTCAGATCACATCCAAATCCGGCAATTGCCGTCCACTATGCACATTTTTGACGCCATACTGCTACCAAATATCTTCCATCAGAAAAATCCAATAACACTTTCTTTTCACCGAGAAACTTTTCTACAAATCATCAGCAATCTTTTCTACAGGGTCAAAGTCAAAATAAATAATTAACTTTATTTTAAAACATTGAGACAACCACCATCTTAGTCTCCCCATGAACATGGCTTCTGAAAAGCAACCGAAACGTCGGGGCAAAGTGTAAAACTAAATCTAAATAGTAATCAGTAAAAGTATTTAACAATAGTAGTTTAAAGTTTCAAAATTATATAACAAAAGTGTTTTATAAAAAATAAACAACGCGATAAAATCCGTATGAAGTTGTTTAATTTCAATGTATAACATTCGCATAAACGTAAGACAATTTTATATAATTAACATAACATTATTTGCTACTTAATATAAAAATATAGTACACAATTTCCCGCCATAACATAGCCAAGCACCCGCCATTTTCTAAATGAGTACACAGGAACCTTAACAAGCGAGGAGTGTTTAGTTGAACTCACCAGATATCGTATTGAGAGAGTAACTGGCCACTTCAGACCCGTATAATACCTCGATCGATCGGCGGTCGACCGCGCGGGTTGTGGGTTTAATCTCAGAAGCCGTGTTGTAACGCGCTACTTACTCGACTGGAACGTCTACTGGATTAGCTAATTGGCAGTTTGTTTTGTATTGAATTTAATTTGCTGGAAAATCGGCTGTGAATAACCTATGAATGTCACTTGGTTTGTTAAAATAATTATTGACGTTTAGTTGTGGTATAGCCGTTTATTAAATAAATTTAATAATTATTTTAAGCATCGATAGCCTAGTGTGAAACTGTTAGATTGCCACGCAGAAGTCTGTAGTCCGATCCTAAATCGCATATTTAACTTTTTAAGTTATGTGCGTAGTAAATAGTTAGTTATCTCTTGCTTTAACGGCGAAGGAAAAATTGGGACGAATCTTGAATGTCTTGAGAGTTCTACATAATGTTCTTTAAGATATGTGATGTGCCAACACGCACTAGGCTAGCGTGGTGGACTATGGCCTAACTCTTCTCACAGTGAGAAGAGGCCCGTGCCCAGCAGTGGGACAGTTTAATACAGGGCTGATATTATATATTATTTTTTTTATTTATTTCTGTGATTCAGCGAAGTTTTTGAAAAGTGCATAACGTGTGAGTTATAGATTTTTTAATACAACTAAGATGGCATTAAAGCAAATCATCACTCTATGTCAAATTGCCTCTGTAGTGTATGGACGCTTGAAACACAACAGATGTCACTCGCGCCCTGTCAACCCTGCTAAGAGGAAATCTCTGTGCTACAAGTGCAAGAGACAAAAACCATCTCCTAAAATAACACCTTCTGTTAAGGATTCGACACTTTAAGCACACAATATAAGCTTATTTGACTGCGGTCTTCTGTACAGTAGACTAGCTCTTACTAGCGTAAAAGAAGGTTAGGTTATCTTAGTTACAGTACTTTTTCAAATAAAGTATAGCCTATGTTTCTCAGTGATCATATAACTTTCTAACGGTAAAATTATCTTTGAAATTGGTTATTTAGTTTTTGAGTTAAATCCTTACAAGCAAACAAACAAAAAATTTAATCTTTCCTCTTTAATAACATTAGTATAGATATACTACCCTAGCCGAAATGATGCAGTAGAAAAGCATCCTCAAATTTAAGAAAACGACTATCTTGTATATGTCTGTCATGGATCCTGTTATGGCTATCCTAACCTAACTTATATTATAAACGCGAATGTTAGTTTGTTTGTTACGCTTGCACGCCTTAACTGCTCAACCGATCATCATGAAATTTAGCATATACATTGTCAGAGAAATAGAAAAGGACATACAGTACCTTTTGTCCAGAAAAAAGTACTGTTACTAACCTAACCTAACCTACATTTATATGAGTTAAACCGCGGGCAAAATCTAGTTTTATAAATTTTTTATTGTTGTATTTTCGATAAGCACATTATGCTGTGTTACACGCCAGTAACTGGTCCATGTAAACGCGGCATAGTCTGAATAAGATCCCTTTAAACCTAGCCCAGCTAAGTACGCAAAGTTTGCAGTAATATCCCGCTCTATTAGGCTCGCTTCAATGTTCAGTAACGAGTTTCAAATCGTTCAACAGCTTAAAGGTCCTGATAAACTTGTTCATAAATTTAGTATAGGTAGAATTTATTTTTAGACTTTTGTTTTATTTATATTACTTCAATATTTTCTTGGTTCAATTCTATTTAATGCCATAGGACGTATACCGGGATACAATTAATAATAATAGTACAATATCAGCCATGAATAAACTATCCCACTGGCAGGTACGGGCCTCTTCTCAGTGTGAGAAGGGTTAGGCCATAGTCCACCACGCTGGCCCAATGCAGGTTGGCAGACTTCACATATCTTCGATGACATGTAGGTTAATTTAAAAACTACATTACTGAAAACACAGTGTTACAGTTAGCCGTCTCGGAAATCAAGTCTATGTGTCCATAATCGACCTTCCGAATAATCTAAAACTTACGATAGAGTAAAGTACTCAAAAAGTATTGTTACTCTCAAGCACTAAACCTTTAATTGTACGTAAAACTCGCACATACACACAAGAAATACCCTCACGAAGCCAAAATCATTAGAAAGATCCCCAAACAAGCATAAAACTGAAAGAAGCCTTTTAATCCGGACAACATTGAGCCATCTAATCAACTGTCTTACAAGGATCTGCCCTCTTTATCTCCAACACCCCTTAAACCTACCAAATGGGGTAAGGAATAGGGTAAACGGACAAATTACCCTTAGATGGACGATGTTTGACATGACGTGGGACGACTGTGGCGTTTTGTGAATAAACTTGGAACATTTTGACTTGATTTGTACTCATTCAAAGTTGATTTAATTAGTTTTTATTGGGAAAGAGAGTAGAGTTGCGTTGACATCGAGAGATTACAGGTATGATTATATCAGGTATCTAACAGGGTTTGTACTGGCCAGAAATAGATACTTTGATTGTACGCATACCATGAATATTATGTTTGCTTCTTGGATATTAAGACGTTAGTGTATGTAGAAAATATGTACATGTTTGCGTGAATGAAATTAGACAATTAAATATAATCTCGATCTTATACCTCATTCCGCATTTCCTAGCATATATTTATAATTTATGCATCTCGTCAACTAAAATAATCTTGCTTTGCAAACTTTAAAAAAACAATTGTCAAAAATTCATAATAGCGAGGCTTTCGCTTCAAATTTTCGCTCACTCCTAAAAAGAAAAATAAAAAGTAATCCTCGTAATCAACAACAAAGAAAGCGACACCATAAACTCTCAACATTTGTTCCACTACGCATTTATTCGCACTTTTTCCTTCTTCCCCATCTTAATTTACAGTGGCGGGACATTTTGTATCTGTGTAAACGATCTGTCATTGTAGCCGCCATCTTGTTCTTAACTTTTTATATTCGTAATCTGTGTTCATCCTTGTTTTGACAGCAGGCTAATTAAAGTAAAAAAAAACGTTTTGAATTCAAAGATTAGACGAATTAGGGAGAGCTCTTTTAAACATTTCGTTACTAATTAACTAAATGGTTTTCATGTTAATTGGCGGTTTCAACTTGAAATGAATATTAATATGCCCTATTTTTTTGTAGGTTTGATTTAAATGTTTCTTTTTAATGGGATGTTAATGCAAATGTATGTTTTAGAATAGAATGTAATGAACTGCAAATGGTACTTATATTTTTTAATTAGTGAAACAGTTTATTTAGTTTGATTGAAGCGTATGTACTAGAAAATATGTTTATTATCTGAAAGATTAGGGGTGACCAACTTTATATACTTACAGAAATGTTCAGCCTATGTCGCTTCTAACTTACTCATATACACAAATACCGCCATCTCCCCTATTTTGTGCAGAAACATCAAATTTGTTACAAATTCGGCTATCTTGGCATCCTCGCGTAAAGGACAGGGTTGATCCCATATTATGTGTCGCCGGAGTTATTTACGATGTACTGCAGATCCCGGGAGAATAGCCAGCTTTAACCTATACCTATTGATTTTTATATTCACAATTTCATACTATTATGGGTTACGAGTGGGGAGTTTGGCTGGCTAGCTGGCTTTAACTTTATTTACCGATTGGAAAAACAATCATTTTATTTTTAAACATTGATTCTAAAAACTTTTATTGGTATAAAGAATACGTTTATTTACGCATACTGAGGGCGTTTATATAATAATAATAATTATTATTATTATTATAAGCTTAGTTGGCGTCCCACTACTGGGCAAAGGCCTCCTCTTCCGACTTCCATCTATCTCGATCGCTTGTTCTGAGTTGCCAATCCCTTTTAAAGGCATCGAGCTCGTCTCGCCATCTCCTCCTGGGCCGGCCTCGTTGTCGCTTCCCGTTACTTGGCATCCACTGTGTGATTGTTCCCGCCCATAACTCTCCTGACATACGACAAACGTGGCCTGCCCAATTCCACTTTAATTTGGCAGCTGTATAACTCTATATTTTTTTTTAATTAATTAGTAATATGATAATATTTTAGTAGTTTACTGTTGTCCAAGAAAAGCTGAAACTAAGCACTTCAGTTTAAATGTTAAACAACTATCAGTAAATTTTATGACACACTGAAAAGTCAAACTTATACTTTCAGTAGCAAAATATATTAAAAACTAGCTGAGCCAACAAACTTTGTCTTGTCTTAGACGAACTGTCAATACCCGAGAGGTTAACATAGTCGTTAGGTTTTCTAAAGTTATCCTGTTTTCTTTCTATAAAAACCTACAACACAGTATTAGAAAAGTTATAAAAAAAGATGATTGAAATCATAAAGTGATTCTCAAGTTAGGGCGTGACCATGGGATACAGGCATTCATTTTGATATACGAGTATATACCTAGATATCAAACCAATGCGGAACAATCTGTTTTGCAAAAAAAGCTTAGATTTCATTTTCATTAGATCACGTCGGGGTCACCAATTTGCCAAAACTTCTTGGCAGTATACGATTAGGTATAAATGAGACAAAGTTGTAGTATAGTCTGGTTATAATTATCCAAAGGTGCATCTTATATACTAACGACTACGTGTTGATCACGGATAGTAGAAACATTTAATAGATATTGAACGTGCGATAAAGATCATAAGATTGCGATGTAGATTGTAGATACAGCACAAAGATATTGTACTGTAACACTCTTTTTCTTCTAAGCAGATGAATATGCGATACAAAGTCTTAAAATAAAAAAGATATAAATGCAACCACAGTTTCAAAATTATTTCCCGTTGGCGGGTACCTGTTTGCAAGTTAATAGGCCTAAACAGGAGCGTCGTCTCGCGCGATCCGGCCACTTCCCTCTGCGTTAAATGTAAATAATTTAATGCGGTGCTGTGCGTTATAAGTTATAAGTAAAAGCGAGTTCTTCTTTTTAATATGGACTAGATTTTTCCCGCGGCTTCGCACGCGTATATGTAGAGAGTTAGATTAGCAACAATACTTTTTCTGGGTGTGTATACCTATGTCCTTTTCTGTTCCCCTGACAACGTGTATGTAAAATTTCATGATGATCGGTCGAGTAGTTGAGGCGTGAAAGCGTAACATATTCATCCACAAAATGTACTGTTACTAATCTAACCTAACCTCAACTACATTTACGGGAACAAAGCCGGGGGCAAAATCTAGTCTATTAAAAATATGAGACAACCTGATTGAGTTACGTAGCATGCACCCTAACACGTACACATACTACATACAAATAAATAAAATTGAAGTGTCTGTTTGTAATGTCAAAATAACAGCTTTTTATCTAATGCATATGAAAGTATATAAGGTACCAATACGAAAACATCTATTTTTTTAATTTTTGTCTGTCTGTCTGTCTGTTTGTTCCGGCTAATCTCCAAAACGGCTGAACCGATTTTGACGGGACTTTCACTGGCAGATAGCTGATGTTATAAGGAGTAACTCGGGCTACTTTGATTTTAGAAAAAATAGGGTTCCGCGGAGACAAATACTTTTTTAATTAAAATCTACGCGGACGAAGTCGCAGGTAACAGCTAGTTTATAATATATTATTATTATTTATAATTTATTTATTTATAGTTGAGTTGTCTCCTTTGTCTAACTGTCACTTAACCTCTTGAGTCACAGCGGCACATCAGTGACCAGTCTCAATAAATTTTTTATATCTTGTATTCTATGACATAATAGATTAATTTGTTTCCATCTGCATATATGTCACCTTTATCTACTGGGTGTAAGGGACGGCGTACCGAAAACTTTAGCAAGACGTCTTTCTATAAGTACTTATCACGACGCAAACTTCAATTAATAAAAAAACGCAAGATTAAAATGTTATGTAGATTAACATTATTACGCGATACGTAATGGATTGCTACCAATACATCGCACTCGACGAATGAACTCTGCGTTCCGCGCGCATAAAAACAGCTGATCTATTTAAATAACGACCATTTAATTACATTGCTGTATTGTAGAAAAATGTGGCATTTTATTATGTTATGATTCACAGTCAGAAAAATGAAAAATTGCAGAAAAGCAATTGTGATTGTTGAAAAAAGTTCCAACGATTTTTAACTCAGAATAATCGTCTGAATCTACTGTTTCAGTTTTCGGTACACAGTCCTTTACACCCAGTATACTAATATTATAAAGAGGAAAGATTGATTTTTGTTTAAGTATTTGTAATGATTTATCTCAAAAACTACGCGACCGAATAAAAAATATTACTCACCACTAGGAAGATATATTATCACTGAGAAACATCCTTACTAATATTATAAATTTGAAAGTAACTCTGTCTGTCTATCTGTCTGTCTTTCTGGCTGTTACCTTTTCACGGCTAAATCATTCAACCGATTTAGATGAAATTTAGTACAGATATAGTTTAAAACCTGGGGAAGGACATAGGTTACTTTTTATTGATGTAGGTACCACGCGGGCGGAGCCGCGCGCAAAAGCTAGTAGGCTATATTTTATTATAAAAAGTAGTATTACATAGGCGTAATAGTACTTTTTTACTCTGCATCTTTTTTTTCACTCGCGTAAAGGTAGGTTAGGACTTTGCTTTTAAGCGAGCGAAGTCGAGAGCAAAAGCTAGTCATGTCTATAGTGAGCTACACGACAGTGAATGTGTTAAACAATATCTTACTGAATATCTTATGACTTGGAGGGTCCCGGCAGCCATTTATATACCGTCTCAAGATGGGGGGTGGCGTTCTTACCTACTTATCGGTTTAGACGATTCCACATAAGGGTGCTGTGATTTTTATAACGGAATGTTCGCTTTATGTACCCCTAGCCTGAGGGGTCTTGGTTTCATCTCAAACATTTTAAGCTTACATATAAAAAGAGGGAATGTGTTTGAGAGTTTTGATGGCTATCGAGTATACGGAATTTATTTCTTCTTACTTGGCTATAAGGTATTTTAAGTTTGTTTAAAACGTTGATTAGTTGTTTATATGATACTAGCTTTTGCCCGCGGCTTCGCTCTCGTTAATTTAGAATTTTACAATCAATTCGGGTTGTACTCTGCTTGTATAATAATATAATTCAATCATGATTCGAAAGACACACGTGGCGCCATCTATTATCATAAGAACGTTATTGTTGTTTTCCTCGAGAACAGTAATTTTTTTTGGGATGAAAGGTAGTCTATGTCCGTTTCTGTACACCTGACAACGTATATGAATAATTTCAGGATGATCGGTTCAGTGGTTTAGGCGTGAAAAGGTAACAAACAAACAAACTTATTTTCGCTTTTATAATATTAAGTTAGGAAGTTAGGATTGGGATTTACATCGATTATGAGCATTTATTAATTTACTAAATTTTACCCGCGGTTTCCCTCGCTTTAAAGTTGGTTAGGTAAGGTTAGACCTTTGTCCTGGATGAAAGGTACTCTATGTCCTTTTTTGTGCCCTGACAACGTGTATACGAAATTTTATGATGATCGGTCGAGCAGTTAAGGCGGGAAAGCGTAACAAACAAACTCACATCCGCATTTATATTATTGCTTATAAACCTTTTAAGATTATTATTAGACTATACAAAAGTTTTACAGCCGGTAACAAACTTAAAGAGTTTACAAAGAGTAAGTCCAATAACTCTTTACCCGTGTCGGGAATGTACACCGTGTACTTGTAAATTTAAACAACAATTGCGCTACAGCATCGATGGGGAAGGTGTATCATCTATCATTGGCCCAGTGACACAAACGGGGCATAGATAAATGTAAATTCATATTAACTTTGACTAAGACTTTGGCGACATTATGTAGAAAAATATTTTGCAGGATTTGGGAATTTAATCCTAACTAATATAATAAATGCGAATATGAGTTTCTTTTTATACAACTAATGTGGCAAACAAGCATACGGCCCACCTGATGGTAAGTGGTCACCGTAGCCTATGGACGCCTGCAACACCAGAGGCATCACTTGCGCGTTGCCGACCCTTTAGGAAAGAAAGTGGGAAGGAAAAGGAGCGGGATGGGGGAAAGGGGGTGATTGGGCCTCCGGCACTCTCACTCACCGAACGAAACACAACAGTAGGAATACTGGTATTTCACGTCGATATTCTGTGAGAGGGTAGTCCTTCCCCGGTCGAGCCGGGCCATTCATGCTGAAATCAGCGAGGCTCTAGTTTGTTACGCTTTCATGCCTTTACTACCAGTACCAATCATTATGAAATTTCACATAGGTACACGTTGTCAGGGGTACGGAAAAGGACAGAGTACCTTTTGTCTAAAAAGAAGGTACTGCTACTAACCTACATTTACACGAGCGAAGCCGCAGGAAAATGTAGTAAAATCATATATTGGAGTTTGAAAACGCATTCTGATTGACTGCGCCATTATTTTTTCATTCGTAGGTTCGCTTTCCAATGTTTAATAAAGTGCTATTACGTAAGTCTATCAGAAATGTTTAGTCATAAATCATTGGAAATATTTGTAGAAGACACCAAGAGCTTCGGTTTATGAGTTCTAAAATATTATTTTTATTCTAGATTCCTAGAAATTACTATTAATAATAATTTTCTATCACATACGACTAAGAAAGTTTATAAGGCTAGTGTAAATGGAACAGTCGCAAGAGGAAAACCTAGGCGAACGTTTCTCGATCAGATTGGAGGCGTTCTGGACCAAGGCCAGGTTAAGAGCTCCTTGAACCGACGGGCGTGTATGAGGAATGTGATGAAAGTGAATGAAGCCAGAGAAGTGTGTCAGGATCGTAGCAAATGGAAATCCGCAGTCTCTGCCTACCCCTCTGGGAAACAGGCGTGAATCTATGTATGTATGTCTATCACATACACACAACACCATGTAGCCCAAAACAAACAGAGCTTGTACTATGGGTACTAGACAATTAATAAACATACATATAACATACTTTTTTTTGTAAATACATATATATTATACATAGAAACTTCCAGACCAAGACAACCATCCATGTTTATGCACACAAATGTTTGACTTGTGCGGGAATCGAACCCAGACAACAAACAGGCGTGGCATTCGGTTACATTGATCACTACGACATCGAGACCGATGTTTAATTATTATTCATGTAAACTATCTAGCTGAGTTAATATACTTGTTAACAGTAGGTTCACGTCGATATTGCATAATGTAGGATTCGAACCCACAATCGACCACTGTCTTATTTATTTCTGCAGCTTTGAGTTCTCGAGGGTGTGTTATATGCCTCTGCTTACCCTTAGGGTCACATGCTACGTACCCTGTATGATAGGGTCTATCATACAGGGTACGTAGCATGTAACCCTACAAGCAATATCTCAACAATAATTTCATCATCATCATCAGGCTATAATAGTCCACTGTTGGACAATAATTTACATACATGCAAACTAGTCTCCAGTACTTGGAGACAACAATATTGTTCGCAGCACAAAGCCTATTGTGCCCTGAACGGTCCCAGTTACTCGGGACACTATCATCTTAAACCTGAAATAGAAAAGGTCCTTTAAAAGCACGCGAGCACAAAAGGTCCCCGCATCGGACAACGGATACAACTAAACACTTTAAACCATAAAAAAGTACAAACGCTATTATTAGTGTGAAGAGAAAAGTGTCCATCGTGCGACGGCGTCGACACCAAAAAGAATGAGTGGAGCGCTCTGCATCGATTTTTATACCCCTTGGGGGAGGCGGGGTTAGCGAGAGGGCCAATCAGGGCGCGGTGTGCCGACCAATCAGCGATGGCGTCGCGTTCCGTTTCACGGTAGCGCTTTATCGTGTAATGGAATTTGCGCGGAGTACGCCGGCTGGATTACGGATGCGAATTGGTAATACGGACCGTAGATATAGGTATTTTTTTTTTTAGATTTTTCTCCTTCTCCTTTCTTATTGATTTTCGTGAGTTTATTTCGGCGTTATTGGTTTTACTTTATTGGGTTTGTGTTTTGTTTCGGCTTACGTGTTTATTTTGGTCGTTAATCGGTGAGATAAGTAGATAGGTGTTTGAGAAATAAACATTATAATGTCTAATAAAATGCATCTAATGGTAACGTATTGAATAGTAGATCGATTAAATGGGTTTATTAAATGCTTATCCTTATTTGTCATATAGGTATATGTATTAATTTTTTTTTATAGATTAATATTCTTTTTAACCCCTACAGGTAAGCTAGAATGCTTATGTTAGGAGTGGGTTCACGTCGGTTGTTCAATGGGTGGGATTCGAACCCGCGACCTCTCGATCGCAAGTCGCTACCGCCGCTTCGAATTTGCTCGCCTCGTTATTCAAGCGGCGCAGGTTTCGACTTAGCGTACGATTGTAATGTTCTGGGTTCAATAGCTTAGTTAGTTAGCCAATTTTAAGTAGCCATAACTCCTTAAAATTGGCTAACTTATGAACTTAACGTTTTAACCGCCACAGCATAAAAGTAGCGTCGTGCCCCCTACGCCAGGCGATGATTAATGTAGTTTTAAATAATAGGTAAAAGGAACACAACAAATATATTTTTTATGTTTATTTTGAACTGTAAAATAGTCGTATTTTCGACGTGCCATGCCGTCGGGGGCTTCGTGAGCACGGTTTAATTTGACGTGAACGGACGTCCGAGGCGGTCAAGAGGTTAACAACATTTTGCTCGACTTGAGAATCGATCTCGGGACATTACAAGAGTCTAATGGCAATAGCCTTGGACCCTAATACGTAAAACACAGCTGGTAAAACAAAGGTGTCAAATATCTCTATTTACTGCATGGATGGTGTTGTGGATGAAGTGGTCAGCTGGCCATTGCCACTGCGCCTAGTGTTGTGGTTCGAATCTCATACGGGACAAACATTTTTTGTGTAAAAATTATGTATCAACATTTGTATATATTTGTTAACTGCCTCTGTGGCGCAGCGGTAGTGATTGCGACTGCTGTGCATGAGGTCTCAGGTTCGAATCCCGGGTCGAGCCAACAAAAAAGTTATTGGATTTTTCTGTTAAGAAAGCTCTATAGCAGCGCGGAGTTAGGAAGTTGGCGGTGTTAGACACCCCCGTGCCTCGGAAAGCAAGTAAAGCCGTTGGTCCTGCGCCTGATCTATTTCCGGTCGTGTCGGATTACCGTCCCATCGGATCACGAGAGTTAGAGAACAGAGAGTGCACTTGTGTTTGCGCACACACTTGTGCACTATACCTAATATCTCCTGCGCAGATGGCCAGTCTCCGTTAAGACCGGCCGCCGTGACCGAAATTCGTTCTGAAGGACATTATTATTATTATTATATATAGTACGCAAGTGATGACAAACAAATGTGTAACTGCCGATCATAAGATGAGCGAGTTTGATGAGCGAGTCGCGAACAATCGAGCAACTCTCAACAGCATCGATTCTGATATTTAGGGTGTCGCGTAACGCCGTCGTTACCCGTTAAGGTAAAAATATGTGGCATTTGATTTCATAATGTTGAAATAATATCAGTCCTGTATATAAACTGTCTCACTGTTGGGCACTCCCTTCCTCTTCCTCTTGATGTTTTCCTTTCCTCTATAGAGCACTCTCAGACATGCAGGTTGTGTCACGATATTTTTCTTCACCGTTAAAGCGAGCGATAATTAACTATTTAATACGCGAATAATTTCAAAAAATCAGAGATACGTGCCCTGGCTTCGAACTTAAGACTTCTGTTTAGCAGTCCAACGGTCTACCAATAAGCTTGATATTAACTAACTGACTTTTTCCTTTATTTTTAGACCTCAGTTTTATATGGACAGTAATATATGGCATAATGATTGCAACATCTAGTACATAAATGAGTTGTAAAATACTGAAATTATGATTTGATGGCAATTTCAAAGAGCAGCCTTCTCATAGGCTCAACCTTTTGCCTGAACCTTGCAACTAACATAAATGTAAATTCAGTAAATGTAATAAACTCACTAACTTGAGGTTCATAAGTGTTACTTTGTGACCTAAATGAATAAATGATTTTTGATTTTAACTTTGACTGTGATTAACGTAACGGCTAGCCAAACCGCGAACTAAAGTCAGACAACACCAAGTCATTTAAAAAACCTCCTGATTACTGCATCTACTAACCAGACAAAATGAAAGGAATAATGTCCGTTAATATCAAACGCCAGCTAGTTACATCTTACAAAAGCTTCTCACTTATATCAGCAATATTTCAGCCAACATTTTCTTTTAAAGTGACAAAACAGCTGCGGAACAATAGAGACTTTTAAAATAACCGCTGTTCGACTATTTTTTCATTTCACCATTATACCCCACTGCTGCACCGAACAATAAAACTTTATCGATAAAGCATTCGCAATCGTTATTGTTATTCGAAATATCGATAGAACTCATTCGAAATTGGAAAATATCGCAACGATTCATGTGAAATGTTCGAGCGACGTCCCTAGCGCATTCTTAAAAACAAATAACAAAAGGTGTTCTGTTTTTAAAAGTATTTTTTTTTCTTATAAGGCATTTAGAATAGTTGTTTTGGCGGTACTAATTAAAAAGGCAATTTCAATATTTTTTACGTGTTTGCAATTAGGTATTTTGTCTCTAATTGTTTGATTTGATTATTCTTAATTGACTATTAAATCCATAAGTGAATATTACATATTCGTAAAAGTGTGATCATTGAGAGAAGCGACTGCACGGATGGCGTAGTGGCTTAAGTGTTCGCCTCGCCACTGCCCATACGCCGAGTGTTGTGGGTTCGAATCCAACACGGGACAACAATTTGTGTGATCCACAAATAGCTGTTCCGAGTCTGGATGTTCTTTGTGTTCGTTTTTTGAATGTTTGAAAGTCCCCCGTAACACAGGAATTATTCCTAGGGTCGGAGTTATCCACAACACTCAGCGTAATAACAGGGGGAGGCGACCGCTTTAACTATAACACCGCGAAAATATAATATAATAATAATAATGTCCTCCAGACCGAATTTCGGTCACAGCGGCCAATCTTAACGAAGACTGGCCATCTGCGCAGGACTTATTATAGTGCACAAGCGTGTGCGCAAACACAAGTGCACTCTCTGTTCCCTAACCCTCAAGATCCGATGGAACGGTAATCCGATACGATAGGAGAGAGATTAGGCGCAGGACCAAAGGCTTTACGTGCTTTCCGAGGCACGGTGGTGTCTAACATCGCCAACTTCCTAACTCCGGGCTGCTATTGAGATTTCTTAATATATAAACCCAATAACTTTTTGTTGGCCCGACTCGGGCTTCGAACCCGAGACCTCATGCACAGCAGTCGCATTCACTACCGCTGCGCCACGGAGGCAGTTAACAGTTATTTATTTCATATTTTCTATCTCTATAAACATATAACATATATATAATAAGTAAATATGATATATTATTATTAAAACATTATAATCATCAAATACTACGCGGGAGCGGGAGAGAATTTCAATAAATTTCGTAGGCGTTAGCTACGCAGCTCGTAGCAGCTACGTCGTAGCCGCGAAGCTAATAGCGTAGCACTCGACGTTCATTAGTGTTGTACATACTGATTAATTAATTTCAGAATGTTGCTCGTAATATAGCGATAAATAATTTGGTTATTTGTGAAAATATTTGATATTATTATGTTCTTTAATATTTATAGAAAGAGAGGTAAGCTTAATAATTATCTTTATAATGCGTTTTAAATGACTTCACTGATGGCGTAACGGTTTAAGTGGTCACTACGCCGAGTGATGTGGGTTCGAATCCCACGCGGGACAAATTTGTGTGATCCACAAATGATTATAACGAGTCTGGGTGATCTTCTTGTCCGTTGTTTGAATGTTTGTACAGTCCTTCGCGACTCAAGAATTATTCCTTGTGCGCGAGTTTTTAATACATACAAAGAAAAAACATGATCTAAGTTGCAAATGAATCGTGTTCTTATTAGTTAACGAGAATACGATTCATTTGGAGAAGTTTCTCCACTCTAATAGATAATCTCTGGACTTGAACCCATAACACTCGTCGCAGTTGCTGTGGCGAGGCGACAGATTAAACCAAGACGCCATCGTAAGAAAAACAACTTAACAAGAAGACGATTTATTAGTAACTAGCTTTTTCGCGCGGCTCCGCTCGCGTACCGTACCTACATGAATAAAAAGTAGCCTATGTCCTTCCCCAGGTTTTAAACTATATCTGTACCAAATTTCATCTAAATCGGTTGAGTGGTTTAGCCGTGAAAAGGTAATAGACAGACAGACAGACAGATAGACAGACAGAGTTACTATCGAATTTATAATATTAGTAAGGATTTAAACCATTAAATTCGGCCTCGATGGCGTAATGGTTAGTGTAACCGACTGCCACGCCTGAGGTCGCGGGTTCGATTCCCGCACAAGTCAAACATTTGTGTGCATGAACATGGATGTTTGTCTTGGTCTGGGTATTTCTATGTATAATATGTATGCATTTACAAAAAAAATATAGTATATATGTATGTTTATCCATTGTCTAGTACCCATAGTACAAGCTCTGCTTAGTTTGGGCTAGATGGTGTTGTGTGTATGTGGTAGAATATTATTATACTATATTATCATTATTAAAAAAAAATGCTTTTAATATTTGTACTATTATTATAATTATATAGAAGAAATATCTAAGATGTAGTTAAACTTTTCGATTTGTGGTTTACCTAATGTTTAGAGTCACTGTTATATTTTCACCATAAACAAGTAGTCTCTTTAATATACAATGTAACTAGCTGAGCCGCGCAACTTCGTCTGCTTCACATAAGAGAATTTTGCCCGTTTTTGCTACATTTTTCGCTCCTATTGGCCGTAACTTCGTAAGTGATGTTATATAGCCTATAACCTTCCACCATAAATAGGCTATCCAACACTAAAATAATTTTTCAATTTGAATCAGTAGTTTCTGAGATTAGCGCATTCAACTAAACAAACTCTTTAGCTTTATAATATTAGTATAGGTTTAAATGATTTGTTTAATTACTGTGACAATGTTAAATTAAGAATGTCTCAACTACAAAACATTATATTTATTTATTTAATAAGGCACACAACAAAACATAGTGCATACAGTATAAAACTTATAAACTAACAGTTTTGGTTTAAACTATGGTTCTATCTATGTGTACACATGATGATTATTAGATATAGATCAGTACAAGATGACGCCACAGAGCTCTAATTAAAATTAAATACACAAATAATAACAATTGACTTAATCTTATTAAGTAAATTACAACACGTTTAAATAATATATGTAGGTATGTTAAGATGCTTATCTATACTATGGAATAAAAGACAAAATAAGCCTCACAGTATTTTTAAATTGTATAATTTTATAGTTAAAAACGTCTAGTACAGTTGGTATATTTAAATTAAAATAAATATTTAATTTAAAATAGTGTACAAAAGTACCGACAATCGCGCGGCGCGCTAGTCGCGTCCCTAGAGCGTAGTGGTGCAATCTCTTTAGCAACAATCGATATTTATACGCGGATAGCGATCGGCGGTAAGCGAAAAAGCTTGTTCGCAACAATGGGGACTACTCTAAAACCTAACATTTTGTTGTGATTTCACACAAAGTGATTTATCGATGCTTTTACTTGTCTATTGTTGGTTTGTTTCGCAAGTGTCTTTGTTTTTTGTTTTGCTTTCGAGATTTTATTTTTTGGTAAGGTAGGTGGAATAGGAGACGTGGTCTGCTGTAACAGCTTTTAACAAAAAGAGGTTAAATTTGGCGATGAAAGAGTAGCCGTGAGTTGCTTGCTGGTTCTTTTTCTAGATTCTACGGCCTTCCAGACTTGCAACTCTTAAAATAAAATCTATTTAAAAAAGAGTTGCGATCTAGTCTCTGTGCTATAAATATCCCAGGTATTATTTGTTACCTAATTTATTCTCGTATTAAATTAACGTCAAATGTAAAATTAGATAAATTTAATTTCAGTTCATATTTAACATTTTTAGATGTGATCAGAACTTTATTTGGACATATTTTATTACGAAAATTGGCCTTTAGGTTGAATGCAAATGTAAATCTATAATAAAATTATAAAGAGCAAAGATAAGATTTACCGTTTGTTTTGTAATTTAACTCAAAATGTAATCAACCGATTTAAAAAATTATTTTACCATTAGAAAGCTCTATAATAACCGAGTAAGATAAGTGATTTTTTTTAAACATATAACATAACCTAACCTACTTTTACGCCGCGAGCAAAAGCTAGTTCATAGATAAAGCAAGCAAGATTATTTGAGATTCATAAACATTACTTTGTAGTCTTTATTACTTACTTACTCCGTTGGCTCAACGACCCAAAATGTGTTTTGGCCTCCGACACTAGAGACCACCACTTTGCCCGATCTTTGGCCTAGTAGTCTTTATTAGTAAATGTATTTTGATATCGCCTTGTTATGGTGCGTGTTTCAAAATGATCAGGCACATATATCAGTTTTTCTCAACAGTGGCCTGATGTCAGATCTTTAGTAAGACGGATGACCTGAAACTTATTACAAGACTGTCTTTTAGCACTAGTAGATTGCTGACAAAATGCTATAAACTTATTGTTCCTGAGTTTTCCTGTTCATGGTCGCAGTTCGAGAACATCTTTTCTTTCAAGGAAGGTTTTTCTACAAACATAGTATCAGATAGAAGTGTATGTACCTCCACGTTTTAACCGTCTAGTAGGTTCCGTGGCGCAGCGATATTGAATGCGATTGCTGTGCATGTCTTGGGTTTGAATCCCGGGTCGGACCAACAAAAAGTTACTGGGGTTTTCTGTTAAGAAATCTTAATACCAGCCCGGAGTTAGGAAGTTGGCGGTGTTGGACACCCCCGTGCCTCGGAAAGCACGTAAAACCGTTGGATCTCTCTCCGGTCGTGTCGAATTACCGTCCCATCAGATCTTGAGGGTTAGGGAACAGAGAGTGCACTTGTGTTTGCGCACACGCTTGTGTACGATAATATCTAGTGCGCAGATGGCCAGTCTCCGTTAAGATTGGCTATCATGACCGAAATTCGGTCTGGAGGACATTATTATAACCAGCTAAAGATTAAGGTTATCTTATTTATTCCTATTGACTACTTATTTTGAATTTGCGAACATGAATAAATCATTAACTAAATTAAAACTCTATTACTGCATACCTACTTCAATTGTTGTTTTTCCAGTTTATACGTTCAAATATTTGAGGGTACGAATGGGAACAGGGTGCGAGATTCAGGGGACCAGTGGGGTCTGACCCCTTTTACCTATGTACCACTCGGTATGGGCCTTAGTTAATATTCTGACACGCTGACACATTGCGTGTTAGCCGACTTCACATATCTTCAAGAACATTATGGGGAACTCACTCAACAGGGATGTTTTCCTTCACCGTTAATGCAAGCGATAATTAACTATTTTGATACTCATGAAGAAGTCAGAGATGTGTGCCTTGGATCGAATTTGAGAACTCTCTGTGGTGTCTAACCGTCTCCCAGTAGTCTTTCGCTGCTCATAAACTGGCAGTTATTGCATAAGAATCCAAGAGTCTTGTCACTTGGTCATCCCTGTCTTTTATCTTATCTTATCTTATGTGGGTGCCAGTCAGTGCAGACCGGCGACGCTTCGACCCAGTGGGATCTTTTGTGTCGATACTGTCCCAATAATGACTGCCATAGATGTTCATGGCAGCCGGGACCAACGGCTTAACGTGCTCTCCGAGGCACGGAGCAAGCGATAATTGTCAATTCAATACACACATAATTTCGAAAAGTCATATAACTTCCGAAAGTCAGAAGTGCGCGACGTGGGTTCGAACCCGAGACCCTCTGCATTGCAGTCTGTTGGTCTCTCCACTGAGCTATAGCTGCTCGTTCCCTGTCTTTAAAATTAGGTGATTTAGATGTGGCTTTAAACAGTTTTAGCCGTCGGTCTTATAACGGTTTTGAGGGAATTTGAACACAAAATGCGTTAAGTATTGTGTTACACGGTGTTGAATACCTGAACAGAGTGATCGCTAATGAAGCGATGAGTGTGTGTGCAACAAGGTTATAATAGGTATTGTATTGTAGTTTTACGGGCTTAGTTTGTTATGAAATTCTAACTGATTTTAATTAATAAACCGATTAGGTTTAAGTGGTTGCCAGTCAATTTAAAAAAGTCTTTAAGTTCATTGAAATTAAACTACTATATACGGATTTGACCGCGTTGTTTATTTGACACTTTATTACATAATTTTGATAACTGTTACACTACTATTACTATTAAGCTTTACTAATTTTTAAGCTAATTAAATTATTGAAACTAAGCTTAAAAATAGTAAAGTTTAATAGTAATAGTAGTGTAACAGTTTTCAAAATTATGTAATAAAGTGTCAAATAAACAACGCGGTCAAATCCGTATATAGTAGTTTAATTTCAATGAATAACATTCGCGTAAACAGAAGACAAAGTCTTTAAGTTACTAATATATATATATTTAATGTGTTATTTGTATTGTGGCAGGTTGGGTCTAATATCGCAATGGAGCGCGCTGGCTGGGAGATACGGCGGACTCGTACCGGCGCCCTGGTACTGGCAGAGACCTCAGGATCGAACTACTCCACCAAGAGGTATACAGGTTCTATTATATAGACATCCTATTTATATATATTAGTAGTATACTTTAAAATATTTACAGTCAACGGTACAAGTAGCTGAATCCTACTAATATTCTATGTGAAAGTTTGTGAGGTTGGATAGATGGGTGTTTGTTACTCTTTCACGTAAAAACTACTGAACCGATTGCGATGAAACTTGGTATGTAGATAGCTGAAGACCTGGATTAATATATAGGTTACGTTTTATCCCGATCTTCCCACGGCATCGGTACTTAAGCAGGTAAAACCGCGGGGTGCAGCTAGTATTAAATAAAATTGTAACGTCTTATGTAATAAATGAACATGACTAATTATTCTTCTATAGTAATTAATCCTAACTAATATTATAAATGTTGAATGAGTTTGTTTGTTACGCGTTCACGCCTTAACTACTCGACCGATCATCATGAAATTTCGCATACACATTGTCAGGGGTACTGAAAAAGACATAGGATAACTATCATCCAGGAAAAAGTTCTGTTACTAATCTAACCTAAACTACATTTACGCAAGCGAAGCCACGTGCATAATCTAGTATTAAATAACATTGTAACGTCTTATGTAATGAATGAAAAATGTCCAATTATTCTTCAATAGTAATAATTTGTAAATAAATTCATATTCAAATTATTTAATTACAAAATAAACCTATTAAAATAAGACAGGATTTGCATATATGAAAATTATACAGCTTAATTAAATAACAATTATTCCCTGCTTACTGCTGTTAAAGATCAAAGTGTTACAAATGATAATCGACTTATATCGCTGACGCATGCTCTGCATATTAACATTGAATAAATTATGGTTTCAATCATTTATAAATAATTACTATATATATATATATATAACCATAGAAAGTATTCAATAGCATTTTTATTTATTTGATTGTCTTACTGTTTTATGTATTTTATGTGGGGAATGCATCGACGCATACCTCTCCGCAGGGTGACGGAGAGGTGATGTCGGACTCACCGCTACTGTTTTGTACAGATAATTCTGATGCAATTTTCTTCTCCCTGGCCTTTATTATTCCCAAGTCACTTGGGGTCGGCTTAGCCTAACCGGATTTGAATGGATATCAGTTTTTACACGGAGCGATTGCCACCTGACCTCCGCAACCCGAAGGCTAACGATACCCTAAGGCTAGACCAGTGTCAGGATATTAGAGGGCACTGACTTCCCAATAATAATAATAATTATTATTATTTATTTATTTCTCTCTCACACAGAATGGTTACAAAAAATAAAAATCAGGTTATAAACTATGTTTTATACGACGAATAACGACTGCCATAGATGTTCATGGCAGCCGGGACCGACGGCTTAACGTGCTCTCCAAGGCACGGAGCAGGTGATAATTGTCAATCAATACGCACATAATTTCGAAAAGTCATATAACTTCCGAAAGTCAGAGGTGCGCGACGTAGGTTCGAACCCGAGACCCTCTGCATTGCAGTCTGTTGGTCTCCCCACTGAACTATCGCTGCTGCATTTTGATGCAATATGTAAAAGATATAGCATCCTAGCAACCTTCCATCGCCCTGCAATACGTGCTTCTTATCATATCGTAATAACGTAGCTCCCTAAAAACAACATAATCCCAAAGAAAAATTTTAGGAACAATATAATTTGTATGTGAGAAACACTTCAACGAATAAAAATGGACATATGCAATTATGCATATGATCAAAGATAATGGCTATATGCGAAAACGTCAGTTAAATAGTATAAAATGATGTTCAATACAAGACTCTAGGGTCAGCGCCGACGGACGGAGTGGCGGCGAAGAGACTAATTCAGTAACAATTTAAATTCAACCTGTATTTGGTACAACGAAATAAAATGACCGCGCTCTGAGTCGCTCCCCGTCATTTTATTTCGTTGTATCAAATACAGTCGTATTCTGAAGCACTTTAGGTTGAATTTAAATTGTTACTGAATTAGTCTCTTCGCCGCTACTCCGTCCGTCGGCGCTGACCCTAAATGCCGAAGAGCTGGACGTCAAAACTAAAAACGGATAGGAGTTTAATGGCACTCAAAATGACAGAAATCATGCAAACATTATGGTTGTCTATTTGCGCATTGATTTATCCATTTTCGTGCTAAAATTAAATTACCGCGTTAAACACATTACGTGATTAATCCTTTATAATGATCAATAATAAACAGCACTAGCAGCAACATCACTACTCGCACAGATAACAAATAATGTCACCAGTAACCGTAACAGATTACCGCACTAGTGGGGCGTCGGCGCCTAATCGATTCTGCACGGATCGAGTTACGGCACTGATTCGGTGTCAGGTGTATAGGATTAACTGAATGCGTTTGGACTTTTAGTAGAGTATGCGAGATTTTAGACGATTATATTTGACAAACTATCATTGAAGCGTTTTAATCAACGTCTACAATAGTCGTTATAAACTTAGGTTATCCTTACTAATATTATTAATTTAAAAAGTAACTCTGTCTATCTGTTACCTTTTCACGGCTAAACCACTCAACCGATTTCGATGAAATTTGGTACAGATATAATTTCAAACCTGGGAAAACATATAAGCTACTTTTATTGATGTAGGTACCATGCGGGCGGAGCCGCACGCAAGAGCTAATATACAATATCTTTGCTTACAGCCATCATTATGGATGTACAGATTATGTTTTAGCTGTCATATTAAACGTCAATGTAGGTACGTCGTAAGATATACATATTATAAAACAAAGTTTGTCTGTTCGCGATAAACTCAAAAAAATACTGAACGGATTTTAATGTGGTTTGCACCAATAGACAGAGTGATTGATGAGGAAGGTTTAGGGGTATAATTTGTTACGGTTATGTACTGCCCGTGCAAATCCGGCGCGACTGGTTGGTTAATAATATTTTAATGATATTGTAAGTCACGGTGAACGGCGAAGGTAAACTAATTAGCATTATTGCGTTATTTTCTTTCACATATTAGGTATATTGTCGCATATGATATATTGTATAAAAGTTTTTATTGATAGGGTCGAGTAGAGCATCATATATCTACTTATACTTAGCCAGTTATTACATAAATCGCATTAATACAAAAGGCTCTAATTCTATCCTAGTGAGCGAAATTTTAGACAGTAGTTGTGTTATAAACTAGAAAAGATTCTTAAAGAACGAGAGTGAAGATATAGAAAAAAATATTTCTATATAGAACAGCGCTCGAGTAAAAACGTTCTATCAACCCAAATGTGTTATAGCGTTCGCAAACACGACATCTAACTTGTTCCAAACGAGGGCTGACATCAAAAACCGAACAAAGCCCTCAAAGCTAGACGTACCGCTAAACAAGCAATCACCATAACATCCCTGTTCACCCCGCGCCCAGCTTTAATTTCCCAAAACCCATCTCACTGACGAAACAAAAGCGGCGCCATTTCACGCGTCCCAACCGACTGAACAATACCTCTGGTGAAACAACAAAACTATGCTCATCTCGCTCACGCTCATACATTTTCCATATCTAAGAGAGTTCGCGCCAAATGCGGTGTCGCGTCGTTCTATGTCAGCGATGTCGCGCGGTCGTTTTAATTTTCGAATGCGGTTTATACGGAACGCTGTTTTGTTTGATTGCTCGGTTTTTTTTTTAGGTTTTATTTATTTTTTATTATTGACAGTTGGTAGGGTCTTGAAGTTCAAAGTTTAGATGAACATCAAAAGGTAAATGAACATTGGGCGGGCTTAGGTGTGCGGTGCAGGTTTATTTTGTGTTTATATTTAAAATACATTGCAGCACTCTTTATCTTTTTTCTCAATTCTTTTAAGAGATAGTTCATAGATTTTTTGATCTCATAAATATTTATGTATACCACGGGAGATAAGTTCATATTTGATTGGCATATCAATATTGTCGTGATTTATCAATATGATTTATTTTAATGATATAGTATTTAGGCAGCAAATACAGTAAAATGTAAAATATGTTATAAGTCATATAACTTTATCTTATCTTATGTAGGGGCCAGTCAATGCAGACCGGCGACACTTCGATCCAGTGGGATCTTTTGTGTCGTAGAATATAACTTTATATTTCACTATTTACGGTTGGATGCGCTTTTAAACAAGTGCAAAAATTTATGTTATTGAGTAATTATCTTTACCAACCTAGATATGATATCTATTTCATAACATACATTATTAGAGCTACACACATTAGAGTCGTGCTATTATTATGTAATAAGTAAATATCTCTAATATCTATAAGTATTAAATAATACATTGACTGGCACAAACCCGTAAACTGCTTAACTAGTAAGCGTTTGTGTAAACAGCAAGCGAACGGTAACAAAGGATTACTCGACACGGCTTCTAAAATCAATGCAAATCACACATCATAGCCACCATTTTATTAGAACCTTTCATTCTATTCTTATTTTAGGAACAAGGGCTCAAGATATACTGGGTGACTATTATTGTACGACAAATTAACAAGAGCTTTCAAATCATCGCGTGTCTTTATAATATAGAGGTCTATGATAATGCGCCGTATTATTTTAGCTTTAAAACGTACAAAGTAATTACGACTCAATTTTTAGTAACTTTAGGTATAAAACGTAGTACAAGAAAATTTCTAATGCCTTTGTAGCAACTTTGTAGTGATTTACGCTGGCACAAACGTCTAACTACAGACATGTTCTATTCCATTTTTGAATTTGAAATGTTTTGCGCGCCAATAGTTTTGACACTGGATGAATCAGTGCTAGGGTTGTAATTTTTACATTTCCCAAAGAATTTTTAGATGTTGTATTGTTAAATTGTTATAGTTAAAAAGGTGGTGTAACTATTTACCTATAAGTACTGATGAATTCAACAATGTTAATTATTTTAGCTATTTTATTGCATTATTACCCTTTCCGTTGATAGTATATGTCAAGGCCATTGGCAGTTAGTTTAGGAATCAATCTTGTAATCTAAGTCTAAACCGCCGTTTGTTGTATTAAAACCTGCAGGTAATGGGTTATCAAATTCTGACTAATTAATTATGCGAGAATATATATAAACCATATTATTGCCTTAGACTCAAAAAGCAAGCTTCATTAGCGCTCATTAGTATTTAGTTAAATAGTTTTTATACTTAATACAAAATTAGTCGAGTACTAGAAACCGTATTTTATCGCTAAACTTACATTCTGTGTAAAGCCAATAGAGCTTAAAAACAAATCACAGAGGATTACATTTTGTAAGGTTTCTTTGCGGCTAGAATCGGAACAGAGTAGAGAACGAAAGATATATCCAATTACTGTTAGTCGATTTAATCCAAATACTAATTGTACAACGCCTACGATTGGGCAATTTGACGGATTTTATACTGTTTAACTACTTATTTAGTGAATCTTTTGCAATGCGAATTTTTAGGTTAGTTTGACTGCAAAATTAGTCACAAGTTGTTTTGGATGTTCTTTGTATTAATGAATCGTAATTGTTGCAGATGATTCGATAAACAATGAAGAAGGATCTGCAGGAGGCTCGCCTCGCGCTCGTAGCCCGGCAAGAGCCCCCACCCCTCCCTCACCCTCTCGATCTTCACCCCGCTCGCCGCGCCTGCACCCCGCGCTCTACCCTCAACAGCCCGACGTCCAGGACTCAGACCCTGATGTCGACGAGAGCGACGACTTCGATAAAGACGAAAAACGAGACCCTAACGCAAACCTAGGGAAGAGAAAGAAGAAAACCAGGACCGTATTCTCCAGATCCCAAGTATTCCAGCTAGAACAGACCTTCGACATGAAACGGTACTTGAGCAGTTCCGAGCGCGCTGGATTAGCAGCCTCCCTCCACTTAACTGAAACGCAAGTGAAGATCTGGTTCCAGAACAGACGAAATAAGTGGAAGAGGCAGTTGGCTGCGGAGCTGGAGGCTGCTAACATGGCACATGCTGCTCAGCGTTTGGTTAGAGTACCAATACTTTACCATGAGTCTCGACCGACGTCGATGCCGCATACGCCTCTACCGATGCATCCGCAGTTCAACGAGCCAGGGGTGTACTTCCCTACGCAAGCTCCCCAGCAGCTGCAGCCTTTGCCAGCGTCTCCTGTGACCTCCAGGGCTCCATTATCCAGCCTCGTGTAGTGTTCGCTTGAGCCCGCGCGCTCTGATAATAATGGACAGTACTAAAGTGCGTTTCGCGGGACTAGTCATATCATGAATGTTGATGGCCAAATCGTTCAAATGTAATATTTATAGGTTGGATTAAGAGTTTGGGCGTGTTCAGGTGGTCTAGCCAGCTGTAGCTCACATGTGGTGCGGCATGTGTGTGTTAATGCGTGACTATAAATGTGGCTTAGTGTATCGTTTATGTCTGATGCGGATTAAGGATAATACAAAAAGAGTGACCATTTCATTTGTTGGCGGTTTCAAAATCTCGATAATATTTTACGCAGATTTTGTTTTGTCTCAGAAAAACTTCTTTTTTGAAAACTTCGTTGTGAAAACTCACAACACATTATTTTATAAAAGGATTAAATATAATGACCACCAAAAATACTAATTGCACAGCTAAATATGCTTACTAAAATATATCATAACGAGGACCTATACGCCTCAAATCACTGCAATCCGTCTCAGAAGGGTTAGGTTATGTTAGGTTCCTTCTTAAACCCACCCAAAAATAGAAGCCGTCGACTGAGTTTGATCTCTTTAAAATATTGTAGTAAGCATATTTTGGTGTGCAATTAATATTTTTGGTGGAACAAAGGCAAAACATTGAGGAACAGTTAAATACTATTATAAACAGTTGCATTGACGCTTTTATGTATTTCATTAAAGTACCTATTGACAGTAATGTCGTCGTCTCAGTCGTGTGCTATCTACGTTATACATTATAAGGCAACTTGTTGATTTAAGCTCTGTAAGGCAATTCTAAAAGAAGTTTTTATTGGCTGACCTAGCCGTAAAGTCTTTAATCTAATCTGAACGCGCCCAGACAATTTTATTTACGTATTAGATAAATAGAAAGAGAATTCACTAAATGTAACGTACAAAGGTCTGTGTCTCTCCATGTTGTATAATAATGTACATAAGAAACGTTTTAAAAATAATCCTTCATGTATTTATTTATTATTATAGATTTTGTAAATAATAGCTAAAAGAACTGACTTCATTTTGTAATAAGAGATATTTGTTTCTCAATGAGAATCATTCAGTTATTTTTTATCTTCGTCTAGTTGAAAGTTAATTGTCAGTTGAGATATATTGGGACTGAATAGTATTCATGATGCTACTTAACCTGTAGAGTCGCAGCGGCCCACCAGTGGCCAAAAGATTTTAATGATGTCTGGTATTTTAATACTTGACAGATTAGAATGTGTTGTAATAGAAACATTACAATGGTGTTATATATAAACATAACTTAATTTTTTTGGATGGGGTAACTTTGGTCGTTCTTCAGACAAAAAATACTTATCAATAAAAATATGACTTTTCCGATACAGATACTTTTTATCTATATTCAATCAATGTCAGCTTAGTTTTAGAAGAACTCAAAATCCAACAATTATAAATAATAATATCAGCCCTGTATTAAATTGTCCCACTGCTGGGCACGGGCCTCTTCTCAGTGTGAGAAGGGTAGGCTAGAGTCGACCACGCTAGCCCAGTGCGGGTCGGCAGACTTCACATATCTTCAAGAACATTATGGAGAACTCTCAGTTATGCAGGTTTTCTCACGGTGTTTTCCTTCACCGTTAAAGCGAGCGATAATTGAGGAGTACAGTTTCAAAATCCGCCAAAATGATATCAGAACAAAAATAATGTTCCGATTGAATATGAAGCTCCTTCGTTGCTTCTATCGCATTGCACTGATAGTTTTCAACAAAACTCATTCAAATTCTAATAAATCAGCTCATAAAAGTAGCAGTTTGTTGCAAACACCGCTAAAATGTCCATTTATGTTATGTCTTAAATGGTTTTTTGCTTCGATCAAATATACCATAGATGACACATTATTTATTACACATATTTTTCATTTCCATCATTAAAATATATTTTAGTATTTTCACATATATAGTATACATGGGGCCGTTTTTCGAGCGACGATCGTGCATCTATGGTATATTTGATCGATGGTTTTTTGAGATTTACCATTATTTGGTGAAAAGTATCTTAGAGGATTTTGAAACTAAACTACTCAATTAACTATTAAACAATTATAGGTAAGCTATAATTCTTAAATAACCAATAAATAACGGGTCTTATAGAGAAAATGGTATTTGTTACTTTTACGTAAGGTCTTTACATTATTTATTATGTCAAGTGCGACGTTTATTGTCTAATTTATTCTTATAAAAAAGTTGTCATGAGTGCTACTCGCACGTCCCATACATTTTAAATGTTTCTCTCTTGCAATGGGATGTCATGTGCTCCCATCTCGAGCTTGATATCTCCACAAGATTATTCTTACATATCTTTAGATCTGGTGAAAACTTTCTTTTAAAACGAGAGTAAATTAATAATAAATAAAATAGTTATATAGTTTGTAAATGCTTTAATTTAATGGCTAGAAATTTAGTAATCACTTTGTAAACTGCTTCTAAATTTCTTATCTGTCAATCGTTGACATTATCATTTGTAAATTGACTTCACAATACATTGACTTAAATGCGATATAAAATTTTGAGTAAGTTAACGAACGGAACATTCCAAATTTAAATTGAAATAATGTGACCATTTGTAAATATTATTTTTAAAATATTATTCTTGTGTTATTGTTTTATGTATTTTAACATCACTAAAATAGTATCTTTAAACTTTTATTCACAGGATCGACTGTCTTATTTATTATTTTGTATTATAAACTGTGTTGCCATGTCGCTTCAATGTAATTCTGTAATATTGCTAGCCTAAATAAATAAATAATGAAAAACAATGCTTAATTCTAAAATATTAATGTTATTTATTGATAGTAGTTGAATTATCTTCGTAACTGTAATATTATAATTATGCTGAGATAAGGTGAGGGAATAAAACGAATATGCAATACTAATGTGTCCTTTATTTTTAGTCCTTTTACTTATATTATGTATTTGTGCTCTTATGCTAATAATAATGTCCTCCAAACCGAATTTCGATCATGGCAGCCAATCTTAACGGAGACTGGCCATCTACGTAGGAGATATTATAGTGCACAAGTGTGTGTGCAAACAAGTGCCCTCTCTGTTCCCTAACTCTCATGATTCGTTGGGACGTTACCGACACGACCGGAGAGAGATCAGTCGCAGGACCAACGGCTTTACGTGCTTTCCGAGGCACGGGGGTGTCTAACACCGCCAACTTCCTAACTCCATGATTTCTTAACAGAAAAATCCAGTAACTTTTTGTTGGCCAGGATCTGAACCCGAGACTTTATGCACAGCAGTCGCATTCACTACCGCTGCCCTACGGAGGCAGTTATGCTATTATAACACACTCAAAAGTAGCTGTTTCTGAGAAAAATTCAGTCATCTGTGAAAACGTAACTCTCAGTGTGGGGATAGAACCTACAACACACGTAGTGGCCCCGGTGAGGCGTCCAAAACTCACTACACCATACCTGCAGTTAAAATAACTGCACAGAAAGACTCTCTTTTCACACCTTAACAAACACCCCCCACTTCGTGATTAAAAAACAAAAAACGGAACACCAAAAATAATTAAATTACACTCAGATTAGTGTCGCGTGCCATTGCCAACATTATCTGGCAATCGGCATGCCAGAGGGTGGCTAAACGCTGGCACGCGCCCGGCGCCTCTGTTAACACGTCACATCCGCTTCCGGGACGGAGCCCACGCTTCCGGTCAGGATGTGGTAGCCTGTTTTACACGGGAACAGTTTTTAATGGCGTAGGGAAAGTGCCGTGTCATATATTTATGTCTATGAAGTCTTCTCGGAGCGTATCTATATGTTTCTTGTGCATTTTTAGCAAGGAGTAACCGAATATTGTTGATAATATTTTGTATGCTTATGCAGATAAATACAATAACTAACTAATATTATAAATGCAAATGTGCGTTAGTTTGTTTGTTACGCTTTCACGCCTGAACTACTAGACCGATCAACATGAAATTTCGCATACACGTTGTCATACATACATACATACATAGATTCACGCCTGTTTCCCAGTAGGGTAGGCAGAGACTACGGCTTTCCATTTGCTACGATCCTGACACACTTCACACGTTGTCAGGGGTACAGAAAAGGACATAGAGTACTTTTTATTCAGAAAAAAGTAGATACTGTTACTAACCTAACCTAACTTACATTTACACGAGCGAAGCCGCGGGCAAAATTCTAGCTGTTTTAAATCTCATGTTATTATGGACGAGAAAAGATTGACTAAGAAAGTTTATAAGACTAGTGTGAATGGAACAGTCGCAAGAGGAAGACCTAGATGAACATTTCTTGATCAGATCGGAGACGTTCCGGACAAAGTCCAGGTTAAGAGCACCTTAAACAGGCGAGCATGTTTGAAAAATGTGATGAAAGCGAATGAAGTCACAGAAGTGTGTCGGGATCGTAGCAAATGGAAATCCGTAGTCTATGCCTACCCCTCTGGGAAACAGGCGTGAATCTATGTATGTATGTATATCTGTAAGGACCTGCTACCTACTATTACTGAATCATTTAGAGCCGAACACTTTCAAGTATTAAAAAAAATTGTAAGTCTAGCCTCTAACAGCAGACATAGCAGAATAGCATTTACTCACTTGCACAACCTAACTAATATTATAAATGTGAGTTTGTTTGTTTGTTACGTTTTCACGCCTTAACTACTTGACCGATTATCATGAAATTTCACATACACGTTGTCAGGGGAACATAGGATAACAGAGCGAAAAAAGTAAACCTAACCTAACCTACATTTACGACAGCGAAGCCGCGGGCAAAATGTAGTACTCAATATTTACAAAACTGGTTTAAGCTTTGTAGAATTCCATATTGAATGGCAATGGTGCTGGCTCCTCCAAAGTGTCATCTAAAAAGAAAAATAAATGATTTATCAATACAATCGCTTGCATTTGCAAGTTTGTTTAAGGGGTACTTGTTCGCGATAAACTTAAAAACTACTGAACGGTTTTCCACGCGGTTTTCGCTAATAGACAGAGTGATTCATGAGGAAGGTTTAGGTGTATAATTTGTTTACGTTTTGTACTACCCGTGCGAAACTGGCACGGGTCGCTAGTTCAATATAATTTCAATTCTTATTCTTGTATCATACAAACACACAAGATTAGCTTATTATATTGATTTTGTATCTGTACGATCTGCAGCGGTAGTGAATACGACTGCTGTGCATGTAGTCTCCGGATCGAATCCCGGGTTGAGCCAACAAAAAGTAATTGGATTTTTCTGTTAAGGAATCTCAATAGAAGTCCGGAGATAAAAGTTGGCGATGTTATACAGGCGTTAAAAATCTCAAAGTGACACATAAATTATTGACTCTTGTGGGGTCAACCGGGTCACAGTGTGGGAACCAACAACACTTGGCGCGGCCACAGCGGCGAGGCGACTACTTAATCACTGCACCATCCAAACAACAAATTGTGGTTAGTAAGTCACTCAATTGTGGTTAGTAAGTCACTCAATTGTGGTTAGTAAGTCACTCAATTGTGGTTAGTAAGTCACTCAATTGTGATTAGTAAGTCACTCAATTGTGGTTGAGAGTCACTCAATTGTGGTTAGTAAGTCACTCAATTGTGGTTAGTAGTCACTCAATTGTGGTTAGTAAGTCACTCAATTGTGGTTAGTAAGTCACTCAATTGTGGTTAGTAAGTTACTCATTTGTGGTTAGTAGTCACTCAATTGTGGTTAGTAAGTCACTCAATTGTGGTTAGTAGTCACTCAATTGTGGTTAGTAAGTCACTCAATTGTGCTTAGTAATTCACTCAATTGTGGTTGGTAAGTCACTCAATTGTGATTAGTACGTCACTCAATTGTGGTTAGTAAGTCACTCAATTGTGGTTAGTAAGTCACTCAATTGCTATACTATCTATACAATCACCATTTTACACGGCACGGATGGCGTAGTGGTTTAAATAGTCGCCTTGACAATGCCAGTGCGCCGAGTGTTGTGGGTTCTAATCCCACACGGGACAAAAATTTGATCCACAAAAGGGTGTTCCGAGTTCGAGTGTTTTTTCTGTCCGTTTGAATGTTGTAAAGTCCCCTGCGGCACAGGATCTTGCTAGTGCAGGAGATGACTTTAACAAAAAAGATGTTAAATCTTCAATTAATTAAGTTCGGAAATACACAATAACTATAGGTACTATTGTTCTAAGATCATATTATAAGTACCTTTACATTGTATCATTGTATAGCAAGAGCAGCGATAGCTCAGTGGGGAGACCAACAGACTGCAATGCAGAGAGTCTCGGGTTCGAACCCACGTCGCGCACCTCTGACTTTCGGAAGTAATATGACTTTTCAAAATTATGTGCATATTGATCGACAATTATCGACTGCTCCGTGCCTCGGAAAGCACGTTAAGCCGTTGGTCCCGGCTGCCATGAACATCTATGGCAGTCGTTATTGGGAGAGTGTCGACACAAAAGATCCCACTGGGTCGAAGTGTCGCCGGTCTGCACTGACTGGCCCCCACATAAGATAAGATCATTGTATAGCAGTGAACCGATTGCACTATTAATGGACCGCTAGCTCTCTAAGCAGCTTATACAAATTCTACAATAACCAAGCCTGAGGAATTTGGGTTACTGGAACAACTTTCGGTTTCAAGTACCTTGCTGAAACGGAATTGGCGTAAAATATACGTTTTTATCCAATAGGAGTGTTGTTTTGTCTTACTTTTAGTGTGTATGTAGTATCCGTTCCAATCCAATCTTATAGAAAGATAAACAAGGCAATTTTTGTTGAATTTATCACATAATTACTTGTTTAATAGAATAAGTAACACATTTATCCATATTTCTAAGGTTTTTAAATGATACTTTATGCATTTTATTATTAACTAGAGGATGCCCGCAGCTTCGCCCGCACATGTTTTTTTATTTATCCATTACTTCCCAATCCCGTGGGAATTTCGGGAAATCCCTTCTTAGTGCTCCCCTACAGTACCCAAGGAACATACATGTCAAATTTCAGCTTCTTGCGTTCAGTAGTTTCGGCTGTGCGTTGTCTGTCAGTCACTCAGTAATGGAAGAGTTTTATATAAAATATATAGATTTACGTGTGATCAATAAATCAATAAAATATTTGATAAATCTTAGACAAAAAGTGAGGTTATTTGTTATAATATAGTTACGCGAGCGAAGCTGCGGGTAAATTACCTATTAAAAGCCTAATCCTTATCCTAATCCTAACTAATACTATAAATGCGAAAATGAGTTTGTTTGTTTGTTTGCTACGCTTTCACGCCTTAACTACTCAACTGATCAACTTGAAATTTTGCATACACGTTGTCAGGGGTACAGAATAGGACATAGGATACCTTTCATCAAGAAAAATAACTGTTGCAAATCTAACCTAACCTAACCTACATTTACGCGAGCGAAGCCGCGGGTGAAAATTAGTCCTTACTAATATTATAAATTCGAAAGTAACTCTGTCTGTCTGTCTGTTACCTTTTCACGGCTAAACCACTCAACCGATTTAGATGAAATTTGGTACAGATATAGCTTAAAACCTGGGAAAGGACATAGGCTACTTTTTATTGATGTAGGCACCACGCGGGCGGAGCCGCGCACAAAAGCTAGTATAAAATAATTCGAATATGCTAAAAAGAAGAAAAATCTTTTACATCGAAAATTATAGTAAGTATAAGTTGTCCGTTCAGTAATAATGTTACAAAGACTTAAGATACTTATAAAATAATTACACCTAATTATTAAGTAAACTGGACAAAATTAACTGGCGGTTTTCATGACCGCCGCGAATAAACAAATATAACGAAGTAATTTCCATTTACAATTATTTTCACATCCAATTAATTAATCATCATTATTAATTAATAATATCAACGGGCATTAAACTGACAATTCACGGATATATCAATTTAATTAAACGATTCGCGATATTAATTCGATTATTACCCGTCGTAAAAAAGTTACAAAACATTCTGTTTTCCCGCGCAAACGACGCGCCGTCACGAACCGCCATTACCATAAAGCAATTTGGATTTTATCGCTAAGTAATAGAGATTACATTGGTTTATCACGACAATCCTCTAATTACCGGCATGCATCCGGAAACGGCACGCCATTTTGTCATTTCATAATGTCGACCTTATAATTGTGTGGCTATGACACTTTTTGAGAATTTCGCATTAACATGTTAATTTAAGCATACATTTTTGTGGTCAAAGGAAATTGAGCTTTGGACGGGTAATGGAGAGCTTAAATTTTGTTTGTTGTATTAGTGAGCGACATCTATCGCTTTATTAGATCAAGTTAGAGTGGAATCTCAATTTAATTAAAAACGGTGGGTGTTTATCGCGATCGCGCGTGCTTGTGAGTACTGGCACGCTCCGATTGCCGAGCGCGCGTTCGTCACTCGTCGGGGATTTTCGTTGTTTTTATCAACTGTCACTTCATTATCCAAATTGAATTTGGAACGCGTGCCAGCGTGAGCTTCTCAGCTTTTATTGAGTGCAGCTGTCTCTTTGATTTTCATTTGTTAATGAGTGAATATAGGTACTTGGTGCATTTTAAAAGTAAAATGTTAATTTATTATTTTATATTTATGTTATTTATCGCGTTGTTTAGTATAGGTATTTACTTATATTATTTAGGTTTAGAGCATTAGTTCCCTAAGTAGTCCAGGTGGACCCCAGGGGTCCACGGGAGACTTGACGGGGGTCTACGTTGGCGTGACAAAAAAAATAGAGGTACACAATTCGTAAGCGGGGGTCCCCGAAAATTTATTTGCTTTCGATAGTGAAGAACTAAAATGTTGGCATGAGTTCACCGACTGTTCGATAAGCTCAACGACTGTTACTTGTAAAAACTTGCATATTAGAGATTTGATCAAATTTGTTTAGCTGCAGGAGGCCCACCGGAACCAGCTAAATTTTGAAAGTGGTCTATGATAAAAAATGTCTGGGAACATCTGGGTTAGAGGAAGAAGCAGCTTCTTACTAAATATTGCATAAAATTAATTACATAGGTGCTATAGCTATAGTATTTTTAAGATACTTTCTATTAGGTATACTTATGCTAACTGCAGATAAATCCTAACTAATATTATAAATGCGAATGTGAGTTTATTTATTTTGTGGCGACTACACAGACGAAGATGTTCAGCCTACATTTAACAGATGGCGATACAATCGCACTTCACATGACGTCATACTATTCTGCATCGCACAAGTGGAGTTTACACAGCGACTAAGTACCTATATAATTATACAAGCTCCCGACATCAACCGTCGGGCCGCGGCCCGCCAGGTACGATCAACCAGCCTGGTCGGAGACTCCTCCCTTTGTGTTGGAGGGATATCACACCCTGTTCCTCCACAGTTTGTTACGATTTCACACTTTAACTATTTGACCGATCGTCATGAAATTTCGCATACACGTTGTCAGAGGAATAAAAGAGGACAAGTTAACATCCAGAAAAAGAACTGTTCCTAAACTAACGACACGCGACCGAAGCCGCGGGCAAAATCTAGTTCTAAATACAGATAGATAGGTAACTAGTTTAATACGACGACGCGCGAAAAAAAGGCCACTCACACAGATAGGTACGTGCGTATAAAGACTTCGGACTAAGTTGGGCGAATGTCACCTCATTCAGCATTCGGTTGACTTGCCTAAAATCTAATATACTCATATATTTTTGGTCATAGTAACTGTATTTTATACCATCATTTAAATGTCAAAACAGACAATGATGTCAATAGATAACAAAACATAGTCCAATATAAAACAATTTTCTAAAATAAGTTGCTACAAGTTCATAACTATCGGCATAGTTTAACTTTAAAATATCCTTTATGATACCCCAGTGTGTCATATTGTTTACATTAACCTTTTAATTGCTTTAAAAGCGCCCAAAAAACTCCACACTATCAATTAATAACATGTTAAGAGGTAATTTACGTGAACTGTCAGTTTGTAACAGATAACACAACACGAAACCCATAATGGCGGGCTCGGTGACACACGCCCAAATTTAAATGACTGTGGAAAAATGCGGAACTATTAATAAGGCTACGACATTTAATTTAAAATTGGGATTTTGTTCGAAGAGCTAGCGATGTTGCAACGCAATGTAATTTGATCGGGTTATGCGATGTGTGTTTGTTTTAAAACTTGTAATTATTCAAATTTGGAACGGCAGATGCGTTTGAAAACTATAATCGATTTTGTTTTTACTCGTACGTAATAAGCTTAAGTAAATTAGGCATTACAAAAACTTATTTTGAACAAACATTGAATAGAACTTTAAGGTTATTTTGTGATATGATTATTTTAAATTACGTTTTGCCAAAAGTTAGATATTAATTCAATTACATTAACTTTCTTTACCGTTGTAAGTAAAAGTTATATTTAGGTATATTACAAATTCAATTATTTTTATTGAGATCAGATACAATTATATGCTTATACATGTTAAATGTTCATTTGTGAAGTTCCAAAATACATTTATTAAAGCTAAATGCAAGCAAAGCAAAGGCATAGAGGAATCCTCGCAAGTTACTCAAGTCTACTAGTTTTAATTGTCATATTATACAGATATCTATAGTAAAATTGTAATTTTGATTGAAAAAGTGTAATTAAAAACAGCTATTTAATTTTCATGAATATTCTAACTGATAAATCATAACTAATCCTAACTTCTAACCTAATATCCTAACTAATATTATAACAGCAAAAATGAGTTAGTTTGTTTATTACCTTTTCACGTCTAAACCACAGAACCGATTATCCTGAAATTTTGCATATACGTTGACAGGTGTACAGAAATGGACATAGGCTACCTTTTATCCCGAGAAAAATTACTGTTCCTGAGGAAAACAATAATAAAGTCTTTATGATAATAGATGGCGCCACGTCTCTTTTGAATCATGATTGAATTATATTATTACAAGCAAAGTACAAATTGATTGTCAAATTCTAAATTAACGCGAGCGAAGCTGCGAGCAAAATAACAAATAAAATGATCTTTATCTTTATCTTTTATCTTTAAAAGCTAGAAATATTATAAATGCGAATGTGAGTTTGTTTGTTACGCTTTCACGCCTTAACTACTCGACCGATCATTATGAAATATCGCATACACGTTTTCAGGGGTACAGAATAGGACATACGGTACCTTTTACCCGGAAAAAAATTATGTTACTAACGTAACCTAACCTATATTTAGGCGACGGAAGCCGCGGGCAAATCTTGTATAAAATATTCGCCTAAACAAGGGTTAGTTGCACCGCAGTCGAGTTAATGATCTGTTAAAAACATAGTTTGTGTTAATTACAATTATCTAAGTTAATGGCGCGTAAAATACAATTATATTATTAATAGGATTAGATATGCATACGATGAGCCCATCAATCTTGGTTTGTTGTTTTGTGTGTCGATACTTCACGATAAAGAAATTTGTAAGTCGATATTTTTGGTAACACCTCTAAGTTGACAAACAAGCATACTATAATTGGATCGAGTTATGCCAAAATGTACCAACCCACAAATTCACAAAAAATGAAAAATCTGAGTTAAGTATTAGGTACAGAATCAACTTATATGTGTATCCAAGCTCTATAACAAAAGGCACAAAATGGCAATAACAATAAATTAATACAGATAGTTGAATCATGAGTAATCGCAAATTACAAATCTAGCTTTAAATCCCATTTTCTCAAAATCAATTTTATACAGTTGGTACATTTTGCCATAACTCGGTCCAATTGTGGGCTAATGTTTGCCCAGAATTCGTGTCCCGGTATGCATAAACACTGTCGACCACAGGACTATTGCTATAACTACGGCTACCCTGGCCAATGTGTAAGCCGAATCTACAATACCCAGGTTAAGCTGTCTATCTCAGAAGTGGAGGGCAGTCAGACCCCGGCTAAAACACACGACCAAAAGAAAGGAGCAGCCCAGCGTCCCTGGCAATCTGAACACGGTAAGGTGACCCCACACTGCTTGACTATGGAAACCCTAAGTACCCAAGTGTGTTATCCTAATAATTTGATTGTCTATTAAGGAGTCTTCAAATATATTAAAAATTTTTTGCTTAGATGTACACACAGCGACGCATCAACCTAGACTCTTTGGACTTTGAGCTATTAGAAGTTGAACGCTGCGAATCGTGCGAGAGAGTGCGTTATATTTTTGTTTCGCTCTATCCTTACCATTACATTGACACCACTATTATTATTGAATATTATATTTATACTAGCTGTCCCGATAGACGTTGTCCTGTACAAAAGAGAAAAAAAAGCATATCTAAACCATCCTCGAATCCACTTGATCACACACAAAAAGTTTCATTCAAATCGGTCCAGCCGTTTAGGAAGAGTTCACTGTCAACACACGTACAGAAGAATTATATATATAAAGAGACATCATACTGTTGCGCCAATTTATTTATTTTCTTTTTTTTTTTTTATTTATATCTTACGTATGTATTTTTTAATTTTTTGTGTTTGTAAAATGTTAAAGAGTAGCTGATGTACGTCCGGGCGTCACTTGGGGTTACCACATAACATCAGGGTTGGTTTGAGGTATAAACCGCAAACCAATAACAAACCTGACTGGTAACCTCGTTTTTCATTATATACATATGTACTTTTGTTTTTTTGCTATATTATAATATTTGTATAAGAATGTATACCTTATTTTGAAAAATAAAATACTTACTTACTTATCTTATGTGGGGGCCAGTCAGTGCAGACCGGCGACACTTTGACCCAGTGGGATCTTTTGTGTCGACACTCTCCCAATAACGACTGCCATAGATGTTCATGGCAGCCGGGACCAACGGCTTAACGTGCTCTCCGAGGTACGGAGCAGGCGATAATTGTCAATCAATACGCACATAATTTCGAAAAGTCATATAACTTCCGAAAGTCAGAGGTGCGCGACGTGGGTTCGAATCCGAGACCCTCTGCATTGCAGTCTGTTGGTCTCCCCACTGAGCTATCGCTGCTCAACTACTTACTTACTTACTCACTGTCCCTTTCCGACAATTCTCTATGTTGTATGTAGCGTAGTTATGCGTATATAGGGTGTCTAACTTGATGTGTACCCGTGTGTACTCTAAATAAATATGTATTTTTATAATTGTATCCACGGGACGAGCGAGGTAATCAAATAAACAATATAGTTATGTATACATAAAAGATAACGAGGGGATATCGTGCGAACAATATACTTGCAATCGACTCATTCTGACCATCGTGAAGGCGAAGTGAAGTCATTAATAACCTATTATAGTCTATGGAACCATAATATACCTCTCTGGTGAGGTTAGATTATGACATTAATTTTACTATGGTGATTGACCAAGTTGCAACAATTTGTTGTTTAGATGGCGCTGTGGTTAAGTAGTCGCCGCTGTGGCCGCGCCAAGTGTTGTTGGTTCGAATCCCACTGAAGTCATCTTTGTGGATTTTAACACCACTATAATTTCATTTAGTTAGTTTGTTACGCTTTCAGGCCGTAACTACTCGACCGATCATCATGAAATTTTGCATACACGATGCCAGGGTAATAGAAAAGGACATAGGGTACCTTTCATCCAGAAAAAAGTACTGTTACCAACTTAACCGATATTTACGAGAGCTGTTTATCGCTACTCTCCTTAATAAAATGCTGCATTGTAGTTTTCGACAATTGACGTCAATACAATATTGAAAATCACCAATAGTTGCATTATAAGTACTCGTACTTGGTCTTTAGCAGTTCAGTTGGTTATTTTCTAGTAAAACTGCTCCCCAGCTACGGACCTGGTTCTTGCCTACCGGCTGGCTGTCAGTAGAACTAGAAATAATAACGAGATGGGTGTAAAAACCCAGGATTCAACCTCTTCGTCTTCATGTGACCTTGTGACCCTTATAATGTGACCTTGTGACCCCTATAATGTGACCTTGTGACCCCTATATCACGAGGGTCTTTTGACCCACAGGGCCCATATTCGAACTCAACCGAGGTATGACTCCAAGGTGTCTGCACACCAAGTTACAAGTCAATATTTTTCCATTTAAAATATGTGACCCCTATATCTTGGGGGTCTTTTGACCCCCAGTGCCTATATTCAAACTCGACCGAGGTATGACCCCAAGATGTCTGCACACCAAGTTACAAGTCAATCGGTCTAGTGGTTCCGGAGCTATGCCTGTCACTAACAGACAGACACATAGACCCAGAAAGTCTTTTTAATTAACACGTTCCCTGTCCGATGAACCACATATGGTACGTAACAATTGATTTTCTATTGTGTCTATCACGGAACTGTGAATGGGTTAACCTCTTCGAAGAAGACTCAGACGTTAATAACTCCAGGTCTTTTACTAGGGCTGTTGCGCTATACAAGTAATTATAATCCAAGTAAAGTTGCAAGTAGTGAAAACTCTGTCTGTTTTGTGTGTGAGTAAATACTCAGAAAATAAACAGTTGTGAATTTTCAGTAAAGCGTTTTTTTTTATTTTATAATTGTTAATAGAACAATCTAGCAGAGCGAAGGCGCGGGAAAATCTAGTATCTAATAGAAAGAAATATATGACTTACGAACGAACAATAATGGTAGACAAGCATTGCTTCTTAACATCGGTCGTAATTTTCACCCAGTTTTAATAACGTAAGTGATTCTATATGACGGTTCGATCGGCCATTACTTTCGTATAAGTGTTCGTACACACCTACCTTGTAAGAAACAATACCTACCTTACAAGATATTGCCCGCGACTTCTCTCGTGTAAATGTAGGTTAAGATTAGATTATTTATTTTTCTGGATAAAAGGAACTCTATGTCCTTTTCTGTTCCCCTGAAGACATTATAAGGCTAGTGTGAATGGAATAGTCGCAAGGGGAAGACCTAGGCGAACGATTCTCGATCAGATCGGAGACATTTTAGACAAAGGCCAGGTTATGAGCACTTTTAAACGGCGAGCGTGTATGAGGAATGCGATGAAAGTGAATGAAGCCAGAGAAGTGTGTCAGGATCGTAGCAAATGGAAATCCATAGTCCGGTTGACCTATCCCTCTGGGAAACAGACGTGAATCTATGTATGTAGGTAAAATACCAAATATGGACTCTGTCGGACACGGAAAATAGATAGAAGAGAAGAACCCTTTATGCTCTATGAAAAGAGAAACTATTCTGTGACTCATTTTAGTTCGAATACGTTGTAATTTGTAGTAACACGTATTGTTTATCACTAATGAATTGAACAAATTAATTTAAATGACTCCATTATCGGAGCCTGTCACAAATGACAAGACAAAGGAGAATTTTATACCGACAGGTGTGTACGAGCCTAACACTAATAGCAGACATAATAATTGTTTATTGACTGTATCGGTTTTACGCGCCTTTATTATCTATGGACTCTCTATGGTCAATTTTATATTTAGGGATGGATCGTTTTTAAACGTTCCTTTTTTGTTTTTTTAAAAGTCTCTTGAACAATGAAGGAAAAGGCGCACTAGGAATAATTCCTGTGTCACGGGGGACTTTACAAACATACAAACTACGGACACATAGAACATCCAGACTCGGAACTACTATTTGTGGCTCACACATATTTTTGCTCCGGGTGGGATTCGAACCTACAACTCGTCGTGGACAGTGGTGAGTCGGCTACTTCAACCACTACGCCATCCGTGCAGTCATACAGTGAGTTGTCATTTTGTTATGTGGACGACATATTTTTTCAATATGCCTCATGCATTTATCACGCGTAAGTCTGTGTAAATTCTGTGTAAAAAATTTCTGTAATAAATATTTTGCCTAAACAAGTAGGTACACCAATTCATTCAGGAATTAGTTATCTTCAGTTATTAGTTCTAAGTATAACTAATTCCCACTTCTAACAAGATATTTTTTTTTATATTTTATTTTGTTCGTCAAAATGACCTGATGGTAAGCAGTCGTGTGGTCTAAGAGCAGTGGCCTGCACACCGCCCTCATAGCAGCCGAGCCGATGTTGAGGTCTCTACTTTGACGGCTCGGACTGTCTCTACTTTGAGAAGGTGCTTTTTCACGCCCTGCTTAAAGGACCCAGGATTGAAGGAAGAAGGAAACACGTGCCTTTTCAGAGAATTCCATGTCTTGGTCGTTCGGCAGAGGTATGAGGACCCAAACTTGTTGGTATGCGCTCTAATCGACTCTACCGTGCAAGAATGGCATCAGAGCCCAGCACGCGTTCTTCTGGATAGGAAAGGGGAGGGCAGGATACTGAGTCTACCCGTGAATTTTAAAAGTAGTAGGGCCTCGTTGATTTCAGCATGAATGGTCCGGCTCGACCGGGGAAGGACTACCCTCTCACAGAATATCGACGTGTAATACCAGTATTCCTACTGTTGTGTTTCGTCCGGTGAGTGACAGTGCCGGAGGCCCAATTACCCATTTTCCCCCATTCCGCTCCTTCTCCTTCCCACTTCCTTTCCTAAAGGGTCGGCAACGCGCAAGTGATGCCTCTGGTATTGCAGGCGTCCATAGGCTACGGTGTCCACTTACCATCAGGTGGGCCGTATGCTTGTTTGCCACATTAGTTGCATAAAAAAATAGAACATGGCTGAAAAGCAACCGAAACGTCGGGGAAAGTGTCAATTTAAATATTAATAAATTTGTAGTAAAGTTCAATAAAGTGTTTTTAAATAAACAACGCGACAAAATCTGTATAAAGCAGATTAATTTCAATGAATAACTTTCGCGTAAATGTAATAGAATATTATACAAGCCTAATCCTAACTATCCTAATCCTAACTAATATTATAAAAGCGAAAATGAGTTTGTTTGTTTGTTACATTTTCACGCCTAAACCACTGAACCGATCATCCTGAAATTTTGCATATACGTTGTCAGGTGTACAGAAACGGACATAGGCTACCTTTCATCCCAAAAAAAATTACTGTTCCCGACGAAAACAACAATAACGTGTCTTTCGAATCATGATTGAATTATATTATTACAAGCAGAGTACAACCCGAATTGAATGTCAAATTCTAAATTAACGCAAGCAAAGCCGCGGGCAAAAGCTAGTACTTAATAATTGCACATCGATATTAATTAGTAGGTACTTTATTTTGCCCGCGGCTTCGCTCGCGTAAATGTAGGTCAGGTTAGATTAGTGACAGTCATTTTTCTGGATTATAGGTACCCTATATCCTTTTCTGTTCCCCTGACAACGTGTATGCGAAATTTCACGATGATGGGTCGAGTAGTTGAGGCGTGAAAGTGTAACAAACAAACAAACGAACTCACATTCGCATTGATAATATTAGTTTGGATTATATCTTGAGTACTCATACATATATAGATTCACACCTGTTTCCCAGAGGGGTATGCAGATACTACGGATTTCCATTTGCTACGATCCGACACACTTCTCTGGCTTCATTCACTTTCATCACATTCCTCAACCGACTATTATTGACTAACTGAAGCACCCACCTTCGCCTGTCGTGTATAATGACCACTCAAACGTCCACTACACTTATCGAGTTATCAACTCATCCAATTGAGCCTCGAGGTCTGCTTACCCACTATACAAACATGAAGGAGACCGTTATCACGACACTATCTCGCGGTTAGATCGCCGCGATAATGAATTTGGGGCCGAAATGTGCGCGTGCGCCGATGTTAGGGTTGTACGTAATGAGTTTAGAAGCTTATAATTAGGTGGAAGGTTGGTTTTATTAAGCTTTTTATTATGAAATAGCATTTGATGTTTTAGCTTCTGTTTGGAAATTAAACTTATAAAGATAATTTTATTTATATCTAACTGATATTATAAATGAGAATGTAAGTTGTTTGTGTGTTTGTAAGGATTTATCGCAAAAACTACTCAACCGATAGCATTCGCAAGACTAAGTAAATATAGCATGATACATGACGTTCTTATTATATAGCAAAATACGTAGCCTTCTATTCTAGTCCAGTCATTCTATTGAGAATCTTAACTAATATTATAAATGCGAAAGTAAGTTTGTTTGTCTGTTATACTTACACGTTTGTAACAAATGTCAAACTAGGCATGCATTTGTTAACAGATTTTATATATTCTTGGGTCCACAGCGTCAGTAATAAAAATTGTAATGTTATGATAACGGCATATTTAGGTAAACTCAATTATGTAGACAGAGAATTTGTTACAAATATTAAAATGATGTAATTACCTATACTTTAGGTACCTAAGCATTTTATTGTATGACACAGTTGCTTGTACGTGTACAGGCAGTTTTAGCTTGAGTTTATATTTAGTTATCACTTTTAAAATAGATAGACAAGTGATCGCCTGAAACACAGGTCTAACCTAGTTCAGGCAAGTAGCTTATAATAATTTAAAGATGTTTAATTATCCTTTCTTGCCATAACAAATTACTATAATTATTATTTTGGTTATAAACTAGTTTATTAAGGCATTGAATTATTGTTAGTTATTAATCTTGACATAATCTCTTATTTGTATTATTATTATCTGATTTTAATTCTCATTATTTAATATTGTTTCCTATGATATACAATTTAACATTTGTCACACTTATGAACTAAGAATTTTCGGACAAAGTTCTCGTAATGGCTCGTAGCACTGTCTCTCTTTTTGTACGCCACTGTATGAGGCTGAACATGTACGAACTAAACACTATTTGTAATAATATCTTGCATTCAATGTATGTATACCATGTTCAAACAAATAAATGAATTCTTATTCTTATTCTTATTCTTATAAGATTTAATTTGAAGTTGATTTAAGTCCATTATTGTACTCTTTTTTTAGACGAATAAATTTTATTTTATTATAAAAGAAAAGAAAAACTACTCGTCCGATCATCATAAAATTCGCATACGCATTTAAAATATTAATTAGGATTAGGATAAGAAACCTGTGAATATTATAAAGCTATATACTAATATTATAAGGCTGTAGAGTTTGTTTGTTTGAACGCGCTAATCTCAGGAACTATTGGTTCGAATGGAAAAATATTTTTTGTTGGATAGCTTATATATCGAGGAAGGTTATAGGCTATATAACATCACGCTACGACCCACGGGGGCGGCGCAGTAATCATAAACGCAGGTGAAACCGCCTAATAGTATAGTTGTCGAAATGTAGGTATAATACACTTCTAGCCTAGCCATGATTTCTTTTTCAATATGTCGAAAAGTAATACTTATGATTCTTACGAACTTCAAAGGGAGTTTCTTTAATGAGTTTATTACTTCTTCTCCCTAGTCTTTAGTATTCCCAAGTCACTTGGGTTCGGCTTTCTAGTCTAACGGGATTTGGCTGGATATCAGTTTTTATACGGAGCGACTGCCACCTGACCTCCGCAACCCGAAGGCTAACGATATCCAGAAAAAAGAATTGTAACCTAACGTACATTTATGCGAGCGAAGCCGCGGTAAAAATCTAGTTTAATATAAATAGCTCATTGCCTTTCATTTGAATGTACAAGTTACAATTCACATAGCTTTCTTTTGAATATATTATGAGATAACATACATACATACATAGATTCACGCCTGTTTCCCAGAGGGGTAGGCAGATACTACGGATTTCCATTTGCTACGATCCTGACACACTTCTCTGGCTTCATTCACTTTCATCACATTCCTCATACACGCCCGTCAGTTCAAGGAGCTTTTAACCTGGCCTTTGTCCAGAACGCCTCCGATCTGATTGAGAAACGTTCGCCTAGGTTTTCCTCTTGCGACTGTTCCATTCACACTAGCCTTATAAACTTTCGTAGTCAGTCTTTCCTCGTCCATTATTTCTACATGTCCAAACCAGCTTAACATACCCTTTTCTATTCTTGTCACTATATCAAATATATAACACTATATAACAACGTTCAAAAACCTGCGCATCATATCAGGTAATCAGCCGTTATTATTTTAACATTACGGCTAACTGCGCAACACTTAACCCTTCTATATAAAGAGTAATACATTAATAAAACATGTCAAAATATTTTACTAACGCAGCCTTTAGTGGCGCGGCGAGGCGGCGCAAGCGCAGGCGCGTTAGCCTTAAGGGCGACTCGTGCGCATCCAAAACGAACACAGATTCGGGGAACGCCATATGTTAGGTAACCCTAACCGACCGTATTTTGGACGAATTTTAATTAAACACCCGATAAAAAGTACAGGAGTTAAATTAAAAACAAAATTTTGAATAATTTATGGGAGATCATCACGGCATGTTTTACAAAAACATCTTTTTTGGTTATTATTAATTTAGTTGGCGCATATTAAGCGAATGTTTTAATACTTAAATTCAGTTTGACATGTTGTTTTCTGACGTTAATTTGATAAACAAAAACATGTATTTTATGTTCGGGAGACGTCACTTTTTTAGCTTTTTTATTTTCTTCGTATATATATATGTACACGTTTACATTTTTGACCTAAATGTTGGTAGTACCGTTATCTGGTTTTGTTGTGTGAGTTTTTTATATTAATTAGTCTTCAAGCCTGAATTTTGGACACGGCAACCAATCTTAACGGAGACAAGTCATTTGCGCAGGCGATATTATAGTTGCAAGGGAGTATATAATAATAATAATATCAGCCCTGTATTAAACTGTCCCACTGCTGGGCACGGGCCTCTTCTCAGTGTGAGAAGGGTTAGGCCATATTCCACCACGCTGGCCGAGTGCGGCTTGACAGGCTTCACATATGTATCTTCGAGAACATAATGGAGAACTCTCAGACATGCAGGTTACCGCATGATGTTTTCATTCATCCTTATAGTAAGCGATAATTAACTATTTAATACGCACATATTCGAAAAGTCAGAGATGCGCGCCTTGGGTTCGAACTCGAGACCTCTGCGTGGCAGTCCAACGGTTTCCCACTAGGCTATCGCTGCTGTTGCAAGGGAGTGCGCTAATATTATAATAAATCTATACTAATATTATAAAGCTGAAGAGTTTGTTTGTTTGTTTCTTTGTTCGAACGCGCTAATTTATTAGATGTTCCCGCGGTTTCACCCGCGTTTACCGTTACTGCGCCGCCCCCGGGGGTCGTAGCGTGATGTTAAATAGCCTATAGCCTTCCTCGATAAATAGGCTATCCAACACTAAAAGAATTTTCAAATCGAACCAGTAGTTCCTCAGATTAGCGCGTTCAAAGAAACAAACAAACTCTTCAGCTTTATAATATTAGTATAGATATTTTGTAGACCCTTTACGAATGTTGTTGCCTAAATAAACTTTATGTAGACTTTTGTCTTTCCTGTGATATATGGTAAATAAACAATTGCATTATATTAATATTATTAACATCTGAGAGTTCTCCATAATGTTCTCGAAGATATGTGGAGTCAGCCAACCCACACTGGGCCAGCGTGGTGGACTATGACCTAATCCTTCTCACACTGAGAAACCCAGCATGGGGACTGCTGGGCACGGCATAGTTTAATACAGGGCTGATTATTATATTATAAAACCACCCAGTTCCTGCTTTCTAATTACATTCATTCTCTATAAATTCAGTTTATAAAAAAAGACAATACACAGAGAACCGTCTCTTTATATTGTCTCTAGTCACCAGTGCGCCATCTTTGTTTACAAAATAAGGCAATTAAGTAACTCGACTATACGAACGAATAGATTATTTATCGTAGTTCTAATAAAACAATTAATATTCGTTACACGGTGTACCCGGTGTTGTGTGTGTTTGCGCATACATTAGCATATCATTACCTTAAGGACGAGCAGATATACGTGTAATTAGACGATAAATTAAGTTTTAGGGGAACCGATATCATCCGATATGTTAAGACAGAGCTCCGTCTTGTACAGTCCACTCGATGCTATAATGTGCGTTTATAAAAATTTTTTTATACAGTTATCTTATCTTATCTTATGTGGGGGCCAGTCAGTGCAGACCGGCGACACTTCGACCCAGTGGGATTTTTTGTGTCGACACCAATAACGACTGCCATAGATGTTCATGGCAGCCGGGACCGACGGCTTAACGTGCTCTCCGAGGCACGGAGCAGGCGATAATTGTCAATCAATACGCACATAATTTCGAAAAGTCATATAACTTCCGAAAGTCCGAGGTGCGCGACGTGGGTTCGAACCCGAGACCCTCTGCATTGCAGTCTGTTGGTCTCCCCACTGAGCTATCGCTGCTCTTTTATACAGTTAAGGTGGCAAACAAGCATACGGCCCATATAATATAATATTAGTATAGATATTACAGTAGGGTAACGTGTGACCCTCTATTTACCGAGTGTAATGATAAGTACTCCGAGTCGTCGTAACATTGCAAACATTGTAATGTCACTACTTATAACTCACTTCAATATGTGGGGCTGTGTTTGTCAACATTGAAACATAGAGTTGTTTTTTTTTTTAACGTCTATGATGGCAAACAAGCATACAGCCCACCTGATGGTAAGTGGTCACCTCAGCTTATGGACGCCTGCAACACCAGAGGCATCACTGCCGACCCTTTAGGAAAGGAAGTGGGAAGAAGGAGCGGGAAGAGGGAAAGAAGGTGATTGGACCTCCGGCACTCTCACTCACCGAACGAAACACAACAGCAGGTATACTGCTATTTCACGTCGATATTCTGTGAGAATAGTTCTTCGCCGGTCGAGCCGGCCCATTCATGCTGAAATCAGCGAGGCTCTACTACTCTAGAACGTCCATGTCCACGTAAAGAGACGTGTTATATGTTTAGCGTGTATCGTTTGTGGAATCGTGGCTTCTAAATAGAGGAACCGATATTATACGGTATTTTTTAAATAAAAGACTGCTTCTGCACACAAAGTTTTGTCCCGAGTGGGATTCGAACCCACGACACTCGGCGCAGTGTTAGTGGCGAGGCGACCACTTAAACCACTACGCCATCCGTGCAGTCTCGCTTTACAGGTGAAGGAAAACTTCGTGAGGAAACCTGCATGTCTGAGAGTTCTCCATAATGTTCCCGAAGATATGTGAAATCTGCCAACCCGGATTGAGCCAGCGTGGTGGACTATGGCCTATCCCTTTTCACACTGGGAAGAAGATCTTGCCCAGCAGTGGGACAGTTAAATACAGGGCTGATAGACCATCCCAATTATTTTGTTTATAATATCTCCGACAGGATTGTAGCAAATGGAAGTCCGTAGTCTCTACCTACCTCTCTGGGAAACAGGCGTGAATCTATGTATGTATGTATCTCCAACATCACACATACCAAAAATTTTATAAAATTAGGTATGACACCGAAAAGACGCACTTTATTTGGCCGTACACAAACAATTAAACATGCGCACTAATGTTGATTTTATGTAAAGCGCGCACGCGCCTGCGCAGTCCGCGCCTGCGCACACCGCGCCTCCAATTATGAGCGCATCGCGATCTCATCAACTGATACCTGCAATATGCCGCGGATCGAGATGGGTGGCAAACTTTATTGGATGATTTATTATTTTAACAATTATACACGTTTTTAGACTTTCGAGATTTGTACACATTCCTCCTATTCCTAACTAATATTATAAATGCGAATGTGAGGTTGTTTATTTTTTTAAATTTGTTTTTTGTACAACTGAGGTGGCAAACAAGCATACGGCCCAACTGATGGTAAGCGGTCACCGTAGCCTATGGACGCCTGCAACACCAGAGGAGTCACTTGCGCGTTGCCGACCCTTTAGGGAAGGAAGTGAGAAGGAGAAGGAGCGGGAAGGGGGTAAGGGGGTGATTGGGCCTCCGGCACTCTCACTCACCAGACGAAACACAACAGTAGGAATACTGGTATTTCACGTCGATATTCTGTGAGAGGGTAGTCCTTTACCGGTCGAGCCGGCTCATTCATGCTGAAATCAGCGAGGCTCTACTGCTCTTTGTATGTTATGTTTTCATGCCTTAACTATTCATGAAATTTCGCATAGGTACACGTTGTTACACGACAAATCTCCTAATCACACTAATACGGCAATACAAAACCATTTATCGTAACATCTCTGCATCTTAACGTGGTGTCAAACGTCCACAATAACAGCGGCCATTTTAAATACAACTGATTCCTATTTCAAAATTTAGAACTTTAGGTACGGCGGCACGAAAGTGCCGGACCTGATATAAAATTGTATTAGAACTAGCTTTTGCTCGCGGTTTCGCTTGCATAAAAGTAGGTTAGGTTAGATTAGTAGTAGTAGTTTTTTCTGGGTAAAAGGTACCCTATGTCCTTTTCTGTTACCCTGACAACATGTATTCGAAATTTCATGATGATCGGTCAAGTAGTTAAGACGTGAAAGCATAACAAACAAACAAACTAAAATTCGAATTTATAATATTAGTTAAGATTCGTTTTTATTGTAATGTTAAAGGTACATAATGTTGTGTAAATGATACATTTTTTATTCAGGTCATTTTTGTCATTATATGAATTGGTGAAGGTTTTTAAAATTAAATCTTAATGCATTATACGCCCGTTGCACTTGTACACATTATTAAATAATTAAATGAATCAATGTAATAATAGAACTCCAACAATCCAATTAAAATTCATAAATATCCGGCAGAAATACTTTTGCATCACTTTTACTCTTAGACAATAAAATGTATGCGAGAAAACGTATTAACCAGTGGCACACCGGTGACCAGACACAATTGGTTTTCAATGATGTCTGGCATTCCAACAGGTTAAGCAGTTTGTAGTGTGTATCGCATATACTTATTTTACGTTTATTGGAGTTGAGTAAATAATGCGCAAACTATTCGTGCTAAATCTGTACAAAGAACCCGGTCATCATATATTTAGATTGATTTGTTTAGTGTAGTCTCGGTGGATAGCAGGGAGACCAACAGACTGCAATACAAAGAGTCTCGGGTCACGTCGTGCACCTTTGATTTTCGGAAGTTATATGACTTTTCGAAATTATGTGCGTATTGATTGACAATTTTATTATCGCCTGCTCCTTGCCCAGGAGAGCACATTAAGCAGTCGCTATCGGAAAGTCAGTGCCCTCTAATATCCTGACACTGGTCTAGCCTTATGGTATCGTTAGTCTTCGGGTTGCGGAGTATAGATGGCAGTCGCTCCGTGTAAAAACTGATATCCAGTCAAACCCGGTTAAACTAGAAAGCCGACCCCAAGTGACTTGGGAATAATAAAGGTTAGGGATAAGAAAAAGAAGTCTCGGTGGATTTACGAATCCACTATGTTTTTGTTTACGTTTACGTAGACAAAAACACAAATAAAATTAAATAAATAAAATATCTTTATTTTCGTAAACATTTGGTACTTAACCTAGTGGTTTAGGGTCTCCTTTTAAGTATATAAAATACTTTTAACAGAAGGCCCCGCTATTTCATATCTCTAAATGTTATGTTACAAAATGTTTACATAATTAAGACGGTTATTTAATCAAAGAGATAGTTGCTTGTTAATAACTATTAAAAATGCATCACGCATTGCATCACGCATTGCTTGTTCCATTTTCATTGAATGATTATTCAATTTAACTAAAGCTAATTGGGATATCTAGTTAACTTTATATCTGTGACATTGCCAAATTAACTAAATAATTTACGCAGAGCTTAATTTGTTATCTATAAATTAAAATGAAGCCGCAACAATAAAATGGCGAGCCAATACTCTCGTAATCATAACACGTGAAGTTTATCAACGCCGACATTAATTGGCGCTTGCTTTTATAAATTTTGATCATTTTCATTTAATTATTCGTGTGATAGACAACCACTAAATTGACTATTTAATTACCATAATACGTTAAATGAATTTTGTATTTATCGCTCCCTATTTTCGATTGTAATTCTGTATTGAGTGTAACGTTTTATTTATGTAGAAAGATGACGTTTATTGCATTCTCTTTATTAATATTATAAAGAGGAAAGATAAGATTTTTTGTTTGTTTGTTCGTAAGTGTTAAACTCAAAAATTAAACCTAAAACTGTCTAAACCGATTTTAAAAATTCTTTCGCTATTAGAAAGTTATATTATAACCGAGTAACATAGGCTGTATTTTACGCGAGCGAAGCTGCGAGCAAAAGCTAATTTTTAATAAGAGTACCTACTCTACTTATTCATGTACCTATGTAGAAATATCAGCACTTTATATGGTTGTACTTCTACTGAGCTAACATATATTCTGATTTCTATGCCAAAGTATAGGTTGTGATCAGAGATAATATTGTTTTTTATTATTTAACCTAGGAGCTATTTAAAATAAGTATTAATTGGTTGTATTTTTGAAAAGTATTTAAATAGGTATCAATATAAAATGTTGGATGGTGTAATACGCTTTCCAGATTTTCAGGGTGTTGATGTTTCAGATCTAAATAAATTAGTTTTAAATTTTGGTTTTGTACAATGGTAAGCAAGTAGCTATGTACACGTAGCCAGTCACGTCTGAGGCACAGACTAAAAAACTTATGAAGGTATAGATAAACAATGTTCATCTATACCTTCATGGCAATCTCGTAGCGTAAGCGGGTGAGCAAAGTTTATGTACTGGTGGCACATTTGAAACGTGGTATTTGTGGCGCAGGGCTGTCACTTTTAATTAATGTTTATTAACATGTGTTTTCTTAAAAAAAATACAATTATTTACATGATATTGTGAAAGATTTCGTGTTTTTAGAAATAAAGTATGTTTTCTTTCTTTCTTTCAAATTGTATTTGTTTTTATTTCAATGTTTGTTAGTTTATTGTGGGCTGGTTTGCGATGTGTAAAATTTCTATTAGTGCAATAATTTATTACTAATACAAAATACGGAAGAAAAAAGCCAGATTTTCCATTACTATATTTCGAAACCAGCTGTATTGCATCTAATCTATCTAAGTCGATCTAGATTACCTTCCTATATATCTATATAATTATGTACACAGACACTCCTATCTTCTTCTACTATCTTCATTTATCTGTTATTTTACATTAAATTAAAAAATAGGAATCAATAAAAAGAAATATTTATAATAAAACTAATGTTAAACGCAAATAAAAATATGCCCAGCATTTTCTAAGTGCCGTACCATTGAGGGAGTGTCCAATGACACCTCGCTGTTTTGAAATAAGAACACCGCGTTCGCAATTTGAAACTACGAATTACATGTTTAAAAAACGTAGGGAGCTGTATTTTTCTTTTTTGCTTATATTTAATACCAATATATCAGTACCGTCCATAGAACTTGTTCTATTCTAAATTCGACTTTATTATTTAAAGATATGGTCGTTTCTATTATTTGGGGATAACAAAATATAAGTTGGTTAAATTACACAAAGCCGTTTATTTTTCCTTTTGTCGAGTATTAACACGTCGATTTGGGCGTTAAGTTCCTTTTTTGATAAATGAATAGGTAAATAGTGTTGGGTCGTGTTACAAAGCTTCGAAATCATAGATATTTAGTCGATTACAGATTTAGTAATACTACTCTAACGGCTTTGGAATAAAGTTTATTTTATTTTATTGTAAGTTTGTAGCTCGTCTGGGATATTTAAAATAAATTGTAACTCAAAAGCTCTTTATTGTGTCACCGATTGAAATTAGAAACGAATCACTTTATATTTTAAAATGCATTAGAGCCTGCTCTTTGTTGAATGTTTTAGGTTCTTTATTATTGATCATGAGAAGAATTGGGTGTCAAAAGCAAACGGTAGGCAATCAGATAATGGAAAGGCAACAGGGCTTAGTTATATATACACGTTCAAGATAGATATGAATATTTAACACTTATACACTAAGAAATTATACCGCTTATTTTATTATTGGGCTTATTGTATTCATAGTTATTAGTACTCGCGGCCGTAATATTATACAGCGTGTAAGAATAAGGTGTGAATATATAAAAAGGTTACATAGAGACCATCAATAAACTAAATACCGGTTAATATATGAAAATTCAGAATTCTTATTTCTCAGAAAAGTCTCTGTTCTCATAATTATATACTTCAAATTATGGTAATATTAATACTTTTTAAATAACTGTCTTCCTTACATCATAAAACATGTAAAAGTTAAAGAAATAAGTCTGGAGGTCTGCATGTTTGTTATTCAAACACGTAAAAATCGTTGAGCTGAGTTGGATGAAACTTGATAGACAGATAGACCATGTCCTGGATCAACAAATAACATATTTTGTTCAGGTATCCATTATGAGTCATAGGAGCGAAGCTGCGGACAGAAACTAGTAAGTAATATATCAAGGATATTTTTCGAATAACCATATTTGTCAGGTGATGGCAGTGTAATTTAAAAGGAAAATTACGCAGCTATAAGTATAATGTGCAGAAAATATTTCATTATTACAAGGGACTAAGAAACCTGTTGATAAAACGTCGATGTAATTCACCTTAGTCTTGAGATATAGGTGTATACATTTTTAGGTGTATATAACTAATAATACTTTTTGCCCGCGTGTTTGCTTGCTGGGGAACCGTATTTTCTCTGGATAAAAGGTATTCTATCTCCTTTGCTGTACCCCTGACGACGTGTATTCGAAATTTCAAGATAATTGGTCGACTAGTTAAGGCGTGAAAGCGTAACAAACTCATATTCGCATGTATAATAATAGTTAGGATACATACAAGCCTTAAATTCTTATAAAAATATGAAAGTGTCTGTTATGCAGTTTTTCATTCGCCACATAATAATAAAGCGACAGATCGTTTTACATATATTATAGTTAATAGGCTTGCGAGTAACATAGTGTAGGCTTTTTATTATAGTATAGTTCCTGGTTAGATCTTCCGAAGCAAGGAAACAAATACACGGTGCACCGCTATTATTATTATGTTAATAGTATTAAAATGACAGTTAATATGACAATAGTGATGCGCACCATTTCCGTTACGGATAGTCGATTATAGAAGTATAATTAAGTGCATTAATGGCACTCGAATTAGATACGAACTAAAATGTCACTATTCAAATGTTAGGGGTGACAATGTCACCTTTATTTTTAATTGTGACGTCACTACCATCTGCTGTTAAGTTTTTTTTATCGGAAATGATACTGTAGATATGGAGTTAATTTATTTGATTTAATTATTGTGAAATATCTATGGTGTTTTTATTTATTTGTTGTTGACCTCGATGGCCCTTTGGCATAATGCACTTGCGGTTTCGGGTTCGATCCCCAGGTCAATTTAGTTTTACTGTGTTATCCGTTAAGTAATTTATTTATTTATTTAGGCATATTTGCAGGTTAAACCCAGACATCACTACATATTATAAAAGCCCCCGCCATGTCTGTTTGTCTATCAGTTCGCGATAAACTCAAAAACTACTGAACGGATTTTCATGCAGATTTAACCAATAGACAGAGTGATTCATGAGGAAGGTTTAGATGTATAATTTGTTAAGGTTTTGTACTACCCGTGCGAAGCCGGGGCGGGTCGCTAGTAGTATAAATTTTGATTAAGAAAGGAAAAAACTCATACAGCGTATTTAGAATGCCAGTGCTCGCTTCTGTTTTGACATTCCTTTGAGAGCTTATGACACTCCTTTTCTAAATAAACCAATAAACACAAAATTCTGAAAATTTAACATCGTCGCAAACTTCACCTAGCGTGTCTTCTTTTCGGAGTCATTAAACATAGACAACCTCATTACTTGAATGTAAAATTTAAACAGGTTTCAGGCCTAAAGTCATATGGGAAACGGCAATGTGCATTGCAATTATCGACACAACGTCATAAATCTGAGGCTTCTAGGGGAAGTTTCCAGTACGCTGCAACTAAATGTTGGAAGAACATTCCACCCCCGATTAGGAATCTGGAACATATTCAACGTTTTAGGGCAACACTAAAGAAATATTTATTTGATCACCAAAAAGGCCAGGAAACACAGCTGCATGACACAAGTGCTATATAACCACAGTCTAATAAATAACTATGTAGAGAAATTACAGTCGCGACATTAATGTCTATTTTTAAAATAATGAAATTGTTAGATTTAAATGAGGTGCAAAAATAAATATTGTATTGTTGTCATTATTGCTTCCGTAAACGCTATTCTTATTATTATTTTATATCATCTGTTGTATTACTTGTGTTAAGTTTATTAGGTATATTATTTACAAACATGGTCGCAACGGAAGACCAGCGCTAGTTTTTTCAAAACTAGCATTTTGCTGAGTTGCGACTAATTTGCAGTAAGATTGTTTTTTTCTTTTGGAATCAACTGTGTCTGATGTATGGAGTGCATAAATGTTCTAAATAAGATAATCTAATATTGTTTTATACAAAAAAGAAAACATCAATAAATAGCTCTTGCTAATTAATGAAACAACAACAATAATAAAATTTGAGTCGAAGACATGGCCACACGTTTTATCACTAAATAAACGAGTGGACGATGTCTAACAATTAATGTTCGTGACGCGATCTCCATTAATTTTGTCCCTCTCGCACACCCACCTATATAAGTATGACTACGTATTGTGTGAACTTGTGAACATAATAGTAATCACATTTATTTTAACTAGATTTTGCCCGCGGCTTTGTTCGTGTAAATATAGGTTAGGTTATGTAAGTAACAGTACTTCTTTTCTGGATGAAAGGTACTATATGTCCTTTGCTATTCTCCTGACAACCTGTATGAGAAATTTCATGATGATCCGTCAAGTATTTAAGGAGTGAAAGCGTAACAAACAAACTCATATTCGCATTTATAATATTAGATAGGATTATGATCTCTTACTTAAAAAGGCCGTATCTATATCCTTAAATTGGACTTAGACTTAAGTTTGTAGTGTTCATTCTGCCCCGTTTGGCAATAGCTCCAAATTTATGTATTTACTTGCTTTTGACCGCGGCTTCGCTCGCGTTAATTTAGAATTTGACAAATCAATTCGGGTTGTACTCTGCTTGTAATAATATAATTCAATCATGATTTGAAAGACACGTAGCGCTATCTATTATCATAAAAACGTCATTGTTGTTTTCCTCGGGAACAGTATTTTTTTCGGGATGAAAGGTAGCATATGACTGTTTCTGTACACCGGACAACGTATATGCAAAATTTCGGAATGATCGGTTCAGTGGTTTAGGCGTGAAAAGGTAACAAACAAACAAACAAACTCATTTTCGCTTTTATAATATTAGTTACGATTAGTATAAGGAAGTTAGGATTAGGATAGGATATTAAGTTAGAAGTTAGGATTAGTTATGATTTATCAGTTAGAATATTCACGAAAATTAAATAGCATTTTATTCATTATGGCAAGAAAAACCTTTGCACCTATTATTATTAAACTATTTAGTCCAAAATTTATCCAACATTTCGGTTCCTTTTAGCAGCAATGATCACGAAAAGACTATGATGGTGCTTGTCTTAACTAGGTACTGCTCCATCCGTACGCTCCATATTCATTTCTCTTATACTGCTCAAATATATCCACTATTCAAAATCAAATCAAAAATATTATGTGTATTCATGTAGGTCACAAGGTAACACTTATTTATGTAAATTTACATCTGACACAAAAGATCCCACTGGGTCGAAATGTTGCCAGTCCGTACTGACTGGCCCCCACATAAGATAAGATAAGATATGTAAATTTACATTTACATTTAACTGTTGTCATGTTTAGCAAGGCAAGGGCGTGGAACCAATGACAAGAACTGGCAAGAGACTCACGGCCACTCCTTTTAATAATATAATATAATATTCTACCACATACACACAACACCATCTAGCCCAAACTAAGCAGAGCTTGTACTATGGGTACTAGACAATGGATAAACATACATACATACTACTTTTTTTGTAAATACATACATATTATACATAGAAACACCCAGACTAAGACAAACATCCATGTTCATGCATACAAATGTTTGACTTATGCGGGAATCGAACCCACGACCTCATGCGTGGCAGTCGGTTACACTAACCACTACGCCATCGAGGCCGACAAATCTTAATCGCCAGGTATTGTATATTTGAAGTCTTTTCTGTAAGAAACTGCAATCATTAAACCACTTACCACTTATAAAACACTCATAATAATCCTTACTAATATTATAAATGCGAAAATGAGTTTGTTTCTTTGTTTGTTTATTACGCTTTCAAGCCTTAACTACTCAACCGATCAACATGAAATTTTGCATACACGTTGTCAGGGGTACAGAATAGGACATAGGGTACCTTTCATCCCGAAAAAATAACTGTTGCAAACCTAACCTCACTTAACCTAAATTTACGCGAGAGAAGCCGCGGGGGAAAACTAGTAAATCATGCTTCTAAGTTAGCCTCTAATAGTACTTTATGCTATTCTGCTTCTACACCACAATATTCTAAAAGGTAACATTCTCTATCTTTTAAAATGTACCTAACTCTAAACTTTTCGTGTTTAAAGTTATCAGTTAAAACTAAATGAATAAAGCAGTTGCCAGCGGTCAAAATATACCCTATCTAATTGTATTTTTATTTAAATGTTGCCATACTAACAGCTAACGTTAGGGGATGATATTTGAAACGGTGAACAACTGATAAGCATCTCTGCTCACCCTTGGCGAGCACTGATGATATTCTAATAAAATGCGGCATTTTGGTGGTATCTTGATTAATTGTTTTATTGTAGCCGTTGGATTATACTAATTTTGGAGTATTCCGCTTTTGGCACCAATTTTTTCGGCACCTATGGTTTCGGCACCTAAGCTATTCCACTTTCAGCACCAATAGGTATTTTATTCCACATTCGGCATTAAGCAAAAAGTGCCGAAAAAATTGGTGCCGAAAGCGGCATACTCCCTAATTTTAAGAGTACAGGTCATCCTCTTCCGCTTCAATTAGGTACGTTTCTTTAGATATGTTCTTTTTATTTATTGCAGAATTATGAAGAATCGGAATCACTACTAAATATTATAAAATAAGAATAGCAGCACGCGCACAAACATATACACACACACGCACACACACAACACACACGCTTAATACATATAAAATAATGTTACCTATTGACATTTCTCAACTACCGCACATAGCTAGATCGAATTGTGACATTAATTTTGATTAAGTATTATTTATTTTATATTGTATCAACCAATTTTATATGCACACTATGTTTGTTATTTATAAGTTGAAACTTAATGGTTTAGACAGTTATGATTTTGTTGTTGCATGTACCTAAATATACAATCAATTTCAATCCTGGGTCCTTTAAGCGGGGCGTGAAAAAGCACCTTCTCAGGCCGTCAAAGTAGAGACCTCAACATCGCCTCACCTGCTATGAGGACGGTGTGAAGGCCACTGCTCTTAGACCACACGACTGCTTACCATCAGGTGGAGTGTGGTCATTTTGAAGAACAAAATAAAAAAAAAAAAAACATAATTTTAATATTTGCACACTTCTTTTGAGGTTATAATTCAGCATGATCTATATTATATACTTACCTACTATGTACCAACTTTATGTGCCTGAGTTATGCAAATAAATGTTTGATTTGATTTGATTTGAATCTTTTAGGTGTCTGGTGCCTGAGATACAGGTTCTACCTAGTTCGGGTGTCGGCTTATTATAATAATAATAATAAATTTCATTTATTTGAGTAACTAAAACGACTCATAATAAAAATAATTAAATGGTTAATATAACTTACAAACTATGTTAGTGTGATAATAATAAACAAACTATATCTAGTCGGCTGAACCGCATTGTTACACGCACGACCACTATTTTTCACCATATAATGTCTTGTGTCTTGTAAATTAAGAAATAAATTATTATTATTATTATTATTTACTGCTGGACATCAGAGCGTCACTTATTCAGGAACAGTATCCTTTACTGGACGCCTGATAACGTGCATGTGAAATTTCAATTTCATGATGATCAGTTGAGTAGTTAAGGCGTGAAAGCGTCACAAACAAACTAACGCTCATTAGCTTTATAATATTAGTCAGGATTAGGATTTTGCCCGCGGCTTCGCTCGCGTAAATGTAGGTTGTTTCAATTTTCTATCACTCGAAGACGCTACTTTTTTGTGGGTGAAACTTACTATGTCCGTCTCTGTTCCTCTGACAACGTGTGTGCGAAATTTCATGATGATCGGTCGAGTAGTTAAGGAGTGAAAGCGTAACAAACAAACTAACGCACATTCGTATTTATATTATTAGGATTAAGGCTAGTTAGCTCAGTGCAGAGCAGCGAGAGCTCAGTGGGGAGACCAACAGACTGCAATGCAGAGGGTCTCGGGTTCGAACCCACGTCGCGCACCTCTGACTTTCGAAAGTTATGACTTTTCGAAATTATGTGCGTATTGATTGATAATTTTTCGCCTGCTCCGTGCCTCGAAAAGCACGTTAAGCCGTCGGTCCCGGCTGCCATGAACATCTATGGCAGTCGTTATTGGGAGAGTGTCGACACAAAAGATCCCACTGGGTCGAAGTGTCGCCGGTCTGCACTGACTGGCCCCCACATAAGATAAGGCTAGTTAAGAAGTTAGGATATGAACCAAAAACACACTTATTTTCACAAACATACATACATACGCTCACTCACGCTACGTAGGTTTTCTAGGCTTTTGACTAGATCTACTAATTTGTTTTCAATACCCGACGTAAGAGTAGTTTCGTGTAATTGGAAATAAGCTCTTCTAATATGAAACAAAACTATTTTTGAATGATTTTACGCATAACATATCGACTGGGGAAAGCAAATATGAGACTCACATCCAGTAAAAACACCCCAACACTCCGCTTCTTGCATAAATAGACCATCGGAACTCCGTAATAGTCCGCTAGTAGCCCACTCAACTTTTGAGAACATTGACATAAGCTTTAGACTGCGCCGAGCGAAATGTGCCAAAACAGGCGGTCACAGTTTTAAGTGAATAAAATCAACACTTTTTGTTTAATAATAATAATAATAATACGTTTATTTCGGACGAAGTCCATAGAGTGTTAGTAACAATAACCTTAAAATACTAATGTTAGTAGACAATGAGTAATATGCATGTTTAAATCACAGCATGTAGCTGCATCCATCTTCTCACCATCGGAGTCTCCCACCAATCCGCGAACACACTCAGGATGGAGTTGGTGCTGCCGCGGAGGCGCGCCATCAAGGAGGCGCACCTTTTTCTCATGATAGCGGCGAAGCCGTCAGTATATGTCTCTGCAAACATCCCTGAGGCACTGCACCTCCACGGCAACCTCAATAGCAACCTGAGTGTGTTATTGTACTGGACACGTAGATCGCTGTATGCCCGCTGACTATAACTAACCCAGAGGCTGCATATATAAAATGTCTGACAGTATACTTTGAATAAAGTCAGCTTTACTGCATTTGTACATTTTGCAAACCTGCGGGCCAGCATGTTACAACGGACAGCCAGCGACCTTCGTTCCCTGTCTATATCAAGATTATCCTTTAAGTCTTCGGTGACCCAGTGGCCCAAGTATTTAAACCTGTACACCCTACACAGAGGCGTCCCGAATAGTGATACATTAGGTATATTAGGATAGGTCTTATTCCGTGATTTAAAAACCATTAGTTCACTCTTCTTGACGTTATACTTCAGCCCATGAGTCACCGCATAAGACTAACATATCGAAAGCAGTCGCCTCAGAGCACTAATGGATGGGCTCAGCAACACCATATCATCTGCATAACTAATGTTATTAATACAGACCCCATCAATATGACATCCGACGTTAGTGTTGCTAAGCTCAACGATCAGCTAGTTCATATAAAGATTGAACAACCGCGGCGAGCTCAACCCACCAGGGTGGGTTGAGTTCGCCGCGGTTGTTCAATCTTTAACAAAAACAGGTCTCACCCCACAGTCCAACCTGTACTCATTAGAAAACGAGCTTAGCCACTTCACACTATTCCACTGACCACTGTACCAATACTTGAATATTGATGTGATTTCAGGCGGTAAAGTGGTTTCACGTTCTAGTTTCTGCCATAACACATCATAATTTACAAGATCGAATGCCTTCGACAAATCCAAAAAACATGCAAATACTGGCGTTTTCCTATCTGTGTAATATTGAACAGTCTGTTTTAGGCACAAGATAGCGCTCTCAGTGGACAGGCCAGGCCTGAAACCAAATTGGGCGTCGTGCAACTCAATATGTTTAGCTAGTTGCTTATCAAGCAAACTGTTCAACACCTTAGCTATGACAGTTGCCAAAGACATGGGCCTGTAATTGGAAATGTCAGAGGCATCGCCAGTTTTATTTTTCACAATAGGCACTACCATTGTGTACATCAGATCGGCAGGTAGGTAACAATGACTAATACACAAATTAAATATCATAGCGAGCACTCGAGGAAGGTGCACTCCAGCGTATCTCAGATGCTCGATGCCGAGACCATCATGGCCGGGGGACTTACCTCTTTTCATTTGCATTATTATTGAAGCAACTTCCTTAGCAGAGAATCTAACAGTAACGTCTCCGGGAGTGAAGCCGGCATCGATCACCTGAGTCGGCTTTGTAACTCGACCTTAAAATGGTGCTGAAATGCATTGGCTATGTCGACTGGTTTATGCATGCTCGCCACACTCACTGGGGGACTCGACTTAGGATTTAGTTTATTCGTTGATTTCCAGAAATCACCAAACTGTTTGTTCGTGTGATTCTCCGCTATCATATCCATTTTTATTTGGTGTTCATTATCTTGACAATATTTCAATTTACTTTTAAAGATCTTTCTAGAGACACACATTTTCTGGTAAGCATAACCAGATGTAGGTTTACCCTGCGATAGCCACGTTAGATAGCATAGTCGAGCCTCTCCGTGAGCGTCACGAACGTGCTTGTTCCAACCAGGTATGTATTTTCTTTTATTATGTTTGTAATGCTTACTTTCATAAGTGCACTTTGCACTGTCTGTTAAAATATATATTAACTTGCAATACATTTCATTCAACAATAAGTGGTGATCAGGATTCGAACACATTCCATACGAACAATCACGAAACTCAGTAGGAAAATCGAACACTCTCAATTGTCAATTACATAAGCTCGAATAGTTATTAGTTTGACTACTATTTCTTTCACCCCATATAACTTTATTACACTTATAGACTGAATGTGTTAATTTAGGAGAATAAAATGAATTAATACAAACATAAAATGTACATTTACCATAACAATGAATGTGTTTACAATTACTCCGTGTAAAAAACTTAAAATAATTAATATTTCCGCCTACAAAATTACGTAAATTTATGCAAATGCAAAAACGTAAGCTCGTGTTACGTGATTTTTAGATTATAACAGTAGAAATCTATCCTATTTTATAGCTTAAACGAAACATAAATAGTTATATTATAATTTGTCCGTCCCAAATATTTAAGTTATTGGTTGACAATAAAAATACATATTAATTATCAAAAAAGACTTCAAAATCCTCCATACAATTTTACTATGTCGGCCGCGGGCCGATTTGAATATATTCCACACGATCTGTCATTATCTGTCCGCTCGGCGCAGTCTTAACCTAAACAAAAAGAAAGAAGGAATTCTCCATTTTTATTAGTAAGGCCACAGACAATTTCCGTACGGCAGAAAAGCGACTAATCAAAAATGATTTTGGGTGTGTTGGCATGAGGCAACATTAGCGCATGGACGTCGGAGTACGTATGTGGCGTGTGCCCATAAATACAGCCCGGCTAATGACTGCATAACTGATATTTACGTTCTGGGTATTGCCGGTAATGTAGCCCGAATTCGATACTCGACCGGTAAATATTTTAATACATGGTGTTTTACTACATTGCTTATGGGTTTTTGTGACAGTGCTGGGTTAAATCTGGAATGCTTGTGACAAACCACAGTCAGAGAACCCGATTACTAGTTTATCGTCTAAGACAGATTTAATTTATTTATTTAAAATAAACAACTCCCGCTGTAAGAATAATGCCTGTGCCGCAGGGGGCTTTATAAACATTCAAACAACGGACACAAAGGACACCGAGACTTAGCACAACCATTTTTGGATCACACAAATGTTTGTACCGTGTGGGATTCGAACCCACAACACGCGGCGCAATGGCAGCGGCCTTCCGACCACTTAAACCGCTACGCCATCCGTGCAATCAACAAAGTAAAGAGAGACAAAAAAGCGAGATAAAGAGAGAAAGTTAATGCATAAGTGTGTCTTTAAGGTTAAATAGCCGGACAAAATAAAGACTTTCACCTCATTAAAAGATCGCAATTAAATAACTTTTATTGTTTTTATGGCGAATGGGATTTCGCAGAACTTCTTCAGAAAGGATCCGCGCAGTAACGATAAACGCGGGTGAAACCGCGGGAACATATAAAATAATATCGAATACACCAACATTGACCGGAGTGTCCTTAACACCGAACCATAGACTCGGCCGAAAGTAATATATGTTGAACAAAAAATCCGTATTCACTACAGTTATCATTGTAAAACGAATTAAAAAGAGCCCGCCTGAAAGTACGGTTTCGGCAAAGGATTGAATAAAAATGATAAAAATGATATATGATGGGCCACGTTGGCTTGATGCGAAAGTACCGCGGCTTATAGGGATGGGACCGAGCGATGGATTTTGTCGATGATTTTATTAAGTACTAGCTTTTGCCCGCGGCTTCGCTCGTGTTAATTTAGAATTTGACAATTAATTCGGGTCGTACTCTGCCTTTAATAATACAATTCAATCATGGTTCGAAAGACACGTGGCGCCATCTATTATCATGAGAACGCTATTATTGATTTCCTCGGGAACAGTATTTTTTTCGGGATGAAAGGTAGCCTATGTCCGTTTCTGTACACCTGTCAACGTATATGTAAAATTTCAGGATGATCGGTTCAGTGGTTTAGGCGTGAAAAGGTAACAAACAAACAAGCTTATTTTCGCTTTTATAATATTAAGTTAGGATTAGGATTAGGATAAGATTAGGACTAGGATTAGGATTAGGATAGGATAGGATTAGGATTAGGATTATTTTACATCCTTTTGTCATTATTTTCTCATCCTCATTATTGGTATATATTATGTATATAATTATTAACATTCTTTTTAATACTAAACGTTGTCATGAACGTAAATTACAGATTTTATCGATACAAAACGGACATCCTTAGGTAATATTTAGTAAATTGAGCTTCTTTCTCACTAACCGAACTTCAATTTCAATTCCACACATTCACATTAGTATTTTTAAAATTTAACGATGTAGCTATATAGTTATGTCGTTAACTTGTATTCGTCGAGTGTATAGTCACCTACATACATAGATATATAACATAGAATCTGTAGCCATGGGTTGTGTGTAACGTTATGGTTTCTTACTAACTATAACCATCGCAGCAGGGGTAGGCCTCCCACAAGGTGGATCGACGACCTGGTAAAGGTCGCGGGAAGCGGTTGGATGCGGGTGGCCCAAGACCGGTCTGTGTGGAAAACCTTGGGAGAGGCCTATGTCCAGCAGTGGACGTCTTTTGGCTGAAATGATGATGATGATGATGATGATGATAACCATCGATATTTTTTGAATTTGGACCACTGTCTTAAATTAACAAAAACATCAACCATAATAATGGCGAATTGAAACAACGAATACGGGCAGACACTAAGCGACATAACTTTAAATATAAACCGAATTGATATTTATCTATACTAATATTATAAAGCTGAAGAGTTTGTTTGTTTGTTTGTTTGAACGCGCTAATCTCAGGAACTACTGGTTCGATTTGAAAAACTATTTTAATGTTGGATAGCCTATTTATCGAGGAAGGCTACGACCCATGGGGGCGGCGCAGTAACGATAAACGCGGGTGAAACCGCAGGAACATCTAGTGATAAATATAATTGCAAAATAATTTTCCAGCACTACCTCCAGTGGCAGTGCAAATTTGACTACTTGTAAAAAAATACATTGATGAAGTGAAAGATGATGTATTCGGAGACAGTGTGCAGCCCTCTCAACACACACGCGACCCCTGATGCCAGCGTCAAAAGAATTAAAAAGTGCCTCTCGCCGTAGCGAATGGGTTGCAAAAAACAGCCACCGAGCGACGTCGACGCCGCGACTCAGAGTAACGTTATTAACGAAGCTTTGAGCGTGGATTATATTCAGTACGCTACCTAAAAATTGGTACATCACACTTTTAGGCTAAAATTGGTGGGTATTTTGCGGGTATATTGACATTTTGCTCGTGTTGTTTAGGTAATGCCTTTGTGCAACGCTGATATAATAGCATGTCTCTTTATTATGTTAAGTCTCTTTGGTTTGTTTGTGAATTCATTTGGTCTTATGGTGGCAACTCGGGTTGCTGGACGAAGTGTTGTTTAGTTTTCTGTTACGCAATTTTTAGTATGAGTTCTACCTAATATACTCGAGCTAAAACATAGTTGTACATTTAAACAACTGTGAGTTACTTTAGTATCTCTATTAGGCTTTACTGTTATGACTAATTAGTTTAAGTATTCTTACTAATATATTAAAGAGGTAAGATTATTTTTCTCTTTAGCTAATATGTCTTGTAAATAATTTGTGTATAGGTATGTTATGTTAATTATTTGTTTATTTGATGTGCAATAGAATATTGTTATTTATTAAAACACACTACCTATTTTAAGAGGTAAGATTCTATTTCTTTTTTGTTTGTTTGTAAGGATTTAACTGAATAACTATTTAACCGATTTAAAAAAATCTTTCACCATTAGAAAGCTGCATAAAGCTATTTAAAAAAGAAAGTACTGTTGTACATAACCTAACCTATTTTTACGCGAGGGAAGTCGCGGGCAAAAGTTAGTAATTAATAAATAATTTTACTAGCCTTTGGTGAGTCAGAGGTGTTTCTTCGAGTACAGTAGTAGACCCTCGCTGATTTCGGCATGAATGGGCCGGCTCGACCGGGGAAGGACTACCCTCTCACAGAATATCGACGTGAAATAGCAGTATGACTACTGTTGTGTTCCATTTGGCGCGTAAGAATGCCGGAGGCCCAATCACCCTATTTTCCCCTTCCCGCTCCTTCTCCTTCCCACTTCCTTTCCTAAAGGGTCGGCACGCGCAAGTGATGCCTCTGGTGTCGCAGGCGTCCATAGGCTACGGTGACCACTTACCATCAGGTGGGCCGTATGCTTGTTTACCAGTTTAGTTGCTTTAAAAAAAAAACATGCATAACTTCCGAGCGTCAATTCTTGAGTTGTCAGTCGGTAAGACAGACATTGTTTAGATTAGGTTATGAAGTGCATCCGGTGGCCAGGAGTCCGCAGGCATTTCTTGCCTGCATTGTGCATTGCGGGTGGGTCGCTGACGTAGTTTCAGTTCAGCTACCCACCTACCGTTCAAAGCAGCGAGTTGGCATTCCGTGGTAGGTTTAGTCGCTAGTACACGAGACCTGCCATCTTTGCCCGGGTGAGCCCGACATAACCTCTCCGCTCCCCTTTCCCGCGGAAAGGTATGCATCAATACAATCCCCCAGGTTAATAAAAAAGTAACTACAACTGGTAGATAGTCAAAAGATGGTTTTCAGCTACTGGCTAGTCAGGCTTGGTATCTCTGGCACATCTGCAATGTGAATCTAACACAGTCATGTCCATAAATGGCACTTATCGTTGACAATCAGATTGACTGCCCAGATGGCGTGGCTCTCACTATATACCGAAAGGTTGGTGAGTGAGAACGCTATATCATAAACTTGAGTAGCCTGTTGAGGAAGGGTCTGCTCACACGGCGCAGTGGTTTAAGTGGCCGCCTCGCCACTGCCACTGCGCCGAGTGGTGTGGGTTCGAATCCCACTCGGGACACAAATTTGTGCGATCCACTAATGGTTGTTTCGAGTTTGGCTGTTCTTTGTGTCCGTTGTTTGAATATTTGTAAAGTCTACCGCGATTCAGGAATCTTTGCTAGTGCAGGAGTAGCTTTTTTAAAAAGAAAATAAATAGTAATCTGACGCAGCCGTGAAATGGCAGTTACCATTTACCATCAGATAGCGTGGCTGGTTCAACTGCCATCGACGGTAATATAATAATACTTGCAATGACAGTATACCGAACGATCTTTAAGAAAAGATCATGTGGATATCAGTTAGGATATATAATTATATCAGCCTTGTTTTAAACTGTTCCACTGTTGAGCACAGGCCTCTTCTCAGTGTGAGAAGGGTTAGGCCATAGTCGACCACGCTGGCCCAATGAGTGTTGGCAGACTTCTCATATCTTCGAGAACATTATGGAGAACACTCAGACAAGCAGGTTTCTCACGATGTTTTCCTTCACCGTTAGAGCAAGCAATAGATAACTATTTAATACGCACGTAACTTCGAAAAGATAGAGATGTACGCCTTGGATACGGTAATGTTATCTAACAGTATTCTATCTTCATACAAACGGCCGGAACGCGAGTCTTAGCTACGCGCCTCCAGGTCGGTATGCGCTTGGTTCGCATGCGAATGCGCCGCAGTGACGAACGGACGCGGATGGTGTAATAGTTTTGTGCTAAGCTTGCGATTTGTTAATATTTGATTGAAATAAGTACAAGTAATTATAGCAAAGTGCAAAAATTGTAAACAAATGTATTTTTAATTAAAGTTTTTATTCGAATGCAGATTCTTTTACACTATTTAATAAATTAAATTGTTAAAACAATAAAGCTTTTCGTACGTCTCAGTCGGGGTCGGGGCGCAAATATTTTTTAGTCACAAATATTTTATTTTGGTTGCTTTTTATTTAATCTACTAATCAAAAAATATACAAGATTTTTATTGAACACTTCCTATTTCATTCACAACAAATTTAATTTTTTTAAGAGGAAATTTAATATTTACGATCACTGAACTAGAAAGAAACTCAAGTAGGTAGATGAAATTAAAATACTGTAGGTGGCCCTCTCGCGTGTTTGCGGACCGCGCGGCTGTAGGTAATTATTTCAAGGACAGAGTCGAGTTACAATACTGTTAAATAACATTACCGTGGCTTGGGACCGAACATGTGACCTCTGCGTGGCATTCCAACGGTCTCCCAATAGTCTATCACATTAGGTTATAGATATTTATAAAGTCTTTATAAATGGCTGCCCTACGTGAAGAAAATATCGGTTATTTAAAAATACATTATTCGTAGATTTCGCAAAAAGTCCCCTCACTTATAAAATACACTACAGTATCAATATTATGTAGAAAACAATTGATCTGTCGGTAGGAGGATAAACAGACAGACATATAAAAAAACTGTCTGAGCTTAACAATGGCTACTCGCCGACAAAAGATCCGATAACTCTGTGCAGATAAAATTATATTTTTCATACACTTCTCTTTTTGATTAGTACAAGAATATAAGAAATAGCGATTTATGATAATCTCTGAATAATTTTACTTCAGTGCTTTTTTACTAGTTAGTATCTATTATTAAAGGCTTCACTAAAAATACTAATGTAATAATTTTAAATAATAATAATATCAACTACAAACTAAAACATTTGTGTAAATATTTAGTACAAGCTTTTGCCCGCAGCTTCGCTCGCGTTAATTTAGGATTTGACAATCAATTCGGGTTGTACTCTGCTTGTAATAATATATAATAATATAATTCTATCATGATTCGAAAGACACGTGGCGCCATCTATTATCATAAGAACGTTATTGTTGTTTTCCTTGGGAACATTAATTTTTTTCGGGATGAAAGGTAGCCTATGTACGTTTCTGTACACCTGACAACATATATGTAAAATTTCAGGATGATCGTTTTAGATCGGTTTAGGCGTGAAAAGGTAACAAAAAAACAAACAAACCCATTTTCGCTTTTATAATATTAGTTAGGATTAGGATTAGGATAGTTAGGATTAGGAAGGAAGTTAGGATTTTGTAGCAGAACGGCATTTGGCAAATAAAAAATCCGCTGTCCGCTCCGCTGCTATCTACCTCCTATACCTTACAACAAAACCCGGGGGAGCGTTAAGGGCTCTTCACACGAGTTATTAGCCCTTTTGTGGAGTGCTCTTATATTTCACGCACCACTGCCAGCGGCGCCGTGTGGGACGCCCTTTGTGACCACGTAATAGACGATATTGATTGCTAATGAGAATTGCTTCTGTTTTATTTAAACTTTTGCATAATATGAAAACATTTTAATATTTTAACATTTTATGCCACCTCTTCAGTGACTTAGGTATTAGAAGATAACTATTGAGTTTGCATCAAATAATAATATCAGCCCTGTATTAAACTGTCCCACTGCTGGGCACGGGCCTCTTCTCAGCGTGAGAAGGGCTAGGCCATAGTCCACCACGCTGTCGCAGTGGGGATTGGCAGACTTCACAAATCTTCGAAAACTAGGTTCAAGTTATATCAGTAACAGTACTACTTATTAAAATAAAATATAGCATAAACATATTTACCAAAAAAGCACTTCAAATCCTCCATACAATTTTACTATGGCGGCCGCGCGTCGATTTGAATATGCGCTGCACGAGCTCTGTAATTAGGTATCTGTCTTACGCTCGGCGCAGTCTTAAGCGCCCCGTTCGTGTCGTGTGTGTGGGTCTAAAAATGCACAGACTAGGGTCCATAAAATTGGACATGTTTTGCACAGTTGTTTAGACAATCTCTTTATGGATGATCATGGGTTCGTGATGTTTTTATTATTGTGGAGATGACATGTGGTGACGTTGTAAATAGATCAAACTATTTGTGGGGCTTTTTCTGTCATTATCTGTCTTACGCTCGGCGCAGTCTTAAGCGAGCAAATAAATTGTTGTAACATTCTGTACATATGGTTTTTATATGTGCATCACTCAGCTCAGAAAACTACCTGTAAAATATCATTTTCGTATGATTGCATCATACTAATTCTACACTTGAATCCTTAAAAATCATCTCCTCCAATTTCAAAACTTACCGAAAATCGTGCACAATGAAAGTGCAATCATTTAGAAATAAGAACAACCGAACCTACTTTAAAATAAAAGGGACAGTTACACAAAAACTAATCCCATTGTTAACAATACGAAAAATGAAATAAATGGATTGGCGACGGCTAATTTAACAAAACTGAAATCAATGGCGCATAAAATTGCAAATGTTTGTCTATGGCCGCAAGATGGCCGCTTGACAGTTGGTGGAAGCGCGCCAAAACCCTTTGGGATCTGTCAAACGTAAGCAGATGGCGGTAATTTGCTATAATAACGATTTGTTGACGATCGTATTGTTATTTATTGTAGTGTAATAATTGTTTGGACAGACTAACTGTACCGATAGTCAATGTGTTTAATTACGTTTGCAATAGCTCAAGTGGCTAATAGCTGTATTATCTCTCGGGAGAAATGGTGACAGCTATGTTCGTGACACTGTAGGGTTCCCCGTGGCCACATATATATTAGGTACCTCGTTTCTAATAAGGTTATGCTATTATACTAGCTTTTGACCGCGGCTTCGCTTGCATAAAAGTAGGTTAAGCTAGTATGTTATATTAGTAACAGTGCTTATTTTATAAATATATTATATAAGTCGGTGATAATATAGCTTTCTAATAGTTAAAGAATTTTTTAAATCGGTTTAGAAGTTTTTGAGGTAAATCCTTATTTAAACAAACAAAAAACTTACTAACTTAAGTTAAAATTTCGTAAAAGCCAGATGTATTGATATAAATTTTATAATGTCAACAGATACGACGGTTGCAATGTTAAAATATATTATAGATAAGTAAGGCGATGTTGAGCCTTGGAAAAAGCGTAGAAGCCTTTACTCGTAGTTTTGACAAAAATATATGTTAACACAAGAACCTGAAAGTAGTATGTGTGTAAGTTTATTGTAGCTCGCTGAGGACACCTTATTACGATTGAGTCTGTTATTTATTTATTATTTACTAGCGGTCGCCTAGTGCTCGAAATTCGACCAAAGTTTGCCTGTAAGATATTGCTGACATATTATGTCATTATTATATTGATATATGTAACCATAGTTACGTGCTCGACTGCGTATGTCAAAAGCATGGTTGTGTGCGTGTAGTGTTTTTTCATTAATTTAATGTATTTCTAATGCATATTTAAAAAAAATATTAGCATTCGTCACTTCTTCTCTGTATAAACTATAAGTGTGCGAAATTTCATACTCCTCCATCCGCCCAATTTTCGTAAAAAGGGATCCAAAGTTTTCGCTTCACGTATTAATATATAGATTTATTTATTTACATCAAATAGAACGGCTTGCGCCAATTACACTATTTATTTAATAATATAATATATAAATTTAAAATTAGGCATTCACGCATTCTGCTCACAGTACCTCATGCATTCTAATAATAATACTTTCCATTCATCCGCAAAAATATCAACTTCTGGGTTAAAGTCCAAGAGAGCGTTAAGCTGCATTTGTGACCGAGGTATGGGGGAGCTACAGAGCGCCACAGTAAAAAATAAAATTATACTAAATTTAAGGATTCTTACTCCACGACTTCGCCTTGCACGTCTAATAATAACCATCGAGTTAGATTTGATTAGATTTGAAATTGATTAAGTCCTGATTCGCAAATGTGAGCCACTATTATATCATTATCATATCCCACCGCACTGCAAATGCTACTTTCCTTCTATCTCTCTATTTTTAAGAAAGAATTCCAGGTTTTCGTCTAGGGTTACCGCAATTTTTCTAAGCATTGTAAACCTACATATAATTTTTTTTTTACCCCCAATACCATCTAGCCCGAACTAAGCACAGCTTGTACTATAGGTACTAGACAATGGATAAACATACATATATACTTTTTTTTGTAAATACATACATATTATACATAGAAACACCCAGACCTAGACAAACATCCATGTTCATGCACACAAATGTTTGACTTGTGCGGGAATCGAACCCGCGAACTCCCGCACCAGGAATAAATCCTATGCATTGATGTGTATTGATGAATTATTGTTAGTAGGCTTGCGAGAATACCCGCGTTGCAGTATATACTGCAACAATAACTGACGCAGTTGCCTTTGATCTCCATGTACCGTTTTCTGCTTAATTGTATTCATTATGGTTTTTTTAAATTATGTATGTATGGAGATTCAAATAAAACAATTTTCTTTCTTTTCTTTCTTTCTTTCTGTGTCGCGGAAAACTTTACAAATATTCAAACAACGGACACAAAGAACGCTCAGACTTTGAACAACTATTTGTGGATCACACAAATTTTTGTCCCGCGTGGGGATCGAACCCACAACACTCGGCAGAGGCGGTAGTCGCGAGGCGACCACTTAAAACACTACGTCATCTGTGCAGTCAATTCAAATTTGAATTATCTTAATATTGTCTTCTGTTTAAGCGAGTGTTATTAATTGAAATTAAACTACTATATACGGATTTTATCGCGTTGTTTATTTGACACTTTATTACAAAATTTTGAAAACTGTTACACTATTAATTACTATTAAACTTTACAATTTTTTAAGCTAATTAAATTGTTGAAACTATTAAAACTATTTATACTATTTATATTTATGTATACACCTTCCCCGACGTTTCGGTTGCTTTTCAGCAGCCATGGTCACGGGGAGACTAAGATGGTAGTTGTCTCAAGACTCAAGACAAAATTTTGTAATAAAGTGTCAAGTAAACAACGGGATAAATTCCGTATATAGTAGTTTAATTTCATTGAATTATCTTTATCACGGTTATGCGTCTTCGAAGGATCTTGGCAGCCGAAGCAGCAAGCAGAAGCCGGCAGATATTGAAATGGTCATTTCGAAAGATATTTAACCATACACAGCCCACATAATACATTTAAAATTTACTTTTTAAGTACTCACATGTAAAAAACGGGCATTCATTAAAAACCGGCTATCAGTTACATCGTTAAAAATCGGCCGCGTGTGCGGTGCGCGCCTAGTTAAATAATGATAACGGGTACTTTGAAGTCGGTAATTATCTGCCTCGGGCTTCTGTTACCGGTATACGCTTCATTTTGCAACTATGTGATGCTTAAGGAGGCTTTACATTGGATATTACGTGGGTCACACTGAAAGTTTTTAGGATAGGCCAGTAAGAAAAGCAGCCGATAAAAAATTTGAAACTCTTTGGGAATTTGTAGGTGTTTAATGAATTCATATGTTATTTGCTTTTACAAATTGCTTGGCTATTTAAAAAGTATCTCTCGTGCGTCGAAATGGATTTGACTAGAGAAAATGTTCGCTTTATGATTTATTACAACTTTCGTTGCGGTCTTTCTCAACAACTGTAGTACAATAGACTTCGATCGGCATTTCATTACGAAGCGCTATATTGTACCACTATAATAACTGGGTTAATGATTTTAAACGTAGTCGAAGTGAACTCACTGATGATTCTCGAGGAGGACGTCCTCCTACGGCGACTACTGAAGATAACGAGAGTGCTGTGCGGCTGTGGAAACTGATAGAAGGGTGACATATATCAACAGATCCGGGCAGCTTAAGGCATTGGTATGAGTCAAGTGCAAAAAGTCGTACATGAACATTTACGCGTCAGAAAGCTTTCTACTAGATAGATACCTCATAATTTGACGGAAGATCAAAAACTCCGTCGTTTGGATTAGTACTGCTTAAAGCTTGAAAAGTATGATGGAAGTGACTCGAATGCTGTATATGACATCGTCACAAGTGATGAAACCGGGATATATTGTTACGAAAAGACAATCAGCGCAATGGATGTTTCTGTGGCGGCGTTCAACTTGGAACGCACTCGCTGCTGACCTGTCAGAGGTGTCAGAGCAAAAGAAATGATTACGAGCCGTTCCGTCATAGGAGATTGATTGCTCCACTACTATATTTCTATTCGAAGATTTGCCCACAAAAGTAAAGAAGATGATTGCCTCATTCTTTGGACGGATGGGTCATTTCGCAACAATCATCCTAGAAGATAATAGGGCTGTTAGTGCAGATTGGTATGTCGTTCATTGTTTACCAGTTGTCTTGAAAAATGTTAGACAGCAGCGCTCAAGAAGCAGGAGCCCTCCACCACGACAACGCTCCAGCTCACTCCGCCAGACGGACTATCGAAGATGTGGTGTTGGTGAGTCACCCTCCTTACAGTCCCGACCTGAGACTTTCATTTATTTCCAAAAATAAAACATAAACTTAGGGGAATTCGTTTTATAAGCCCTATAGACGCCGTGGCTGCGTTTGAAAAAGATCCCTTTAGAAGAGTGGGCTTACTGCTTCAGTCAATGGTTCCATTGAATGCGACGGTGGTTAGAAAGGACAGGCAGGTGTCATCATTCCTCTTTATTCATTCTAAAAGTGGCAGTGAATTTAATCGGGGTCCTGGATAGCATACGTTACTATTGGCAATTATGTGCTGAAATTAAACCACTATATACGGATTTTATCACGTTGTTTATTTGACACTTTATTACAAAATTTTGAAAACTGTTACACTACTATTACTATTAAACTTTACTAATTTTTAAGCTAATTAAATTATTGAAAATATTTATAATATATGTGCGATAGGGGACCAACCACTACCTGAGATTTGACAAACCACAAATGCTCGTTAAAGAACACCGATTCCTACCAAGGATGCTTCGCGAGGCATTATGATATCACGTTACAGAGTGTATAGCTGTGTCTCTTTCTCGTACATTCTATGCTAATGTTTAAGAGATTGTAGTAAGTAGTCTCAAAATTATAAGGCTTTTTACCTTTTAACGTATCTGTCGCGCGTCAATACCGTCGAGTGTGCATGAATCTTTATCTGCCTCAATAATATGTCGGCAATATATAATATTATACGTTTATTATATACAAGCAATTGAGACATTACAATTTGTGTAACGAGAATTATCTTCATAAATATATAATTTATTCCGAATGTGTATAACAAATATTTTTATTAAATTCTAGACTTAGCTCGTGTAAATGTAGGTTAGGTAAGATGAGTAACAGTACTTTTTCTAGATAAAAGGTATCCTATATCTTCTTCTGTTCCCCTGACAACGTGTTTGCGAAATTTTATGATGATCGGTCCAGTAATTAAGGAGTGAAAGCGTAACAAACTCACATTCGCATTTATAATATTATTTAGGAAGTAAGGATAGTTAGGATTGAGAATTTACCTTTCTAAGTCGTTCTTAGTTTTAATCAATTTATTATGGTTGTTTTAATTATACTATTTTTACTCCTGGGATTTATCTTTGATAGTGTTCGGCAAGCCCAATAGATGTTTTTGTAACTGAAAATGAGGAGAAATCTATCCTGTTCAGTGTATATTTTTCATCCCTACTGTTGCAAAAGAATTAGGTTTACAAAACAGGATGTCTCTGATGACGGACAACTGTGGTGGGAACTTGCAGTATTTCACTTTAAATACAATATAAGCGCCGACTAGTGTTTCGCCTTAGCTTGAGGTATCATAAGGACAATTTTGAAGGGAATTAGCTGAATGAGAATGGGCATGCCAAGGATATTTATGTTCATCTCTTCGTTTTAATACTAGGTCAGCAGTGGAGGATACCGTTTGAGTACCATGCGAAGATCCTGAATTCGACCTCAAGACACACCTCTGTGACTTTTTTGAAGTGAAAACTTCTTTAGGCGCGTTGAGCACTTCTTGGGTGAACAACAATCATAGAACTCGCGTCATCGTCACGCTTCGTCATCGTCACGCTTCCACGCTTTCCATTTTTGAATTATTTTAAAATATTAACAATATCTCAGAAATGGTGCGTCCTACGCGAAAAATAACGAAATTTTGACCCCTTAATAACTCATAAGAGAGTATGAGGAACTAGCATCCGACGCACCCTTTTTTTTTTTGGTTTGTAAAAAAGTGTTTATGATCAAGGATTAAAGTTTTCACTTCTGTCGACAGTCCCCAAAGACTACCCAAAATTTTTTTTAGAGATATCTCTCGCTTGCTTAGGCATAATTCCTGTGTCGCGGGGGACTTTACAAACATTCAGACAACGGACACAAAGAACACCCAGACTCGGAACAATCATTTGTGGATCACACAAATTATGTCCCGCGTGGGATTCGAACCCACGACACCCGGCGCAGTAGCAGTGGAAGGCGACCACTTAAACCGCTGCGCCATCCGTGCAGTCAAGTCTTTGAAGTCATACGCGTATTAAATAGTTAATTATTCCTCGCTTCTATTGTAAAGTAAAACTTCGTAAGTAAACCTACATGTCTGAGAGTTCTCGATGATATGTGAAGTATTGAACCAGCGTTGTGGACTGTGGCCTAACCCTTCTCACAGTGAGAACAAACCTATGCCCAACAGTGGGACAATTTATATACACAGCTGATATTGTGTAGTAAGGCTGTTTCCCAGAAGGGTAGGCAGAGACTACGGATTTCCATTTACTACGATCCTGACACACTTCTCTGGCTTCATTCACTTCCATCACATTCCTCATACTCGCTCGTCGGTTCAAGGACCTCTTATCCTAGCCTTTGTCAAGGCTGCTTTCATTTGAGTGAAATCCCAGCAAGAGAATCCGGTGTTCCCTAACGCTTTTCTAATAGTTGAAATACATATTTAAGTCCTTCTCATTGTTTAAAAACATACATACACAGTCTTCTGCTGTTAACCGTCCACAGTACCAGACTCCGAGCTGTAACTGAGGATATGTTGACAAAAAACCCATTACAACTTTGCCTAAGAATCGAACCTGGAACTTCCTGCACAGCAGTCGCTACAGAACCGGTGCGCCTCTGAGGTAATTTAAACAAACACCACAATAACAACCCATAGTTATATACACAACTAGCTGTGCCCACGGTTTCACCTGCGTTTATGATTACTGCGCGGCCCCCGTGGGTCGTAGCGTGATGATATATAGCCTTCCTCGATAAATAGGCTATCCAAGACTAAAATAATTTTTCAATTCGGACCAGTAGTTCCTGAGATTAGCGCGTTCAACCAAACAAACAAACAAACTCTTCAGCTTTATAATATAAGCATAGAAAATTACAGGACACATATAACATTTTTTTTGGCCTAACCCTGGTCGTAAGCCGTACATCATAATCACATGGTCCCATTAACCTCTGATTAAAAATCTGCATCGCGGGGGTTGGTAATTGCTAAATCATGTAACAGTACCCGTTAGTACCCCTATCCTACCCTTCGGTACTACCCCACCGTTAAGGGTCGTTATATTAATGTACCCCACCCAATTTGTTTGTGTTGATTACATATGATTCGGTTATCTTTATACTTATGATAGCTAATAGCTGAAATTAATAAACGATCTATTCTTAAAGTCTCGATTGGTGAAGTAGATAAATAAATGTTAACAGAAAAGAAAACCGACTTCATCTAGGCAAAATTAGACAAGTACTAAAATGATAACATCGTCACTGTAGTCGAAGTCAACAATTACGCGTTATTAAGAGGAAACACAAGGGCCGTTTTTCCATACAAACGTAGTCCCCTGTTTCCTCTCTGGATAATGCCAGTAGAGCAATAATTTTTTCCAAAAATTTATGGCCTCTATTGGCGTGTCCCTATGTTTTACTATTTTTCATAAATTAATTATTAAAAGAGACATGAGCCTTCAAAAACCTAAAAAATTGCCCAGATTTTCCGCTATGTTCAAACATCCAGAAAACAAATTTGACTATATTATATAAAAAAAGGAAAACATAGGACCACGGCCAAAGCCTTTCTTTAATTTTTAATGAAAATAGTAGTTAAATCGGTCAAATTTTGGAGAAGGAATCAGGGGACTACGAAACGTAGATTTTGTGTACTTTTAATAGGTATTTTCGGTCCAAGCTGCAGTTGTCTCTATTGCGCTCATGATACTACACATGGCACTGCGCGACAGCAATAGATTTTAAAAATACCTATTTTCAAGTCTCTTGCCCTTAGTGTCCTCTTAAGGAGAACTCAAAAACTACTGGTTAGATCTTGATCAAATTTAAATGAAACTACATGAATGAAAAAAGAATCACCAAAATCGGTTCACCTAGACCAAAGTTCTGAGGTAACACACATAAAAGTCGAGTTGAGAACCTCCTCCGTAGTAACTGACTTCAAAATAAGGAGGAGGTGCCCAACTCGATTAAAATTAAGAGTTATAATCATAATTATTTATTTGAAACTAAATGTATAGGTTTAGGTATACATTAGGTCTTAAATATTTTATAATTAATAATTATTATTAATAATTATAAAATAGAATATTATATTATATTAATATTATAGAATATAATATTAATTATAAAATATAATATTATGTGTGTATGTAATAGAATATTATTATATTCTATCACATACACACAACCCCATCTAGCCTAAACTAAGCAGAGCTTGTACTATGGGTACTAGACAATGGATAAACATTCATATATACTTTCTTTTTGTAAATAGCTACATATAGAAACACAATTGTTGCTTAACAATAAAGCAATTAAAGCAATAAAGGATTGGGATGGTGAAATAAAACAAAATTTGGCCAAATCAATTTAATTAAATCATATTACAATAATTTAACATAAAAAACAATTTTCAGGAAATCAATAGCGAGTTTTCAGATTGTAGCTATTTAGATACAACAATACAATCCTACAAAGTAGGTCATTAGGAACCACATATCTAAAAATGCACAAAAGAACTAAGGGGTTTAATTATTATCAAAAGGTCTAAACGATCAACGGGTGATCAAGCGTTCGTCACGCACCTCTGGGGTGAGGCTATGGACAAGCACGGCGAGTCTTTGGCTATCAGCCTTGACATAGCCAAAGCTTTCGACAGACTCTGGCACCGGTCTCTTCTTTCTAAGCTTCCGGCCTATGGCTTGCCCCCTCAACTGTGCAACTGGATTGCAAGTTTTCTGCAGAAGCGTCGTATTCGGGTCCTTTGCGATGGTTGCGCTTCCAAATTTATGCAGGTCAATGCAGGAGTGCCTCAGGGGTCTGTCTTATCCCCTACGCTCTTTCTTCTGCATATCAATGATATGTTGAATCTCGGCAACATACATTGTTATGCGGACGACAGTACCGTGCATGGGCGATATCTCGGACATCCTGGGGCCAAACAGGCTGAGGTTGAGGGGAAAAGGCAGAATCTTGTCGTTGAACTTAACCAGACCTTGGACCGCATCTATGAATGGGGTCCCAAGAACTTGGTGGAGTTCAACGCCAAGAAGACCCAGGCATGCGCGTTCTCAACAAAATAGTCTTCGTTCCTTCCCCTCCCTTCTCTGAAGAACACTCCACTGGTAATACGTGACAGCCTCTCCATCTTAGGTATGGATCTTTGCCGCTCCCTTAATCCCAAAACCTACATCGAGAGCGTCATTAAGCAAGCTTCGCGAAAACTCGGAGTTCTGAACAGGGTGAGGCGGTTCTTCGCACCTGGGCAACTGTGCCTATTGTATAAGGCACAAGTGCGCCCTTGCGTGGAGTACTGTTCTCATCTTTGTGATGGCTCCGCGCAGTACTTGCTGGACGTTCTCGACCGGTTACAGCGGCGGGCTGTCCGTATTATCGGAGATCCAGAGGTCACGAGTTCACTGGAACCTCTGCAACTCCGTAGGGACATTGCCTCATTGGCATGTTTCTACAGAATATACCACGGGGAGTGCTCTGAAGAGTTATTCCACCTTATCCCGCCCTCCCCTTTCCTATCCAGTACAACGCGTGCTGGGCTCAGATGCCATCCTTACACGGTAGAGTCGATTAGAGCGCGTACCAAAAAGTTTGGGTCCTCATACCTCTGCCGAACGACCAAGGCATGGAATTCTCTGCCAAGGCACGTGTTTCCTTCTTCCTACAATCCTGGGTCCTTTAAGCGGGGCGTGAAAAAGCACCTTCTCAGGCCGTCAAAGTAGAGACCTCAACATCGCCTCGGCTACTATGAGGGCGGTGTGGAGGCCACTGCTCTTAGATCACACGACTGCTTACCATCAGGTGGAGTGTGGTCATTTTGACGAGCACGATAAAAAAAAAACTATAATATCAAAACTTAAAAAACAAACAATATAACTAAATTACTTAACTTCTATGAGATCAAAGGTTATAATTATTAAATAAAACCCCTTTTTTAGCTCGGGGATTAAAAAAAAATTGTTTACATACCTACTAATTTGTATGAAATTTACGGAAACAGTTCCGTTTTTCCGTAAGACACAGCCTTGTGTCACATTTTATACAGCTAATAACTGTCTGACCAGAAGTGCAGTTCCTGCACCGACCCTTCCTTGTAATCGTAGGAATATGATGCAATCCATCAGTGCGGGTATCGCTCTCAGGCCTTGGCACTACAGGCTGTTTAATTTTTACTGAATTCGTTGTCACCCTACTAACGGATTTTCCCTTTTGTAAAAGCGTGTACGATACACTTAATTTAAAACCTTTGAGAGACAAATACTTCTTTTCGTTTAACATTTTGCAATGTCGCCTATATAATAACCAGGCATTATTAACACAGAGGTCCACTAAATGAAAGTATATTCTTTTATACCATTTTCTGCTCTTACTACCTGTTCGATAAAGAGACACAAACATACCCGCCAAGTCCACACCACCCATGTGTTGATTATATTCTGATATAACCGTTGGACATTTTACGTCTACTTTACATTTAGAGGTTTTGCAATATCTTTTTACAAAAGTTTCCCTATTATCTGCGGCATACGAACTGGCTAACGTAACACATTTATTATCCGCCCACATAGTATCAGCAATCTTCTTATTATTATCAACCATAACCTTTTAACTTCCTCTTCCTTTCTTCAACAACTCTTTATCCGCTATGATATTGCATCCTCTCAAATGATCTTTACGAACTACCCCCAACGATAAAATGCCAAACTCACTTCTCAAATATGATATAAGCTCAAGAGAAGTGAACCAGTTATCAAAAAATAAAGTGGTCAGAGCTGGGTTTTTAATGGTTTTCGCCACACGTAATACACATTTTTCCGTCAAGCCAAAATATTTCTCCTCGGTATCTGTAAAACTAACGTCATCAAAAGTTGTTTCACCGGCATAAGGGAAAAAGTCATAAACAATACCGGACACCCCAGCCCTGACTAGAAATTTAAATCCCCAAGGATGAGGCTTATTTTTAATGTACTGCCTTCTTGATCCAGCTTTTGTTCCCTTATATGGAATCATCATTTCATCAACGGAAAAACTTTTTTCGGGCTCTGTTTGTAAACAGTTTTGCCTTATGTGTTCCATACTAGGTCTCACTTTGGAGTATCGATCATTAGCATTCTCATTACTATTGTCTGCAAAATGCAGGTATTTACGCAACAGCTGATATCTTTTCAGTGGCATTACTGAAGCAATTTTGTCATATCTTAGTTGATGTGACCAATAATCTTTGTATGATGGCATATCGACAATACTCATCAACATATCGATACCTAAAAAGTTTTCATATTCTTCAACTGTCATACCAATTGATCTTCCCGTGGTTTGAGTAGAGTAAAGATTTGATTGATAACAAATTAATCCAAACAATTGATCATCAAAAAATCTTTTGAAGTACTGGTATGGAGTATCAATACCAGTAACTTGTTCCCGAAATGAACAGTCGACACTTGCTTCCCTGTCAACAGACCACATAAATTTTGAACATTTAAATTTAAAGTCCATATGTTCTTTTTTTTTTCTTGATGTACGCTGACCTACACCAGCGATAAGGGGTTGAACTATGCGTACATGTTCATGTTGTGTGCTAGATGAAGGTTCATTTCTATTGGCTTGATTTTGAGTTGATGATCTACGTGGTCGTAAAAGTCTGGATGTGATTGGAGTAAGACGACTGAAAATATCAGAACAAATTGTGCTTGGTGTTCCTGGTAGCTGTACCGCTTGTGTTATTTCGGGTGAAGGATTTACTGACAAAAGAGAAGGTGAAGATTGGATTGTTCTGTACAACGGTGCGTGAGGCAGCGATGATTTTTCCATTGGAGGAGGTACTTGTAACGGTAATGAGTCCAAAATAGTTCACATCCGCCTTGGTTTAGTAAAAGTCTTCTGAGATTAATTCGTGAAAAAAATAACTATAGAAAGAGGTATAACAAGTATAAAAACCCAATGGACAAAGTTGCTTTTCGCTCCTGTAGTAAGCAATGTAAAAAATTATCAGTGGAATGCTACAATTCTTATATTGTTCATATAGAACAAAAAATTTCGGCCAACCCAAAACTCTTTTGGTCTTACATAAAAACAAAGCGCAGTGTTTCAAAAATTTACCCAGCCACTATGTCTGATGGTTCAGAAACATCAAGCGACGGTGGTGATATTTGCAACATGTTTGGCTCGTACTTTTCTAGTGTTTATTCATCATCTAGCCAACCAGTAAGCAGGTGTGTAGTTAGTACTCATCTTAAGAATATCCATAATGCTGAATATTTTAGTATAACTTATCTTAGCCGCGAAAAGATACTAAAAAGACTTAAATCTTTGGATATCACCAAGGGTCCGGGCTACGACCAAATTCCCCCGAGCTTTATATCAGAATGTGCTGATGAACTTGCAGTACCTTTAGATTTAATTTTTAACAAATCCCTTGAGGTTGGAATTTTTCCTGATCTTTGGAAGCTTGCCAAAGTAGTGCCGATATACAAAGCTGGTGAAAATAATTTAGTGAGTAACTACAGACCGATTTCGATTTTGTCAACTTTAGCAAAGGTTTTCGAATCTTTAATATGTCCATTAATTCAAAATTACTTCAAAAAGTACCTATCGAACCACCAACACGGCTTTATACCGGGTAGGTCTACCTGTAGCAATTTAGTGTCTTTTATTGAACATGTCATTAAAGCGGTTGACTCAAACAAACAAATCGACGCAATCTACACCGATATTAGCAAGGCGTTTGATAAGGTACCTCATGAAATCTTAATTGGGAAATTGGCTGCATACGGCTTTGCTGGATCTTTCCTCAAATGGCTTTCTTCATACTTAGGTGGCAGATCATTCTACGTTGTAGCTCATGGACATAAATCTGATACATATAAAATAACTTCCGGTATACCTCAAGGTTCGCATCTAGGCCCATTATTGTTTATTATTTTTATAAATGATCTGTCGGGATGTTTGAAAAATTCAGTGCCATTCTTGTTCGCAGATGATCTAAAAATAGTCAAAGTAATAGAGTCGGATTTAGATACAATGTTGCTTCAGGAAGATATAAACAATGTTTTAGATTGGTGTACCAGAAATGAGATGCAATTCAACATTAATAAATGCAGCCAAATTACATTCACCCGAAAACTACAATATATAGATAAAGCTTATCACATGTATGGTGCTTGTTTGAGTAGAAGTGATATTATAAAAGATCTGGGCGTTATTCTCGATAGAAAACTTACTTTTATACCTCACATTGATACAGCCATAAAAAAGGCTTCGAAAGCGCTTGGATTTTTAATTCGCAACGCTAAACCGTTCCACAGACCCAAAACTAAAATATTATTGTACAACTGTTTTGTTCGTAGTATTCTTGAATATTGTTCGGTCGTTTGGCGTCCACATTATGCTACACATACTCTTAGAATAGAACGCATTCAAAAAAGGTTTTTAAATCATCTGGCTTATTCCACTGGTATCGCAAAAAGGACCCGAAGTTACACTGAGCGGTTACAAACCTTTAATATCATATTGCTCGAAACACGAAGAGAATCACTCGACCTCATTTTTCTTTATAAACTAGTAAATAATTTTATTGACTGCCCTCAATTGTTGTCTACAATAAATTTTAATGTCCCTCGTAAGTATCCCCGAAATCCTATCAATCTATTATACCCACCATCACGTAAAACAGTCCTCGGTTTCAACTCCCCAATACCAAGACTAAGCAGACTTTATAATAAGTTCGACAAACAGGTTGATATGCTTAGTACCAGTCTTTATAAATTTAAGAGCCAGGTTCACAACAGAACTAATTATTATTAGTTATTTAAATTGAATTAAACTGTGTCAATTTATTTATTAAGTTTTATAAACTATAGGCTATTACTGTTTGTTAGGTGTGTGATTAATTTTATTTTTATTTTATTTTAAATTACCAATTTTTACTGAAATATTGTAACACTTTTTTTTTGTCTTATAAACCTATCTGTATTAATACTCAAATCCGAATGTTTTCCGTAGAAGCTGTGTTTACCGATTAATATTGTGCACCCATGCCTTATTTGTTATGTACATTCATACTTGTAATAAATGTGTAACAATTGTAGGTGAACCTATGAATAAATAAATAAATAAATAAATCTGATTGTTCAAATATATCCATCATATCATCATCAGGAATATCCGGTGCATCCGAAGACAGGTCTAAATCTATAACAGAATCATCAGATCCCCTGTTCCCCGGCGGCACCAATGATAAAATTCTCGATACTCTTGAGTGACGCTTCATTTTCTAAAACAAACATATAGTCTCCATGTATCTTTTTGGATACATACAAATAAGCTTTTACGAAGTCGGAAAAAGAATCACTGTATCTATTTAGATATATGGTAATTATACACGATATTTACGACTAAATCGCAGTGTATCTATTTAGATACAGGTACTTCTTTCATAATTATTTATAAAAATATATAATTCTGGAATGAAATAACACTTACCTTTAATAATTAGATGCCTTTCAAACAATATGACACAAACCTATCCACAGTATAATCACTTTTATTACTTTTTTCATAAATCTTTAACGGAGGTACACCATTACTCACATTTGGCGCGAATCGTCTAAGTTTTTGATGTTATTGGAGAGAAAGAGATAGTAGCCGCGGCTCGACGTATTGCGCTCTCGTTTTTTTGTACGTTGATAAACCAATAGCCGAAAGCTGTACGTTGGCGCGACTTTTGAATTTTGTGTGGTGCGTGTTTCAATGTTTTGTGCACATTTAGATACAAAAATACATAAAGGGTTAAAACGTAGCGGTGTTTTTTTAGAAATTCTTTATTGCAATTTGGCACGGTAAAAATCGATTGGTGCATCCTTATTACGTAGGTCTTAAGACCATACCTAGCGAAATGTGGGGGTAGATACCTTCATAAAATAACATAAGCCTATGAGTAAAAATAAGCTAATACGACGACTAAAAGAATACAAACAGTGCATTATAAGTCTATTAGCTTTTGTCCGCGGCTTCACTCGCGTTAATGTAGGTTAGGTTAGCTTAGTGACAGTACTTATTTCTGGATGAAAGGTACTCTATGTCCTTTTTTGTTCCTCTGGCAATGTATATACAAAATTTCAGCATGATCGATCGAGTAGTTAAAGCTTGAAAGCGTAACAAACAAACTCACATTCGCATTTTAGTATTACTTCAGATTCTCTTTCTTTCTTTTCGTGTGGTTAGTGGCCAACCTGTTGTCAAGAGTTGTTCAAGCCGCCCATAGGCCTCTGACATGGCTTAACGACCACTGTCAATTTGACAATAACCGGGAATCGACTTTTTACGTGCCGTCCGATGCATGGAGACGCTCAGATGAAATACCACTAAGCGGTCACCCATCTATAGACTGACCGCACCCAACGGTGCTTAACCTCGCTAATCGTTTACCGATCAGTGAGTGCAACTGGCTATGAGATTCAAATTAGTAGTATAAATTACTTAAAACATAAAAATTGCGAACATTGCACGCATTATAAAATCCTAAAATGAATTCAAAATGGCGCAGACATTAAAAAGCCCCACAAATAGTTTGATCTATTTACAACGTCACCACATGTTACCTCCACAATAATAAAAACATCACGAAGCCACGATCATCCATAAAAAGATTGTCTAAACAACTGTGCAAAACATGTCCAATTTTATGGACCCTAGTCTGTGCATTTTTAGACCCACACACACACGACACGAGCGGGGCGTTCGATTTTGCTTTATATTCCAAAGACCCGGCGCTAAAATATTTTTATGCTGGAAACCACAGATAACATTCACTAATAGGATAGGTCATATGACTCCGGCCAAAATTCAAAACGAGCAAAAGTCATTTAAAAAGATATGTATTTACAGAAAACTGTACACTGGGTCTCAATGACTATAAGGAAAATTTTTCGGTCGGGACTGACTGACCTGAAATATTTTGTACAGAAAAATGTACAGGGGGTCTAAGGAGGTTATATTACACTACTTTCTGCTGCTGAACATGACAACAGATAAATGTAAATTTACATTAATAAGTGTAACTTTGACGTTCATAAGTGTTACTTTGTGACCTACATGAATTAATTGATTTTGTTAAGTCGACAATATGTAAACCAAAATGTTAGTGAAAGAAATTGGTAAATTAGGCTTTGTAACTAGCTTTTGTTTCCAGCTTCGCTCGCGTAATAGTAGGGTGGGTTATGATAGTAATAGTACTGTTTTAAAATAAAATGTAGCCTATATTATTAGGTGATAATTTAGCTATCTAATCCTTACTTCCTTGCTATAATATTATAAATTCGAAAGTAACTCTGTCTGTCTGTCTGTCTGTTACCTTTTCACAGCTAAACCACTTAACCGATTTAGATGAAATTTGGTACAGATATAGGTTAAAACCTGGGGAAGGACATAGGCTACTTTTTATTGATGTAGGTACCACGCGGGCGGAGCCGCGCGCAAAAGCTTGTGGTAAAATAATTTTAAAATGGGTCGAGTCGTTTTTAAGTAAAATCCTTAAAAACAAAAATCTAATTTTTGCTTTTTATAATATTAGTATAGACAGACGTAATGAATTAAATTGAAATCAATGATAATGTTTTTACTTACTATTAAAATGATATGGCCTTATGTTTAATGGTTATCGGAGCCTATAGTTAAAACAGCTATTTCTATAACTTTTGATGATTTTTTGGTACTCTATGTCCTTTTCTGTATCCCTGACAACGTGTATGCGAAATTTCATGATAATCGGTTGAGTAGTTAAGGCGTGAAAGCGTCACAAACAAACAAACTTATATTTGCATTTATAATATTAGTAAGGATTTTATATTTTAAAACAATATTCAAATTATTAAAGAACAAATGACTTACTTGGCATTCAAGTAAGTTGTTCACTGTTTTTTGTTGTTGCGGGACATTTCCCGCTACTCGCTCAGCTTGTGCCGTGCCCTCGCCCTTAGAAGATGGGTCCTTAGGGGTTGGGTCCCAGTAGACGGGGGTCGTTAATGATTATAAACACTAGTTAAATGATCGAATGGTGATGTCCTTTTAGTTAAGTGCGGTGGTGCGTGACGGACTATTAGAAATTATTGGCAAGAGAATACTCTGTAATATTTAATAATAATAACTAGAGGTCGCCTAGTGGTCAAAATTCGACCATAATTGATTTATCTTATGTGGGGGCCAGTCAGTGCAGACCTGCGACACTTCGACCCATTGGGATCTTTTGTGTCGACACTCTCCCAATAACGACTGCCATAGATGTTCATGGCAGCCGGGACCAACGGCTTAACGTGCTCTCCGAGGCACGGAGCAGGCGATAATTGTCAATCAATACGCACATAATTTCGAAAAGTCATATAACTTCCGAAAGTCAGAGGTGCGCGACGTGGGTTCGAACCCGAGACCCTTTGCATTGCAGTCTGTTGGTCTCCCCACTGAGCTATCGCTGCTCAATAAAAAATAATTGATTTAAACTTTAAGTTTGATCATTATTAAGGTTTTATTGTCTATAACTTTGCTCTTATAATGACATTTCATTTAGATTTCGCCAAGTCTATACAGGTTAATTGACCTATCTTTTTCAAACAAATTATTATTTACTTGAATATACTCTTTCATTAACGATATAGCCGCTCATAGCCGATTAGCGAGGTTAAGCAACGTTGGGTGCGGTCAGTCTATAGGTGGGTGACCGCTTAGTGGTATTTCATCTGAGCGTCTCCGTGCTTGGGAGGACAGGTAAAAAGTGGGTCCCGGTTGTTGTCAAATTGACAGCAGTCGTTAAGCCATGTCAGAGGCCTACGGGCGGCTTGAACAACTCTTGACAACAGGTTGACCACTAACCACACGAAAAGAAAGAAGACTGGTTCTTCTTTTCGTGTGGTTAGTACCACACGAAAAGAAGAAGAAGATTAACGATATTCCTAAGTTTGCTACTTTGTTTTCTTTTTCTTTATTACATATAAATAAAGGATGTAGCCATAGTTACAAAGAATTGTACGACGTCAGATGAACAACGCCGAAATACTACGAACGCGCTTCGACTGCGTGTGTCAAATGCATGGTTGTGTGCGTGTAGTGTTTTTTTATTCATTTAATGTATTTTATTTTATATAGATATTAGGATTCGCTCCTCCTTCTCCATATAAACTTTAACTGTGCCAAATTTCATACTCCTGCGTCCCCGCAATTTTCGTAAAAAGGGTACAAAGCTTTTGGTTCACGTATTAATATATAGATATCAGCTACGTTTGTACAGTAGCCTGCTGGAAACATGTCTCTGTTCGGTATTAGAAGTGTTTATCCACTGTTCCTTACGCTGGCTTAGTCTACATAGTTTAGCAGTTTTCAAATACTTACATATATTGGAGAATGTTCCAGACCTTTCACACTTATTGTTTTATATACTTATGTAAGTACTTATTCCTCATGACGTGTGTGTTAAGCGAATCATCAGCAATGACAATATTATACAAGTACATAATTGAAAAAAAGTAAGTAAGTAAGTATTTTTATTTTCAAAATATAGGTACACAAGATACAGACAAATATTATAACACAGCAAAAAAAAGTAGGTACATATATAATGAAAAACGAGGTTACCACTCAGGTTTATTGTTGGTTTACGGTTGATACCTCAAACCAACCCTGATGTTATGTGGTAACCCCAAGTGACGCCCGGACGTACATCAGCTACTCTTTAAAATGTTCCAAATTCAAAAAATAAAAGAAATAAAAAATACATACGTAAGATGTATATTGCGCTTGCAATTGCGTTTAAAAATATAAGTGGATAGATCGAATTTCTAATTATTATCATATTAAATTCCAACGAATATTATAAATGTTAGAGAGGTACAACAAAGGACATATGGTACCATCCATCCAGAAAAATTCTGTTACGTAGAGATAGCAATTCATTGACAAAAGATAGCGCAACGCGAAATAAACCGTGGGCAAAATCTAGTAATTTTATAAGACCAGTCTTTATCCAAATCCACTAAAATCTGTCCATTATTACGGGTAATTCCTAATACTGGCAACCCTTCCAGTGTAGACCTGAAGGCGGTACCGCTACCAATTATATTATTCTACCCTCTTTGTGCCCCACAAAACATCTTATATTGTCTATTGGCAATAATGGCCGACCACCCACTCACTTAGTAACTATAGATTAGTAACTTTCCCTCTCGTTTGATATAATAAATGTTGTAAGATAATACCTTGGGAATCTTTAGGTATAACTAGAATTTATTTGCGGCTTCGCTTGCATAAATTTAGGTTAGGTTAATAGTAGTTTACTTGGATAAAAGGTATCCTATGTCCTTTTCTGTTACCCTGACCAACGTGTATGCGAAATTGAATTTATCGGTCAAGCATAACAAAGAAACTCACAATCGCATTTATAGTATTAGTTAGGATTCACAAAAATATAATATATGATTACTTAATAACAAAATAAATTAACGTGGTAATTGCCCAATAAATACAAAACAAAATGAACGCCAATAAAATATTATCTACGCCCCCTTCGATGTTCAAATGTAGCCGGAGTTCGAGAGTTGAATCATAAACAAACATCCCAATTCGTATCCGAACAAGCTTATTCTAAATTCAAATAGACAATGGTTGGAGGGAAACATTACAGATTTTTAGCGGCAACGCACACTTACCAGACGCCAATAGAAATAATGTATTTTTTGTTTAATTATCGATTGAGATGACCTTAATCTATCAATGATTATGAATGATCTTACTATGCAAGGAAATGAAAGTGGCTCTTTATACTGGGTACTAATGGGTTACTCCTGCCTCCGTGGCGCAGCGGTAGTGAATTTGACTGCTGAGCATGAGGTCTGAGGTTCGAATCCCGGGTCGGGCCAACAAAAAGTTAATGGATTTTCCTGTTAATAAATCTCAATAGCAGCCCGGCGTTAGGAAGTTGGCGATGTTAGACATCCCCGTGCCTCGGCAAGCACGTAAAGCCGTTCCTGTGCTTAATCTTACTCCAGTTGTATCGCAATATCGTCCCATAGGATCATGAGAGTTAGGGAACAGAGAGAACACGTGTGTTTTGTTTTATTATATCTCCTGCGCAGATGGCAAGTTTCCATTAAGATTGGCCGCTGTGACCGAAATTCGGTCTGGAGGACAACTAATTGGCTAATTTAGATGATTATTTAAAAAAAATATATGTTATTTCGATTCAGAGGCATAGTACACCTAGCCATAATTCGCCGGCAGGTGCCTCGTTACAACTATAAGCGTATCTATTGTCATTATATGGACACTGTCGATGACGACTGGTGCTGGTACTAAGAATTGACAGCTATATTATCACCGAGTAACATAGGCTATATTTTATTTAAGAAAATGTACTGTTACTAATATATAATAATAATAATATTCTACCACATACACACAACACCATCTAGCCCAAACTAAGCAGAACTTGTACTATGGGTACTAGATAATTGATAAACATACACATATACTATTTTTTGTAAATACTTACATATTATGCATAGAAACACCCAGACCAAGACAAACATCCATGTTCATGCACGCAAATGTTTGACTTGTGCGGGAATCGAACCCGCGACCTCAGGCGTGGCAGTCGGTTACACTAACCACTACGCCATCGAGGCCGTCATTTACTAATATAACCTAACCTCATTTACATTTACGCGGGCGTCAAAATCTAATGGGAATTATAAAGAGCGTAAGTACGCGCGTACCCTTAGCAAGTACCGTAGCTATTACACGAGCGGTTGGCCAAATGGCGCGAAATCCGACCCGCCACAGACTAAACAATAACGTTAATGTGTTCTGTTTAGAAATGAGGCCTCCACTGCGGAGTGCGGACAACACTCTATTATCTCTTTTTACTGCTTCTGCGGATAATTGCGTCCTAGTTTTAGGAAAGTTTATTTTTAGTTGCTGTGCCGCCATTTGTACGCGCTAACATTATATCTACGTTTGTTAATTGGCATCGTACATTTAATAGGCATGACGAAAGGGTTAAAAATAAGTGATTCTAATTAGTCCATATTTTATATAATAGATTAGCAAAACATTTCGAACACTTATTTTTTGTTTTAACAAAAGAATAAAAATTTACTATGTTATAAGTGTTATAACGCATTACAGTTCGGGAATGGGAGCTTGTGACGTCACACTTTGGTAAAATTTGTACCTACAAGTGACGTGACAAGAAATTTATATGCGTTGTATCTTCGTTGTTATCAGTTTGTGGGACAAAAGAAAATACGTGTCCAATATTTTTTGCTAATATGAAAGACAGACTTAAAATGTTTTTTTAGTCATCATGACCTTTAAACAATTTTTTTAATTGCTTAACGTATTTAAATAAACAAAACTAGTAACTGCATTACTACATAGAAGGTATTTGCTGATTATTAAAATTCTTCAATATCTACGGATTTTATACAATAAACCTTTTCTAAGAAATTAGTTAAGTTTTTTTTTTGTTGCCGTTGGTGGCAGACGAGCAAGTGACCCACCTGATGGAAAGTGGTAACCGCTGCTCATGGACTTCAGCAATGTCAGGACACAGCAAAGCCACTGCCTACCGTGAAAGAAAAACTCTCTTTAAACCTCGTTTGAAAGACATAAAATTATTAACATTTAGGTATGTTTCTTAATTTCTGAAGCAGCATGAACGAATGTACAGATAAAATAATCAGCTTTTATCGTAGATCATCGTGTATACTGCACGGATGGCATAGTGGTTTAAGTAGTCATCTCGCCATCACCACTGCGTAGAGTGTTGTTGGTTCGATCCCTATACGGGACAAAAATTGTGTAATCCACGGATACTTGTTCTGTGTCTCGGTATTCTTTGTGTCTATTGATTGAATGTTTGTAAAAGCCCGTGAAACAGCAGTTTTTATGGTCTGGGTTGTATGCGAGCAGACAGATCGCCTGATGGTAAGCGATTACCGCCCATGAACACCTGTAACACCAGAGGAGTTAGAAGTGCGTTGCGTTCCATTTAAATTTGGCCGCACCAGAAGGGGGGACGGTTGGGCCTCCGGTACCCTCACTGACTCGACGAAACACAGTTAGTTAGTTAGTTGGACATGTGTTATCCGCACTTAGCCCCACAATTGGGCCATTGTGCGTAAGTAACCGACGCAAAAATTTGTTCGGTTACTCATACCACCTCAGCTCCGTCCAGAAAGACAATAAGGGACCGGTATTGCGCAACACCTCCTGCATCGTCTCTGGACTGTTCAGAAGTTTCGTCCGTTGGTTGCTCACGCTTTTGCAGTGTAGGATCACGTGAGCCGGTGTCTCCTCGGTCTCCATGCAGCCCCTACATAAGGGACTTTCGGTGATGCCGATGTTGAATAGGTGTTTGTTGAGTGAGCAGTGGCCTGTTATTATACCCACTAGGTACTCGACGAAATACAACGCAAGCGCTATTTTCCGCCGGTTTTCTTTGAGGCTGTGGTATCACTCCCGTCGAGGCGGCCCATTCATGCCGAAGCGTGATTTTCCCACGGTTAAATATTTGTGTGTTATGTATTTCTAGAGTGGAAGTTATTTCTTGAAGATGAAAAAGCCCAAGTATATAATTATGTGCAATTGTCGACATCACCAGTCAGACTATTAAGTACCTACATCGTTATTATTAGATGTCTGTGGTGTCGCAGACGTCCATAGGCTACGGTGACCACTTACCATCAGGTGGGCCGTATACTTGTTTACCTCCTTAGTTGTATAAAAAAAGATAATTTCTCACTAGATTAGAAGGTATATAGGATAGATAAGGTTACATTGGAAACAGTACTTTTTCTGAATGAGATGTACCCTATATACTTTTCTGTTACCCCGACACCGTGTATGCGAAATTTCTTGATGATCGGTCGAGTATTTAAGGAGTAAAAGCGTAACAAACAAACAAACTTACTTTCGTATTGATAATATTAGTTAAGATTCTCATTAGAATGACTGGACTATAATAGAAGGCTACGTATTTTGCTATATAATAAGAACGTCATGTATCATGCTATATTTACTTAGTCTTGCGAATCCTATCGGTTGAGTAGTTTTTGAGACAAATCCTTACAAATGCACAAACAAATAAAAAATCAAATCTTTCCTTTATGTAATACTAGATGTGCCCGCGGTTTCACCCGCGTTTATGATTACTGCGCCGCCCCCGTGGGTCATAGCGTGATGTTATATAGCCTATAGCCTTCCTCTATAAATGAGCTATCCAATATTAAAATAATTTTTCAATTCGGACCAGTAGTTCCTGAGATTAGCGCGTTCAAACAAACAAACTCTTCAGCTTTATAATATTAGTATAGACTAGATTTTCCCGCGGTTTCACCCGCGTTTATGATTACTGCGTCGCCCCCGTGGGTCGTAGCGTGATGTTATATAGCCTATAGCCTTCCTCGATAAATGAACTATCCAACACTAAAAGAATTTTTCAATTCGGATCAGTAATTTCTGAGATTAGCGCGTACAAACAAACTCTTCAGCTTTATAATATTAGTATAGATATTACAGTAGGGTAACGTGTGACCCTCTATTTACCGAGTGTAATGATAAGTACTCCGAGTCGTCGTAACATTGCAAACATTGTAATGTCACTACTTATAACTCACTTCAATATGTGGGGCTGTGTTTGTCAACATTGAAACATAGAGCTAAGGTGGCACACGAAAATACGGCCAACCTGATGGTAAGTGGTCTCCGTAGCCTATGGACGCCTGCGACACCAGAGGCATCACTTGCGCGTTGCCGACCCTTTAGGAAAGGAAGTGGGAAGGAGAAGGAGCGGGAAGGGGTAAAAAGGGTGATTGGGCCTCCGGCACTCTCACTCACCGAACGAAACACAACAGTAGGAGTTAATTCTATAATACTAGTAGATACATATTATTATATGAATTAATACATTTTGATATTCCAATGGTCCAACTAGGCTCTAGTGGGAGACCATTGGACTACCACGCAGATGTTTCGGGTTCGATCCCGACTTATGTTATAAATGCGAATGTCAGTTTGTATATTTGTTACGTTTTCACACCTTACTACTCTACAGATCATCATGAAATTATACATACACATTGTCAGGGGAACAGAAAAGGACATAGAGTACCTTCATCCAAAAATTACTGTTTGTAATCTAACCTAACCTAGATTTAAGCGAATCCGTGGGCAAAATCTAATTGAAATATAGTTCTAATAAAATCGTGTAGAACAATACTGCCGTTATAAGGAAAAAAAGACAGTTATGTATAAATAAAAAATTTCAAATATTATACTTGCAGATTATTTTACTAAGGACTTAAATATAATGACCACCAAAAATACTAATTGCGCAGCAAAATATGCTTACTAAAATATATCATAACGAGCACCTATACACCTCAAATCACTGCATTCCGTCTCGGAACGGTTAGATTATGTTAGGTTCCTTCTTAAACCCACCCAAAAATAGTCGACTTATTTTGATCTCTTTAAATATATATTTTAGTGTGCAATTAGTATTTTTGGTAAGTATATTTCGTAGTGCAGTTAAATACTACCCTTTTACTAATTTCAAATATGAAAACATCTAAATATCGAAAAACAATGTTAGATACTTCTTTTTTCCTTATGACGGCAGAATTCTTTACATAACCTATGTACCCCATTTTTAAATAAAACATCAAACGCTCCCTTAATCTGTTAAACGACCAACTCTATCCAAATGATAATGTAACAGAAGCCAAGTCTATTTACCCATTTCTAAATAAAAAGAGGGTAGCTAACAAAAATCACTCACGGCACGAAATGAAAAAGGTGTCAAAGATCGTATTTACGATTCATTATACTTAATCCGAGTAGAAATAGGGGAGGAAATCGTCTGTGTATGAAATTCAGCTTTGTTGTTGAGTGTTAGAGTTGATTTTTGAGTGTGGAGTGTTAGTATTAGATTTGATAAAATAGTAAACGTGTTCGTATAAGTGCCCATTGTGGCGACAGATGGTCCGGGAGGGAAGAGGGCTCGGTCTTGTTTTACTTCGGTATTATTCTGTTAAGGACATTTCCTACTTTCTTCTTTTTTTATTATTATTATTATAACTAATGTAAAATTTGTTAAAATATTATTGTTTAAAGCTTAATTACGGTATCAAATTTGTACGCTTCAATGCAAGACATAGACGGACATATCCATTTATTGTAATATCCTATGTATACCTATGTTTACAAATAAATATTTCTGATTTTAAAGAGGCACTAAGAATAATTCCTTTCTCGCGGATGACTTTACAAACATTTGAAAAAAGAACATCCAGACTTGGAACAACCATTTGTGGATCACACAATTTTTTGTCCCGTGTGGGGCTCGAACCCACAACACTCGGCGCAGTGTCAGTGGCGAGGCGACCACTTAAACCACTACGCCATCTGTGCACAATATAACCGATTTATAAAGTCGGTTATATTGCTACACAGTATAACCGACTTCTAAAGTTGGTTATATTGTTACATCGTATAACTGACTTTTAAAGTCGGTTATATTGTTACACAGTATAACCGACTTAGTCGGTTATATTGTTACCCAGTATAACCGACTTTTAAAGTCGGTTATACTATGTCCGATTTACGTTAGGTTTTTGGTGGAGTTCATTTAATTTATTAAAATTACCTAATGTAAAACAATATACATATATACACATATACTATATTACCATCAATCATCTGAAAAAAAGGAAAATTTTATCGTTTGCATTATAATTTCTGTTGTAATATCACAACGGATATTATACTATTAGTCGTCTTATTTGATTATTGTCTGCTTCTACTACTTTATTACTTTTTTATAATAAATCTTGAAATAGCAAGAATATTTTGACTATCCTAATCCTAATCCTAACTTATATTATAAAAGTGAAAATGAGTTTGTTTGTTACCTTTTCACGCCTAAACCACTGAACCGAATATCCTGAAATTTTGCATATACGTCGTCAGGTGTGCAAAAACGGACATAGGCTACCTTTAATCCCGAAAAAAATTACTGTTCGCGAGGAAGACAACAATAACGTTCTTATGGCAATAGATGGCACCACGTGTCTTTCGAATCATGATTGAATTATATTATTACAAGCAGAGTACAACCCGAATTGATTGTCAAATTCTAAATTAACGCCAGCGAAGCCGCGGGCAAAAGCTAGTAAGTTATATAAATACTAGCAGAAATTGTATGTATGTTAGTCTATAAGGTATTTATCTATGCGTCTATGTTTATATGTAGGTATAATATGTATATATTTACAAAACAAAAAAAAGTATATATGTATGTTTATCCATTGTCTAGTACCCATAGTACAAGCTCTGCTTAGTTTGGGCTAGATGGTGTTGTGTGTATGTATTATAAAATTTTATAATTATGTAAATTAAGGTTAAGGTATTTATCTATGGGCATATGCAGTCCGAAATAAATGAAAAAAAAAAAAAAAAATTTGGTTGGTGTAAATAAAATCAGCCGAACTGGCACAGACCCTTGGAACTAATAATTCTTAAGGGTAATTCGAGCCAAAAGCCACGGTGCAATTTTATGATGTTTTTGTCATTCACTGGGAATTGGGATATCTGTTTAATGGACCCACTTTAGGGTTCCTGCTTGTACCACCAACATGGACAGATTAGAGACCCTGAGTTTTATTTTTTAGGAGTATCTATATTTTACTATATTTTGCCCGCGGCTTCGCTCATGTAAACGTAGGTTACGTTAGATTAGTAGCAGTACTTTTTTCTGGATGAAAGGTATACTGTCCTTACTTGTTCCCCTGACAACGCGTATGCGAAATTTCATGACGATCGGTCAAATAGTTAAGGCGTGAAAGTACTTACAAGCTCAGTGGGGAGACCAACAGACTGCAATGCAGGGTTCGAACCCACGTCGCGCACCTGCGACTTTCGGAATTTATATGACTTTTCGAAATTATTTGCGTATTGATTGACAATTATCGCCTGCTCCGTGCCTCGGAGAGCACGTTAAGCCATCAGTCCCGGCTGCCATGAACATCTACGGCAGTCGTCACTGGGAAGTCAGTGCCCTCTAATATTCTGACACTGGTCTAGCCTTAGGGTATCGTTAGCCTTCGGGTTGCGGAGGTCAGATGGCAGTCGCTCCGTGTAAAAACTGATATCCAGTCAAATCCGGTTAGACTAGAAAGCCGACCCCAAGTGACTTGGGAATTATAAAGGCTAGGGAGAAGAAGACTTACAATGGAACTACTAACTTAAGCCATAGCGTTGCCATATTGAACCTGGCACCTTATTTTCGACTGCACTGAGAACAGTCAACATGCTTTTGTTTATTATATATATATATTATACGTCATACACTAACATTCTGAGCTTCTTCTCACATGGGTCAAAAAAAGTAGGGGCTTCGTGCTATCTAAATAAAGTAATAAACTACACCAAACATATTAATACGGAACCCCATCCCCTAATAGCCGTCAGAGCACAAAGTAACAGCGAGGGTGGCAACACTAATTAAACGGTTATTTCGTGCTGGCAACACTAATATGTGATTTTATTTATTTAATGTTTTGGGGTGGTGATTTGGTTATTGTTTTTATACATTCGAAGAAATAAACGAAATTGAAGTAACTATGATTACAATAATATTCTATCACATACACACAACACCATCTAGCCCAAACTAAGCAGAGCTTGTACTATGGGTACTAGACAATGGATAAACATACATATATTCTTTTTTTTTGTAAATACATACACATTATACATAGAAACACCCAGACTAAGATAAACATCCATGTTCATGCACACAAATGTTTGAGTTGTGCGGGAATCGAACCCGCGACATCAGGCGTGCTAGTCGGTTGCACTAACCACTACGCCATCGAGGTCGATGTTATATGGGTTGCGGAACTGACATTATTTTCACCCGACAGCGTCCATTTTTTTTCGCGCGCTCCGCGGTATTTAATTCATTCTAATAGTGAGAATATGAACCTATTGATATGTAGTAGACGTATTTTGTAGAAAATCGCGATAATACTTTGTCCAACTCTGGAATCGAACCTGAGGTTTCATGTACAGCAGTCGAAAAGCTGTTCTGCGGGCAGCCTTATCTACACTAATATTATAAAGCTGAAGAGTTTGTTTGTTTGTTTGTTTGAACGCGCTAATCTCAGGAACTATTGGTTCAATTTGAAAAATTATTTTAGTGTTGGTTAGCCTATTTATCAAGGAAGGCTATAAGTTATATAATATCACGCTACAACCTATGGGGGCGGCGCAGTAACGATAAACGCGGGTGAAACCGCGGGAACATCTAGTACTTAATATACTTAGTACCTGGTCATAAATATTGATACAAGAAAAAATATTGTTTTCTATTGCATAAAACATTTATTACTGTAATGTGTGTTACTTTATACCGCCACGTGCAAAAGTATTAGGCACCCTATAGTAATGTCAGTTTTAGGGTGATTGAGCATAGGGAATGTAAAGAAAACAAAACATATGATTACTAAGATTTATCTTAATAAAATAATTAATATTTTGTCGGTCCACCTTTGGATTTAATGACAGCAGCCACTCTTTTTGGCATTGACTCTACCAGCTTAAAACATTCCTCTTGGGATATCTTTTGCCACTCATGCTTTAACGCGGCGAGTAGTGTTTGCTTGTTGCTTATCGAGTGTCTACGGATATTTTTCTTCAAAATAGACCAAATATGTTCAATAGGATTGAGGTCCGGTGATTGTGGCGGCCAGTCCAAAAGATCTATTCCATTTTGAGCCATCCATGCCATAGTGTGTGCTGACTTGTGGCAAGTGGCGTTGTCCTGCTGGAATTTTACGCCGTCGGTGTTTGTATCACCAAAAATCTGTGTAACAGACGGTGCTAGAGCTGTTTCCAGAACTTCTGTGTATTTGGTGCTATTCATTCGCCCCTCACACAACATCATTTCGCCCACTCCATCGGCAGCCATGCAACCCCAGATCATTATTGAGCCTCCACCGTGTTTAACAGTGGGCACTACACAATCTGGGTTGTACTCTTCGCCCACCCTTCGCCTGACGTAAGTAACACCGGGTGTTCCAAACACCTATGGAACAAGCAAAAAAATAACTTATTTCAAGATTGCATATTTCCCTCGCAGGACGTGATTTCAAAGACGGCTATGTGTTTTAGTATAATACATAAATTAAATAACAATACCTCAAAGTTAGATTCGTCTGACCACAGTACGTTGGACCAATCCTCCACTGTCCAATCTCTATGTCTGAGGGCCCACTGCAACCGATTTTTCTTGTTGTGCTCCGATAGCCACGGCTTCTTTCTTGCCTTGCAACCTTTTAACCTAGCTGCAATAAGCCTTCTTCTCACAGTACACGCGCTCACTGATCTGCTTTTTCCTTCAGATAAAGCTGCAGCGAGCTCCAAAGCAGTTTTTTTACGGTCCTGTAGAGACTGCCTAATTAACAATCGGTCTTCACGATCTGTAGTTATTTTTCTTCTGCCTGTTCTTGGCCTATTCTCATGAGTACCGATCTCTTTGAAGCGATTTAGTGCATATTGCACTGCACAACGCGAGCACTTCACTTCTCGGGCTATTTTCACTTGAGACATGCCTTGTTCATGTAAAATTTTAATTTTTAGGCGCTGCTCTGCACTAAGTTCTGCTTTTTTAGGCATTATTAACTCGATGAATATTAGTCTTCAGGAATATGGTAACAACAATTGCGTACGATATGTGTCTGTTCACTGCAAGCACTGATAACACACTAAAAGAGTAAACTTTAAAATTGCAAATTTGTAAAAACATTGTTTTAAACTGCACCTGGGTGTCATAAATATTTGTTATTGTTTTATTTTTTTTTAAAAATGCCGCCGATGCAATAGTAAGACCATAAAACCCTTATCCGAGCGCTCATTGTTGAGATAGAGACAAACAATAGGGGTGCCTAATACTTTTGCACGTGGCTGTACATTAATATAAAAACATTAAATATATATGAAGCTCATTCAAAATGATCTCCATTGGCTTTAATACAGCCCCTTAAACGTTGAGGCCAGTTATCAATAGAAACATACACTCTCTCCATAGGAAAATTCTGCACTGCCAATCTTATGGATTGTTTTAGGGACTCCAAATAATCATGGCGTTTAGAGCATGCCATACTTTTTTTATGCAACTAAGGTGGCAAACAAGCATGCCACCTGATGGTAAGTGGTCACCGTAGCCTATGGACGCCTGCGACACCAGAGGCATCAGTTGCGCGTTGCCGACCCTTTAGGAAAGGAAGGGGGAAGGAGAAGGAGCGGGATGGGGAAAAGGGGGTGATTGGGCCTCCGGCACTCTTACTCACCGACCGAAACACAACAGTAGGAATACTGCTATTTCACGTCGATATTCTGTGAGAGGGTAGTCCTTTCCTGGTCGAGCCGGCCCATTCGTACTGAAATCAGCGAGGCTCTACTATAATATATACTATATACTATCTAAAACTGACTATAAATCATAATCCAGCGGATTAAGATCAAGACTAGATGACCGCGACTGACGACTAGGTATGTATATGCCATAGATTTCTACTCGCTAGTAATAATTATTATGCATAAAAGCTATTACTTATAACTACACATAGCAACATTTAAGAAACCGTCATCAAAAATGGAGCAGTGCGAATTCAAAATTTAAAACACTGGATGTGACGTAGAGGTGTTGAATATTCGTTCACTGGCGCCGTACGAAGGTTGGTATCGCGGTTAATTTGAAAATGGAATGTTGTCAGCCTGCCTGTCATCAAACCGCGGGCGGCGCACTAGCCGGCTGGACTCGCCCGCGGCCAAAATGTATATTAGTTTAATTAGAGATAAAAAAGCAAAGCAGCGATAGCCTAGTGGGAAACCGTTGGAGTATTACGCAGGTCGTCTTGACTTCGATCCCAAGCCACGCACCTCTGACTTTTCGAAGTTATGTGCGTATTAAATAGTTATATATCGCTCGCTTTAATGGTAAAGGAATAAATCGTGAGGAAACCTGCATGTCTGAGAGTTCTCCATAATGTTCTCGCACTGGGCCAGCGTGGTCGACTATAGCCTAACCCTTCTCACAGTGAGAAGAGACCCGTGTCCAGCAGTGGGACAGTTTAATATATAGGGCTAATATTATTAGAGTGAAGCATAATAATTTAATGTAAAGTACTGCTACGTATCTGCTACGCCGGTAACTGCTACGTAATTGCTACGGAGATTTTGTCTACGTTTTTTTATTGTTATTGAAATTAAAGAATTAATTGAAGTTTGTATCTGTATATATATATACGTAGACGAAACCTCCATGATTTAAATATTATGTACCTATAACTAGATTTTGCCCGCGGCTTTGCTCACGTTAATGTAGATTTATGTACAGATGATTTTTTTAGGTATCCTATTTGTTATTCTTATGTATAAACAACAATACTGAACAGTTTCATCAAAATCCATTCTGTAGTTTTTGCATGAAAGTGTAACAAACATCCATCCATCCTGAAACTTTCTCATTTTTTATAATAAGTAGGATACTCTATCTCTCTCCATGCTAAATTCTTTGCCTCTTTCGTTACTTGGCACTTAATTTATTTTTTATTTATAAAAATTGACAACAATACAATTTTTTTTTGCACCCCAGTTAAACCTTACAACTTAATTATCTCAAAAATAGACATTAATGTTAGCGACTGTAACTTCTCTACATAGTTATATAGCACTTGTGTCATGCAGCTGTTTCCTGGCTTTTTTGGTGATCAAATAAATATTTCTTTAGTGTTGCCCTAAAACGTTGAATATTGGTAATTCATTACTGAAGAAATTTGGTTCCATTATAGACTATCTGTAGCAGTATAACTAAATTACCCTCATAAAATACACAAATTATTTTCACACATAACGAAAACGTAGCACATAACCTTAAAACAATATTCCCTAAAGTATTCGAAAAAGTTTCCTTACCCCAGTTTCCTGTGCCTCAAATCAGAGCTCTAACCAGTCAATTAAAAAATCGAGCCACGTTAGCGCTATAAGTAAACTACTCTGTGACGTAGCAGCTAAGCCGTCGAATGAATACGCGGTGTCGCGCGGCCGCCGCTGATTTCCCAACGGCTCGTGACGCCTGCTCCAATCAGCGCGCGCCGTCACACCAAGGTTGTAGCGAGAAGAGTTAAGTTGAAACTAATAAAATTAGATTTTTGATTTTGAATTTAGAACTGCATGTGATTTTCGTTACAAAAACATATTTATGATTTTGTAACTTTGTTATTTTAGTTTGTTTTAAACCAACGGTCATAGCCAAGAAAGTGAGAAGTGGCTAGAGCTTAAATGGTCAAAGACATAATATAATTATATTGTATAATGTTTGCTAGAGAATGCAACTACTGAATGCGGCTGTAATGCATGAGGTCTGGGATCTGATTCTTGAGACAAGCAAAGTGATGTTGGGATTTTTTAATTAGAAATTCACATTAGCGGCATACAATTTAAAACTCTGGACGAAATGTAGATGTGACCTGCCGGGGTGAGCTGGTATGGGTAATAAAATTTCATAAACCTGAATTATGAATATTTAATCATGTCTGCAAACCTGCATGTGTAAGAGCTATCCATAATGTTTTCGAAGATACGTAAAGTCTGCCAACTCGTAGTGAGCCAGCGTGGTGGACTGTGGCCTAACCATTCTCATACTAAGAAGAGGGCCGTGCCTAGCAGATTTAATACAGGGCAGATATTATTAATCATTTTGTTTGAACACGGAAAACATGCATTAAAGAATCTTAAGTTAAAACTAACGCACGAAATCTACTAAGTAATAAATTTGCATAGAACGTATCCTACTGGTTGGCACAACCCTAGTAACTCTTGGCGCACTAATCAACGTGCACCTCAAACGCCTCTTCAATTCGCGTTCTCATTTCAAGTTTTTAAATATTCGAACGTTCAATTACGAAAGTAGAATACTGTTTTCTAATCCAACCTTTTTTAAATTGGCATAGTGTTCTTATTTTGGTTTTTATTCACGAATGTAAATTGTCTATGGTCGTAATTAATTTTTAATGATCATTTAAATGTGTGTACTTTTCAAAACTATGTGTTACTAAGGAATTTCTCCTAACATTGGAGCGACGGTAGACCAAAAGATAATTCAGCATGCCGGTAGTGGAATAAGAAATTATAGCACTACCGACGTACACCAACAAGCATTCTAGCTTATCTCGACGGATTAACAATTAATAATAATAATAATAATATTCTACCAGATACACACAACACCATCTAGCCCAAACTAAGCAGAGCTTGTACTATGGCTACTAGACAATGGATAAACATACATATGTACAATTGTACATACTTTTTTTTTGTAATTACATACATATTATACATAGAAACACCCATACTAAGACAAACATCCACGTTCATGCACACAAATGTTTGACTTGTGCGGGAATCGAACCCGCGACCTCAGGCGTGGCAGTCGGTTACACTAACCACTAAGCCATCGAGGCTGACAAACTTATTATGTTTAAATAAAAATTATAATATACTAGTTTTCACCCGCGGCTTCGCTCGCGTAAATGTAGGTTAGGTTAGGTTTGGAACAGTAGTGGGTATACCAAGAATGGGGAGTCCCACACGCCCCGCCGGTGCCGTCCCCTAGCCGGCGGATAGTGCATCAAGCATTTTTCCAGGGTACCAAAAAAAAAAAGGTTAGGTTTGGAACAGTTCTTTTTTCTGGATGAAAGGTACCCTATGTCCTATTCTGTACCCCTGACAACGTGTATGCAAAATTTCATATTAATCGGTTGAGTAGTTAAGGCGTGAAAGCGTAACAAACAAACAAACAAACTCATTTATAATATTAGTAAGGATAATATCATAATATATATTATCCTCTCTCCTACTTTGCTGTGCCCGACAGGGTTCACAATGACTCATTTTAAGTTAAGCACTACGGCCTAAGTAATTAATTATTGAGAAATGCAATAACTTTTGAGTATTGAGTATTAAAATGATTATGGATTTAGCTCAAAAACTACTTAACTCATTTTATAAATTCTTTTCCCATTAGAAAGCTATATTATCACCGCGTAACATAAGATATATTATATTTAAAAAATAAGTACTATTAATAGCATAACCTAACTTACTTTTGCGCAAGCAAAATGCTAGTAATATCTAAAAATGCTCAATTACGGGCATCGAAGCCGGGACTTTACAAACCTAATCCACCAACAAGGCAATTATATTGATCACCCATCCATATATTAGTCCTCGACAACATACATAGCTTTAGGTACCCGTATATCGTGTATGAGGAATGTGATGAAAGTGAATGAAGCCAGAGAAGTGTGTCAGGATCGTAGCGAAATCCGTAGTGTCCGCCTAGCCCTGTGGGAAACAGGCGTGAATCTATGTATGAATATAGCTGCTTAGGGCATGTAGAAAAAATTGACGAGGAAAGACTGACTAAGAAAGTTTATAAGGCTAGTGTGAATGGAACAGTCGCAAGAGGAAAACCTAGGCGAACGTTTCTCGATCAGATCGGAGGCGTTCTGGACAAAGGCCAGGTTAAGAGCTCCTTGAACCGACGGGCGTGTATGAGGAATGTGATGAAAGCGAATGAAGCCAGAGAAGTGTGTCAGGATCGTAGCAAATGGAAATCCGTAGTCTCTGCCTACCCCTCTGGGAAACAGGCGTGAATCTATGTATGTATGGATATAAAACGCAATGATATATTTATTTATTTTCCATTAGCGCGGCAAATGTTACGACATAATGAGAAGTTGGGGGGCATGTTTAAACACGTTATAGTTACGTGTCGAAGTCCTTGTTGAACATTTCACGCCATTTTGTGAACTGTACTCCGTTGATTACTTGTATGAGAGAGCATAACTATGTAACTGACATTATCCCTAATATTATAAATGTGAAAGGTTGTGAGGATGGTTTGTTACTTTTTGACGCAAAACTGCTAAACCGATTGCGATGAAACTCGGTATGTAGATAGCTAGAGACCTGATAAACATATAGGCTACTACAAGACTATCGCGGGTGAAACCGCCGGGCGCAGCTAGTATTTTAACCTCTCATTTGTCCCGACGAAAATAGCCGTTTTGACGCATCTGTCAAATTAGTGGATAAGTGCGAACGTGAGTTTGTTTGTTACGCTTTTATGCCTTAACTATTCGACCGATGATCATGTAATTTCGCATACAAGTCAGGGGAACAGAAGAGGAGTGAGAAAGGTTAGGCCATAGTCCACCATGCTGGCCCAGTGCAGGTCGGCAGACTTTATTTATTTATTGGACCATCTACAAAGATACACACAACTTAAAGCTAAATACAAAAGTGTTAGGTCAATAGATTAAGTGTGCACCCTCACTTACAGTAGGCCACAGCATGCAAATTAAAAACGTACATATATAGTTGGCGAAATTGGACAAAGTTACAAATAGCAGATTACATTTTTTTATTTTTTTTATTTTGCTCGTCAAAATGACCATACTCCACCTGATGGTAAGCAGTCGTGTGGTCTAAGAGCAGTGGCCTCCACATCGCCCCCACAGTAGCCGAGGCGATGTTGAGGTCTCTACTTTGACGGCCTGAGAAGATACTTTTTCACGTCCCGCTTAAAGAACCCAGGATTGAAGGAAGAAGGAAACACGTGCCTTGGCAGAGAATTCCATGCCTTGGTCGTACGGCAGAGGTATGAGGACCCAAACTTTTTGGTACGCGCTCTAATCGACTCTACCGTGTAAGGATGGCATCTGAGCCCAGCACACGTTGTTCTGGATAGGAAAGGGGAGGGCGGGATAAGGTGGAATAACTCTTCAGAGCACACCCCGTGGTATATTCTGTAGAAACATGCCAATGAGGCAATGTCCCTACGGAGTTGCAGAGGTTCCAGTGAACTCGTGACCTCTGGATCTCCGATGATACGGACAGCCCGCCGCTGTAACCGGTCGAGAGCGTCCAGCAAGTACTGCGCGGAGCCATCCCAAAGATGAGAACAGTACTCCACGCAAGGGCGCACTTGTGCCTTATACAATAGGCACAGTTGCCCAGGCGTGAAGAACCGCCTCACCGTGTTCAGAACTCCGAGTTTTCGCGAAGCTTGCTTAATGACGTTCTCGATATAGGTTTTCTGATTAAGGGAGCGGCAAAGATCCATACCTAAGATGGAGAGGCTGTCACGTATCACCAGTGGAGTGTTCTTCAGAGAAGGGAGGGGAAGGAACGGAGACTTTTTTGTTGAGAACGCGCATGCCTGGGTCTTCTTGGCGTTGAACTCGACCCAGTTCTTGGCACCCCATTCATAGATGCGGTCCAAGGTCTGGTCAAGTTCAACGACAAGATTCTGCCTTTTCCCCTCAACCTCAGCCTATTTGGCCCCAGGATGTCCGAGATATCGCCCATGCACGGTACTGTCGTCCGCATAACAATGTATGTTGCCGAGATTCAACATATCATTGATATGCAGAAGAAAGAGCGTAGGGGATAAGACAGAACCCTGAGGCACTCCTGCATTGACCTGCATAAATTTAGAAGCGCGACCGTCGCAAAGGACCCGAATACGACGCTTCTGCAGGAAACTTGCAATCCAGGTGCACAGTTGAGGGGGCAAGCCATAGGCCGGAAGCTTGGAAAGAAGAGACCGGTGCCAGACTCTGTCGAAAGCTTTGGCTATGTCAAGGCTATCTAATCAATCTTTGAAAACATTAGGTATGGAAAACTCTTTGACATGCAGGTTAAGCGAGCGATAATTAACTATTTTAATTCGCACATAACTTTGAAAAGACAGAGATGCTCGCATTTGGCTCGAACTCGAGACCTCTGTGTTGCAAATATAAAATTAAATTATTGTGTTTTAAAAGAAGGCACTTGGTATTCTTCCAGGATTGCAGGCTCCTTACAAATATTAAAATAACAGATACAAACATCTAAAGTTATTAGACCTCATCCTACCTTCCCCCTTCCTTTTGAGAACCACACGTGCCGGTCTTCGTAACCACGGATGGACGGTTAGCACAATCCCGCCTCGCACCAAAAGATTCAGCAATTCCTTCTTATGCCATACCATACAACTTTGGAATGGTCTTCCGGCACATGTGTCCCTCCCTTCTATGACATTGAGTCCTTCAAACGTAGTGTGAAGAAGCATCTGGTCAGAACGCACTGGCGACGGCTAGAAGACATCTATCTTCTCCTCGTCGTCACTGTCTCTGGACTGTAATTGGGCTTTCCATCAGGTCCGTTACAATCACTTTGGCGTGTCAAAATAAAAAAAATAATTAAAAAAGGAATTGATACAACAATTTGTCAATCACACAAATGTTTGTTTCGGCATCGAATACTGAACACGAGGCGCGCTGGCAGCACAAGGCGATTAGTTAAACCACTTTGCCACTAATATAATTATGTGTATACAGACTGTTATAATATTAGGTCATTAACTATGAAATTTCCGTTTACATCTAATTTCGTGGTTTCTTCACAAAATGCAATAGTAATTTTAAAATTGATTCATATTTCGAGAATAGACTATATGTATTTTTAATTATTAAAATGTATCAATTATAATTTATTTTTTTATACAACTATGGTGGCAAACAAGCATACGGCCCACCTGATGGTAAGTGGTCACCGTAGTCTATGGACGCCTGCAAAAACAGAGGCATCACTTGCGCGTTGCTGACTCTTAATAAAAGGAAATGGTAAGAAGACAGAGCGGGAAGTGGGAAAGAGGGTGATTGGGCCTCCGGCACTCTCACTCACCGAACGAAACACAACAGTAGGAATACTGGTATTTCACGTCGATATTCTGTGAGAGGGTAGTCCTTCCCCGGTCGAGCCGGCCCATTCATGCTGAAATCAGCGAGGCTCTACCACTCATAAATAAATATCAATAACCTTTTATACAATTTGAATTTAAAGTTATATCGCTTAGTGTCTGCACGTATTCCTTGTTTTAATTCACCATAAATACTTTATGGTTGATTTTTTTTTGTTAATTTAAGACAAACCATAGAGGCTTAAATACAATACATAAAAAACATATATAATTCGAATTCTTTATTCAAAAAATATTTAATGTAAGAACCACAACGTAGGTAACTGTTTTTCTTCATACAATGTGGCAATTTCATATTTTAAACTCCTATTATCTATACCTGAAATACGGCTTCTAATTTTTTTTCTTAGCCTTTTGTTATTTCCCAGTTGGGCAAAAGCCTCTCCCTTGGACTTCCAAACCAGTCTATTCGAAGACATTCTCTGCCGGCCTTTTTCGACGACGTCCAAATCATTAAGCCATCTCCGCTCCTATCACATTTACAATTACAAATTTACGTACAAGTAGCTGTAAAATGTTTGCACTTACTTATTTCTCGTCCATGCTACTGCAATACTATTTCACGGGACGAACCGATGACATTTTCGCTCGATGATTTTTCCGTCCCACCACATTCTCGAATGACTGCGTTCTCATTTAAGCAATGGCATTTGACGGGCGCGCCTTTGTCATTGCTGTGTTGAAAAAAAAAGTATAGACGTTCCATTTTAGATTGGAGTTAGCGCGCTCTGTTTATTTATTTTTAATAAAATATTTTTGATCTTGTCTGTTTATTTTTTATTGTTAACAGCTTTTCTTTGAATAAAGAGTAACACACGGCTTTGCTTGTGGAATACTATCAATATTAATTTAAGAAGATCTTATAATATTAATTTTCATTTTGTAACATATACTTAAAGATGGCATTGCGATTATATAGCCGAAAAATCACTGTCACTATATACTATAAAAAAAGTCCCTCCCGTCTGTCTGTCTGTTTGCGATAAACTTAAAAACTACTGAACGGATTTTCATGCGGTTTTCACCATAGACAGAGTGATTCATGAGGACGGATTAGGTGTATAATTTGTTAAGGTGTCAGGGCGAGTCGCTAGTATTAGAATAAGTTTAATTGGAATTGCATTTAGACAATATATTAGAGCGCTAAACTTAGCTTTTTTATGTAGTTTTTCTGACAGAAAGCTCATATACGTTTTGCATGACTCGGCAGAACTCGAAACGTCATAAACTGCGGGTTACCGTTCACTCATACTTAAATCTCACAATGTAATAAGATTTCTTACATCGTCACCCTATTGACATATATCTATAACAAGTCAATATATGTAATTACATCTAAATGATCTAAGCACAATGAAAAAAGCTTTTATGTGGGAACAACGGACTTCAATCGTAGACTTAAAAAATATTTTACTTTTTTTATAAAGAAATCTCGTTCAATGTTGTATCAATTATAGTTACAAACAAACAAAATACGTGTTGGTGTTTGTTTGTCAATATTTAAATCGGAACCTCGTTTTTTTCCAATCCACAAATATGTCACTATTAATTTTATTTGCAAACCCAACGGTATGGAATCAAAACTTTATTAATCTAACAAAAAGCAGAACAACATAAAAAATATCCAATAACATCGGATCTCATTCATATTTATTGAAATAAAGCTATGCCACAGAATGTTAAACAATTTCTCGCGCCATGACAACTCGTCTGAAAGATGCCAACATAACAAAAATGATTTCACACTTTTTTATTTATATACCCGACCTTATTTCAAAGAAAAATAAGAGTGAAATTTGTTTGAATATTTATTTTCGAATCGTACGTCTAAGTTGTTGAAGTATTCTTATTTCAAAATTGTATTTGCCGTCTACATTGATGCATAAATTGAATTTCCAATCTTATTTGAATGTCTATAAGGTTATTTTTGAGTTAACAAGGTTTAGTGATATGAAAAACCTCATTGGTTTCATATGATAATACCATTTTTCATATTAAAAGTTATTTCTTTTAGAATATATTCTCTTGAGTATCGGTATTGGAGATTATGCGCTGACTTAATAAACAGGGGTTCTATGTTAACACTCTTTAAAAATGTTTGGGAAAGCCATTATGGCAGTTTTAATAAGAACTATATTTACACCAACATATAAAGGTGAATAGTATCAATTTTAACTTAATATTAATAATTAGCAGTCTGGAGCAGGTTACAAGATTTTGCTATGATAACTGTGGTTAGGTTAGATTAATAACATTTCCGGAGGGCGCGAGATGACCTCCAGCCACCCTGAGGTTTGACTTGGGGGTGGTGGGCTTCGTGGGCCTGCCCGCCATCCGATCAGCACCAGGTCCGAGAGGTGGCGTGCGTGTTCCCACGCGCGCCTCTGTGTCGAATCCGTCTCCCCTCCAAGGAGGGGTACAGTAGGGTTTGAAGTGAGAAGTGCCAACGGGTCTCTTTGTGTAGTGGCCTGCCGTTTCATACGGCAGGCCGAAACATCGGCGGGGTCGCGAACGCATGTGCAAGTCGAGGAACACCATGGTAGGTTTAGTCGGTATTCCGGGAGGTCTAATATCATCATTTCAACATCTTTGGTTCCCCGGTGAGTCCGACATAAACCCTCCGCCCACCCCTGCGGAGGGGTATGCGTCAATGTATTCTCCAAGGTAAAAAAAAAAAAGATTATTAACAGTTGGCGGTAAGTCCCGTTTTTGAGGAATGGCTGGAGAGGTGGCACGGCGCCCTCACTTTCCGGCTGACACAGGTAATGACTGGTCACGGCTGCTTCAGTTAGTTCCTGTGTCGCATAAGCCGGCAAGAGACGCCCGGTTGTCACCACTGCGGCGACTGCCGTGATGTTGTTGCAGACACGGCGCTGCACACGTTGGCGGATTGCCCTGCCTGAGCTTTGCAGCGCCGTGAGTTGGTTGCGGCAGTCGGAATTGTTGCCCTCTAGCTTCCGGCCTTAGTTCAGTCTATGGTCCGGAGTGAGAGGTCGTAGAACGCCGTCGCCTCTTTCTGTGAGGAAGTTATTTCTATCAAGGAGGCGGCGGAGCGGGAGAGGAAGCGCTTGAACCCTCTCTCCAACTGCAGAACCGGGCGCCGGCGGGCGCGAGACGACCTCCAGCCACCCTGAGGTTTTACCTGGGGGTGGTGGGCTTCGTGGGCCTGCCCACCACCTGTTCAGCACCAGGTCCGAAGGCGGCGTGCGTGTTCCCACGCGCGCCTCTGTGTCGTCTGTCCGTCCGCCTCCAAGGGGACAGTAGGGTTAAGTGACCAAAGTGTCTTTTCATGAGGGCCTGCCGTTTCATACGGCGGGCTGAAACATCGGCGGGGTCACGATTGCATGTGAAAGTGATTATAATAATGATAATAACACACAAAATACAGAACTGTAATGTTTTTTTTAATTTATAATCCTGTATTTTGTGCCATTTCATTTTATTTTACTTATAAGTAGTACGTTTTGTTAATATTCGTTAAGTCGTATATTATGATTGTTGCTTTTGTACATGTAAATAATATAAAATAAAAACTTTTATCAATAATAATATTTTTTATGTAATTTAAATCTAAAGGCATATTATTTCATGTTTATTTTAATAATTATTTTATTGTATTTTTAATGTCGGTTTTAATTAACATTTGTATGCCTTCATGGCAAAACATCGCGTTCTTATTATAGACTTAAGACCACAAATTGTAATCACCTATGTTTGACAAATAAACGAATTCTATTCTATTCTATTCTCTTCTTTTTAATAGTTTAAATAAGATAAAACCGCGAAGTTTGTTATAAATATTTACATATCTATGGATCATATCTGTTTGACGCATGAAGCACAACAGGTTTGACGTCAAATAGATTTGATAGTTTTAGTTGCATAAGCTCTATCCGACGAAAATTTTAGTTCGTACCGTTGAATTGAGTAAAGTGCTAGTAGATATGCAATTGATATTTCGGTAGTTTTAGGTATCAAGTAAAATGGCTGCAACGTGTTATATAATAATATCAGTCCTGTATATAAACTGTCCCACTGCTGGGCACGGGCCTCAGTGTGAGAAGGGTTAGGCCATAGTCCACCACGCTAGCCTATTGCGGGTTGGCAGAATTCTCAGACGCCTGTCTGAGAGTTCTCCATGGAAGGAAAGCTGCATAGGTTTCCTTTACGATGTATTCCTTAACCGTTAAAGCAAGCTATATTTAACTATTCAATACACATATACATAACTTCGGCAAGTCAGAGGTGCCTTGGAATCGAACTTGTAACCTCTGCGGGGCTCTGCGTAACAGTCCAACGGTCTCTCATTAGACTGTCACCGTTAGTTTATATATATGCTAGTCAATGTAATACAGTTAATACGTCGGAACATTCAATAGATCAAACTACAAGTTAATCCAACACACATCACATTCAAAAAACGTTAACAAAATTAATCACAAAATCGTCCGAGCCAAGAAACCATTAAATAACCAATCCGAATTTCGAACGTACCATAGACAAGTACCATCCGGGAAACATATTTGGACCTTATCGCACGCCAAAAAGGTTGGTAATACAGTTTTAATCTGGCAATTCCGGCGTGCGCAGTATTTAATCATCTACAAAGGACGTACATGCGAGTCGTATTCAAAACTGACAAAGGAAAAAAAGCAATCTGCCAAGATTGGCATTGGGGCTACACAAAAAGGGGATCTTTTGGGGGAATATTGAAAAGCGTTTTGTCGTCAACATGTTATTCGGTAATTTAGTGTTGGAATAACGAGGGCTGTAATTGCAATAGGTTTTAAGCGCATATGTGGATGATTGATTGCTTTTTGCTGCCGATTTAAGATTATGGCGCCTTTGATGTGAGTGTTAATGGCGAAGATTACATGTTGAGCTGAGAGGATTGCTTCAAATAAGTTTTATGACTGTATTCACGTCTAAGTGTGGTCTAAGTAATCAATATTATTAAATATATTGTATACAATATATTACACATCTGAATTAAATGATAAATTATATTAGATATAATAAATATGACCATTTAAAAAAGGAAATCGCAATGTCTTGAAACATTGCAGGTATATTTTAATATTATACACACGGCGAGACAGAGGTATTAAGAGGCATTTAATTTTCTTTTTACTAAACAAATATTTTATTTGTTTTTTATTTTATTTATTGATTTTGGAAGTAGGCTTACAGACTAATAACATTTTTAAATTTTCTTAAATTATATATGTAATAATGTTGCTAATTACAAGCCTCCACAATTAGCTATCCAATTGGATCATTTAATACACAGTATATAAAAACAAAAACTGAAAATATAAGTAGACAATACAACAGAATTCTGATATTTCGTCATACTAATTTAATCGTTGGATAATTACCGTGCAAGGTAAGGACAAAAACGTGGTGAAAAGCACTAACAAGCCTAGGTACTATTGGCTACTATTTGTTTACAGAGCTGTACGCCGTACAGTCACAAAACACACGTTCTTTGGTCCCAATTTGTCTGATTGACGGCCAGCATCCGCATCCGTTTACAAAGCTCAAAGACTGCCACGACGGATCCAATGGAACGTGAAAATTCAAATTGTAGCCGTTAAGGTCAGAACACATTTGAGTTACGCTATATTTTGAAATTAGAATGACATGTTCTTGATTTACAAAAGCGAACATAATAACGGCTCTTTAAAATTTCGAACAACAATTCATAATATCATCCGTTTAAATTAAGATTTTAACTGGTCTACTTATCTGTCAATAATACCGTCTGCTCAATAAATAATTTTTAAATGTTTCCATTACGATATCATATCTATACTAATATTATAAAGAGAAAAGATTTTGTTTTTTGTTTGTAAGAATTTAACTCAACAAAACTACCCAAACGATTTTAAAAATTCTTTTAATATTAGAAAGCTATATTATCACTGGATAACACAGGATATAATTATTTAATTTGAAAAATAAATCCTTTTATGTCGTCCTACTTTTACAGGAGCAAAGCCGTGGGCAAAGCTAGTGATCCACAAAGCATTCACATTATTCAAATTTTGAAGTGATTCGAATTATTGATCGAATCTAATTCCAAATGGAGCTAAACATTGCTAAATCTTGACTGCAGGGAGGATGACCTATCAGTTTGACGGGTTTCTAAGGAGTCTATCCATCGCTGAGGGAGATGGATGGAGTTGAGAACGCAGGTAAGATGTGGTGGTGCGACAGCAGCTTCCGAAAACCGATGCTGTGACGCTTACTGCTCATAATGTTCAAAACTTCTGGAAACCATTTGGTTACATACCAAAGGAACTAGCATGTTATGAATTATTACTAGTTGCTGCCCGCGGCTTCGCACACGTGAATCCTAGTGCAACATACACCGGATTAAAACGTTAGCCCAGGACATAGTCTATCTATGCGTTAATTTTTATCCTAACAGTTCAAGTACAATCGAGTAATATTTTACAAACCTTCAGATATTCTTAACTACATTTTGTCCGCGGCTTCACTCGCGAAAATGTAGGTTACATTAGTTTAGTAACAGTACTTTATTCTAGACTAGCTTTTGCACGCGGCTCAGCCCGCGTGTTACCTACATCAATAAAAATTAGCCTATGTCCTTCCCCAGGTTTTCAACTATATTTGTACCAAATTTTATCTAAATCGGTTGAGTGGTTTAGCCGTGAAAAGGTAACAGACAGACAGACAGACAGAGTTACTTTCGAATTTATAATATTAGTAAGGAAGTAAGGACGAAAGATACCCTATGTCTTTTTCTGTTCCCCTGAAAACGTGTATGCGAAATTTCATGATGATCGGTCAAGTAGTTAAGGCGTGAAAGCGTAACAAACAAACAAACTCACATTTGCATTTATAATACTAGCTGCACTCCACGGTTTCTCCCACGTAAATACTGATGCCGTAGGAATATCGGGATAAAAAGTACCCTATGTGTTAATACAGGTTTCCAGCCATCGATATACGAAGTTTCATCGCAATGGGTTTAGTAGTTTTTTCGTGAAAGAGTAACAAACATCCATCCATTCATCTATCCCTTCTCACAAACTTTCATATTTATCATATTAGTAGGATCAGTTAGGATTAAAAACACTATAATCGTACTCAACCCATGACACTGTTCAATTATATTATTCTTCTTGGCGCCTTTTTCATTTGGTTGATGTCAAGTAGGTATAAATGATTTTATAACGAATATGTGAATAAACTCTCAGTGCTATGAAGTGGGACCTTAATAAGGCATGATCACAGTAACAGCGATGCGAACACGCGATAGATTGCTTTTAAAATGAACTCATAATTAGATAGATGGTACTTGAAAATCTTAATCCTAATCCTAACTAATATTTTAAAGGCTTATGTTTAACTTATCACCAGATATAGTAAAACATAACAGTTAAAAATAGTGAATGATCACCAAATTGCACAGCAAAATATATTTAAAGAGATCAAACTAAGTCGACGGAGCCCCGCTTCACAGAGCTCCTATTTCTGGGTGGGTTTAAGAAGGAACCTAACATAACCTAACCCTTCCGAGACGGAATGCAGTGATTTGAGGCGTATTGTAGCTCGTTATGATATATTTTAGTAAGCATATTTTGCTGCGCAATTAGTATTTTTGGTGGTCATTATATTTAATCCCTATATTAAATGCGAATGTGAGTTTGTTTGTTACGCTTTCACGCCTTAACTAGTCGACCGATCATCATGTAATTTTGCATACATGTTCTCAGGGATACAAAATAGGACATAGGATACCTTTTATCCAGAAAAAGGATTTTTAGTTAATTAGAATTATAGCTTGAATTTTTGATTAGTAGTAAGTATGTGGTTTAATGGTTGCAGCTCCTACATATTAAATTTATAAAATAAAGAGTATTGTAAATATGCTGCTCTTCCCATAGATTCTACATCCTTACATTTCTAAACTTGGCACCAGGTTATATAAATATACATTTAGAACTGAAAATGAAAAATATTTATTTGTCTCAAAACAGTTACATTAAATTATAAATGAGACATCCCCAGTAAGTAATTGATAATACTTGTGTTGGGGCTATCTCACTCTTTCCCTTAATTATTAACAATATTGAAAATAATGTTTACAAAAAAAAAAAACGATTAGTAAACTATATCGTTTTTTTACTATAACGTTTTCTTACTTTTTTGTAATAGAGACAACTGTCGCACTAGGAATGATTCCTGTGTCGCGGGGGACTTTACAAACATTCAAACAACGGACACAAAGAACACCCAGACTTGGCACAACCATTTGTGGATCATATAAAGCTTTGTCCCGTGTGGGGATCGGACCCACAACCCTCGGCATGGTGGCTGTGAAGAGACAACCACTTTAACCACTACGCCATCCGTGCAGTCCAAAAACATTGACGTTAATAAGTGTTATTTTGTGACCTATATGAATAAAAGCACTATTTAAAAAAGACCACTCCTACTCTAGTCTTTATTTCTGTTTCGCGGGAAAGAATAATGGTGGATTTAATGTCTTTTGGGACCCAATCTTATAGATAACGTGCCTTAAGATAACTCATTGATAGTTGTAAAACAATATAAGACTAACAAAACATCAAATAGAAAGTACTTTATAGAAGTTGGGATAAAAAAGATACAATACTATAGTAATATGATAATATGAAATAAGACAGATTATGATTGACAACTGACAGACATTATTGCCAGCCAAACGTTCCGTTTTACGTTATACCAAGATTATAGTAGTAGTTTATAATTAAATATTTTTGTAGACTTTTTACTCGTACAATAGGTACATATTTACATATGTAATATTCATGTTTTCACTGTCGAAAGTGAGTTTTATTTTTTTTATTAAATATAGAAAAACCCATAATTATTCAAGATCAAATCTAGGCTATCTATCTAGGGATGTGGATTGGAACGTAATCCCAGACAAGTTGATCGGTCGAATAGTTAAGGCGTGAAAGCGAATCAAACAAACTCACTTTCGCATTCATAATATAATATATAATTAGAATAGAGTTTTAAAAAATAAAAAACACTACAATAAAATCCGTAAAAAGTATTTTAATTTTATTTTCTTGTTTTTTACACGTAGCTTGTAATATTATAGCTTGCAGTGTGTACATTTTCGATGTCCGTAGCACGCGACTGATGGCATTCCCGTGTATCTCTTTGTGTGCTGTTCCACATCCATTCCGCACCGATCCGTCTAAGTCTACATAAGTAATATATCTCCTATTGATTCGGATTTTGTGTCGTCGATACCTCAGCCACGAATATTTCCATCTGCTTTCTGAATATTAAGAATTACTTTAACGTGCTAGGTGTGAGTTGGATGTTGGATTGTTTGGTTATATCCTGATAGCTTTGAGCTACGCTTATGTGTATCGGAAAGTCTCATCATCTCTGTCAGCTCCGTCGTGGTCATACTTCAAAATGTAGGTGTGATAAAATAGGCATAATGACTAAAAACAAGTTTTATTTTACATTAGTAAAAATTATTAGACACAATTTTTCTTTTTCCTACTATCTAATAACAATGAAGATACAACGATAAATTTCATGTTACAAAATTTTAAACAGAGTAGCGTCGCAAGCAGCGATAGCTCAGTGGGGAGACCAACAGACTGCAACCCAGAGGGTCTCAGGTTCGAACCCACGTCGCGCACCTCTGATTTTCGGAAGTTATATGACTTTTCAAAATTATGTGCGTATTGATTGACAATTATCGCCTGCTCCGTGGCTCGGAGAGCACGTTAAGCCGTTGGTCCCGGCTGCCATGAACAAAAGGGTGACTATAATTTAATTCGTTTAAATTATTTTCGAGATAAAAAATTACCTATATTAAAAATTGCAGGAATTGATTCAGTAGCCGATTTTGAACAACTTTCAGGATGTGCGTTTATTATGTCACATGTTGTATATATATATAATACTATATGTATCTATATATATAAAACTCTTCCGTTACTGAGTGACTGACAGACAACGCACAGCCGAAACTATTGAACGCAAGAAGCTGAAATTTGGCATGTATGTTCCTTGGGTACTGTAGGGGAGCACTAAGAAGGGATTTCCCGAAATTCCCACGGGATTGGGCAGAAATGGATAAATAAAAAAACATGTGCGGGCGTCGCTGCGAGCATCCTCTAGTATATATATCTATATATAGTTAGAAGTTAGGATAGCATTGGATTTTCTATTGTGTCTATCACAGGACAGCTGGAGCTAGCCTGCCATTCTATTGGTTGAACTTATAACTGCCATTATTGCCGTCCACCGTCTATTGCAGTGGTAGACTGCACACTTTAAAAAAAAAAAACTTAACAGGAATAATATTTATATACATTTTGCTTTACTCAGATATTGAACCTAGTACACGATTGGCGTTATTGTAAGCGTAGACTAGTTTAATTAAACCAACAAGTCAGTTCTAAAGAAAATCCAGGTTATATGTATACCTATATTGTTAACTGACGAGAGTGTCACTTAAAACTTAGCAGACATCCAGGCATTTATATCTTGGCTGAGAAGCGTGTCAATCAAAACTTAGCAGACAGTCGTAATTTATTAATAAATAAATTTGATTTAAAACGCCATTTGTAAAGTCTTTAAGTCGAAGACTTTATTTATTGAAATCACAAAATAATTACATTTCAGACGATATCTTACGTTTACGCAATTTTATAAATTGAAATTAAACTACTTAAATATATGTATTGAGTATTGAGTATTGAGTACTTTATACAGATTTTGTCGCGTCGTTGACATCCCGTGATCATGGCTGCTGAAAAGCAAACGAAAAGCCGGGTTAAGTGAAAACATAAATATAAATAGTTTTAATTAATTTAATTAGCTTAAGTAGTAGTAAAGTTCAATAATAGTAGTGCCATAGTTCAAAATCTATACAAATAAATAAAATTGAAGTGTCTGTTTGTAATGTCAAAATAACAGCTTTTTATCTAATGCATATGAAAGTATATAAGGTACCTAAACGAAAACATCTATTTTTAAAATTTTTGTCTGTCTGTCTGTTTGTTCCGGCTAATCTCCGAAACGGCTGAACCGATTTTGACGGGACTTTAACTGGCAGATAGCTGATGTTATAAGGAATAACTTAGGCCACCTTGATTTTAGAAAAAAATAGGGTTCCGCGGAGGCAAACACTTTTTAGTTAAAATCTACGCGGACGAAGTCGCAGGTAGCAGCTAGCTTATGTAATAAGTGTTATAAAATAAACAACGTGACAAAATCCGTATAAAGTTGTTTAATTTCGATGTGATTACATTCCATTTAAATCCAAAACCGCGTCTGTCGTAACATCTTGAACAAACAAACGCCCCTTTAACCAAAACCAACATAAAATAATGCAATACAATATAGTACACAGCACCTCCCTTGTCGAGTGACAAGTACCTACTGACTTATCCCTCTAATCCCTTTGATTAAACCATAAACAAGAGAACACCAATCCAATTTCTTAATTTAAATTTTCGAATTATTCCGTTGAGGGGCGAAATTTGGAATGTTGATAGATTAGTTAGATGCAGAATTGTACAATTCTAAATGTGAATTGGGTAACGGTTGGCTTAATAAAAGACTTATCTTTTTCTGTCCTTGTTGGACAATCAAGATACTTGACTACTGAAGTTTTTTGTTGCCGAGAACACTTCATCAAGCTTACAAAACGCAAAAATAAATGATTATACGTAGGTATATGAGTGTCAATATTCTGACGTCACAATGCTGTTCAGCTTTAGCCAGTATATTATTTTATTGATCAGAGAATAGAAGTATCGCATTGCATGCATTTTACAGATGATAATATCCTATATGAATAAGAATATGAATTTGTTTGTTTGTTTCACGCATAATCTTAAACTGTAAAATTTTATATACACGTTGTCAGGGGTACAGAAAATTATATGGGGTACCTTTTATCCAGAAAAAAGCACTGTAACAAACCTAACTTAACCTAATCTATAATATAATTTATTCTACCTCATACACACAACACCATCTAGCCCAAACTAAGCAGAGCTTGTACTATGGGTACTAGACAACGGATAAGCATACACATATACTTTTCTTTTGTTGTAAATACATTAATATTATACATAGAAACACCCAGACCAAGACAAACATCCATGTTCATGCACACAAATGTTTGACTTGTGCGGGAATCAAACCCACGACCTCAGGCGTGGCAGTCGGTTACACTAACCACTACGCCATCGAGGCCGACAAAAATCTATATTTAGGCGAGCGAGGTCGCGGGCAAAATCTAGTACAATATGAATAAAATGACAACAATGTTGTTAGTTCCTTTCGTACCTGAGTAAAAATTTACGTATAGGCGATAAAAATTGCTATACCTACTCTTTAAAAATTGCATTAGACCAAAATCAATAACCAGCCTGCTTAAATTAAAATACTAATATTAGAAATTTAAAATTAGAACAAAAGTAATATTCGTCTCTTGAGACCCTTCGGCAATTTCCGCCAACGTTCGTGCATCTTCGGCTGTACTCGGACATCAGGGGCGTATTAATTGTAATTAACCAACTCTTGCCTGATTAGGGTTCCTTATTACTTAAAATTTACTTGTGTTTACTTTCTTGCGACGCTTTTAGCGGGAATGAAGATCGGTTGAGATTAGTATGGATGGGAACCCAGAACTTTTATTTTTATTTATCTTGTCTTCAAAGGATTAGGTAGAGGCTAACATAATAATAATATTATAATAATATTCTACACATACACACAACACCATCTAGCCCAAACTAAGCAGAGCTTGTACTATGAGTATTAGACAATGTACAAACATACATATATAATTATATTTTTTGTCAATACATACATATTATACATAGAAACACCCAAACCAAGACAAACATCCACAACAAGAATCGAACCCGCGACTTTAGGCGTGGCAGTCGGTTACACTAACCACTACGCCATCGAGGCCGAAGTACATACTTATCACTGTTCCCTAAAGATACACCTTGTTATTATAAGAAAAAAATCCCCTCACAGGTATTTGCAGTCATATAATCCAGGGTTATCCACGCTAAGCCAGCGAGGGGTGTCTGTGGGGGCAGATACCGAGTATGATTCAACATTTAAATGTTAAGCAACGCCCGAATTTGCGGGAGAAACGCGACGTCTTAGTTATAGTACACTGCACGACAGAAGTGCTTACTAAATTGTAAATACTTTGTACGGATAAAAAAAAAGTGAGAGGCGAGTGAGAGTGCCGGAAGCCCAATCACCCCCTTTTTCCCTTCCCGCTCCTTCTCCTTCACACTTCCTTTCCTAAAGGATTGGCAACGCGCAAGTGATGCCTCTGGTGTTGCAGGCGTCCATAGGCTACGGTGACCACTTACCATCAGGTGGGCCGTATGCTTGTTTGTCACATTAGTAGTATAAGAAAAACAACTCGACAAAATCATTATTTCAATCACAAGACATTTTTGACTGCACCAACCTGCATGTCTAAGAGTTCTCCATAATGTTCTCGAAGATATGTGAAGTCTTGCAACCCGCACTGGGCCAGCGTGGTGAACTATGGCCTAACCCTTCTCAAACTGAGAAGAAGCCCGTGCCCAGCAGTGGGACAGTTTTATCTTCTTCTTTTCGTGTGGTTAGTGGTCAACCTGTTGTCAAGAGTTGTTCAAGCCCGTAGCCTCTGACATGGCTTAACGACTGCTGACAATTGGACAACAACCGGTACCGACTTTTTACGTGCCCTCCGAAGCACGGAGACGCTCAGATGAAATACCACTAAGCGGTCACCCATATATAGACTGACCGCACCCAACGTTGCTTAACCTTGCTAATCGTTTACCGATCAGTGAGTGCAACGGACAGTTTAATTGGGCTGATATTATATATTCTTTTGAAATAAATAAAGTTAAAGTTAATTATGAAATGTAACGTTTGTGTGTTTGCCTGTACCATCGCATATTGTAAGTTTGCTACACCTTTGAGATATTCTTCTTAAGAGCATGAATAAACTCTTCTACTGCGACTAACTGCGCTTGATACTTTGGCGCAAATAATTAAATTAATTAAATTCATTTATTTCAGGTTCATAACCCATATTATATCTTACATCATACACAAATAAATACAACATATAAATAAGATAATCCACAATATTCATTAAAATTCATTCACATAATCAATTAATTACAGTAGTCTCTTACGTGCGACACTATACGTAACTTTTCTGTCACAACAGTGCCGCACATAAGGACAGTCAAACCTATTTGCTATCATTTTCAGAACGGTATTGGAGCTGGCCCGCACTCTGCGTACAAGAGACGCGCAGCGCTTCCGCATGGTCGCATAGAAGCAGTCCGTGCGCGCCCATGCGAACATACCCGAAGCGCTGCAGCAGCGAGGCAGACCCACAACCGCTCTGAAAGCGTTATTAAACTGAACGCGGAGGGTGCTGTAGCTTTTTGCGTGTAATTAGCCCACAGGCTGCAGGTGTACATGGACGTGCAATATGCTCGGAAAATAGTTATTTTCACGCCATCCGAGCAACGCGCGAACCTGCGGGCCAGCATATTAGCTCTTTTGGATAAAGCCCTCCGCTCCCGTTCCAAGTCAGCATGATCCCTGAGATCAGCTGTGACTATATGCCCTAGGTATTTAAACTGATTTACCCTGTCTAAGGGTACACTGTTTATACTTAGAAGAGGTACATAGTCCGGGCACTTAGCAACGCCGGCCTCAAAGACCATGTACTGACTTTTCTTAATATTATAAACAAGTCCATGATTAACAGCAATGACTTTGTCAATTATTTTGTAAAAGAATCTCAAAGTAAGGCTTGATTTATCAATCCCCATCTATATTAATACTAGATGTTCCCGCGGTTTCACCCGCGTTTATCGTTACTGCGCCATCCCCGTGGGTGGTAGCGTGATGTTATATAGCCTATCTCGATAAATAGGCTATCCAACACTAAAATAATTTTCAGTATATGTAATATTAGTATAGATTATAAAACTGAAGAGTTTGTTTGTAACGCGCTAATCTCACGAACTACTGGTTCGAATTGAAAAATTATTTTAAACTTGGATAGCCCATTTATCGAGGAAGGCTATATATCATCACGTTACGACCAATAGGAGCGGAGCATCAATGGAAAATTTTGCAAAAACGGGACAAATTCTCTTATGTTAAGCAATGAAGGTGCGCGGGTCAGGTAGTTTACATATATACTTAGAATACGAGATCCTATGGTCTCGTATTCGATTATCGGATTGAGTATTGTTATTTGATTTTCTGTGAAGAAATTCTTAGTAGTAGTGCGGAGGAAAGAACTGTGCACGGTGATCGGCAGTAGGCTTACTTGTCAACCCTTGAGTCTTCCTCGAAGAGGTTAACGAAAACACTATGTGGTTCTGTGTCTGTCTGTTAGTGACAGGCATAGCTCCGGAACCACTGGACCGATTGACTTGTAACTTGGTGTGCAGACACCTTGGGGTCATACCTCAGTAGAGTTTGAATATGGGCTCTGTGGGTCAAAAGACCCCCGAGATATAGGGATCATTTCTCTTCATTACTTTTACATTTAAGACGAAGAGGTTGAATCCTGGATTTTTACACCCATCTGGTTATTACGTGTGACTAAGCTATAGCTGGCGAGCTTGCCAACTTAATATTATAAATGCGAATGTGAGTTTGTTTGTTACGCTTTCACGCCTTAACTACTCGACCGATAATCGTAAAATTTCGCATACACGTTGTCAGGAGAACAGAAAAGGATATAAGGTACCTTTTATCCAGAAAAAGTAGGTACTGTTGCTAACTTAACCTACATTTATGCGAGCGAACACGGCGCAAATCCTAGTTTAGTTTAGATTAGTTACAATACTTTTTCTGTATTAAAGGTACCGTACGTCCTTTTCTGATTCCCTGACAAACAATTTCATGATAATCAGTCGAGTAGTTAAGACGTGAAAGCATAACAAACAAACAAGTAAACTCACATTCACATCACTGCATATTATAAAACAAAGTCCTCCGCGGCATCTGTCTATTTGTTCGCGGTATCCTCAAAAACAACTGAACGAATTTTCATACAGTTTTCACCAATAGACAGAGTGATTTATGAGGAAGGCTTAGTTTAATTTCAATTAATAACATTTGCGTAAACAGAAGACAATATTAAGGCTTAGCTGTATAATTTGTTAAGCTTTTATACTACCTGTGCGAAGCCGGGGCGGGTCACTAGTTTATAATATTAGTTAGGATTAAGGACAAGCAAGTATCAAGAGTGGTATTTGTAGTTCAGAGTGCCTTACAGCGAGGCGACCCATCGAAATAAATAAGTTGCGAGAGATTCACTAATTACTTACACACGACTTGTGCCTTTGATATTACGATGTTTACCTCGCACAGCTCGTTATCAAACGTTTATTATGTCTAATTATATACTCAGATTGAAATTACTTCTTACTAGATATTGCCCGTGGCTTCGCTCGCATAAACCTAGTTAGGTAGGTTAGTATAGGTGCTACGGTATCTACTTTTTTAACTTCTTGAACGTCTAAGGGAAATACGTAAAAATTATAAAAAAATCATTGTGCAAACAATACACAAACGGACAAATGTATGTGCGCTCGACACTTGACTCATTAACGAGTCAAGTGTGCAGCGGACATACATTTGTCGTTTTCTTTTTCATGTCTCATTTTTGCGGACAGCGTATGTCTGCTCGACAGGTGACGGGTTAAATAAAATATAGTCTATGCTACTCGGTGATAATATAGTTTGCTAATGGAGAAAGAATTTTTAAAATCGGTTGATTAGTTTTCGAGTTAAATCTTTACAAATAAACTAACAAACAAAAACTCAAATCTTTCCTCTTTGTAATATTAGTATAGACCAACGACCCGCTTTGTCTTCGCGCGGGTAGTAAACCTTAACAAATCTCGATTTGACAATCGATTAAAAATAATTATTTTTGTCGTACAGCAATATCCAATCTTAAATTATAGTCATTTTATATGACAAATAACCTCAATTTTAGGTTAAGATTTTACAAATTAAATTTTATTTATGAAGCAAACGTTAATTGTTTTAAAAAGCGTTGAGGTATCATGTGAAAACATTAAAAATACGGATAAATGTGTCTCTTATTCCATCAAGTACCTAATCTATACTAATTTTATAAAGCTGAACAGTTTGTTTGTTTGAACGCGCTAATCTCAGGAACTACTGGTTCGAATTGAAAAATTATTTTAGTGTTGGATAGCCTAGTTATTGAGAAAGGCTATAGGCTATATATAACATCACGCTACGACCCACGGGGGCGGCGCAGTAACGATAAACGTAGGTGAAACCGCGGAAACATCTAGTTATTGATAAATTTAACTAAATTTGTTTTGTTTATATTTAACGAAACGGACTATAATTCAAATTCAAATTCTTTAATTCACCAAAAATGGATTATATTACAAATATAAAGAGAATGCATGTACATACGAATATTGTTAACGGGCAGATTCTCGCCAACAAGCTGTAGCTTGGGCAGGAAATTTGAAGTTTGTAATTTATGTCATACAAGTGAATAAACAATTTAAAAAAAAATACATTACCCTAATTCTAACTAATATTATAAACTAGATGTTCCCGCGGTTTCACCCGCGTTTATCGTTACTGCGCCGCCCCCGTGGGTTGTAGCGTGATGTTATATAGCCTATAGCCTTCCTCGATAAATAGGCTATGCAACACTAAAAGAATTTTTCAAATCGAACCAGTAGTAATCACGCAGAATAAACCAGGAGAAACATCGTTTGTACTGTCTGTAATGGGTAATTATTTTGCTGCAATGTTATTTTAAAACTGCTATATCTCCTAAGATATTCATTGAAATCAAATGATGTAAAGGGCAATTTTGTTTTAAATTAAATACTTGTGATGAATAACGTATTTATTTGGATAAGGATTAATATCATGTTTATAAAAATACCTTCGCAAATAATGCATTATTTTAGAACAAATTTCGTTAGCATAAAAATGGTTATAGTGAGCCAACCTTAAAAGATAGACATATGCTGTCGCGGACTTTTTTTTAGAACTTTTAAAGGGGAACAATTCTGTCATACATTATTTTTGCGAAACTTTAACTGTTTACGCAGCGCACGCAGCGAAAGCTCTCAAAAGGAAAAAATACTCTCCGATTTTGAAACATTCTTCATTGGTGCTCCGCTCCTATTGATCTTAGCGTGATGATATATAGCCTATAGCCTTCCTCGATAAATGGGCTATCTAACACTGAAAGAATTTTTCAAATCGGGCCAGTAGTTCCTGAGATTAGCGCGTTCAAGTAAACAAACAAACAAACAAACAAACAAACTCTTCAGCTTTATAATATTAGTATAGATACGAATGTGAGTTTGTTTGTTTGTTACACTTTCAACAATGTACCTATTTTAAACTATTTTAGGCCAGGATAAAGATTTATGTATGTCATTTTTCGAGTACGGTATGCACACAAGTGCGGTGCCATCAACGAGCGAACTTTAAGACAAAGCGGTATAATCAGCGCGCCTTGAGATGAGTTCCCGATGTTCTGATCATGCCGGAGCCCTCACTCCTCATGATCACGTGGCCTCGATTGGAGACAAGGAAAACTTCGTAGCACCATGATTTGTTGTGGCTTTCGTGAACAAATATATTCGTATTTCGTTTATAAGTTGGATGGCAAATATTGTACTCGTTTACTGAAATAAATCACAAGAAAAATTTATACAGAATTTATAATATAATATAATAATATTCTACCACATACACACAACACCATCTAGCCCAAACTTGTACTATGGGTACTAGACAATGGATAAACATACATATATACTTTTTTTTTGTAAATACATGCATATTATACATAGAAACACCCAGACCAAGACAAACATCTATGTTCATGCACACAAATGTTTGACTCGTGCGGGAATCGAACCCGCGACCTCAGGCGTGGCAGTCAGTTACACTAACTACTACGCCATCGAGGCCGACAAACTTATACTTCGTCCGCGTGGAATTTAACATAAAAGCCTTAGTTCAGTTCGTAGAGATTTTTTCTAAAATAAAAGTAGCCTAAGTTACTCCTTATAACATCAGCTATCTGCCAGTCCCATCAAAACCGGTCTAGTCGTTTCAAAGATTAACCAGAACAGACCGACAAAAAAGAAATTGATATTTTGTTTTATTATATAAGTACTGTAGGTACCGTATTATATTATATTATATTAGTCGGCCTCGATGGCGTAGTGGTTAGTGTCACCGACTGAGATCGCGGGTTCGATTCCCGCACAAGTCAAACATTTGTGTGCATGAACATCGATGTTTGTCTTGGTCTGGGTGTTTCTATGTATAATATGTATGTATTTACAAAAAAAGAAAGTATATATGTAAGTATGTTTATACATTGTCTAGTACCCATAGTACAAGCTCTGCTTAGTTTGGGCTAGATGGTGTTGTGTGTATGTGATAGAATATTATATTATACCTACTTTCATTTGCATTTAGTAAAAAGCTGTTATTTTGACATTACAAACAGCCACTTCAATTTTTATTTGTATAAGTTAATACCTGAATTCAAATATTTATATAGAAGGGATAGCCTAGTGGAATACAGTTGGACTGCTACGCAGAGATCTCAAGTTCGATTTCAAGGCGCGCATCTCTGGTTTTTATGAGAAAGTCAACATTTAAAAGTTATTATTATTCATTGATATAGATAAATAAAATAAATATTAATAATACTTTTTTATTCATTATATTAAAATTATGATTTTAATAACATAATGTTTTAATATTTATTACAGCCAAAATATTTCGTTAAAGCTTTATTTTCTTAGAATCGAATATTTTTTATATCCTTACTTACGCAATGATTTTATAATGTTTATCCCTACGTTTTTAATATTTCCTCAAAATAAAACCGTTGCGGAACAAGCACCTAAAGTTTATTATTAATTTATATCCACTTATGTTTAAGTCATTAAAAAACTCCCACGTTCCATATTCAAAATGTTCATATTCGAATTTGGATTTTCGCTGAGTTCGGAACCGTTGATCGAGCGGGAAACGGAAAGGGCGGGAAATAATTAGCCGTCGCCGGCGCGCGCCGCGGGCGAAGGAAGCGCCCCATACAGCCACGCTGTAACTCTCTACGAACGAACGAGTTGTGAATTTTAGGATTCACACTTTTTTCTTATATCTATTTAGTCGAGTTTTTAACGAGATTTTATTTTATGAGGTTGGCAAGGTTTATCTTTGCTTTGTTATGAAGTCACTTTTATTAAAATCCTATATACCTACATATATCGTTATTATTGCCGCTTTATGATGATAATACTAGAATCCTTTTAATTATTGAAAAAGTTGTAGGGGGGACTATTAATCATATTAGCTTTCAAAGTATTCAATTATAAGTGTATTAACCTTATGACCGCCACAGCATAAAAGTAGCGTCGTGCCCCCCCTACGCCAGGCGATAATTATTGTAGTTTTAAATAATAGGTAAAAAGAACACAACAAACATATTTTTTTATGTTTATTTTGAACTGTAAAATAATCGTATTTTCGACGTGCCATGCCGTCGGGGGCGTCGTGAGCACGGTTTAATTTGACGTGAATGGACGTCCGTGGCGGTCAAAAGGTTAAAGTAATCCTAACTAATATTATGAATGCGTCTATGAGTTTGTTTATTTGTTTCTTGCGCTTTCATGCCTTAACTATTAGTAGTTAAAGCATAAAACCAGTTATCATGCAATTTCGCATAGGTAAACATTGTCAAGGGTACAGAAAAAGTCGTAAACGTATTTATCAAAAAAAAAAGTAATATTTCCGAGAAACAGAAATTTATTTGAAGAAATCTAGATTACCGCGACCGAAGCCAGGGGAAAAATCTAGTGATTGTATAATGCATTTCTCTACCCATCGCATCATGAGAGTTAGGGAACAGACGTGTTTCCTTCTTTCTTCAATCCTGAGTCCTTTAAGCGGGGCGTGAAAAAGCACCTTCTCAGGCCGTAAAAGTAGAGACCTCGACATCGCCTCAGCTGCTATGAGGACAGTGTGGAGGCCACTGCTCGTGTACCACATGACTGCTTACCATCAGACGGAGTGTGGTCAATTTGACAAGAAATTAAGAAAAGGGAGTGCACTTGTGTTTGCGCACACACTTGTGCACTATAATATCACCTGCGCAGATGACCAGTCTTTGTGAAGATTGATTGCCGTGACCGAAATTCGGTCTGGAGTACATTATTATAATAGAGGGGCAGCTTATCTATACTAATATCATAAAGCTGAAGAATTTGTTTGTTTGTTTGAACGCGCTAATGTCAGGAACTGTTGGTTCGATTTGAAACATTTTTTTAGTGTTTGTTGGGACACGGGAAGCATGTTGCAATAATATTTGATATTGCACCATGTACATTACAACGACGTGGCGCTTGCCGTCACTTTCCTCCCGTGAATGTAACAACTTGTATACTGGGTTTGATTCCGCGCAAATAAATGCGGTTCACATAAGCACCGTTTTATTTCTGTAACCCTCGGCTGGAGGGACTAGACACGCACTTCTATACAAATTAAGTACACATAACAGTGTTGGATAGCCTATTTATCGAGGAAAGCCTATAGGCTATATAACATCACGCTACGACCGGGGCGGCGCAGTAACGATAAACGCGGGTGAAACCGCGGGTACATTTAGTATGCTATATAGATTGTCTTGACAGAAAAACCTATCTTACTTTATCCGACCCGGGATTCGCAATAGTTATGTTTATTCAGTTTATTACCTGTAGTTGATTATTGAAGTAGGCGTATTGATATCAAACGGTGGATGCCTAGTCGAATGATGAGGGCATTGGTTTGATTCCCACCTATTGCACTACCGACGTGAAGCCACTAGTAACACAAACATTAAACCTACCTGGGTTAACAAGGGTCAACAAGAGTGGTAGTCATTTTTAACCTAAATAAGTAATTAGCAATTTAATAATAATAATATAATATAATATATTCTACCACATACACACAACACCATCTAGCCCAAACTAAGCAGAGCTTGACAATGGATAAACATACATATATACTTTTTTTTTTGTAAATACATACATATTATACATAGAAACACCCAGACCAAGACAAACACCTATGTTCATGCACACAAATGTTTGACTTGTGCGGGATTCGAACCCGCGACCTCATGCGTGGCAGTCGGTTACACCAACTACTACGCCATCGAGGCCGACAATATATAATATATAATATTGAATATTGAACAATATATAATATTTAGATATAAAGAACATATAACACGGACATCCCAGTCACACTCAATTTATTCATTCGATGTTTTTTTATACGACTAATGTGGCAAACAAGCATACGGCCCACCTGATGGTAAGTGGTCACCGTAGCCTATGGACGCCTGCGACACCAGAGGCATCACTTGCGCGTTGCCGACCCCTTAGGAAAGGAAGTGGGAAGGAGAAGGAGCGGGAAGGGGGTGATTGGGCCTCCGGCACTCTCACTCACCGGACGAAACACAACAGTAGGAATACTGCTATTTCACGTCGATATTCTGTGAGAGGGTAGTCCTTCCCCGGTCGAGCCGGCCCATTCGTGCTGAAATCAGCGAGGCTCTACTACTCTAAAGTTAATCAGGACAGCCGCAGGCCACTTTCACTTATTAAGAGACATACATAATATATTATAGACTACATAGGAACTACTCACAGACTTGTTGCAGTACATCAAACATACTGACATAATTGTCTGCCAGCGATCCACAAACAAGTCACATCCTGGATTTGACTCCAAGAGAGCGTTGAGTGCAGTGAGTACCCTGGGAGTTGGTGAATTAAAATTCACTACAGTGCGACATGTAGATACGCATATAGTCCATATAAAAATTATAATATCACTAGTTTTCACCCGCGGCTTCGCTCGCGTAAATGTAGGTTAGGTTAGGTTAGGTTTGCAACAGTTATTTTTTCTGGATGAAAGGTACCCTATGTCCTATTCTGTACCCCTGACAACGTGTATGGAAAATTTCATGTTGATCGGATGAGTAGTTAAGGCGTGAAAGCGTAACAAACAAACAAACTCATTTTCGCATTTATAATATTAGTAAGGATAATTTAGGCAATATGATCTAATACCGACAAAAACCGCCTCTCAGTTGTCTGGGTGTCGTCACTAACTCCTTCAACCCAACAATCTCCACCATAGTCCACTAATAAGCCTTTTAAACCATTATGTTTGCAAACAAAAGCAAAAATAATAATTTTAAAAGCTTTAAAACAATTGTTGGCTACAATTCCCGGGGTCCAGGGTACGTTTCTCGGTTGCTTTGTTTCATCCCCCATTGAACGAACCGGGCCGGAAAATGTCCGGATAGAAACTTTGCTATCAACTTTTAACAAAACATTTTATAACTTAACCCCCGTGAAATTGTATTATGCCAGTTTGAAAGTGGCCATATTGTTCCTTTTTTAAATAAGGTAGATACTGGCATAGAGTATCGGTTGCTTTTTTAAACATTTTGTTATTAGTGATGTTGAAGTTTTTACTCAGTCCGGCTTTAGTTTTAGAGTAAAGAGGGTTTCTTTGTTTTAGATGTTTTATCTGTATATTTGATGAAAGCGTGCGTGTTTTTTTGGGCTAGTAAACACTGATCCTACATTATGATGATAATTATGAATATGCAATTAATAATTATCATCATAATTACGTGAATGATAGGTGATACTTTTGTGCAAACAATATTAAGGTAAGACTCTTTCAGTTAGACGACTCTATAACTACTAAAAACACCGCAAAAAATACGACTGTGTGCCGAGTGTTGTAGGTTCAATGTCTTGTCTGGTTTTTTTTATTTAGGGGGAATGCATTGATGCATACCACTCCGCGATAAAGGTGAGCGGAGAGGTTATGTCAGGCGCACCCGGGGAAAGATGGAAAGTCCCGGATACTACCGACTGAACTTACCACGGTGTGCTAACATTTTTTTTTTACGTGATGAAATGCTTTGGCGCGTACCCCTCCGTGGGGACGGGTGGAGGAGTTATGTTGGACTAGCCGGGGTAAAATAGAAAGGTGGAATAAGAATAATGTACCTCCTGGAATACCGACTAAACCTACCACAGTGTTCCTCGACAAACCACTATCGGCGGAGCCGCGCGAATCACTTGCACATGCGGTCGCGACCCCGCCGCGGTTGTGGCCCGCCGTATGAAACGGCAAGCCACTACACGAAAAGACCTACCCACTGGTCACCACTACAAAAAAAATCCCTACTGTCCCCCCCCCTAGAGGGGAGACGGACACGACACAGAGTCGCGCGTGGGAACATGCACGCCGCCTCTCGGACCTGGTGCTGAACGGATGGCGGGCAGGCCCACAAAGCCCGCCGCGCCCAGGTCAAACCTCAAGGTGGCTGGAGGCCGTCTCGCGCCCTCCGGCGCCCGGTACTGCGGTTGGGGAGAAGATTTAAACGCACCCTCTCCCGCTCCGCCGCCTCCATGATGGAAATCACTTCCTCACAGAAGGAGGTGACGGCATTCCACGACCTCTCACTCCGGACCATAGATCGAACTATGGCCCGGAAGCGAGAGGGCAACCAATCCGACTGCCGCGATCAACTCACGGCGCTGCGATGCCCAGGCGGGGCAAACCGCCAAAGTGTACAGCGCTGTGACCTCAAGTGCTAACATAACCTAACCGAACCTAACCTACATTTACACAAGCGAAGCCACGGATAAAATCTAGTAGGCTACATACAACCTAGTAGGCTACATAATATATAATAGGCTACATAAAATCTAGTAGACTACATGAAATTTAGTAGACTACATAAAATCTAGTAGCCTACATGAAATCTAGTAGGCTACATAAAATCCAATAGGCTACATAAAATCTAGTAGACTACATAAAATCTAGTAGCCTACATGAAGTCTAGTAGGCTACATGAAATCTAGTAGGCTACATAAAATCTAGTAGGCTACATAGCATCACGCTACGAGCCATAGGGGCGGTGCGGTAATCACTAACGTGGGAGAAACCGGGACAGTTAGTAGTTTCGAGTTGTAGTGGTTTCTCGGACACCGAATATACAATTAATTACTGTAAAGGACATTGTTTGGGAATTGAGATTGTTATACGTCAGGTGAAGTGATACGTAGGTACTATCAAAGCCTTGCTTGTTATCAAATGACAGTGAGCGGCTTGTTGACTGGAGCCTGTTAATGTGGACCACAAGATAACTTTGTGTCAATAGAACAGCGAGCGATAGCCTAGTGCGAGATAGAGGTCTCGAGTTTGACCCTAAATTCTCCATAATGTTCTTAAAGATATTTAGACTGTCAACACGCACTTGGCCAGCGTGCTGCATTACAGCCTAATCCTTCTCACACTGAGAAGAGGCCCATGTTCAGCAGTGGGACAGTTTAATACAGGGCTGGTATTATACAGGTGTTCGGTAATTAATGATAACCTTGAAATGTCTTATAGTATAACTGATGGACGTTCAGAAAAAAATATGCCTACTCACACACTACTCACGCGTTCACTGGCCATTTTGACACCAACGACTTCCTGTGCAAATTGGGATTGGCAAACAATCTGATCTGCAGAGCCTGTGGTGAACAGGACGAGTCCATATCGCACCTACTGTGTGAATGTGACGCGTTGGCTGGATTGAGAATGGGTCTGATGGGATTGGCATATCCAAACCCGGAAGACTTCAGGCTTCTTTTCAGAGGGAGAAGCCTGAAGTCTGCGGTCTGCAGCCTGCGGCTAATGCAGTACATTCATAAGGAGATAGCTGAAGGATAGATCTTGGGGCCGACACAAAAGATCCCACTGGGTCGAAGTGTCGCCGGTGTACATTGACTGGCCCCCGTATTTAAGATAAGATAAGATACGTGAACCAGGAATTGAACCAAGGACCTCATTCACAGCAATCGCATAAACTACCACTGCGCGCCATCAAGTCTAGTAATCATATAATTCTTTTAAAAGTAGTTATGTAATTTGGGTTCTAAACAGAACAGAGGAGTCTTTGTTTACTACTAGCTTTTGCCTGCGACTTCGCCTGAGAACAGCACCTTTTTTCAGGATGAAAGGTACCTCATAACCTTTTCTGTATTCCTGACAATGTGTATGCGAAATTTCGTAACGATCAGGATGAAAGGTACCGTATGACCTTTTCTGTAATTCTGACGTGTTGCCGAAATTATATGATAATCAGTGAAGTAGTTACGACGTGAAAGCGTAACAAATAAACAAAAATCATATTGGTACTTATAATATTAGCTACGATTAGGATTTACGAAGCCACTAATCTTTAAATACAATCCATGGCACTTCAATAAGCTATCTCAGATTCCCCTTCGCTAAAAGTTAACCAGTTATTTATTTTTTATACCGGCACGCCCCACCCTCCTAATTATTATCTCTGTGTTGCAAACACAGAAAATCGAATAGAAATCCTGGTAATCGACGCTTGGAGCACATTCGTGTCACTTCGCATTTCGATGATGGCAACATTGAGAGATGGGGCGGGTGGCTGCGAGTCATATTTCTATGATTGGGTTCTGTACATGGTTTTGGAAGGATATGTGTGACATTTAATTATATTATAACAACCTATTTACAGATTAAACGTTGATTCAACTTTTTTAAATTAGACTTGCCTGCGGTTTCACTCGCGTTAATCTATGTTCTTTTCTACACCCCTTACAAAGTGTATGCGAAATTTCATGCTGATCGGTTGAGTAGTTAAGGCGTGAAAGCGTAACAAACAAATAAACGGAATATGAGTAATTGTAAAATTATTGCATAGATATATTGCTATTAAATGCATTAGATTTTGAAGGCAATTTCATGCTCAATCCTTCTTGTGTAAGCGGTTTAAATTTGAAGTAACCATTGTCTTAATTTCTAATTAAAGAATATTTAAAAGAATGCTGTACCAATGGCTAGGATTAAAGGGTATTTAACTGCTTTGACGTCAGAGTCGAATTTCTAATCAGACATTACAATTGTAAAACAGATGAATAGTGTGCAAACACAGCCAGTTTTACGTAAAAATGTATTCATGCGTCTAAAAATTCGTTCCAAATTCTCGCGAACCGAATCCTAAACGAAAAAGGGGACCTGTCACAAAATGGCGCGTTATTATCTTGGCTAATAAAAATTCAGCGCGCGAAAATCCCCGCGCCGCGATTGGTCGGCGGTCCCTCGGGCCCCGCCGCCATTGGTCGGTTCTTATTCCATTTTCAAATTAACTTTCACTGTGGTGTCGCCGTTTTCCAGTTAGCTTACGTTCACAATTTATTTATTTCATTTCGTGTTTATTATGTGATATTTTTGTGGAGATGCGACTCTTTTTTTAAATGGCTTCGTTAAATATTGTAATTGGACTTGTTTAGGTTTTACAAAAGGCGGCTTATTGTTCATCGAGAAAGTATATTGTTTGGATCATTATTGGAGCTGTGTTAACTTATAATTTGGTTGTGATTATTTAACAGTACGACACCTCACAGTTAATAATGGGGTCGATTAGGAATAGAGGAGTTCGGATTTTTTGGTGTTTCATTTCATTTCATTACATAACAAGGCAACCATAAATAAATAAATACCGACTTACTTTTGTCTATGTAGATATCCTAATACTAACTATAATTTTATAAATGCGCTTCAAATTATAGAAAGTAGGGTAGGAATAGAATAGAGTAGAATCTTTATTTGCTAGAAATGTAGGTATTACAAAAAGGTGTTACAGTAATAATTATGGCAGATCCATGTACATTTTACCTGTAAGGCATGCAAATTATTATAAACTATACAAAAACTTACAACTAAGATTTACTTTAAATTTAGTTCATATGTAAATGTAATTTGTAGCTCAATTTTTATTATTTATATTAGTTAGGAACGCATTTATAGAGTAATAACATTTATCTAGCAGAAAATTAGTGAGTTTTTGTTTGAAAATTGGCATTGGCTCATTTTTAATGTTGTTAGGTACTTTATTGTATACCACAGGTGCCATGCCAATAACACTATTATTTAATAATGCAGTCTTATAATCACCAGTGCTTAGCAAGCTTCGATATTGAGATCTCACCAAGGCAAACTTTAAATGATTGCGTCTTGGCGGGCGAGATACTATTCCTTCAACTTCAAGTTAACAATTAATATTGATTTTATTTAATTTATCGAGTTTTCCAAGCGACCGAGAAAAGCTTTCAATTTATCGAGAAATTCTAATTAACGAGAGTCGAATGTATTTAACAAAAATAAAGTGCCAGTTTGCCGGATTGCTCATTAAAGCAGACATTCCTAAACAGCTTTTGATGCATTTTGTACAATTTATTAGCAAGGAATTCAAGTTTACCGACCACAGAGACGTTACACATGGCACATCTAACAGTGACGTGATTGCATTTTAATGGCTTCATCTTATTTAAGAACTAAATTTTTCACGCAGCTTTGCTCCTGTAAAAGTAGGTTAGGTTAGAGAATCTAAGCTACGTTTAATTTAAAAATCGGAGATATGGTGTGAATACATGTGAACGAAGCAGAGGATAAATGCTAGCTTAGTACTTAAAGCTTGATATAATTGTAAATATTGTAATTGATCGGGAATTGAACTGCTTCGTGTATCATTCCACTGTACCATACTTACTATTTAACCTGTAGAAGGTTGACTTATTATTAAAGTAAGTAAAAGTGTCCTTGTATATTTCTTTGTGAACCTACAATTTATCCCTTTTTTAATGATTTATAACTTTTAAATAAGTTGAAGACATTGTCTGAAACAGTGTTTACTAGTGCAGGGGTCAAATAATTCTGAATTATTGTAGCTTAATTTGTGTCAATAAAGAATTATTATTATACTAGCTTTTGCCCGCGGCTTCGCTCGCGTTAATTTAGAATTTGACAATCAATTCAGGTTGTACTCTGCTTGGAATAATATAATTCAATCATGATTCGAAAGATACATGGCGCCATCTATTATCATAAGAACGTTATTATTGTTTTCCTCGGGAACAGTAATTTTTCTCGGGATGAAAGGTAGCCTATGTCTGTTTCTGTACACCTGACAATGTATATGCAAAATTTCAGAATGATCGGTTTAGTGGTTTAGGCGTAAAAAGGTAACAAACAAACTCATTTTCGCTTTTATAATATTAGTTAGGATTAGGATTATTGTTAAAATAATTAGAAATATGGCAGCTTGTACAGTGTAGTAAACTGTACACTACTGATAGTTTTTAAGTTATGTAGTTTCGAGTGTGCTGGTAAGAGAAACCTCTACTCATCGTAGAACAAAGTTTGTTATTCACCAGTTACGTAAATACAATATAATATGATATAGAGTGATTCTCACATAGGTATGTTCGTTAGGTAGTTAAAGTGCACACTGAATCAAATTAATTATGGCGACGGAAAATAATCGACCGATTTGCGAAATCAGCTAAAGTAAACCTAAGTGTACGTAAACCGTACACAGCTCCAGCAGAAATATGATACGGAGACGCAAGAAATACAATATGCGTATGCAATACTTCCCTGCCTACCATACTTGCCTTTCAGGGATATATAGACGAGGAAATTAAAGCTACAGTCAGTCAGTTCCACGTTATGTTTGTGACAAAAGCAAGCGCACACTCAGACAAATACATCGTTATAATAAAAGTAGTTTACGACGCCGATTCCACGCCGCGCTTATCAATGTCTCCACACATATAGATACCTTGAAATTAAACTAGGTACTTCAAACGGATTTTCAAAAGTTACTTTTTTTTAAATAGTAGTGATGGCCTAGCGGGAGACCGTTAGACTACCAAACAGAGGTCTCGAGTTTGATCTCAAGACGCGCCTCTATGCCCTATCGAAATTATGTATGTGTATTTAAAGTGAAAACATGTTTAGCGACGTTGTGCACTTTTTTGTGATGGGTAAAAAATGTCAAACTCGCGTCAGGACATGTGACCTGATCGACAATTCGTAAGACGGAGGGAGAATTGTCATGTTTGTGTACGATAGCGCAATAAATGAATATTGTATTTTACCACATAAATGATAGTATTTTTATACTGATAGTGCAAAATTATTCCCTAACATTCCAAAATATCAAAAACACACAACGTTAATATTCAAGTTTTCACTTCTGGCGGCACTCCCGGAGTGCAACTCGTTGTTTTTTTTTTAAATTGTTTATTTACTTGTATGACATAAATTACAAACTTCAAATTTCCTGCCCAAGCTACAGCTTGTTGGCGAGAATCTGCTCGTTAATAATATTCTTTATAGCTTTATTACTAAATAAAGCGAAATTCAAGCGTCAACCGCACCGTGGGAGTGAACCTCAATTATCCTAGCATCACCTTCGCCGAGCAGTACACACTTGAGTTTCGATTTTAACAAGTTTTTACTTATTTTAGGTTCTGTTCTTAACTTTTCTATATTATTAAATATTTTAGAGACTTGATATTCATTCATTCGTTCTCCGTTGTAATTATTCGCTTTTGGTTTAAGCAGCTTTCTTTGTGTTACCTGTCTTGTATTATATTTGTTATCTACGTTAATTTTGTATTGATCTGTATAATACTGTTTCAATTAAAAAGTTGACTTTTATATCTACCGGCAATATTTTACATACAGGATAAGTCTTATCTTACTAACGAAATTATTATGTATAAAATAAGGTAGTATTCGATTTTCGGAATTAAATAACGAAGTTACAAATAAATATCAAAGCTTAACAATTGGCAAGTTAGTAATATCAGAATAGTTTTTTTTTTATACGACTAATGGTGGCTATCAAGCATACGACCCACCTGATGGTATGTGGTCACCGTAGCCTATGGACGACTGCAACAATAAAATAATATTAGGCTAATATTTCTATTTATAAGCTTTGAAATTTAAATAAATATCTAAACAAATAAATAAAATTAAAGGGTCTGTTTTACTAAATGCATATGAAAGTATATAAGGTAATTATACCAAAAAAACAATTTTTAATATTTTTGTTTGTATATCTGTTCCGGCTTTTCTCTGAAACGGCTGCACCGATTTTGCTGAAACTTTTACTGGCAGATAGCTGATGTTATAAGGAATAACTTAGGCTAATTTTATTTTAGTATTTATTTTGTTAAATTCCACGTCGACGAATTTGGAGATAATATCTATACTAATATTATAAAGCTGAAAAGTTTATTTGTTTGTTTGAAAGCGCTAAGCTCAGGACGTACTGGTTCGATTTGAGAAATTATTTTAGTGTTGGATAGCCTATTTATCGAGGAAGGCTATATGCTATATAACATCACGCTACGACCCATGGGGGCGGCGCAGTAACGATAAACGCGGGAACATATAGTATTATATAAATTTAAAAATATAATATATTAAAAAACTGTTACTGGGTCTCCAAGAGTGTACGAACACGGCACAAAATAACATTGGCTCATTCAGAAGCCGAGGACATTACTGGCTAAATTGGAATCCCGCGTAGAACAAGCGTTGTGACAAGGGCGCACACATTTATGAAACAACGCGGACTTGTGACACTAGCTCGTCTATACTCTATGTACAAGTTTTCATAGACTAGCCAACATTGTTTTTTAAGTGTAACGTTTGAATTTAGAATGCTTACAATATTTCTAATTTATAATATTACTAGCTTTTGCCCGCAGCGTCGCTCGCGTTAATTTAGAATTTGACAATCAATTCGGGTCGTTCTCTGCTTGTAATAATATAACTCAATCATGAGTCGAAAGACACGTGGCGCCATCTATTATCATAAGAATGTTATTGTTGGTTTCCTCGGGAACAGTAATTTTTTTCGGGATGAAAGGTAGCCTATGTCCGTTTCTGTACACCTGACAACGTATATGCAAAATTTCAGGATGATCGGTTCAGTGGTTTAGGCGTAAAAAGGTAACAAATAAACAAACTCATTTTCGCTTTTATAATATTAGTTAGGATTAGGATAGTTAGGATTAGGATTAGGATACTAATAACAATTTCTAACTTATAATAAAAAAATCTACTAGTAATACTAATACTATTTATAATTATAACTAGATGTTCCCGCGGTTTCCACCGCTTTTATGATTACTGCGCCGCCCCCGTGAGTCGTAGCATGATGTTATATAGCCTACAGCTTTCCTCGATAAATAGGCTATCCAACACTAAAATAATTTTTCAAATCGAACCAGTAGTTTCTGAGATTAGCGCGTTCAAATAAACAAACTCTTCAGCTTTATAATATTAGTATAGATATTGCCTGTGAGCGATAAATGTAGGTTAGGTTAGTAATAGAACTTTTATTTTAGATGAAAGGTACCCTATGTCCTTTTCTGTTCCCCTGACACCGTATATGTGAAATTTCATGATGATCGGTCCAAGGCAGACACTAAATTAAATATTCGCAGTAAATATAAATATAATATTAACCTCCCTATTATAAACAATGATATTTATTATAAAAGCGCTTATATTACTGCTATACGTGTGTTTAATCATATCCCTGTATACATAAAACAATTAAATGGCAACATGTTTAAAAATGCCTTAAAGAAGTGGCTTATTATTAACGCCTTCTATAGTTTAAGGGAGTTTTTTGATAATAAATAATATGTATAGTCTTTAAGTACTTCTTGATGTTTACTAGAGTTACTGTTTACTGTAAAGTTGCAATACCCGAATGGGTAACTGTTGATTCTAATATTATGTAACATCATTATACACACAGTTTTATGCAATAAATATATATCTACAAATTTCTTTCTTTCTTTCTACGTCTATGTCTAGTAGTTAGGGTGTGGAAGCGTAAGACAGTCTGCGCTCACCCACAGTCCGCGTAAAGTTGTCAAGACCATCTGAGGCCTACAACTAACACACACACACACACACACACACACACACACACACACACACACACACACACACACACACACACACAAAACAAAGTCACATTCGCATCTATACACTGATATACAAAAATCCTTTTTTATACATCAATGCTTCTATACTAATATTATAAAGCTGAAGAGTTTGTTTGTTTTTTAACGATAAACGCTAGATAACTAGATAGTTTATAATAGGGTGTTATTTAAATGGTTAGCATAGTATTGGTATTTTTGTGAGCAGAAAAATATAATCTGTAAGCAGAAATAGCTAATTGATCAGCAACTCATGGCCAGCAAACTTAAAAAGAGATCAAACTAAGTCGACGTGCCTATTTTTGCGTGGGTTTAAAAAAAGGAACCTAACATAACCTAACACTTCCGAGACGGAATGCAGTGATTTGAGGCGTATAGATGCTCGTTATGCTGTGCAATATTTGCTGACCAATTAGTATTTTTGTTGATCATTATATTTAATCCCTTTATAATATTAGGATGAATGTACCTACAATATCTGTGATAATGATAGCATACATTTTTGTACAAAAATTGCTTAACAGAACATCCCGAATATTTCTTTTTCATATCCACACTATACAATAAGGGCATGGTAAAGATAGCGACAGTGTTAGTAATTCGCGGGCCTTCACGGGCGGAAGGGGGGTTGGAGGAAGAGGAGGGGAGGAAGGGGAGGACATGCTGGTTAAACCTCTTTACTGCGGGACTCATTGCTACTTGATGTCGATTTATAGATATTGGAGGGCAGCAACGATATTTGAGCAAATTATAGAGCACATCCAACAAGATGGTCTTTGTAACCACGGATGGACGGTTAGCAAATTCCGTCTAGCACCAAAGGGTTCAGCAACTCCTTGTTATGCCGTACCAAACAACTTTGGAACGGTCTTCCGGCACAATTGTTCCCTCCCTTCTACGACATTGGGTCCTTCAAACGTAGTGTGGAGAAGCATCTGGTCAGACCGGCTTGACACTGGCGACGACTAGAAGACATCTATATTCTCCTCGTCGTCACTGTCTCTGGACTGTAATTGAGCTTTCTATCAGGTCCGTTACAATCACTTTGCAGAAAAAAAAAAGAAAAAAAAAAGAAGTAAAGATAGAGGAATTATTAGGTATTTTATAATAACAATTGCAATTGACTTTTATTATTGTTTTTCGGACCTGTCTCCGTGACACGAAACGCGAATGTTAGTGTGTTTGTAACGCTTTCACGCCTAAATTACTCGACCGATTATCATGATATTTCGCATGCACTTTGTCCGAGGTACAAAATAGAACATAAAGTACCTTTCATACCGAAAAACGTAATGTTTACAAGGGATAGAAGGCTAGATTAATACGAGCGAAGCCATGGGCAAAATTTAGTAATTTATATTTATACTTAATATGGGACAAAGTTTTAAAATAATTCGTCTTGAAATAGAAATAGCAAAAAGGTTGATCGACGCTTCCCGTGATCAGATGGCTGGTCTTTATTACGCGGAAAGAACAAGCATTGTGGCAATGCTCATTTAATGTGGCGGCCTCAATGGCGTAGTGGTTAGTGTAACCGACTGCCACGCCTGAAGTCGCCGGTTCGATTCCCGCACAAGTCAAACATTTCTGTGCATGAACATGGATGTTTGTCTTGGTCTGGGCGTTTCTATGTAGGTATAAAATGTATACATTTACAAAAAAAAAGGATATTTATGTATGTTTATACATTGTCTAGTACCCATAGTACAAGCTCTGCTTAGTTTGGGCTAGATGGTGTTGTGTGTATGTCATAGAATATTAATGCTGCCATTTTTCTGGGCGCACTACCAGTCGACTGTGATAAAAGAATTCTATGACGCCTATTAGAGGGTTTAGGTTTTAGTTTTCATTTTATTTCTGTTTTATAATATTTAACGTATAAGTTAGTTTTAAATAATTGTGTAAATTGATAATGTTTATAAAATATTCAACTTGTGAATCGAACCCGGGATCGATCACAAGCAAACATAAGAGCAACCTTCACCATGAGACCATCGAGGCAGTGATTTTAATAAATATAATGGCCTTTTGTAAAAGATACCTTTTATAAGTACCCGCAATTATAGTTCACGTGGAGTTGTAATGCACTTCAAGCGAGTGGCGGCGTGTGTGGGGTCTGTGGGGTATTGTTAGGGTCCCTGATCACGGTGCATCTCAAGGGTACTTATGAATCGTTAAATATGTTTTTTCTGCCTCGGTTAGTTCGGTTAGTTCCCAAGCTAAAAAGAACTTTCGATTTTGCTGAAAGAGTTTTGGTTTTTTACTCGTTTTCATGAATGTAATAATTAATATATTATATTATTATTGTATAATTGTTTTTTGTTTCTTGTCATGAATATTAGCCCTCTTTTTTAAGGCCCCCATATATGGAACGATTCGTCGTAACGATGGATCTGAAGAAAATCGTGACGATCCATCGCGTCGAATTGCCACTCAAAACACGAAACGGTTGATCGAAACGATTGGTCTTTACGATCGTTCGTTTAGGCAGACTGAAACTGAGGCAAAAATCGAATTGTCGATCGCAAAGAGCCATACACCTTCGATCTATCGGCACGATATTCATGATTGTATCGGTTTCTGTTGCGATCACGATATCGTCCTCGATCTAGTAAATCGTTAACGATTTGGACATACACCATCGATTCGTCGTTGCGATCGGTCTGAAATGACGGATCGTAACAACAAATCTTTCCGTATATGGGGGCCTTTGGAGGATGAAGCTATAATAATATTCTATCACATACACACAACACCATCTAGCCCAAACTAAGCAGAGCTTGTACTATGGGTACTAGACTATGGGTACTAGACTATGGATAAATATACATATATACTGTTTTTTGTTGTAAATACACACATATTATACATAGAAACACCCAGACCAAGACAAACACCCATGTTCATGCACACAAATGTTTGACTTGTGCGGGAATCGAACCCGCGACCTCAGGCGTGGCAGTCGGTTATACTAACCACTACGCCATCGAGGCCGACGCTGACATTGCTGCTGCTGACATTTTTCTTTTAAATTTGATTTTGATTTTAAAAGGACAATGCACGCATTAGGAATAATTCCAGTGTTGTCGTGGAGGACTTTACAAGAATTCAAAGAACGGACCGGACAAACAATATCCAGAGACGGTACAACCATATTTGGACAATTAAATTTTTTTTTTATCTTCGGCATTCGACGCTGTAGCCACCACTTAATCCACTAGGCCAGGGATGGCGAACCTTTATTGGTTAACGTGCCATTATTTATAGAAAATAGTAATGTGTATTTAATGTGCCATCAAAGAAACATAAAGCATGTTTCGCGTTTCAATCACGTTGTACATAGATTCGTCAATTGGTATGAATGGGCTGGGCTCAGATGCCATCCTTACACGGTAGAGTCGATTAGAGCGCATACCAACAAGTTTGGGCCCTCATACCTCTGCCGAACGACCAAGGCATGGAATTCTCTGCCAAAGCACGTGTTCCCTTCTTCCTTCAATCCTGGGTCCTTTAAGCGGGGCGTGAAAAAGCACCTTCTCAGGCCGTCAAAGTAGAGACCTCAACATCGCCTCGGCTGCTATGAGGGTGGTGTGGAGGCCACTGCTCTTAGACCACACGACTGCTTACCATCAGGTGGAGTGTGGTCATTTTGACGAGAAAAAAAATTAGTTTGTAATACTAAGTGAATTACTGGCGAACCTGAATTATTTTATTGCGTGCCAGCACTGGCACGCATGCCCTTAGTTCGCCATCCCTGCACTACGCCATCCGTGCAATCAAAAAGTAAAAGCTTTTTATTACTATATTCTAAACTTCTAATCAACACACCATTTTGCCTGCCACGTGTAAATGCTTATAACTTATTTCATATACCAACATCAAAAACTAACCTCGGTCACTTCGCTGCGTTGCCCAGACTCTGTAGACAATACAACTCACTATCTAAGACATCTGATATAGATATTTGTAGCTCTTTACCTTTGTTCAAAAAACAGCTGTATTGTTACCTGAGTGATACCATTGATTGAGCCTATTTTTATTTAATAATAATTAATAATACTAATTATTTGTTATTTCATTATGTGTATATCATTATTTATAACTCATTATTTGTATTTCGTTATTTGTAATTCATTATTTGTATTTCATTATTTGTAATTCATTTTTAATTAATTATTAATAATCTGCTATTTGTAACTTTGTCCAATTTTGCTAACTGTATATGTACGTTTTTACTTTGCATGCTGTGGCCTACTGTAAGTGAGGGTGCACACTTAATCTATTGACCTAACACTTTTGTATTTAGCTTTAAGTTGTGTGTATCTTTGTAGATGGTCCAATAAATAAATAAATAAATACTGATGATGTTATAAAGTCCAACCAATAAAGAAAGGCAGAATGCTTTATAATGAAAATATCTTGCTTTTATTTCTAACAAAATAGAAAAAGAAACCATTGAAACAATAATATAACCACACATATTTGTAATATTAAAACTAAACTTAAGAAGCACCCTTTTTAACTGTATAAACCGGAAGGGTCCACTAAAGACCGTTTCACACGGGGGCGTGCAGCACACTCGTGCGTTTTATTTAATTAAACTGTTAATGGGCGACGCGTGTCCGAACTCACTACCCCCTCAGTGACTGCGACTAATACCCACTGAACTATTGTGTTATTGTAATAGTTATACATATGTACGTACTTCATTTTTGATAGCTGAATTGTTGTGAAAAGTTTTTGATGTAATGATTGGGAAGTTTTTGTTAATCCTAACTAACATTATAAAAGCGAAAATAAGTTTGTTTGTTTGTTACCTTTAAACGCCTAAACCACTGAACCGATCATCTTGAAATTTTGCATATACGTTGTCAGGTGTACAGAAACGGACATAAGCTACTTTTAATCCCGAAACAAATTACTGTTCCCGAGGAAAACAACAATAACGTTCTTATGATAAAAGATGGCACCACATGTCTTTTGAATCATGATTGAATTATATTATAACAAGCAGAGTACAACCCGAATGATTGTAAAATTCTAAATTAACGCGAGCGAAGCCGCGGGCAAAAGCTAGTGGTTCATATATGGTAGGTATGATAGCTCATTGGGGAAACTAATGGAATGCCAAGCAGAGGTCTCGAGTTAAATACATTGAATGCACTGATTGCGTACTGGTTTAAGTGGTCGCCTCGGCACTGCCCCTGCGCCGAGTGTCGTGGGTTCGAATCCCACACGAGACAACAATTTGTGTGATCCACAAATGGTTGTTCCGAGTCTGGCTGTTGTTTGTGTCCGTTGTTTGAATGTTTGTACCTATAGTCCCACACGACACAGGCATTATTCCAGGTGAGGGAAGTCTTTAAAAAAAAAAAAAAAAAATTATTGAATAATAATACATAGGTATACATTTTTGTCATTAGTCTAAAATAATCTTATAGTACAATAAATTATAATTATCCTTAATCTGGTAAGTACTTACATGTTTCACTTAGGTATACTTTAATCGGCCGACATTGTGCATTCTAATTTAATTTTAAGCTCTAGGTTAAAGAAGTAAAAAGAAAGCTCCACCGTATTCAACTACTGTTCTATCAAAATGATATAATAATAATATTCTACCACATACACACAACACCATCTAGCCCAAACTAAGCAGAGCTTGTACTATGTGTACTAGACAATGGATAAACATACATATATACTTATTTTTTTGTAAATACATACATATTATACATAGAAACACCCAGACCAAGACAAACACCCATGTCCATACACACAAATGTTTGACTTGTGCGGGAATCGAACCCGCGACCTAAGGCGTGGCAGTCGGTTACACTAACCACTACGCCATCGAGTCGTCAAATAGTAACTGTTCATATGATAATGAACAGTCACTTTAACGTACTGCAGTCTAGTAGGAGATCGTTGGACTGCTACGCAGAGGTCTCGAGTTCGAACCCAAGGCGCGCATCTCTGACTTTTCAAACTTATTATAATATATGAGTAGATGTTTATCGTTACTGCGCCGCCCCCGTGGGACGTAGCGTGATGTTATATAGCCTATAGCCTTCCTCGATAAATAGGCTATCCAACACTAAAAGATTTTTTCAAATCGAAGCAATAGTTCCTGAGATTAGTGCGTTCAAACAAACAAACAAACTCTTCAGCTTTATAATATTAGTATAAATAAACTTATGTGCGTATTAAATATGTAAATACCGCTCGGTTTAACGGTAAAGAATACATCGTGAGGAAACCATGCAAAACAAGGAACCTCGAAGATATGTGAAATCTGCCAACCCGCATTGGGACAGCGTGTTGGACTAGGTATGGCCTAACCCTTCTCACATTGAGAAGAGGCCTGTTCCCAACAGTGGGAAAGTTGAATAAAGTGATATTATTTAATAGTTAAAATATTGTTAATATTATGAAAGTTCAAAAATACAGAATTATAACTAGTATTTTTAGGCCGTAAAATATTTCTTAAATATTGTTCAATGATCATCTACTTATATATATGTATACTGAGATCGTAGTCTTGTGTCATGCAAGAAACCAAACTCGTGAAAGCAATGAAGCATTTAAATTCCCACTAACAACTTCTTTTAGTTAATCTCTGAAAACATGTGTACGGTCCGTTGGTCGCATAATGTGCTTAAGTACCCTACTTCTGCGACAAATTGTTCAAGCGAGAGTAGGGTGAGTGCACCAGTTGACGGCCTACCGGGGTACAAGTATGTTTTTAGATTCCCTTCTTGAACTTATGGTGGTGTATGGCTGTTTGGATGTTAATAGTGATTTCTAAATTTGGTTGTTCTTGTAGGCATATCTGGGTAAAATCACACTAAGTTTTTTCCAATGTGGGATTCGAACCCACAACACGAGTAGTACAAATTTGCTGATTTCAGCATGAATGGGCCAGCTCGACCCGGGAAGGATTACTCTCTCACAGAATATCGACGTAAAATAGCAGTATTCCTACTGTTGTGTTTCGTTCGGTGAGTGAGAGTGCCGGAGGCCCAATCACCCTCTTTCCCCTGCACGCTCCTTCTCCTTCCCACTTCGTTTTTCTCTTCTTCCTTTCCTGAAGGGTTGGCAACGCGCAAGTGATGCCTCTAGTGTTGCAGGCGTCCATAAGCTACGGTGACCACTTGCCATCAGGTATGCTCGTTTGCCACGACAGTTTTATAAAAGAAAGAAACAATAATTTGTAGATCACACAAAAGATTTTTTTTTTTTTGTAAAGATATCCCCTCGGAATAATTCCTGTGTCGCGAGGGTCTTTACAAACATTCAAAAAACGGACACAAAGAACATCCAGACTCATAACAACAATTTGCTAATCACACAAAGTTTTGTCCCGTGTGGGATTCGAACCCACAACACTCGGCGCAATGGCAGCGTCGAGGCGGCCACTTAAACCACTACGCCATATGTGCAGTCAAATATTTGTCAAGCAGCAATATGCATTTAGATACTAATGTCAAAATGCCGAAATGTGTTAATGAAGTATCTATTTAACGTGATAGTGAGATAAAATTATTAAATTTTTATCTTATGAAATTGATAAATTATAAGATAATAAATTGAATATGTATGTTAAATAGTGAATAAGAATAAATTATTTAGCAAAAAATATAAACAAACAATGGGCATATACTACTAATTGATTGATATCAATATGTTATTTCAATAGTTTGCATGTTAAATATGTATTAATGTAATTGCTTAAATTTTGCACGCCACATGTGGCAGAATATGCAGTACAAAATTTAAAATGACCAGCTGTATACCTGAACCATATTCTGGTAAAAAAAGATTATTATTATATTATTATTATTAATTAAAATAATTGCACGGGCCATGATTTTGACACAAAATTACTTTTCTTATTATCTCAATTCAATTCAATTTATTTATTTGCATATATTCTATATCTATACTAATAATTATAAAGAGGAAAGATTAGATTTTTTGTTAGTTTATTTGTAAGGATTTAACTCAAAAACTACTCAAACAAATGTAAAATTTGTTTACAAATAGAAAGCTATACTATCACTGAGTAACACAGGCAATACATCATTTTTTTTAAAGTAACTGTTACTAAACTTTTTTTTACGTGTAGAAATGCTTTGGCGGATACCTCTCCGCGGAGCGACGGAGAGGTTATGCCGGCTCACCGGGGTAAAGATACCCCGGTAATACCGACTAAACCTACCACGGTGTTCCTCGACATAACCATAGACAGCGGGGCCGCGCGAATCGCTTTCACATGTAATCGCGACCCCGCCGCAGACCACTACATAAAAACATTTCCTCTCGCGTCCTCCCATAAGGGGACAGTCGCTTATGGGGGGACGAAGACACGACTCAGAGGCGCGCGTGGGAACACGCATGCCGCCTCTCGGACCTGGTGCTGATCGGATGGCGAGCAGGCCCTCGAAGCCCACCACCCCCAGGTTACTAACCTAGCCTACTTTTACGCGAGCGACGCCGCGAGCAAAAGCTAGTTACCTATATTATTATGTCTGTCATTTCAATCCACGCTAATATTAAACAACGGATTTTTTTATGAGATGGGAGGCAAACGAGCAGACGGATCGCCTGATGGTAAGCGATTACCGCCGCCCATGGACACCCGCAACACCAGAGGAGTTACAAATGCGTTGCCGGCCTTTTAAAAAGGAGTACGCTCGTTTCTTGAAGGTTTGTAGGTCGTATTGGTCCGGAAATACCGCAGGCGACAGTTCATTCCACAGTTTAGTCGTGCGGATGACGTAGTGGTTTAAGTGGCTGTCTCGCCACAGTCGCCGCGCTGAGTGTTGTGGGTTCGATTCCCACACGGGACAATCATTTGTGTGATCTATTCAATTCAATTCGTTTATTGCACTCCATAATGTATATACAGGTCTTATAAATGTAGAGAGAACAATTATGGACCCCGTCGGGCACGGCAACATTAGGAGAGAAGAACGAACATTCTATTATCTTATATCATATTGAAATAAATTTTAGAGCTTAGTAGATATTTATTTAGTTACTCACGTATTATTTATCTATTATAGTTTATTATTAATTTATTATAAAGTAAGTATTAAAGTTATTTTCTTAAATGTACCTGCTTACATAATTTAAATTATTTAAATTTATCGTTTAAATATTCGCTATATATATCTACAAATTATTGTTTCGAATCGAGTGTCTCTTGTGTCCGTTACTTGTAAAATCTCCCGCGACACAGGAATGATTCCTAGTACAGGAGTTGTCATTTAAAAGAAGATGAATAAATGAAATCCAATAAAGAAAGCTGCCATCTCATTTTAAATTACGAAAGTAAAGCGTGGTGGACTATGGCCTAACCCTTCTCACATTGAAAAGAGGCCCGTGCCCATCAGTGGGACAGTTTAATCCAGGGCTGATATAACATATCATCTATACTAATATTATAAAGCTGAAGAGTTTGTTTGATTGCGCTAATCTCAGGAACTACTAGTTCGATTTAAAAATTATTTTAGTGTTGGATAGCCTATTTATCGAGGAAGGCTATAGGCTATATAACATCACGCTACGATCCACGGGGGCGGCACAGTAACGCGGGTGAAACCGCGGGAACATCTAGTATATTATAACTCGTAGTTGTGATATTAAACTCAATCCATAAAATTTTGTGTATATTCTTTGTTGGAGATCCTTAATAAATAAATAAATAAATAAATAACCGCCACGGCTGGCAACACTGTCACCCACCCCACGTTATCTTCGGATCGGTGTCGCTACAAACACCGCTCAGCCATTATTTGGTAACACAACACCGATGTTTATTGTCTATGGTACCTAACAGATTAACAACAACACTACATACTAACACAACAGATAATATCTCAATCGAATGCCGCGACGAACATTAATGTGCGAGTAACACGTTTTGCAATATAAATAAAATATCAGGCTCAGAAAAAAAAGCATCCTGACTCCTAACTAATATTATAAACGCGAATGTTAGTTTGTTTGTTACGCTTTCACGCTTTAACTACTCGACCGAACATCGTGAAATTGCGCATACACTTTGTCAGGGGAAAGATATAAGGACATACGGTACTTTCATCCAGAAAAAAGTACTGTTACTAACTGATGATAACCTAAATTTACGCGAGGGAAGCCGCGGGCAAAATCACTGTCACGAAACATTATAAAACAAAGTCTTTTGCCGCCTCTGTCTGTCTAACTAAACGGATTTTTATACGGTTTTCACCAATAGACAGAGTGATTCGTGAAGGTTTAAACTAAGTACCTACTCGATGCCTTAGATAAACTGCAGCATCATGCCGTACGTGCAATCGACAGCCAGGAGGTTACGAAGGTCACCGAACCGCTACAACTTCGTAGAGACAATGCGTCCCTTAGCGTATTCTATCGCCTCTATCATGGCGAATGCTCCGAAGAGTTATTTGACCTCATCCCACCTTCCCCCTTCCTTTTGAGAACCACACGTGCCGGTCTTCGTAACCACGGATGGACGGTTAGCACAACCCCGTTTTACACCAAAAGGTTCAGCAATTCCTTCTTATGCCGAACCATACAACTTTGGAATGGTCTTCCGTCACATGTGTTCCCTCCCTTCTACGACATTGGGTCCTTCAAACGTAGTGTGGAGAAGCATCTGGTCAGACCGACTTGACACTGACGACGGCTAGAAGACATCTATCTTCTCCTCGTCGTCACTGTCTCTGGACTGTAATTGAGCTTTCCATCAGGTCCGTTACAATCACTTTGCCGTGTCACTATAAAAAAATTAAAAAAAGGTTTAGGTGAATAACTTTTCCCCTTAAAAAAGGCAAGTCTCGCTCTATTTTGGTTGTATCTAACTACCTACCTAATATTTTCTGATACAATAAATCATTACAAACGTCTCAACTGCTGAACTAGCGATGAGTGATTATTTAAATTTTTTGAATGTTCTAGCATACCGCAATATCCGAAATATTGATAGATCAGTGATTAACGTGTATAAATACATCGTCATGCCTATCAAACAGAATATAATTTGAATATCCGATGAAGAGTCTATTTGTTTGGTTGACCGCACTAATCTCAGGAACTACTGGTTTGTATTGTAAAATTATTTTGGTGTTGGATAGCTCATTAAACATCGCGCTACGACCAATTGGAGCAAAGCATCAATGAAAAATGTTGCATAAATGGGGAAATGACGCAGATGAAGTTGCGCGGGTCAGCTAGTCCGATATATGTAATTTGAATATCCGATTATGATTCGAATCACAATCAGTATCGATATTCGAATGCAGGATCGTTTCAAGTTTCGATTATTCGAATTTCTGTTTTCGTAACTATTAAACTTTACTAATTTTTAAGCTAATTAAATTATTGAAAGTTTAATAGTAATAGTAGTGTAACAGTTTTCAAAGTTTTGTAATAAAGTGTCAAATCAACAGCGCGATAAAATCCGTATATAGTAGTTTAATTTCAATACTTTAAAATCATATAAGGCTTGACAAAAACACTTTTGCCTTCACTCGAGACACTATACACCATTGTTGTGTGAAGTGAGTGTCGGCTGGCGACGACCCGCGGTACTTAACAGATTAGCGAGAACTGCTACCGTTTCTATGGAGATGAGCGGATAAGTGGGTTGCGTCAATGTCTTTCTACTTACCTGTATAGAATACCCCAAAATGAATGTCATTTTTTGAGTGTGAAAGTACAGTCTAGCTGGTTTTTGCCCGAGGCGTCGATAAAAGTAGGTTAGGTTATTGAAATTAAACAACTTTATACGGATTTTAACGCGTTGTTAATTTTTTTTAAAACACTTTTATTACATATAAACAACGCTATAAAATCCGTATGAAGTTGTTTAATTTCAATGTATAACGTTCGCGTAAGCAGCGATAGCTCAGTGGGGAGACTAACAGGCTGCAATGCAGAGGGTCTCGGGTTCGAACCACGTCGCGCGCCTCTGACTTTCGGAAGTTACATGACTTTTCGAATTTATATGCGTATTGATTGACAATTATCGCCTGCTCCGTGCCTCGGAGAGCATATTAAGCCGTCGGTCCCGGCTGCCATGAACATCTATGGCAGTCGTTATTAGTCTGTGCCCTCTTATATCCTGACACTGGTCTAGCCTTAGGGTATCGTTAGCCTTCGGATTGCTGAGGTCAGGTGGCAGCCACTCCGTGTAAAAACTGATATCCAGTCAAATCTTTTTGACTTGGGAATAATAAAGGCTAGGGAGAAGGAGGAGAACGTTCGCGTAAACGTAAGATAATATAAGATTAAGTTATGTTAGAACTAGTGCTTATAGCCTATGTTACTCGGTAATAATAGAGCTTTCTAATGGTAAAAGAATGTTTAAAATTGGTTGAGTAGTTTTTGAGTTATAAACAAATAAAATCAAATCTTTCCTCTTTATAATATTACTAGCTTTTGCCCGCGGCTTCGCTCGCGTTAATTTAGAATTTGACAATCAATTCGGGTTGTACTCTGCTTGTAATAATATAATTCAATCATGATTCGAAAGACACGTGGCGCCATCTAATATCATAAGAACGTTATTATTGTTTTCTCGGGAACAGTAATTTTTTGAGGGATGAAAGGCTATGTCCGTATTTGTACACCTGTCAACGTATATGCAAAATTTCAGGATGATCGGTTCTGTGGTTTAGGCAGGAAAAGGTAACAAACAAACTCATTTTCGCTTTTATGATATTAGTTAGGAGTTAGGATTAGGATAGTATACACAATTTCCACGTTTTAAGGCTCTCTTTTTAGAAGCATTCATAATATAAATGTCTTGCCATCTTTCTTATTTAACCTAACAAGAAACAACATGTGAATTATATTTCAAACAACTTTTATTAATTGTGAAACTGGTCTTAAGTATATTTGAATAAGCTAAAAATACGATATATTGTCTTATGTCTACACGAATATATATACATTGAAATTAAACAATTTTATATGGATTTTTTAAAATTAATATTATTTACCTTAGCTTTTCTAGTAATGTAAATTAGCAGTTATCTTATCTTATGTGGGGGCCAGTCAGTGCAGACCGGCGACACTTCGAACCAGTGAGATCTTTTGTGTCGACACTCTCCCAATAACGACTGCCATACATGTTAGAAGTTAGAAGGTAACAAACTATCAAACTCATTTTCGCTTTTATAATATTAGTTAGGACATAACAAAATAGTTAAGTACCTTACTTACGACATTTTGGTAGACTTGCGATTAATGTAGGTAATTAAATTAAACGTAACAAAGTAGGTACTCGAAATCCTAACTAATATTATAAATGCCAATGTCAGTTTGTTTGTCTGTTAAACTTTCACGCCTTAACTACTCGATCAATCATCGTGAAATTTCGCATACACATTTTTTTGTCAGGATTAGGTTCAGAAAAATCATAGGGTACCTTTAGTTCAGAAAATAGTATGGTTACTAATCTAACCTAACCTACATAATTATCTTATCTTATCTTATGTGGGGGCCAGTCAGTGCAGACTGGCGACACTTCGACCCAGTGGGATCTTTTGTGTCGACACTCTCCTAATAACGACTGTCATAGATGTTCATGGCAGCCGGGACCGACGGCTTAACGTGCTCTCCGAGGCACGGAGCATGCGATAATTGTCAATCAATACGCACATAATTTCGAATAGTTATACAACTTCCGAAAGTCAAAGGTGCGCGACGTGGTTCAAACCCGAGACCCTCTGCATTGCAGTCTGTTGGTCTCCCCACTGAGCTATCGCTGCTCTAGCTTGCCAGCTAAAATATATAATATTGCACGAATTAGGTGTAATCAATTTCTGTAATAATACCGACGCATTCGAACCTGTTACGTCACGATTGTGAGTTCTATCCCCTACTTCAGTAAAGCATCGAAGCCATTAGAAAACATTTTCAAAGTCAAAGTCAAAGTCAAAAATCATTTATTCATTTAGGTCACAAAGTAACACTTATGAACGTCAAAGTATATAGATTAGTGAGTTTACTAAGTTACTGAAGCTACATTTAGGTTAGTTGCTAGGTTCAGGCAAAGGGTTGAGCCTATGAGAAGAAACCTGCAAGAAACTCACGGCCACTCTTTTAAATCGCCAGTTAAATATAATTTCAGTATTTTACAACTCAAATTAACAAGGTGACTATAAAAAACTAAAGATAATAACAATAATAACTTAATAATATTATAGAGAGGAAATAATTTGAGCTAAGATATATTATTTAATATAAATCTTTAATAGACAGTAGGATGGCATGATGGCGCATACACTTACACTTTGTGACTATGCAAAGGCTTAAATTGACTTGTAAGTAATACAGATCTTTGAATCCTGTATGCAACAAGCAACTAGCTCCATGAGTTTTTGTCATTTAAGTAGTCGTTGACTGAATAATAACCCTTCCGAATAAGTTGTTTTTAAAGGCGTTTTTAAATTTAAACAATGGAAAATTAATTATATTAATAGGTAATTTATTAAAAAAACGTATACCGAGTCCCGCAAATGTATTGTGAACTTTATGTAAACGATGATATGGGCCTACTAACTTATGCTTATTTCTAGTGTTTACGTTATGGATATCGCTATTCTTATTATATAATTAAATGTTATGTTTAATAAACATAATGTTAGCAAATATATTTTGAGTACCTACCTATTATCTGTGTAACCCAATACTTATGTTTTGCAAGTCGGTGCTAAGTCGACGACAATCACAAGATCGTTCTAAAGATTAGCACACAATGCGGATTAGTACAGCCGTTTCCGAGATAGGCGGTGACAGATATCCGAATGTTGAGGCAATTTGCGTTCTTATTCACGGCCTCTTAGATAAACAGATATTTATTTAATCCTTACTTAATAATATAAATTCAAAAGTAACTTTTTCTGTCTGTCCGTCTGTCTGTCTGTTACCTTTTCACGGCTAAACTACTCAACCGATTTAGATGAAATTTGGTACAGATATAGTTTAAAACCTGAAGAAGGACGTAGGCTACTTTTTATTGATGTAGGAACCAGGCGGGCGGAGCCGCGTGCAAAAGCTAGTATAATATATTTTTAACACAATACTTAAGTATTGTGTTAAAAAAACGCAGTTTACGCAGTCGTGGTTCTTGCACAATGAAACGCCGAGATACTTTTTACACAACCAGTATATATTTCAGCAGAGTAACGTTCTAACTGACAGGTGTAACGAGAATGAATATTTGTATATTTTTATTAATGTATCAAATGGAAAGTTAAATATCGATTAATTACATTTTAAGGTGTAAAATTAGTACAGTAACAAATAACAATGATAATTATTAATTATACAAATAATCAAATGTAAATATGCAATTATAACATAACAATTAAAACAATATAATACGTCACAACCGTGTGCTACTATTGAGTACTTGATAACACTCGCCCATCCTGTGTAGGTCGTGTCCCGCGTATTCAATCGTATATCATCTCCGCGCCGCGGTCATACACATCATAAGCTGAGCTGGAGCCTTTTAGGCACACTGTATCGCTAAAAATGTTACTGACTATTATGTAATATTTGTATGTCTAATAAATAGTTCATTAATTAATTCATCCACGTATAAGAATACCCTGTACGGTAGAGACATAGAGACCCACATTGAACACTTATTATTTAAGTATAACGTACCTTCACATTCTTCAAATTCGCTTCGACCACATAAAAGCAACACTGAAGCACTCTACACAATACAAAGTAGCAGTATCGTATTAAATTCACACTCGACCAGGCATTCATGTAAATAACTGACAATAGGCATTACGCACAATGCCTAATGCTTGCGTAATACAAGGAAAACTGCGATGTGAGGGTACTTCAGACTGATTTAAGCTATTAACGTGCGTTTTAGTAAATATTTTGGAGAGTAGATATTTTGTATTAAATTGAGACAATTAAATTTAATATGTAGGTTTTAAATTTAACTGATTTATACGGCTCTTATCGTGGTTTAATTTAGAGTAGTAGAGTCTCGCTGATTTCAGCATGAATGGGCCGGCTCGACCGGAAAGGACTACCCTGTCACAGAATATCGACGTGAAATAGCAGTATTCCTACTGTTGTGTTTCGTTCGGTGAGTGAGAGTGCCGGAGGCCCAATCACCCTCATTCCCCCTTCCTGCTCCTTCTCCTTCCTACTTCTTTTCCTAAAGGGTCGGCAACGCGCAAGTAATGCCTCTGGTGTTGCAGGCGTCCATAGGCTACGGTGACCACTTACCATCAGGCATATGCTTGTTTACCACCTTAGTTGCATAAAAAAATATATTTTAAAGAATTATGTTTCGCCCGCGCCTGACCACGTGTATGCGACACGTGATGACTCGTCAAGTAGTTAGGGCGTGAAAGCGTTACTAACAAACTCACTCTCATACACATTTATAATATTAGTTAGGATTTATAGTTAACTAGCTTTTGCTCGCGGCGTCGCTCGCGTTAATTTAGAATTTGACAATCAATTCGGGTTGTACTCTGCTTGTAATAATATAATTAAATCATGATTCGAAAGACATGTGGTGCCATCTATTATCATAAGAACGTTATTGTTGTTTTCCTGGAGAACAGTAATTTTTTTCGGGATGAAAGGTAGCCTATGTCCGTTTCTGTACACCTGACAACGTATATGCAAAATTTCAGAATGATCGGTTCAGTGGTTTAGGCGTAAAAAGGTAACAAACAAACAAACTCATTTTCGCTTTTATAATATTAATAGTTAGGAAGTTAGTATTAGGATAGGATTAAGATGTAGCTTTTTACTAGATTTTAAAAAAGTAATTTTACCTATCTAAATTTATGTCTACTAAACTTATTTAAATTGTTGTTTTGTTTTTTTAATTGAGTTATGTATGTATGTTACTGCCTACACGCACCGAAATCATGCAGGCTCTGCGAGAATACCAGCGTTGTGGTTACACTGCAACATTGCTGACGCAGGACCTTATTTGTTCTGTTTATACTTATTGGTCGTGATTCCTTAACTTATGAGTGTAGAAAAAATAAAATTATATTTATTTCTTTTCTTTATTTCTTTTATCTAAAACGCAGCGAACAGGTCCTACAATCTGAAGCACCATTACAACCATATCAATAAGATTATCTACTTTAAAGGCGGATTAGTCGGACAGACGGACATGCCAACACTCGTGTCTTTTGTGCATTATTAGTGAAGTACACAATGAACACATTGACCACAGTTAAAAGGAATTAACATCTTTTGTGAAATACTTGTGAAATTATTGAAATATACGTTTTATAAGACGCTTTGAGATCACCTTTGTACTTATAAGCCGACGGAATTTTTAGTCACTTTTATTTATTGTAAGTACACTACTCTGTATTATAGAGAATTTCATTTGGATTTGTTTTATACTAGACTAGATGTGCCCGCGGTTTCACCCGCGTTTATAGTTACTGCGCCGCCCGCGTGGGTCGTAGCGTGATGTTATATAGCCTATAGCCTTCATCGATAAATAGACTATCCAACATTAAAAGAGTTTTTCAAATCGAACCAGTAGTTCCTGTTAGTTGTGTAGTGTAGTTAGTAACATCACGCTACGACCCACGGGGGGCCCAGTAACGATAAACGCGGGTGAAACCGCGGAACATCTAGTATACTTCTATATCAGACTCAGATACCGTCCATAACTTTACTCGTATTAGCAAGGTAGCTACCTACCTTTCATAAAAGCTTCCACCCCACTAGAACCTTCACTTTCTGATCCATCCAATCAACTACTTTGAACAAATACGTCTGATATAATAACATTAAGAAGGCAAAGGCATCAGACATCAAAGAGGCTATTCTTATAAGATATCGCCGATAATATCGTTATAACTAAATTGAGTTTGTTTGTATGGAACCGCTGGGGGAAGGGCGCCATGCTTTCATATTTTCGAAATATTATTCAAGATTAGTACCTACAATTATCTTTTAGTCTTAGTCCTATTTTTATTTTGTTTTTTTTTATTATTGCAAACCGTCTTGAGGACATTCAGCAATATTTATGTTGGTTGAGATGTGATAGCGTGCGAGATATATATGGCATCCTAATCCTACTCCTAACATCCTAACTAGCATACACGTTGCATTGTAGCATTTTGCATACACGTTGTCAGGGGTACAAAATAGAACATAGGATACCTTTCATCCAGAAAAAATTACTTGCAAACCTAACCTAACCTACATTTACGCGAGCGAAGCCGAAAACTAGTATTCTCATAATTTAAAATCTGAGTAAATCCTGTGGTACTCTTTTCTTTAGTCTGCGTACTCCCGGGTATATATCGTCCATGAGGTGTTGTGCGAGTTTATGTCGATGTTGTTGTAATCTGTCTTTGTAGGTTTTAAATTTGTCTTTTATTTCCGAACGCTATGATATGTCCTTCTTCAAACGAGGTTTAAAGAGAGTTCTTCTTTCACGGTAAGCAGCGGCTTTGCTGTGTCCTGACATTGCTGAAGTCCATGAGCAGCGGTTACCACTTTCCATCAGGTGGGCCACTTGCTCGTCTGCCACCAATGGCAATAAAAAAAAAATAGAAAAAGTTTCGATATCAAGTTCGCGGTTGAGTCTCTCATTGGTGACATACCATGGTGCATCTTGGTGTTAGTCTTATAATTAATATTTCTTAGAGCAATCAGGTCCTAAATCTTTTCGCAGAGATACAAGAAAAGCTCTGCGAAAACCGCTTGCGCTGGTACGGACATGTGATGAGGCGAGATGATGACCACATGACAAAAAGAGTAATGAACATACATGACGGAAAAAGAGGCCGTGGACGACCACCAATAACCTGGCTACGAGCATTAGCGAAGGACATGACAGCGAGCAACACTACGACAGAGACAGCCCACAACCGTGCGGAGTGGCGCAGCAGTACTAGGAGGGCTGACCCCTAATAAATTGGGATAACAGCCAGGAGGAAGAAGAAGAACAAGAAGAGCAATCAAGTCCTAGGCTATACAACATCGCAAACAAGAGTTTGGAAATAGTCTCTATAACTGCACACGCACACACGTGGATTTGTTTGTCACTTGCACGTCTTACTACTCAACCAATCATAAAGAAAAGGAAGAAAAATATTTTTTTGTGTACCTTCTGACAGATATGTAATTTTTTACTGATTCCAAATACGTAAAAATCTTAATATCGAAAAATTATTTAGAAACTTCTTTATTCCTTATGACGGCAGTATTAGTATGGCGGTTAGGGTCACCATGAGCAGCGATAGCTCAGTGGGGAGACCAACAGACTGCAATGCAGAGGGTCTCGGGTTCGAATCCACGTCGCGCACCTCTAACTTTCGGAAGTTATATGACTTTTCGAAATTATGTGCGTATTGATTGACAATAAAATTATCGCCTGCTCCGTGCCTCGGAAAGCACGTTAAGCCGTTGGTCCCGGCTGCCATGAACATCTATGGCAGTCGTTATTGGGAGAATGTCGACACAAAAGATCCCACTGGGTCGAAGTGTCGCCGTCTGCACTGACTGGCCCCTGACATGAGATAAGATAGGGTCACCATATTGACCATTTGACCATGACTGACCATTGCTACTAAACTAAAGTCCAAGAAATAACCGCTGATTCAATTTGGTCTATATATCTTTGCCGTGGTAACTTCAATACCCAAGACGTATGAGTTCACCCTACCCATGACGAAATGCTTATTCCATTCCATCAACATTTTTATTCAACAACAAACAAAAAGACATCTGTATTATGATATAATATAATAAGGAGTGCTACTTAGCGGATTTTGTTGAAGTTTTGAGGGATCGAGGCGCGGCCGGGGCGTGCCATTGTATCATACGCGCTAAGATGGGATCACTTAGACAGGAGACGGCTTCTGTTTAAAGATTTTTTCATCCTTTTTATATTTACCACCAGATTTTATCCGCGGCTTCGCTCGCTAAAATGTAGGTTAGGTTAGATTAATATCCGTACTATTTTCTGAACTAAAGGTACCCTATGACATTTTCTGTACCATTCCCTGACAAAAAAAAATGTGTATGCGAAATTTCACGATGATTGATTGAGTAGTTAAGGTGTGAAAGTATGTATAACAAACAAACAAACTGACATTAGCATTTATAATATTAGTTAGGATTTAAAATAGCGAGTACCTACTTTGTTACGTTTAATTAATCGCAAGTCTACTGAAATGTCCTAAGTAAGGTACTTTGTTGCGTTTAATTAATCGCAAGTCTACCGAAATGTCGTAAGTAAGGTACTTAACTATTTTGTGATATCCTAACTAATATTATAAAAGCGAAAATGAGTTTGTTAGTTTGTTACCTTTTCACGCCTAAACCACTGAACCGATCATCCTGAAATTTTGCATATACGTTGACAGGTGTAGAGAAATGGACATAGGCTACCTTTCATCCCGAAAAAAATTACTGTTCCCGAGGAAAGCTATAATAACGTTCTTATGATAATAAATGGCGCCACGTGTCTTTCGAATTATATTATTACAAGCAGAATACAACCCGAATTGATTGTTAAATTCTAAATTAACGCGAGCGAAGCTGCGGACAAAAGCTAGTTTTTATGAAAAGACATCTTCCGTACCAGGAATAATTCCTATTTGCGGAGCTTGCTAATGATAATAATAATAAATTTTTATTCAATAAATAAATAAAAGTCTTTACAAAACACATTACAGGCTACTTATTGTATTAAATTCACATTAAAACTACATTTAATCTAAAGGAAAACATTTTACAATTTAAAAATTGGACACAAAAAGTCTTGTTTATAGTCTGTTTTTACATTATATTACCTGAACTAGGTCAGAGACCTGTGTTTCAGGCTGTTTCTAATATTGCATTGTTGTTCTATTGTTAATAAAGTAAGGGTCTACAAAAAACATTTAACATTTATACATGTACTGCAAACATATATAGGTAGTTAAGTATAACTACAATTAAAATATTTATAAACAATAACAATTATAAATAAAAAATTGCTTAAACCAAAATAAATTATTTTACAACTACTAGCAAATTCTCTGTATCTGAATACGTAAGCGTTTTTAGGTACTTTGTTAAAACTATGTGACATTGATTATGATTATGATTAATGATATATATATATCTAATAACTTATTTAGTTTATTGTACAGAAAAGGCCCTAAGAATAATAAAAATTTCTTCATGTAAGCATGCTTAGTTTGGAAGCTTTCACAAACTAAGTCTTTCCTTCTTTTCTTCGTAGGTAAGAAAGGTAGTAGCGTATATTGTTTTAGGATAGTGTGCCGGATAAATAGTTGACGGACAGTTAAAATGTTAGTGGATTGGTATAGTTCATAGGTAGGGAAGATGAAATGGCGGAATGTGGCTACCTTTAAGATGGCTCTTTGCGCACGTTCTAATGGCAATAATATTGTTTTCGATGCTCCACCCCACGATGTTATACAATAGGTTATGATTGATTGGCATAATGCTAAATATACCTGTTTTAGTAAAACATCGAAACTTCACCTAGACCCGAAACAACTACTCACGGATCACGCAAATTTTGGACAATAATAGAAGTGTAAGTGGCTTCTATTATTTAGCGCAGTTTAGTGACGTATCGCCCCTTAAACCACTATAGGTACTTTCTTCTCTCAGCTTTAATATTTCACATAGATCTCGTAATCCTAACATATTTGCAATTTAAGCATATAAAAATAATACATCATTTTATAATCCAATAGTAAGAATGTGCAGAGCTTATAATAAAATAGTACGTATAAATAAAGAGGTCGACATTTTTGACATAAATTTCAATAGATATAAAAAGATGGTAGCAGGTGTGCTTCGTTCTGAAAAGTTCCAAATCTAGTTATAATGTAAAATTACAGTTATTAAGTAAAAACCTACTTACAGTAATCCACTTGTATCCTACGCTAACAAATTTAAGATTTTAATAATGTTTTTGTTTTGCATGAGTAATCTGCTCTAATATGTACATGTTGTGTACACTACTTTAGGATTACTGTCCGGTTTATATAATACTAGCTTTTGCTCGCGGCTTCGCTCGCGTTAATTTAGAATTTGACAATCAATTGGGGTCGTACTCGTCCAGAAGTGAGAAAATTTTCATACAAACTTTATCCCACCTTCCACCCCTTTAGGGGAGAGTTTTATCCATTTCACCTACACAGATATTTTTCAATTGTAATCGAAAACTTATGTACCAATTTTCATACTGCTAAGTCCAGAAATGAGAAAATTTTGTTACAAACTTTACCCCCATTTTACCCCTCTAGGAGGGAGTTTTGTCCATTCCACTTACATAGATCATTTTAGTTTGTAATCAGGACCCAATATACCAATTTTCATACTTCTAAATACAGAAATGAGAAAATTTCCATACAAACGTTACCCCCCCATTTTACCTTTCTAGGGGGAGTTTTGTCCATTTTACCTACACAGGTCATTTTCAATTATAATCAATAATTTGTATACCTATTTTTATACTTATAAGTCCAGAAATGAGCAAATTCCATATTAACTTCACTCCCCTATTTCACCCCCTTAGGGGTGGAATTTCAAAAAATCCTTTCTTAGTTCACCCCTACAAATTAAAACACACATGCTCTCCAAATATCAAGTTCCTACGAGCAGCGGTTTAGGCTGTGCGTTGTCTCTAAGTCAGTCAGTCAGGATATCTTCCCTTATATACATAGATAGATGTCCATTATTACTACTTACCATGTTAAGACTGTAGGTAATCTGTTTGTGTACCTATTATAAATAAATAAATATGTAGTCTCGTCACTCAATAGATTCTCAGTGAGTGACGATTAGTGCATGTATAAGCTAGGTACTATATTTATATTAAGAGGGAGAAGCAAAGTAATATATACAATACATTTTAAGAGATAAGACTTACAATAGAAACTTCAACTATTAAATCTGCATAACCCTATTTTTGCAGGGAGTGATTATTATGAGTTTGTTTTTTATGCTTTTACACCTTACTACTTGATTGATCATCATGTAATTTCGCATATACCAACGTTGTCAGGGGTTCAGATAAAGACATACCTAAGGACATACATGAATACCTTTCATCCAGAAAACTAGATTAGCCAGTGAGACCGCGCGCAATAGATCCTAACTAATATTATAAATGCGATAATGAGTTTGTTTGTTTGTTACGCTTTCACGCCTTAACTACTCAACTAATCAACATAAAATTTTGCATACACGTTGTCAGGGGTACAGAATAGGACATAGGGTATCTTTCATCCAGAAAAAAGAATTGTTGCAAACCTAACCTAACCTAACCTACATTTACGCGAGCGAAGCCGCGGGTGAAAACTAGTAATATTATAAAGTGAAAAGATACGATTTTTTGTTTGTTTGTAAGATTTTAACTCAAAAACTACTCAACCTATTTTAAAAATTGTTTCACCTTTAGACAGCTATATTATCGCCGAGTAACATAGGCTATATATTATTTATAATGAACTACTTTTACTAACATACCCAACCAAACTTTAACTACTTTAACGCGAGCGAAACCGCGGGCAAACAGCTAGTATTACAATAAATAAAACGAAGCGTTCTCCACACCTTCTCATATCCATTATCATATAAATATGTATGGTGCGCAGTGCGTCACATCATCCCATACATTTTTCACGCAAACCTGCAAATATAATAAAAGCCTCGGTTTCCCCTCGAATATACATATACATACATAATATGTACACACACAGACACACATGCTTACTCTCTTTTATACGTATATGTGTGTTCACATACTTATAATGTATGATTCAATTATACTTACCTACTTTTTTAAACTAGAACTTAATCTAACCAAATTAAGTCAGGTTATATTACTAACGGTACGTTTTTTTAGATAAACTATAGCCTACCAGCTTTTGCGCGCGGCTCCGCCCGTGTGGTACCTATATCAATAAAAAGTAATCTATGTCCTTCCCCAGATTTTAAGCTATATCTGTACCAAATTTCATCTAAATTGGTTGAGTGGTTTAGCTGTGAAAAGGTGACAGACAGAGTTACTATCGAATTTATGTATAATATTAGTAAGGAAGTAAGGATGTTACTCAGTGAGAATAAAACTTTCTAAAGCATAATTTTTTTTTTTTAAATCGGTTAAGTAGTTTTTGAGTTACATCGTTACAAACAAACAAACAAAAAATTAAATCTTTCCTCTTATGATCATGATTTACTCAAAAACTACTCCACAAACAACTTTCAATTTCTAAAACACTCAAACGTAATTTTAATTTCTAAAATACTCTAAAAAACCTTTTCTAACTAAATACCATTTAAAAATCATATCTCCATACACGATCGGCGGCTCTTACATACCATAACAAATCAAACTGATAGGATTTAACATCACTGAGTACAAAGCACTTACTGATTATTTAGGTAGCTGTCTCGAATCAATGCACAGCAAACAACAACAAGCAAATTAAACCTTATAACTATGTAATAAGATTGATTTTAGACCTGGCAGGGTAAGGTCTGTGCTTAAATGTACCACCCGCGGCGATTGTTTGAAAATAGGGATACTTAAACGTATTGTTGCATTTTTTTCTAACTATTATTATGAAAAGGTAAACATCGCATGTAATGAGAATAAAAATTGAGGGCCTGTCGTGATAATCTTTTGTTGTAATCGTTGTGAAAGGTTTTTTGCACGTGTAAGGCTGGGTCAGTTTTTGATGCGATGAAATATAATTGTAGCATGTCTTTATAAAGAAACACGGGCGGCGTTTCGGTATAGTTTAACGTATAATAGTTGAATACAAACATTTTGTTATGTGACCATTGTTTAAATATTTGTTACTAGCTGTGCCCGCGGTCTCACCCGCGTCAGTGGTATTTGTGGTTACTGCGCCGCTCCCGTGAGTGTAGCGTGATGTTATATAGCCTATCTCCTTCCAAAGGCCTCACGCTATCTTCATTCCAAATTTCATCTAAATCGATTGAGTCGTTTAGCCGTGAAAAGGTGACAGACAGACAGACCGACAGACAGAGTTACTTTCGCATTTATAATATTAGGTACTAGCTTTTGCTCGCGGTTCCGCCCGCATGGTACCTACATCAATAAAAAGTAGCTTAGGTTCCTTCCCCAGGTTTTAAACTATATCTGTACCAAATTGCATCTAAATCGAATGAGTGGTTTAGCCGTGAAAAGGTAACAGACAGACAGAGTTACTTTCGAATTTATAATATTAGTATGGATATAGTAAGGAAGTAAAGATTAGATTTTGCCCGCGGCTTCGCCCGCATACCTACCTACATGTAGATTAGGGTAGTTTAGATTAGTGACAGTAGTATTTTCTGAATGAAATGTACCCTCTGACCTCTTCTGTTCCCCTGTCAACGTGTACCTATGCGATTTCATGATAACTAGTCGAGTAATAGGAGTGAAAGTGTAACAAACAAACTCACAATCGCATTTACCTACATATTATCTATACAAATAAATAAAATTAAAATGTCCGTTTGTAATGTCAAAATAACAGCATTTTATCTAATGCATAGGACAGTATATAAGGTACCTATACGAAAACATCTATTTTTTAATTTTTTTTCTGTCTGTCTGTCTGTCTGTTTGTTCCGGCTAATCTCCGAAACGGCTGAACCGATTTTGACGGGACTTTCACTGGCTAGCTGATGTTATAAGGAGTAACTTAAGCTACATTGATTTTAGAAAAAAAATAGGGTTCGGCGGAGACAAACACTTTTTAGTTAAAATCTACGCGGATGAAGTCGCAGGTAACAGCTAGTCTATACTAATATTATAAAGCTGAAGAGTTTGTTTGTTTGGTTGAACGCGCTAATCTCTGGAACTACTGGTTCGAATTAAAATTTATTTTAGTGTTGGATAGCCCAGTTATCGAGGAAGGCTATAGGCTATATAACATCACGCTACGAACCACGGGGGCGGCGCAGTAACTATAAACGCGGGTTAACCGCGGGCACATCTAGTATCCAATACTAGCTGTCCCGCGCAACTTCGTCTGCTTCATATAGGAGAATTTTCCCCGTTTTCGCAACATTTTTCATTGCTGCTCCGCTCCTATTGGTATAGACTTAATAAAGTACTCTCAATTGAGCAATAAATAGAGTAGGTACGCTGTATTACTTTTGGAAGCATACTAATAACGCCATCTTTTATCTATATTTATAAACATTACACAACTTTGTGAATAGAGCCCTCTGTTATTATTTTGTAGAACTTCGTAGGTATTAAGTAAATATTTCTCAACGTTATGAATTAATTCGACTTAATGCCGTAAGATGTCACGTAATATGTAGAATATGTCACCGACCTTTATAATAATTATGTATTTATTATAATCGCTGAAATCCTGTATTTACAGAATAAATATAAAATAAATATAATAATAAATTAAAATAACTAAGATTTTTGTTGTTTTGGTCTATTTTCATACTTTGCTATTCATTTATTTATTGCACAAATATATTTTGCACGTTTTAATATAGTAGATAACAGCTTTTGCGCGCGGCTCCGCCCGCGTGGTACCTACATCAATAAAAAGTAGCCTATGTCCCTTCCCAGGTTTTAAACTATATCTGTACCAAATTTAATCTAAATCGGTTGAGTGGTTTGGCCGTGAAAAAGTAACAAACAGACAGACAGAGTTACTTTCGAATTTATAATATTATAAATAGTTATAGTAAGGATTTAGGCTATAATAATTTTGTATTAAGGTTGAAAGTGCTGTACCAAATTTTGGTGGTTCTCGGTTGATAGGTGACTATTTCTGCGACTTTTTTTCCTAGTATCTGCAATAATAATAAGTAAAAATCTTCCTGCTCCTTGTCAATATTATAATATAAACAGTATTAAAAAGGTATTTATCGGTAAATATTGAAAACACTTATTATTTTAGTTTTAAATAAAATTTATTAAAGGTTCAAAATATAATCTTATTTAATGCCTATTTAACCGTAATCACCTCTAGGTAGGTACATATATTACCTATTATTTTATCTCAATCACAGCCAAAAATCAATAGTAGGTACTGTCCCCCAGTGCTGTTAATGTTTGTCTGTGATTTTTTAAATGTGATTATGAGTACATAGCTAGCAGCTAACCGCTTTAATAGCCGATATTTACCTGGCCTGTCAACTGTCAAAACTATTTATTGCAATAGCGCCACCTATTGACGCTATGTGGGACATCGTGGTCAGTGAGAGAGATGTACCTATTTTTAACAAAACAAAATTCTTTTATACGGACTTTATCACAATGCCTGCCTTTAAATCATAACTTTTAACAAATCAGAGAACGTGGAAATATAAATAGTGCAAAATAATACAAAATACTAAGTTGTAATTGAAATGAATCGCGATTAAATCCATAAATAATCAACGGAAAGTGTAGTCTCTGACGCCGACGGTTGGCTGAAGTGAATAAAGTGATTGCTTTTCAAAAGTTCATAAACTTTGTCATAAAAAATATGAAAAATTGGTCGAAATGCGTCGAGACCCATAAAAAAATTATGGTCGAACCTCATTTCACACAACAATCTACAGTCTACAGCTGTATTAAAAAAAGTTAGTAACTAAAGAGTTTGACTCAAACTAAATAATAATATTATGTTATAATAAAATTTTTAACACAACAAAAATGTTCCATAAAATAACAGTGATAAGGTGCCCACATCATTTACACTCATTAACACTGATAACATCACAAAACGAACACGGCTAGAAATTTTCTGGCCGCTTACACAAACGGTCAGATAATAGTCAAATAGTCCCATCATAATTCCCTTTTCACGTTCCCACCGTACTTTGTAGCGATTTCGATGTTCAGACTGGTGGGTTTCCACTCGGAGTCCACTTCCCTGGTCTCTATGATGTTCTTGTATACTAAAGCGGATAGTCTGGCCGTTCGCGTTTTAGTGGGCGAGTCAAAATCCACCTGGTACAGCCCGAAGCGTTCACTGTAACAATTGTTTATAATTATTAGTATTCCTATATATACTACAGCAACGATAGCCTAGAGCAGAGGGTCCCAGATTTTTTTCTCATAGACCACAAACTTAGCTGGTTCCGGTAGACCCCTTGCAGTTAAACAAGTTCATGCAATTATAAAAATTGGATGAAATAATTCTCGGAACCTACTACAGTAGGCGGGCTGACCTTTTTTTTTTTAGTAATTCTCTACCCAAAAATCGAAAAACCACTGGTACTGAATATGGAATATGCAAGTTTTTACAAGTAACAGTCGTTGAGCTTGTCGAACAGTCGTTGACCCCCGCTTACGAATTGTGAACCCCCATTTTTTGACACGCCAACGTAGACCCCCGTCGAGTCTCCCGTAAATCCCTAGGAGTCCACCTGGACCACTTTGGGAACTAATGGCCTAGATGGAAACCGTTGGAATGCCATGCAGAGGACTCGAGTTCAATCCTAAGGCGCGCATCTCTGACTTTTCGAATATGTGCGTATTAAATATAAATCAATATAAATCGACGTGAAACAACAGTGTTTTACTGCTGTGTTTCGTTCGGTGAATGAGAGCGCCGGAGGCCTAAGCATGAGGTGACGATTCTCGCAGCTTATGAGGGACCTGCAGAGTATCCGTAGAGTCATTGTGTGGGTGGCGCGAGTCGACCCGGCGGCCAGGGAGAGCCGTAGAAACGGTGCTCTGCTGGCCGCCCGCGGTATAGTCCAGAGGCCCAACCGAGTCTAACCAACTAGGTTGGCTGCCTTATCATGCCGCGCATAATCTCGAGGTGGCTCGTCGTGCCGGATGGTGACCGGAGGGTGGGTCCCGGCGACCACTTTCGGGAGGGTACGGGGGTCCTTCCGTCCGTCGGATCGGCTATCGCCATACCATACAGTTATGACAAAACTTGCTCTGTGCCTTGCCCCACATTGCTGCGAGAATAGCCGCCTCTTTTTTTTTTCACGTTTTCCCTTCCTTTCACTCTATGGCAGTACGAACAAAGCATTGTCGTTCAACAGCAGCCAATCGCCGTAACTCCACTGCTGCTTCCTGTGTCGTGGAGTTTATTAACATCAGAGGACTCCACGCTAACCTTAATGCCGTCCATCACCACCTGGAGACGGCTCGGCCGGCAATGCTTTTTCTAACGGAGACACAAATACGCCGTCCTGCAGACACGAACTACCTGCAATATCCCGGCTACGTGCTAGAGGAGTGTTTCCTCGCGAAAGCCGGGGTATGCTTGTTTGTTAGGGCGGATATTTGCTGTCGCCGTCTACAATGCCTAGAGGACCCTTCCTTCTCTGTCCTTTGGGTACACGTAGATCATGGCTCTTTCAGCCAAATCTACATGTGCCTCTGCCGATCCCATTCAGGAGACGCTGAGACAACTCGACTCTTCAATTACCTGAGTCAGGCGGCAGACGACGCGCAGGAGCGGTTTCCGAACGCTGAGTTGGTGTTCTTGGGAGATTTCAATGCCTACCATGAGACCTGGTTGGGTTCTCCCAAAACAGACCACGCGGGACGAACTGCCCATGCGTTCGCTCTCACGCATGACCTGTCTCAACTGGTACTCCAGCCCACCCGGATACCAGACATTGCAGGTCAGGCGCCCTCTCTGCTCGATCTGCTGCTGACGAGTAACCCGAACCGGTACAGTGTGTCGATTCGTGCACCTTTGGGCACCTCAGACCACTTTCTGGTTTGTGCCACAGCTGTTGTTGTTACGCCCCCACGACCCGAGGAGGCAAGACGACGACTGTGGCACTACTCGTCGGCAGACTGGGATGGAATGCGGGAGTACTTCGCATCCATCCCTGGGGCTCAACGCTGCTTTGAGAACAGGGATCCATCAGAGAGCGCTACTGCTGTCGCTGGTGAAATCATCCTGGGTATGGAATATTATATTCCATACAGTGATGTCACGAGCGGTGGCAGGAAAATGCCCTGGTTCGGTCGTGAATGCGCTGATGCTGTTGAACGCAAACAGACAGCGCACCGCGCTTGGACCAGGGCTCGCACTCTCCACGACCCTAACGTGGATCACCTGAAGGCAGCGTTCAACCAAGCCACAAAGGTCTGCAAGAGGGCATACTTAAGAGCGGATGCCCAGCGCGTCGCACGGTTCGGCCAGGAACTCATGGCGCATCCTACGGGCAGTCGTAGCTATTGGCGCCTGGCCAAAGCCGTGCAGTCCAACTTCTGCCAGACCTTGCTGCCCCCTCTGAGGTATCCGAATGGATCACTGGCTCATCGGCCGCAGGAGAAAGCAGATCTGCTTGCAAATCTCTTTGCGGCCAATTCCCGAATCGATGACTGCGGTTCGCAGCCACCTAACATTGCCAACTGCGGCTACACCATGCCTGATATATGTATCAGGCAACGAACCGTTCGTGCGATACTACAGTCTCTCAATGTTCGGAAAGCCAGTGGACCTGACGGCATCCCAGCTGTGGTCCTTAAAAAATGTGCAGCGGAGTTGTCTCCCACGCTTACGCGCCTATACCGGACGTCTTACGCCGCAGGCATTGTGCCTGAGGCTTGGAAGGAGGCGAACGTTCACCCGATTCCCAAAAAGGGGGACCGTTCCGAGCCAAGCAACTATCGTCCCATAGCTATCACCTCGGTGCTCTCCAAGGTGTTCGAGCGGATTATAAACACCCAAATTGTCCGCTATCTGGAGGATCAATTGTTGATCAATGATCGCCAATACGGCTTTAGGTCTAAACGATCAACGGGTGATCTTCTAGCGTTCGTCACGCACCTCTGGGGTGAAGCTATGGACAAGCACGGCGAGTCTTTGGCTATCAGCCTTGACATAGCTAAAGCTTTCGACAGAGTCTGGCACCGGTCTCTTCTTTCCAAGCTTCCGGCCTATGGCTTGCCCCCTCAACTGTGCACCTGGATTGCAAGTTTTCTGCAGAAGCGTCGTATTCGGGTCCTTTGCGACGGTCGTGCTTCCAAATTTATGCAGGTCAATGCAGGAGTGCCTCAGGGTTCTGTCTTATCCCCTACGCTCTTTCTTCTGCATATCAATGATATGTTGAATCTCGGCAACATACATTGTTATGCGGACGACAGTACCGTGCATGGGTGATATCTCGGACATCCTGGGGCCAAACAGGCTGAGGTTAAGGGGAAAAGGCATAATCTTGTCGTTGAACTTGACCAGACCTTGGACCGCATCTATGAATGGGGTGCCAAGAACTTGGTCGAGTTCAACGCCAAGAAGACCCAGGCATGCGCGTTCTCAACAAAATGTCTCCGTTCCTTCCCCTCCCTTCTCTGAAGAACACTCCACTGGTGATACGTGACAGTCTCTCCATCTTAGGTATGGATCTTTGCCGCTCCCTTAATCAGAAAACCTATATCGAGAGCGTCATTAAGCAAGCTTCGCGAAAACTCGGAGTTCTGAACAGGGTGAGGCGGTTCTTCACGCCTGGGCAACTGTGCCTATTGTATAAGGCACAAGTGCGCCCTTGCGTGGAGTACTGTTCTTATCTTTGTGATGGCTCCGCGCAGTACTTGCTGGACGCTCTCGACCGGTTACAGCGGCGGGCTGTCCGTATCATCGGAGATCCAGAGGTCACGAGTTCACTGGAACCTCTGCAACTCCGTAGGGACATTGACTCATTGGCAAGTTTCTACAGAATATACCACGGGGAGTGCTCTGAAGAGTTATTCCACCTTATCCCGCCCTCCCCTTTCCTATCCAGAACAACGCGTGCTGGGCTCAGATGCCATCCTTACACGGTAGAGTCGATTAGAGCGCGTACCACAAAGTTTGGGTCCTCATATCTCTGCCGAACGACCAAGGCATGGAATTCTCTGCCAAGGCACGTGTTTCCTTCTTCCTTCAATCCTGGGTTCTTTAAGCGGGGCGTGAAAAAGCATCTTCTCAGGCCGTCAAAGTAGAGACCTCAACATCGCCTCGGCTACTGTGGGGGCGATGTGGAGGCCACTGCTCTTAGACCACACGACTGCTTACCATCAGGTGGAGTGTGGTCATTTTGACGAGCAAAATAAAAAATAATAAAAAAAAAAGTAGTTAATTATCGCTTACTATAAGGATGAATGAAAATATCGTGAGATAACCTGCATGTCTGAGAGTTATTCATAATGTTCCCGAAGATATGTGAAGTTTGCCAACCCGCACTAGGCCAGCGTGGTGGACTATGGCCTAACCTTTCTCACACTGAGAAGACGCCCGTGCCCAGCAGTGGGACAGTTAAATACAGGGCTGATACTATACCTATATAATATGTACTACAAGTAAAATAAAATATACATGAAAATGTTCTTAGCGACTAAAACCAATGAAGAAACATGCAAAAGATGCTGTGAATATATTTTCTAAATATTTCTTAGTCAAAATTATTACACATGATGATTGACACATGACATTTATAAAGACCACCTTTAGGAGGCCTACTGCACGGTTGGCGTAGTGGTTTAAGTGGTCACCTCGCGACTGCCCTGCCACTGCCCCGAGTGTTGTGGGTTCGAATCCCACACGGGACAAAAATTTATGTGATCCACAAATGGTTGTTTCGAGTCCGGATGTTCTTTGTACCCGTTGTTTGAAATTTTGAATGTTTGTAAAGTCCCCCGCGACACGGGAATTATTCCTAACGCGGCAGTTGTCCTTATTTTCAATTTCATAAAAAAATAAAAAAGTACCTGGTTCCCGCGGTCCATTCTACATTGTCCATCAAGCTCCACGCAGTATATCCCTTCATCTCAGTGCCATCCTCCATCGCCAGCAGGAGAGCACCTAAAATAACATTAAGTATTTATACAGCAGTATACCAATACCAGGTTTAACGTATCAATTCCTGGTATGCTAGACATAATTGAAACCTATTGTATTTGGCCGCCGGTGTGCAGTTTTTATTATGCTCTTGCAGACTCAATACTCAGCTACGGTCTTAGTGTATATGGACGTACATTTACAACATACACTAGAGAGATAAAATGTATTCAAACGAGACTTATGAAAAACTGTATCCTATATGTAAAATATTACCGGTAGATTTAAAAGTAAATTTCTTAATAGCCATGGAACATTATTATACTGATGATTATAAAGTTAGGATTGATAACCCATAATTTGTCTATACAGAACTCCTCAATCAGACCCGATACAATTTCTAACTAAGCTAGAAGATCTCTTATATGATTTAACTAAACGATACAAATTAAAAACAAACATTGTATTGACAGGCGACTTTAACATAAACACGTTAAAAAAAGGAAACATCACTAACCAACTCCAAGATATAGCAAACAATTATAATATGAAAATTCACATCAATGTTCCTACTCGTAAGTTATCCTGTATTGATCACATACTAAGTAATATAACTGATGCAAGTGCAACTATTTTGCCACTCCATTTGTCTGATCACGACACTGCACAAATGTTAACATTTCCTTTAAAATTTGCAAAACAAAAGCTCACAATATACCACGCCTACAAAAGATACCATAGCCAAGACAATATACGTAAATTTAGAGAATGTTTGCAAAATTTATTCTGGACAGATGTCTATGTGGAAAATGATGCAAATAGGGTATTCAATTATTTTCACGAAATAATCAGTCTGCTTTACGATCTCTGTTTCCCCAAATTAAGAACAAAAGTAAATTTAAATAATAAAATAAAACAGACATGGATAAGTACAGGTCTTAAAAGAAGTTGTAAAACAAAACGATTTTTACGGTATACTTACTACAAAAATAAAAATGATGTCAATAAAGCTAGGTATATACATTACTCAAAACTTCTTAAAAAGTCTATCCAAAAGGCTAAAAAGATTGCTAGCATTAACTTCATAAATAAAAATGAAAATAAATGCAGGGCCACATGGACTGTTATAAAAAACGAATTGTGCAATACAAACCCCCAAAACAATATTGAACACATAAAAATTAACGACATTATTCTTTCAGCTCCCGCAGACATAGCCTCCGTATTTAATGACCACTACATAGATTCGACATATCATCAAACAAATTACAATTACAATACAGATAGCTTTGTTGGAAAAAATAATAGCAACTCTATGTTTCTTACACCTATATCAGAAAATGACATAAAACAAGAAATAATGTTATTAAATAACACGAAATCTGAAGGGTACAATGAAATAAATACAAAAGTTATTAAAGCTTGCGTCAATGAATTATGTGGTATTTTAACACACCTTGTTAACCTCTCATTCTCTCACGGGGTTTTCCCTGAGGCTTTGAAATTCTCCATTGTTAAGCCACTGTTTAAGAAGGGAGAAAAATGGGACGTAAATAACTATCGACCTATAACTTTAATACCCATACTCTCAAAAATATATGAAAAATGCATGTATAGGAAGCTACTTAGCTATTGTGAAAAATATCATATCATAAAAAAGGAACAATTTGGTTTCCAAAAACAAAAGTCCACGACACTGGCAATCTACTCACTCTTAGATGTAATATTGATGAATGTCAATAACAATCAACTAACAACAGGTCTTTTTTTTTGACTTAACTAAGGCATTCGATTTAGTTTCACATGACTTATTGCTACGTAAACTACAAGCTATTGGAATCAGAGGACTGCCGCTTCAATGGATATCATCATACTTAAGTGATAGAAAACAGTGCGTAGTAGTTAATAGAGTCGATGAAAAAGGCATTATGACACCATACTCATCGCGGGTTACAGGGCCAACAAGCAGGGTGTGCCGCAAGGCAGTATAATGGGCCCTATTTTGTTCCTTCTATATATAAATGACATCATTGATATTACAACTCACAAATGCTTCCTCTTTGCCGATGATATTTCTATTATTGTAACGACGGACAAGAAAAATAATGCTATAAAGGAGCATGAATCACAAATAAATGAAACTATTGATTATTTAATTCACTGGCTTAATAATAATAATTTATGCATAAATCTCAATAAATCCGTGTACATACAATTTAATCAATCACATAATAATAAATACAACTTTAAAATGAATATTCCAAAACTTAGACAAGTGACCGAGACGAAATTCTTAGGCATAATAATTGATGAACATCTTAATTGGAAATCACATGTAGAGAATGTATCGAATAAAATAAATAAATTTGTATATGCCCTTAGACAGGTTAAGAATGTGACTAATATAAAAACGGCTGTGATGTCCTATCGTGCATACGTGGAATCCGTACTGCGCTATGGGTTAATAGTTCGGGGAAATAGTACAAACCAAATGAGAGCGTTTATAGCTCAAAAAAAGAGCATGCGAGCAATATACGGTCTCAAATGTGATGACTCATGTAAATCAATTTTCAAAAAGCTTGGCTTGCTACCACTGCCTTGTTTATATATTTTTGAAATTTGTATGTTTGTCTGGAAAAACAAGAAATTTTATAAAACTATGAATGATTTGAGACCTAGAAATCGACGAGATCCAAATAGACTGGTTCTAAATTGTATCCCGAAAACCACAAAATTCAATAGCAATTGTATCGCGATGTGTATCCGAATTTATAACAAGATTCCTAATTACCTTAAACTGTTAAATACAAGACAATTTGGTATTCAGTTATACAAATGGCTAACTGAAAATAATTTCTACAGTCTCAAAGATTTTTTTGATTTTAAATTGTGATAGTTGCATAATTATCTAAAATTTGCATGCTATGTAACCGTGGCAAAACATGTATGTGCTTTATTGAATTATAAGATCATTGTATACCGTGTTTTTTGGCAAATAAATATATTATTATTATTATTAACACAAGAAATGTAAGGAAAGAAAAGCTGCTTAAACCAAAAATTAAAAACTATTACGGAGCGAGAATGACTGAATATCTAGTCCCAAAAATATATAACGAGATAGAATTATTAAGAACACAACCTAAAATAAGTAAAACATTGTTAAAAGCAAAGCTAAAGAGTCTACTGCTTGGAGTTGTTGACATTACTATTAGTGAGGTCCACTCCCGCGATGCAGTCGATACAAAAAATTAGTATTGTATTGTATTGTAGATATATATCTATATATAATTAGTTTTAAGGTTTAATAAATAATTGTTAATGAGCGCATCTCGCCAACAAGCTGTGTAGCTTGGCGAGGAAATTTATATGTTGTACTATTATTATTACAAGTGAATAAATGACTTAAAAAAAAAAAAGTTGCCCTCAGCAGGTTAAAAGACTTAGGTATCTGCCTCCATGCGAAGTAAAAGTAATTCAGACATGAAAATGTCAGTTGCATATACATGCATGCATAAACGCTTTTTATAAATTGTCCAACGTTTGGGCGCTAGTCTCATTTTAGTGTGAGAAGTCCAGTGGCGTAGGGTAGTGGAGGCAGCAGGGGCGGCCCGCCTCGGGCGGCACTTTTAGAGGGCTGCAAAATTTCGTAATAAATATATATAATTATATATTTTTTTATTCTATTAAGGTGGCAAACAAGCATACGGCCTACCTGATGGTAAGTGGTCACCGTAGCCTATGGACGCCTGCAATAAGTACCAGAGGCATCACTTGCGCGTTGCCGACCCTTTAGAAAAGGAAGTGGGAAGGAGAAGAAGCGGGAAGGGAGAAAGGGGGTGCTGGGGCCTCCGGCACTCTCACTCACCGAACGAAACATAACAGTAGGAATACTGCTATTTCACCGTTGATATAATATAAAAACCGGTTTTTATACATTAATGTACATATTTCACATCGATATAGTCTTATAATATCTTGTAAATATTTGAACTATACAATACTCAATAATGATGATTGTCCTTGCCAAAAAGTTAGAATTACCGTATAATTATTACCTACAGTCTTTTAAATTGAAATACCTAAATAAGAGGGTGGCAAAATTGTCTGCCACCCGGGCGGCTGACACCCACGCGACGCTACTGGAGAAGTCTCAAGCCATAGTCCAACACTTTCCTCGCCATTAATGCCAGCGAGAAATATGAAAAATAGACATGCGTATCTTGGATTCGAACACAATAGCTACCTCTGCGTCAAACGGTCTCCCACAAGCCTATATACATACATACATACATAGATTCACGCCTGTTTCCCAGAGGGGTAGGCAGAGACTACGGATTTCCATTTGCTACGATCCTGACACACTTCTCTGGCTTCCTTCACTTTCATCACTAGCCTATATATAAGTACGTTGATCATTTAAGTTTCTTGCTTGTTATTATTAGCTGCCTTATAGGTCTCGGACATAAGGTTTTCACTTAAGCTTGAGGCTAGTAATTGCTTTCTTTACGCAGTCTTGGTCATTTCTTCCCTTTTTTCGCTTAGGGCATCTTCCGAATTAGAAATAGTTTTGGTAACCATTAACCAACTAACATTAAAATAATGGACACAACGAATGCTGATTATATCTAAAACTAACTTCGTCTGCTATATAGCTATGCTATATATTTTATTGCTGGTCCACTCCTATTGGTCGTAGCGTGATGTTATATAGCCTATAGCCATCCTCGATAAATGCGCTACCCAACACTAAAATAATTTTTCAATTCGAACCAGTACCTAGTACCTGAGATTAGCGCGTTCAAACAAACAAACAAACTCTTCAGCTTTATAATATTAGTATAGATGTGTGATTTATAATTCTGCCGTCATAAGGAAAAAGACGAACCTGCCAAAAAAGAAATTTTTAATTTACTAGCAGGTGCGTCTTTTTTTACTGATTCCAAACAGGTGAATATGTTAATATCCAAAAAAAAATTAGGTGCTTTTTTTCCCTTATGACGGCCGTATTATGGATCACACATTTTATTGTTCCGTGTGCGAATTAAACACCAGAACCATCCGAGTAGTCCAAACAAAATCTGTACGTACCCAAGTATCCTCTCATGTTGTCAGCCCGGCTCTGATCTCCTAGTCCCCCGGCAGTAGACCAGCCATGCTCGGTGATGATTATGGTCGGGTAGTCGTACACCTTGTTCAAGTAGATACAGGCCTTGTACAGGCCGTAGGGCGCACTCTGTAAAACAATAATACAATAATAAATTTATTGTCTCGGAATGTCCACTCCAACTATTGCAATAGAAAAAGGTAGACAATACCGAACTCTTCTGGATAGAGACAGCCACGTCGTGGGACCCGGGTGTACTCCAACTTCCAGTATTCTGCTTCGAACACAAAATATGCGTCGACACATGTTTAACGTCGCGCTGAAGTATTGCCAACCCTTGAGTTCGACATAACCCTCCGTCTGGCCCCGTGGAGGGGTATGCGTCAATGCGGAATGCAAGTAGAAAAAAAGGTTGCCAGATCTCTCGTCCGGTGTGCCAATAAAGAGTTCAGTTTTTATTGGCTTTTGCCCTTATGAAATTGAAACAAGCGCTTACCCTTAGCCAGGGAGATTTGCCTTGCTTCCACAGAGGTCCTTGTGTATACTCTACGTCTACGTCATCATCTTCAGAGTCAAGCTGTTCCGTGTTTGACTTCACCAGGAATGTGGTGTAGTGGTTCATGCCTAGGTAGTCTGCTGAGCCTGGATATGTCATTAATTAATTAAAAAATGGAAATATTATAATTGTCTACGTTCATAAGACTCCACTGATTTGACAGCATGGATGGTGTAGTCGTTTAAGTGGCCGCCTCGCGGCTGTCACTAAGCTGAGTGTTGTGGGTTCGATTTCCACTCGGGACAAAAAATTGTGTGATCGACAAATGGTTGTTTTGAGTCTGGGTGTTCTTTGTGTCCGTTGTTTGAATGTTTGTAAAGTCCCCGCGACACAGGAATTATTCTTGGTTCGGGAGTTATCTTATAAAATAGAATAGAAGAAGTAGGTAGGTACTATATTTTTTTGGAGGCTATCTTTGAACAAGAGAATTTAATTAATATCAAGAATATAAGAATAATTTCCAATATTATACATGAGATACTTTTACTAAATCAATCGGCACTAATAAGGTCTATGTAGAGTCGTGAAACAACAGTATTTGGATGCATAACTCTTCGATCCTTTTATAGACTAAATTATATTATTTAATACTTAAAACTCTAACCTATACAGATAATCAAACTAAAATAACCCTTTCAATAGAATAAACTATTTTGACATATTTAACATTCTCTGAAATTCAACAAGATAAGAATATTTTAATATTAATATGTGAATGTTAAAGAAGAATTAGTAGAATAGAGATGTGCGACATTCTTCTTTCTCTCTATTCCTTAAATATTTTTATTCTTCTACGTTACGAAAGAGAAGTAGCAGAGGCTCCGTAAAAACGTTATTTTAAGCCGAATCTGTTAATTACAAGAACCCGGATGCACGGATGGTTTAAGAGGATACACTGAAAAAATGCACTAACTTTCATCGAATAGTATAGGACTATGAGAAGACCAATTAATCTAGAACTGTGATATAGGTAAATTGATGTCTTTAACTAGAATTTCCTAGCTCAAAAACACAATATTGTGATTTTGGCTCGATCATAATTATTTTTGACAACACCTCTGAAAAATTACTATTTTTGAAATTACAAGGAAGTTACACTATCATTATGCTTAGGAATTAATCAAATATATTCGTAACATCAATATTAGTAATTTGCTAGCTCATTATTTCCATAACTAAAACCAATCATTTTTAAATAATATTTTAAGATTTTAACAAACAATTTCTAAGCGCTCTCGATCATTGCGGGCGCATCGCAATTTTAGACCTTAATTTATGACCGCTCTTTAAGGATTGATACACAATGGTGCCAATTCTGTTGTCACAAAATTCTCTAAGATTAACTAAAAATCACTAAAATTTTGTTTAGTCCCCTCAAAAGACATTTCGTATTCTGAAATCGCTAAAAGTGACAGGACTAAAAAATTTTTTGTGATTAAGTTTAGAGAATTTTGTGACAACAGAATTGGCACCAATGACTGTCAATGAGTACGGGCGTCACGTTTCGCGGTGTCCCCTTAAGTGGTTTAAGTGATCGCCTCGCCATTAACACTGCGCGGAGTGTTGTGGGTTCGAATCCCACACGGGATAAAACTTTGTGTGATCCACAAATTGTTGTTTCGAGTCTGTGTGTTCTTTGTGTCCGTTGTTTGAATGTTTGTAAAGTTCCCCGCAATACAGGATTTATTCCTAGTGCAGGAGTTGTTTTTGAAAAAGAGAAAAAAAGGCCGATTCCAGGTCCACTTAGAAATAATAGGAGTAGCAGAGTGAAATAAAAAAAAAATAATAGATGGTAAAACAAACCTTTGAGGAGTTGGACCTCATCAGCAGTAAGCTTGGGTAATTTAGAATCGGCGTACTCTTGCTCCTGACTCTTTTTCGCCACTATGTCTTTGACCAACGAAGGGAAATCCCCCGTCTTGGAAAATATCGGGTTCATGTAGAGCCCGATCTGTTAAGAATAAAGCAACCAGAACATTAGCCAACAATAAAAACAGTAATAGTATTCCTACGTTTATAATTTAACTAGATTTAGCCCAACATTAAAAAAAAAAATTTGATGTCATAAAAAAAATTTAGGTTAGGTTAGTAACAGTCGTTTTTTTCTAAATGAAAGATACCTTATATTCTTTTCTGTCCCCCTGGCAACGTATATGTTAGTATTTGTTTTATTTTTCTAGTTTTATTATTGTTCTACTTTTTTATTTTGTATTTTTTTATTTCTTCATGTTTTGTGTGCCAAAATAAATATATTTTCTTTCTTTCTTTTCTTTGCACTTGTGTATGCGCACAAATTTCTGCACTATAATATCTCCTGCGCAGATGGCCAGTCTCTATAGTCCATAGTTTTGAAAATTCTTTCACCATTAGTAATCACCGAGTAACATATGCTATATTTATTTTAAAAAAGTACTCTTACTAACATAACCTACTATTACGCGAGTCTACTTTTACGCGAGCGAAGCCGCGGGCAAAAGCTAGTATCGGATAAGGTGGCCCAACATCTTTCCTTTCCTGTTCTCACTGTTACTAGTCTATTGGTAGGTATATTATACTAACCTGGAATTCTCTGGCTCTATCAACGGCCTCGATGTTCTCCGTACTATTGTCGTATGGGTCGTACCAATTCACTGCAATACTGATGCCGACGTTACCTGAAATAATAAATCGTACTGTTTATTTCTGTACTATTAGACGAAAGTCTTTGACCAGTGTTTGTTGCCACTGATGACTTACGGCTCGCGAGAGACGTGGTCGCTCACAATGGGCATCAGAAGGCTTAAGGTCACTCAAAGGGCGATGGAAAGAGCTATGCTCGGAGTTTGCCTGCGTGATCGAATCAGAAATGAGGAGATCCGCAGGAAAACTAAATTGCTGACATAGCTCTCCGGATAGCCAAGATGGAGTGGCAGTGGGCAGGACACATAGCGTCCAGAACCGCGGGCTTAGTGCGGTTTGGTCGATTTCACATATATTTGAAAACATTTTGAAGAACCCTTAGGCAAGCAGGTTTCTTCACGATTTTTTCCTTAAAGCAAGCGATAATTATCATATCTTATCTTATGTGGGGGCCAGTCAGTGCAGACCGGCGACACTTCGACCCAGTGGGATCTTTTGTGTCGACACTCTCCCAATAACGACTGCCATAGATGTTCATGGCAGCCGGGACCAACGGCTTAACGTGCTCTCCGAGGCACGGAGCAGGCGAAAATTGTCAATCAATACGCACATAATTTCTAAAAGTCATATAACTTCCGAAAGTCAGAGGTGTGCGACGTGGGTTCGAACCCGAGACCCTCTGCATTGCAGTCTGTTGGTCTCGCCACTGAACTGTCGCTGCTCAAGCGACAATTAACTATTTGATACGAACATAACTTCGAAAAGTCAGAGATGCGTGCCTTGGGATCGAACTCGGGACCTCTGCGTGGCAGTCCAACGGTTGCCCTTATCAAGCATTTTTCCTGGGTACCAAAAAAAAAAAAAAAACTTCCAAAAACCACCACCACCACAAAATACACCACATAGTAACAAGCGTCACAGCATCACTAACCTTGATGTCTATCCTTATAAAGCTTCTCATAAATCCTGTATGCTCTCGCATGAGCCAGGAGCACATTCTTGACGCACTCGTAAGCTCCTTTACTCTTCAGATCCAACCCTGGTGCCATCGAACTGCTGCCATAACCATCCATGCAGATCGAATTGGGCTGGCAAATATAAAACATTATTATTATCATCTTTTGTCTTTTCTCTACTAAAGTCTGTAGAAAATTAGAAGAAGTCTTAAGAATTGAAATAATACAAAAAAGAAATTTTAATTTTGCATTGTTAGTCTAATCCCTTTAACGTATTTTTTATTAAGTATTATTTTATATTTATATACCTATTTAAAGGTAACTACTCTAAGATCATTTGGAAGCAATCAGACCGATCTAAAGGGTCTATTAACCTAAGAAATGAACAATAAATAATGTTCTCGTTTTTAAACATTACATTCACTGTAGAAATCCCAGCTTTATTAAAATGACTTGCATGCATGAGGTCTCGGTTTGGTCAGGCAAAATGTTATTAGTTAATTAGCTTTTCTCACAGAAAAGCCAGCCCTCAAGTAGGCGTGAGACTACTTGTGTATGTGCACGTAGTTCCGTCGGCACTTAGACATCCATTACTTACCTGAAAATGAAGCTTTAAATATTAGCAAGCGAGTTTAAATCATCATACCTGATTTATGGTAATCCAAAACTTTACTTTTTCTTTATATCTTTCAAAGACAACCTTCGCATAGTTCTCGAACCACTCGGACGATAGAGGATTACTCCATCCGCCCAGGTCCTGGAGGTACTGTGGCAAGTCAAAGTGGTAGAGTGTCACCATCGGCTGGATGTTGTATTTCAGGAGCTCATCGATCAGATCATCGTAGTATTTGAAACCTTTCTCGTTTATGGAGTTAGATAAACCTGAAATGAATAATAATAATTTATTTATCAAAAACTTTACAATTTACGAAGTAACAACGACAGCGAAATACATTTGGAACAGTAATCTGTATACAATAATAAAAACTGTGCCTCTTAAACTAGGAGACTTGTAACTTAAGAGACAGCGATTGGCCAATTGATTTAAAATGTTACACATAAGGGAACTTGGTCGACTGTCATAGTTTTAGTGTTTATTTTAATTTAAAAACTAGTCTAAATACAATTTAAAACAAAATTAAATGGAAAGAAATAATACAGAGTATATTTAAGTGTTACTGAACGAAAAACCATAGTTAATAAAATTAAAATTAAAAAGGCAGTCTTTGCAGAGTGCCGCTAGAAGTTAAAATTTTAATCCTTGATCATAAACACTTCTTTATAAACCAAATTATAAACCAAAAATAATTTAAAAATGGAAAGCGTTCGGTGACGATGACGCGAGTTCCATGATTTTTGTTCACCCAAGAAGTGCTCAACGCGCCTAAATAAGCTTTCACTTCAAAAATGTTCATTCAAATAGCGTTTGTTGCCAAACGCTCCTCAATATGTCTCGCGCTGAGGTGTACACATATCGATACATATTTTGTGCTCGAAGCGGAATACTGGAAGTTGGAGTACACCCGTGTCCCACGACGTGGCTGTCCCTATCCAGAGGTGTTCGGTATTGTCTACCTTTTTCTATTGCAATAGCTGTGATGAGCAATCCGAGGGTGCGTGACGGGTTCCTCTCTTCCCAATAAATTAATGAATTCAGTCCTACGAGTACATCCCCGAACGGGAAGGCAAAGATATATTTCACCAGCCCACCTTCCAAGTAATAGTGGGTAAGCCTATTGTCGTTTACCGAACACAGTTCTAAACCCTGGATTTTCACAGAGAGAGGAAGTCCATTATATTTTTCGTGACCTAATCGAGATTGAGACTTAACAAAGCAATTGCCTAGCTACGCCATTTATTAAACAACATAATTACATCCTAACTATCCTAACAAATTTTATAACTACAAACATAAGTTTTTCTTTATTTGTAGCTGCGATAGCTCAGTGCGCCTACTCCGTGTCTCGGAAAGCACGTTAAGCCGTCGGTCCCGGCTGCCATGAACATCTATGGCAGTCGATATTGGGAGAGTGTCGACACAAAAGATCCCACTGGGTCGAAGTGTCGCCGGTCTGCACTGACTGGCCTCCACATAAGATAAGATAAGACTATATTGCTCCTATGTACGAAGTCACCTGGCATACGCCTCACAGACTTGGAACCCGCGCTACGCTTGCTACTCCAATGAGATAGAGATGATCCAAAGAGAGATAAAATCAGTGACAACCTGGTGAAGACTGTTGGATTGCCAATCAGAGGGCTTTAGTTCAATCACAGTGTTATCATCATGCTTCCCGTGTCCCAACATACAGAACACGCTTCTCTGAGTTTTCGAAAATTGCGTACTAAATTAACATTAAAAGAAAATCGTGAGAAAACCTGCATGTCTGAGAGTTCTCCATAATGATTTCCAAGATAGGCGAAGGCAGTCAATCTGGGAATAGGGCCTAACCCTTTTTAAACAAAGAAAAGATCCAGCAATCGGATAGTTTATACCTATTAACTGTAATATTATGAATGCGAATGTGAGTTTGTTTGTTTGTTACGCTTTCACGCTTTGACTACTCGGCTGATCATAATGAAATTATCGCATACACGTTGCCAGGATAACAGCAAAAGGACATAGGATACCTTTCACCCAGAAAAAAAGTGCTGTCACTAATCTTTTTTTTTGCGGGATTGCTGAGGTTATATCGGGCTCACCTGGGAAGTCTCTGGCACTACCAACTAAATCTTCCTACCACGGTGTGCCGAATTGCAGCCTTGAATGGTGGTGTATCGCTGGAACTGAAACTACATCAGCGACCCACCCAGCATTGTCCAACGCAGCCCAGAAATGCCTGCGGGCGACAACTTACTAGTTAGGTAGTTGGACATGTGTTATCCGCACTTAGCCCCACAATTGGGCCATTGTGCGTAAGTAACCGACGCAAAATATTGTTCGGTTACTCATACCACCTCATCTCCGTCCAGAAAGATAATAGGGGACCGATGTTACGCAGAACCTCCTTCATCGTTTCTGGACTGTTTAGAAATTTCGTCCGTTGGTTGCTCACGCTTTTACAATGTAGGAGCACATGAGTCGTTGTCACCTCGGTCTCCATGCAGCCTCTACATAGGGGACTGTCGGTGATGCCGATGTTGAATAGGTGCCTGTTGAGTGAGCAGTGGCCTGTTATTATACCCACTAAGTGGCGTAAGTTTTTCCTTGTGGAACGTAGCAGTTTGCGTGACAGATGTTTGTCTAAGCATGGAAGGGCTCCCTTCGTCTGTCTACATTCCTTTGTTTCTGTCCACTGTTTTTCGTGTAGTTCCGTGATTCTACAACTTACTAATCTAACCTAACTTACATTTACGCGAGCGAAGCCACAGGCAAAAGCTAGTCTACAATAATTTAATTCGTCTCAACGGCTCTCACATTGCTTCACAACGCTACTCACCAGTAGGCATGACCCTGGGCCATGATATAGAGAACCGGTAGAAGTCTACACCGAGCTCTCTCAGCATCTCCACGTCTCGTCTCCACTGATGGTAAGAATCGCTCGCCACATCACCGTTTCTGCCATCCACGACTATCTCGGGATTCTCGTGGACATACCTGTCCCAGATACTTTCACCTTTACCTGAAAAAAGAAATAACTTTATTATGACAAATACACGCTTAACGTATACTCTACAATCTTTTGGTCTGCGAGGCCCTGACGGTAGAGTTCATAATTATACTCAAAATTTGACGCGATGTTTCGCAGCGAAGCCCTATCCGTTAATAATAAAAATATCATTTATTGCGTCAAATATGGTATGGTATAAAGGTATTACAATTATTTTGTATCACATATTTAGCCGTTATACAGCATGCAACAATAACATTTTAAATTTATATATCTTACTAGCTGCTACCTGCGACTTCGTCCGCGTAGATTTTAACTAAAAAGTGTTTGTCGCCGCGGAACCCAACTATATTTCTCTGCCCAAGTTACTTAAATGGCGTAGTTTTTATAGTGTAAGGCTAGATAATAGCATGGCTTACTTAAAAACAACATTTAAATATGCGTCGTTAGATTACACGCTGTCACAGAATGCGTAAGAAAAATAAAGATTCACAGCTCCTCCCCCGTAGGTGATAGCGTGATAATATGTAGCCAATATGTTGACCCGACCTGTTAGTAATATTCATGCAAAATTTTAAGTAAATCCATGCAGAACTTTTTGAGTTTAGCCCGGACATACATACAGACAAACAGACAAAAATTCTAAAAACTATATTTTTGGCTTCGATATCGATTGTAGATCACGCCCCAAGTATTCTTTTAAAAAAATATTCAATGTACAGTTTTGACTTTCCTACGATTTTATTATATGTATAGATATTAAAAACACAACTGTTAATTAATTAGTTGTGCTTATACCTTAATGAACGTTCCAAATTATAAAACTTGCATGGATTTTTTGCAAAATCTCCTTAGCCGAATAATATCATTCCTGTAACAACGTTATTCGTTTCGTTATTCTCATTAATAACAAGTTTCACAATTATCAAGTAACTATTATCCGAAAGATAAATCGCATGCTGTCTCACTCATGTTAGGTTAAAGAAGAGAGATGGCGATACTTTTATATTATAGATAAATGCTATCTGGAGGTGGTAGGATAAGCCCTTAAACTCACATTTAGTTATTTGGCTTTGCTCGAGAATTTTCCAACCATCGATCAAATATACCATAGATGCACGATCGTCGCTCGAAAAACGGCCCCAAAAAACTGTGCATAAATCAGTCGTATGCGCTATATTATGCACCTGTCCCACTCACTCTTGCGTGCGCTGCCCGTAAGCGAGAGCGAATCGACACCACTACTACGGTGGAGACCGTACCATATACTTAGTACGCTTGCGTATCGCGAGTAACACACTTAGGACGCTTTACATTGACGCGTTTTAACTAAACTATTACATAATGTTTCTCAGTGGGCGTTCAATGGTTATTCCGGTTTATTTCCTGGATTGCATAATAACTGCAGACACTTATAAGTAAGTAGTACTGGTTAGTGCCACATATTGACGCGGTTTTTGTATGAGAATGTGCATCTATGGTATATTTGATCGAAGTTTCCAACCCGCCATAACAACACAACACCTGTCTCCGTCGCACCAGTAGGTACGTCGTATCTATACTAATATTATAAAGCTGAAGAGTTTGTTTGTTTGTTTGTTTACTTGAACGCGCTAATCTCAGGAACTACTGGCCCGATTTGAAAAATTATTTCAGTGTTAGATAGCCCATTTATCGAGGAAGGCTATAGGCTATATATCATCACGCTAAGATCAATAGGAGCGGAGCACCAATGAAGAATGTTTCAAAATCGGAGAGTATTTTTTACCTTTTGAGAGCTTCCGCTGCGTGCGCTGCGTAAACAGTTAAAGTTTCGCAAAAATCATGTATGACAGAATTGTTCCCCTTTAAAAGTTCTAAAAACAAGTCCGCGACAGCATATGTCTATCTTTGAAGGTTGGCTCACTATAACCATTTTTATGCTAACGAAATTTGTTCTAAAATAATGCATTATTTGCGAAGGTATTTTTATAAACATGATATTAATCCTTATCTAAATAAATACGTTATTCATCACAAGTATTTAATTTAAAATAAAATTGCCCTTTACATCATTCGATTTCAATGAATATCTTAGGAGATATAGCAGTTTTAAAATAACATCGCAGCAAAATAATTACCCATTACAGACATAGTACAAACGATGTTTCTCCTGGTTTATTCTGCGTGATTACTACTGGTTCGATTTGAAAAATTCTTTTAGTGTTGGATAGCCTATTTATCGAGGAAGGCTATAGGGTATATAACAACACGCTACGACCCACGGGGGCGGCGCAGTAACGATAAACGCGGGTGAAACCGCGGGAACATCTAGTTCATTATAAACCCGATTGGATTCGAAATTATTCAGGAAAACCCGAATAACAAAATATGAGTTTATCTGTTTATTTATCAGTAATATCATTCACACAGTAATTACTAAAATGCCTAGTTCATTTCTGATTGGTGTAATTATCTAGTATCTAATAATTGCGCACCGGTATAATTGTTTATGATCGCGTAAGTTTTATCGACTTGTCTGATTGAGATTATTTTCACAAAATATAATCCTAACTATCCTAATCCTAATTTCCTAACTAATATTATAAAAGCGAAAATGAGTTTGTTTGTTTGTTCGTTTGTTACCTTTTCACGCCTAAACCACTGAACCGATCATCCTGAAATTTTGCATATACATTGTCAGGTGTACAGAAACGGACATGGGCTACCTTTCATCCCGAACAAAATTACTGTGCCCGAGGAAAACAACAATAACGTTCTTATGATAATAGATGGCGCCACGTGTCTTTCGAATCATGATTGAATTCTATTTTTACAAGCAGAGTACAACCCGAATTAATTGTCAAATTCTAAATTAACGCGAGCGAAGCCGCTAGCAAAAGCTAGTATTTAATAAATGCATTTGTGTGGTTAAAATGTTATTTTACATTTTATATTAGCTCACAAAACATTATCTTCCAAAGTAATTACCATCTGCATCCCAGGCGCCTTCGACTTGATAAGCTGATGAACTCGCACCGAACAGGAACTGGTTGGGAAACTTCCTCTTCTTCGTATCGGTATACCCATCAGAACTGATAAGTATACTGAAAGAACAATTTAAATATTAATAATAATAAACGTTTATTTCGAATTATTGAAAGATCATAAGTAGGAATATCTATCTATACATATAATAAAATCGTAGGAAAGTCAAAACTGAAAAATATTTTTTTAAAAGAATACTTGGGGCGTGATCTACAATCGATATCGAAGCCAAAAATATAGTTTTTAGAATTTTTGTCTGTTTGTCTGTTTGTCTGTATGTATGTCCGAGCTAAACTCAAAAAGTACTGCATGGATTTACTTCAAATTTTGCATGAATATTACTAACAGGTCGGGTCAACATATAGGCTACATATTATCACGCTATCACCTACGGGGGAGGAGCTGTGAATCTTTATTTTTCTTACGCATTCTGTGACAGTGTGTAATCTAACGACGCATATTTAAATGTTGTTTTTGAGTAAGCCATGCTATTATCTAGCTTTACACTATAAAAACTACGCCATTTAAGTAACTTGGGCAGACAAATATAGTTGGGTTCCGCGGCGACAAACACTTTTTAGTTAAAATCTACGCGGACGAAGTCGCAGGTAACAGCTAGTAAATATATAAATCTTCTGTGCGTGTGTTTGTAATTAAACTCCTCCTATACGGCTGGACCGATTTTGATGAAATTTTTTGTATTCAAGTAGATTCGAGAATGGTTTAAATTTGTTTTTTTTGT